>JAWWEE010000105.1:24724192-24753806 GCA_035221455.1 Xenops minutus | reverse complement strand
CTCCCCGAACCATGCCTAGTTTCTAGCCCCTTCTAGCTAGCCCCTATAAAACCCTTTTACCCTGTTTACTAAATGACCATTTCACCTTATCCCGCGTTTTGTGTGGAGTGGTCCTTCCCATTATTCTGAACAGGTCTGCATCATTCACCATCACTGTCACACAATATATGCACACGATTTATGTTAAGTACGAGGGAGGTAACATGTCCCTCTGGGAAGCCATCCTAACAATATGAAATATCTCTTGTCTGGAATGAAGGAAAGACAAAGGGACGCATAGGTTGATTTTGCAAAGCAGAAACTTTAAATACGATAAGCATTCTTATCAGAGCTTCTGAAGTCAAACTACAGATTTACATCCAGTCTTCCTTATTTGGAGCTTAAATACCCATCAGCTTCAATGGAAACACAATTCTACCTCAACACAACAACTTTAGCATAAAGTTACTCTGTGTAGGGCTTTCTAGTTACAACTCAGGCTGATTTCAGAGAACACAGTTCTTTTCCAAATTTGAAATACAAAACTTAATTCTGCTGCATGAGGGAAAGTTTGTAGAATCAATGGCAACAACATAAAGGATTGCGACCGCATCATACAATTTCATCCTGTTGCTTATACACACTATACTTGAATAAATTCCTCACGGTTAACTTTTCCAACACTCAGTTTTCTTTGAAGATGAAACAAATGGCAAAATTTTAAGATGAGTATGGCCCAAGATACACTTTGTAGATTTGCTATGCAGTTAAACTGAATACAACACAATTGTGCTATTTCTTGTTGTGCCACTTCCCCTATTTCTAGAGTACCTGTAGAAGAAAAACACCTATATGATCACCTACATTGTTCATATGAAGACCAGTTGTTCTCCCCAGTACAGGGCATAGGCAAGAAGAATAATGAACAATTAAAGCTAATTTGAAAGAGGATGACAAAAGTGAGATCACCAGCCCATACATAAAACTCTGCTTAGCTACAGACAAGGAGGTAACTTTTTCATGTTGTTCCAAGTGTTGCCCTCACCCAAGTTTATTGAGTTCTTCTTACATATTAAAAGTGTCAACAAGACTGGATCCCCAGAACATATTGTATAAATATTTATATAGGTATGTTCCCAAGCCCAGCCTCATGTGTGCATGCAGACTAGGAGAAAAGTTGTATCGTGCTTAATTTATGGGAGTTGGGGAAGCAGGAGCAGAAGACTTACTCTGAGGCACAGATTGTTTCAGAGTTTACCCTTTTGTCAGCATCTTACCCCACAACCTGCTACCTGCGCAACCAACTACATGGAAGAACTTACAAAAAATGATTACATAGACTTGGACTCCTATTTCCAGCCTGAGAAAATTTTTATGAAATTGTATAACGTTACTAGTATATTCAATATTAACAGAGAATGAACAATCACTATGTTTCCCATAACAAAAACTACTGAAGAGCAACCAAAACCAGCAGTAGCCAGGCTTAAGCTTTCCAGGGCATATGAACAGTCTGTTTACTACAGAACATCTTTGACATAAGATGATAAACCAATTATATTGTGATAGCTCTAACACTGCAATTTAAAGAGGTTTGTTTTACATACAGAAAGATTGTGAATTTCCAAAATGCTAACAGAGCATCTTTAGCCATGCAAATATTTTAGCCTATATTAATCAAATCAGACTCAGAATAGTTTTCTTTTGTAACCTAAGCTCTTCAGGACATAAACCCACTCTGTTTACTACAGAAGCAGGTTAGACACAAGGGTATAAACCAATTATGTTATGATGGATCCAACCTTGCAGTTCAAATAAGGGTCAGACCGTAGCATTTAACTTGTATTTAGGGGATTTACCCTCAGACTTCAACCTTTGTTGAGGTGGTTATTAAGCACAGATAGATAGAATTCTATTGAGACTTGTGGGTTTTAGAATCCCACTCACTGAATCCAAGCCTGACTTTTTTCTCAATGGAAATCCAGTCCAAAAAATATACAAAATGTGTCTTTTGGATTTTTCACAGCTCCAAAGATGTGTACCTGCTTGTCAACCTGTCTGCTTCTATGTCACTGCTATACTACAGCAACTGGTAAAGACTGTAGAGTGTAGATTAAATTGCCAGGGTAGTGATTGTGATTCTGCAGATTTATATAAAGTCAGGCTTTAAAGCTAACACTGTGAAGTTCATACCTCTCAGGATTTTTAGGGCCAAAATTCAGATAAAAAAAGGAAAATTAAACTTTCCTTGTTGGAACATTAATGAATTAATCCACAATACTGATTATGAAGTATTTGTGTTGTGATAGGCCAACTTTTGCTATTGTGCTGTGTGTCACTTGCCTGTAGCAAGAGAGTGCCTCAATCTAAAAAGAATCCTGTGTAAATAAATGCAAAATGTCAGCTGTAAATAAAGAAGGTGCAAAGATGGTTCATTAATATGTTGAAATCAAGGTATTCTATTTGCAGAAAATCACATTCAATATGGTACTACTTGAACCACAAAATAAAACTCACTCTATTGGTACCAAACAATATGTTTATAGATAATATACTGCTAATATACTGCTATGCATAGTGAGTCACAATGAAGATAACCTGGTTATTTTAACCATTTCCCACTAATTACATGAAATACAACTGTTCCAGGATCCAAACCCACAAATTTTGGAACAAGAAAGTTCTTGGCTTTTTTCTTTATCACCTAACAGGTTCTTTCATGCCTAGTTTTTCATGCTGAAAGGTGCTGCTTTCCAGCCTACAAAGACATAAAATATACTACAGGAACTATAAATCTCTCCCTCATATATGCAGAAAACTAATTTCCTATATTGCTTGTTCCAATCAACTCCCTGTTTTTCATTATGCGCGGCATGTAATTTAAAAATACATTTATGATACAAGTCTGAGAATTTTCTAAGACCCCCAGGTGGCTGAACAGTAAGCCAGCACTCAAGCAAGAAGATTTCTAAGAGCTACTTGACATAAAACGATTAAATTGATTCAATCATTTGAGTTCAAGCTCAGTTACAACTGTTAAACTCCAGATTCAAAATGAATGTGCAACACTGGATTTTAAAACCAGTGAACGACCTTTGAATAAAGTTAATTCTTAATCTCTTTGCATCCCAATGCCCACTCAGACATTTTTACACAAGAATCTATGGCTTTAGAGAGAGTTTATCCTTCTATTTCTGTAAGTGTATGTCCAAATATTTCTAGTTCATCATTGATTTTTGTACTACAGCAGCATCCAAGAACCCTGTCACCAAGCAGGACAGCTTTGAAGAACACTGACTAGGACAATTCATGTGTTCAAGAACTCATGTGAAGAGAAAACAAATCTCCAAATACGGCGTGTGCTACCTGAAGAAATATGGTTTTAATTTAAGCAGTTTGGATTTTAGAAATCCATTATATTTTCTTGTTTATAAATAGTGTTGGCTAATGAATGGCATCTGTCCAATTAATAAATGCTAATACAACCTTATTTCTGCACATTTCTGCAGTTCTAACAAACTGTTATACAGTGATGTTAAAAATGGCACATTATTTATTTTGAGAACTGGCCAGAGAACCGAAATTCTTTTAAGTTGTCTTTAAAGCTTGTACAGCTCAGTCTTCATGTGCATTCACAATTAGGGCAGGGGGGTGGAATTGAGGGAGAAATCTTCCAAATATTTTGACAAAATGTTTGGTCAATGTGCCTTTTTTCTTTAAAAAGTATGGAGAAACATATGAGATTGTTGCTTTAGATAAACTATATCAACCCAAATCTGTGATTCAGAAATATTTCCTTTCCATTCTTCCAAGACTTTAAAGCACTTAATTTCTTCTCACACATTTCTACACTGGCCAAGCAATTACAGCATTTTTGCATTTAAGAAAATACAAAGAAAATTAAAGTCTTAAAGCCTGGACCAAATTAATACAGAATTTACGTGGCATATAGATGTTTACAACAGAATTTTCTAGGCTAAGCCTTCTCTAAATTGCAGACCTTATACTTTAAAGCCCTATTTTCTCTATGGCAGAATATGCCCAGTATAGCTCTGGTTTTTCAGATTACCTGGAATCTGGCAGCATTTGCTGGGACCAATGCTAGTTTACCTACATATAAATATTAATTAAATTCATTCAAAGTTTTATATTTTAGGAATAAAAAACAATTAATTGATTCTGAAGTAATGCTGTTACACAGCTACCATCTCCTGCATGATTTTGATTAAGGTGGCTGGATATTAAGAAAGGAATTCCTCAGCAGGAAGTAACCAAAAATTCATGGCTATCTAACCCTTTAAACTTAGTTGAATACAGTAAAAATAATTAAATATATCCACTGCTAGCAAAATATTAGAGGCTTCCAGCAGATACATTTGGAACATTCTCTAAAACCCCGGAATGGTTTTAAAATACCGTGATCTTTATTAGCAGACAATGTTCTCCAGTTCATGAATACAAAGTAGACAAAGAAAGCAAGGTTAGATGTAGGTTTTGCTACCACATGATGGTTTTCAGTTTGTGAAAAATAAATAGGCCAAGGGTTATAGATAAAGCTAACCATGCCCCCTTAAACTGTGCCCACTGATGAAGATTCATAGATGATAGATCACATACAGCTACAATTCAAGATCTGAAGATTCTTTATTTCAAATACATTTTTTTCTCCTGCTGCTTTGGTTTACAATCTAAAGTAGACGGACCTACCAAACCACCTCACAGCTTATACAGTGACTCATGGAAACCATTTTTTTTACTACAAAAATCTGCAAAAAGATGTTTTTCTTCTTTAGAATTAAATGTAGAGACTTTGACTCATGGCGTACAGGTCAAAGACACTCAAAAGGTATTTTTCATAAAAGTATCCAATGTGCATACCATTCAGATAAAAGCATTTCTATATGACTTTCTAACTTCTCTAAAAAATAACAGTAGTAAAAAACTATAGCTGCAGATGGTACAAACACTTCCTTCCACTGAATGTTCAAGTCTTTTATTAAAACTGGACAGGGAAACTACAAGTTTTCTTTCACGATAAATTCCTTCCCTTGGCAGTTTTTTTCTGTCTCTGTGTTCATGTTATTTTAAGACACTTTCATTTGATCGTTCAATATTTTCCACCACTGACTAGGTGATGAATAGGCTTGCCACCTGGCTCAGCTTCCCATCCCCTCTCCCAGTTTGAATATTTCTTTAGACATGAAAGCCAAAGGAAATGGAAAAACTGCCAGTGGTATTTTTTAATGCCTCCAACAAACAAAAATAAAAAAAAAAGATTCTGTGTGGACATGAAAACCAAGATTTTCTCTGGATCCATCTGTCACCTCCTCCCTTGCAAAAAGTAACTGCTACATTTAAGCCAAAATTAATCTCAGCAGAATTTTAGGGAAAAATATTGATTCAGTCTCAAACCATTCAGTCGCTTCTTCAGGAATCTATTTCTATCTCACTGAATCCTTTTCACATATTTTAGTGCTTTCTCAGCTTCCTGTATCCAGCCTTTCACACTTTTCTACTTCACTTTTTTCTTTTAATATCATCACTAAAATAATGTGTCTTCTGCTATTCTTATCTTTCAGAATGCTGCAGGGCCTGTCTCTGTAGCTTTATCTCTCCTTCTTTTCCTTTAACTTCCAACTCTGCTTTTGCATTTTCTCTCTGTCATTCTACCATGTAAATATCCAGGATAATCCCAAAATAAGTGATCCCCATGAATAACACCCTTTTGCAACTCTCTCCCTCCTCTTTAGCACCTAGAATAATTTATTGCTATATTAATAGCCCTAAGAAGCATGTATTACCAACCGCCAAAAAAATCTACTACACAGGATAAGAGTCTCCACCATCTACTGAAAGTTGACAGAATTTTGACAGCTCCTTAGGAAAGAGTCTGCACTTCCTCAGTGCTTTTCCAGTGTAACTACACTATCTTCCACATTCCTGAGTCAGGAGTCACAGTTGCTATTCAGTTTCCAGTAGGAACTCCAGACTGATCCTCCCCAAGCACAAGCGGAAACTTTTCTGCACAAGGTACTTTGATAAACCTATGCAAAGCAAATGTACACTGCTACACCACATTAAGGTCAAAGCAAAGCTTCATTAGACTAACTAGAACAAATCCAGATCTTAAAAAAGTTTTCCATGAGTTGAAGTTGGAGAAGGAGTTTCAAAACTCATTTCAAAATGAGTTTTCAGTGAAAAACCTCATATATATTTGCCTCCTCACACCAAAATATCAACCAACATTATTAATGGAGAAAAACTATATATGCCAACTCAAACTTCTAGATCTTGAAGCCTTCACAAAAGTTCTTACCTGGTGATATCAGATCATCAGCTTTCTAAAAGAGAATTGATTTAATGTGATCAGTTCTGCAGAAAGGGATGACTGTTTCATTTTAAGAGACTTAATCAGCTATTGATCACATCCATGCATAAAAGAATGAGAGTATGAAAAACCCAAATTACAATGCTTAGTGGTCACATTACTGAATTTTTTAATTAAAACTCACATTTTCAGAGAAAAGTAGGTAAGCAAAATATAGTTTTTTAATAACTTTTGGTTTATTCCCCCTATCATCACCACTAAAACATTTTTATAAGGAAAAAGGACTTCCTAGTTTCCTTAGAAAAACTAGTCCCTGTCTTTAGCTTCATCTTAGCAAGTACCACCAGTGTAGATGGATCACGAAAAGGAGCTTGCGCTGTCTTGAGGACATTGCAACAATTGCACTCTCCTCAAACCAAACCATCAAAGAACCTCCTGCAAACTTCATTCAAAAGCCATGGAGGGAGGCAGGGGAAAAAGAACCTAGTGTGCCTCTTGGATTTTCAGATCTTTGCCTGCTTATTCCAAGTCTCTGAGGCTGAAGCAGTGGGTATGAACTAAAAGAAAGTTTAGTTTGTGCCAAGTAAGAGCAGCTGAGTGCTCAATATTGACAGAGATTGCCTGTAGCTTGGCCCAAACAGATACTGTAGATATCCAACAGACACCATTTTAACTTTACTGTCTTGCTCTCTGCTCCAAAACTGTGTTGCATCTGAATCACAGAATAATTTAGGTTGGAAAAAACCTCCAAGATCAGAGAGTCCAGCTGTTAACCCAGCACTGACAAATCTAGCACTAAACCACATCCCGAAGCACCACATCTATCTATATTTTAAATACCTCCAGGGATAGTGACTCAACAACTTCCCTGGGCAGCCTGTTTCAATCAATGCAGGTGTGCCCTTACTTCTGAAATACTTTTAGACAAAGTAAATTCAAACCTTAATTCTATATTTTTTTTCACTGAGGCATAAAGTTTAAGGATTTTTTTTTCTACAGAGATTCGTTAACACAGTTTATGTGCTGCATAGTCTCCAAGACAAGAAAATCTCTCCCCTCTATTGTAGTAAGACATAGATAGTATGCCACAGTTTTCATTCTTCATCACAGTTCTAGTAGTTTTTCAATGAGTTTCCTTTCTCATTCAGACTAACAAGTCTTTCCATACCAGGGCTTTCAACTCAAGTATTACTTGATTAAACTGTAGGAGAAAAAAAAACTAATTTAAAAATTGTTTTGGTAAGAAAACACAGAGTTTAGTTAATTTTTGTTTTAAAAATGTTAGGAGCATGAAATTTGGCATATTCAGTAAGCTAGGGCTGCACATCGTAGAAATTGCAACCATTCTCCATGTCAATTTAGTAGAAGTAATTTTAAGACAACTTTTAGTTTTTATTTGGATCACAGTCTTATCTTTTATAATAGTCATTCTACTAAATAAAACATGTTCTGCAAGTTGGTTACCTCACTCAGGTGTTGATTAAATCATAACATCAGATGTTCCCACAGATCTGGGTGGCAAACCTTGATTAACACCAAACTGGTAAGCATAGATTATCCAGGTGGAGCAGACTGTGAGGATTTGGTAGTAAATAGGCTATGTTTGCATTTCTGCAGAAAAGCTTTCTGGAAATTCAATTCTAGCTTTATTTAATACTTGCATATACCTCTTGTGTCACCAATGCCAGACAGTACATGCAAATAATGAGTCCATTTTAGGAAGGTAACTCAGGGGACAATTAAGGCCAGAGGCAGAAAGAAGAATATAAGCTTCAGAAAGTCAGAGCTCAAGTCAGTAATATCATGGATACTTTTGAAAAATTTCCCAATCCAGTGTCTGGGGCATTTTGCATTTTAGCTTCCTCTTGTTTATTAACAGAAGACCTATCTCCTGCTTTTCTACAAGGACTTTATAACTGATCTCAAGAGTACAACTACAGCTTCACTGCCCAGTAGCAGAGGTCCCTTAACTAGAGCCCCAAGTTACCCTTCAGCCCTACTTAGCACAATTCACCTTTGGGTTGTCTCTCCACCATCATTGCTTGTTCAGGACAACTGTGACTTTGTTGATTTGTCTTTGCCAAGCATTTACAAAGAGAGCAGTGATGCACATCATCCTAAAGATATACCTTGTTATTAGAGATATGTTACCACATACGTAAGCACAACGTTTCCTCCAAACCTCCAAGCTACTGGGACCAGATCTTTTGGCTAAAGAGATCCATATCCCTGACTACATTCAGTGCAGTTTCCTCTCTCAGTCATCTCTGTTTTTACGTACATTTGTGTCTTGCTCTAGGAAATGAGGTTTGCGTGGTTTAGTCATAAATCACAACATGTAATTCCCAAAGCGGTCTAAGAGCAAACATAAATACTATCATTAAAATACAATTACTACCAAACCTGATTCTTTCATTCTTCATCCAGTTTCCTAGTTTGGAACACAGGCTGAACTTCACGGGCTTTCAATGAAGTAAGCATTTGTACCTGTGCTTATATTTAAAAGCACAAAACTAAGGAGTCAAAAATTTATAGA
This sequence comes from Xenops minutus, assembly GCA_035221455.1. NCBI lineage: Eukaryota > Metazoa > Chordata > Aves > Passeriformes > Furnariidae > Xenops > Xenops minutus. The sequence goes on along the minus strand of JAWWEE010000105.1, from coordinate 24,744,963 downwards.
AACACTGGTCACAAAGATAAGACATGGGGAGAAGGGAAAAGGGGGCACAAAATTGAATAACCTTGAGGCAACTTCTAATATCAAGCTATAAAATTCTTTGTAGTTTCATCAATTTCACTACTTAAGAAAGATCCACAGCCTGTTTTCTGTAAGAGCTATATGGTACTTAACATATCAGACAGCAATTAAGTCAACAAATGTCCCTATAACATTTTACATTAGAAACGTTATGAGAGCTATAATGTGCCAGATAAACACAGATCTACAAACCAGTCTCACCTAACACACTTGAAATGCTCACACAGAGTAAACAATATATTTAGTAGAGGGATTTCTTAAGCCTAAACAAAAACATTGTGAACATGTAAGATTGGGTCACACACCAAATAAATTGCAATACCCAAATAACATAGAGATGAGGACAAATCTTTTCTTTAGCCACTATGGTACACAATGAACATTAGCTTCTAAATTGAGAACTCTGTTTTACTGCAGAAATTACTGTACTTAATGGAGTTTTAAGCCAGAGTTAAGGCTGCAAGTTAGAGGCACAGAAAGAAAGAGGAGAATTAACTCTCCTGCCATTAGAAATAAAGGACACATGTTTGTCTGTTTTGGCAGTCATGAACATAGCAACTATTTACCAAGAGACAACAAACACACCACCTAGGCAGAAAAATGTTTGTTTACACTGCATGTCAGATGTGGAGAGTTTAATGTCTCCATTTTTACAGAAATGGACTTGCAAATAAAACTTTAATACATAAACCAGGTCAAAAATGCAGGATGTCCAACATCATAATGAAAATTAACTATAACTTGTGCATAGATCTAGTATATAAATGGAAGCAAACTGGCTGATTTCCAGAGAATCAAGAGATGAGTATAAAGAAAAAAAAAGACTTTCAAGAGGACAAATGCAAGACAAATATATGTAGAAAATTCAGATGCAAAATTTTTCAGAAAAGGAATGCCAAACTCAACTTTGTAGATGAAGAAAGGTAATATTGAACAGTACCACTGTTAGAACTTAAAATTAGTGGCCTAAGAAAATGCCACCTTTTTCATTTATTTCACAGTCCAGTTTTATAAAGCAATTCCTAAAGTAACATGTACACTGAAAGTATTTGGTTTATAACCAAGCCCATTATTATTAACATTATTATTACACTCAAAGGATGACAAAACCCCTGAAAGAAACTCCTCTGAATAACACATTGTTACAACCTCATGTAGCTGTTTGTGTTATGTTGCTGAAGCACCACACTTGGTTTCAGTTTTATTAAAGTAATCCCAGTAGAAGAAAACCTATACACTTCAACTTAGAGAAGGGTTTGAAGTGATTAAGGAATTTCCTCATGTTCCTGCAGAATATTTAAAACATAACAACAAAAATCCCCATGTGTTTTGATTCCAATATCTTTACCACTCATATAACTATGTGCAAACAATACAGGGAAAGACAGGAAATTATTTCTGTGACAAACCCCCAAACATTCTCTAAATAAAAGTTAAGATTACAAAAACAAAAATACTTCAGGAGACTATATGCACCATCTCGTGCAAAAGTGCTTATTTATGTGCAAGCCTGTGCACTTCAAAAATCAGCATATAACAGTGATGATTTTGATTTATGAAACAGTTCTCTGCCAGCATACACAGCACACACTGATTATGGGTATCTGGCAGAAACACCCAGTGATCATATCTAGGTACAGCTCACAGTTGCAGCAGGTGAATTAACAGGGTTCCACGCGTGGATTTTTTTAATATGCAACTGACAATGTGATATCAAACACTTCCCCACCAACAAATAAAAAGCTTAGTGAGCTTCTTTAATAAACAGGTAAAATATGTACACAAAACACATCCAACTATATGCATCATAGAGGCAGAGTAAAAGCCTAATACAGTTTGCATATCACACACCAAGGATACAATGAGGGATAAACCCCCCCCACATTACAGGCACAAATATCAGCTATTTAGACTACATAAATAACACATTTTATTAATCACATCAATGTTATATGCTTAGGCATATCTTACTACTCATTTTATGGACTATGAGGAAGCCTGAATCATTGAAACTATTATCTATGGGTAAAAAATTATTAGGGAACTCTGTTTTTAGAGATCAAAAGACTACATTAGATTAGAGAATTAACATCAGAAAAAAACCACCAGATTTTAAGAAGGTTTTAGAAATTAAGATCCTCCCTCATGTGCTTGGTAGGCCAATAAAGGCAAACAGAAGCTGAGGGTACATGTAACTACAGCTGCTTAAGGCCACTGCTCAAACACTATCATTTCGGGTATTTAAATGCTCTGCTAGCTGGTGTTCAACACAAACGTTAGCACAGACTTCAACTGCTTTGGCCAGAAATACTGAGACAAAACACCAGGAGTGCAAGGTTTTTCTCAAGCAGAGTCCCATTCCTTAGACTTGCTCTGGACACCTGTGTCAGCTCTTTCAAGGAAGGCCAGAAGCAGACCACCTATATCGAGAGGGACTACACCAAGACCTCAAGAGTCATGTGGCATAAGCATGGCCTCAATGATCCTTGTGGGTCTCTTCCGACTCAGCATGTTCTGTGATTCTGTGACATCCCCATCTGTTTAGGTTCTAATATTTGGGAAACTGAAAACAAAGCTGCAAAACCCTAACTTTTTTACAAATTATTGTTTCCAATGGAGGAAAAACATTAATTTTTCCACTGCCTCAGAGGCTGTTCGACCCCTAGTCAGAGGGCAACCCCGAAGGGCCGAGGTGGTAAAAGCCTGTACCAAGTGGAATAAAAGTCTAGACCTGTGTAATGAAAGCAGCAAGGACAGCTCCCCATTCAACAGTCTGGCTTCTTAGATGCATTGACTCTCCACATGCCATGGGTGTAGAAAATTGGTACCTAGATGAGGATCCACAGTCTCCACTAGCCAGCAGCAAGCATGCCCTCTGTAGAGGCCCAGAGAAGCCTTCTTCTTAAAGGTGGGTCACCACACCCTCACATAACCCTTTTCTATGAGGTGGGTTTGAGAGCTCCTAAAGTTTCTGACAACTTTTATCTACTTTTTTTAGTACATGAAATGCAGCAACAGCTGCTCTTTGATTTTCAAGTTACCCATCAGAATTGTAGCAGTAGTTTTCCTCCTCTTCTGAAATTCTTACGTGTGATCATGGCAGCTCAAATGTGTTCGATGAGGTGTTTTTTTATAGCCACTAATACAACAGGATATCCATTTCAGGGAGACATGTCACAACAGATTCTGACAAAGATGCCATCTCTAAATATCATCACCGATGTAAAATAGGATTTGATGACAAAAAGTATTGCCTCTGGACTCACCAGATCTTGTTTTATTAAAATATTTGTCAAAAATTAGGCATTTCTGAGCAACTTAGTAGTTAATTCTGAAAACTAGTTAATGAAGGACTGTTCATGTAAAAAATCTGTGATCCCACAATTAAATGCATAAATAAACAAAACCTCCTTAATAACTGAGACTTTGGATTCCTCAGAAGTTCTGCCCATGTCGTTAACAGTAATGAAGGAAAAAATAGAAAAAAGATTTGTACAGGTAAACAACAAGCTCTGTAAACCCAGCCTTGGGAACTGGACAGTACAGACTTGGAAAATGGGCAAAGTTTGTAAGAAAGTTTCTGCACAGATTGGCAGTTGTTTATGCTTTAAATACTTCATCTCTTAGAAATACTGGGAAAAAAAACCAAAAACTACTTTCAGAGATGTCTTTGCAGAAATGCAAATAATCATCTTCAGCACACAAGAATCAGGAAAAATAATTCTCTAAATTAAGAGGCAGCACAGTACTGAATTAAATTTAAATAAAAAGTAAATTGATTTTAAAATAAAATAAAGAAACCCCACAAAACATTCAAAAGACACATGATGAGCAGGTCAAGGGAGGTGATGCTACCCGTCTACTATTCTCTTGTGAGAACCTACCTAAAGTACTGTGTTCAGTTCTTGGACCTCTGAAGCAAGAAAGACATTGACCTGTTGGAGCAAGTCTGGAGGGGGGCCATGAAGTGGCTGGAGCACCTCTTCTATGAAGACAGGCTGAGAGAAGAGAAGTACCCAGGACGACTTTATAGCAGCCTTAAGGTACCTAAAGGGAGCCTACAAGAAGGATGGAGAGGGACTTTTTACAAGGGCATGTAGTGCCCTTTACAAGGGGGAATGGTTTTACACTGAAAGAGAGTAGGTTTAGATTAGATACTAGAAAGAAATTCTTTACTGTGAGGGTGATGAGACACTGGAACAGGTTGCCCAGAGAAGTTGTGGATGTCCCACCCCTGGAAGTATTTAAAGCCAGCTTGGATGGAGCTTTAAGCGACCTGGTCTAGAGGAAGGTGTCCCTGTCCATGCCAGGAGGGTTGGAACTGAGTGATCTTTAAGGTCCCTTCCAACACATACCATTTAAGGATTCCATGATCCTTCTTTGAATTTGTTCTGAATGTGCACATTACTGTTACTTTATTAAGGAATAAAAATTGAAATGTATTCAAGCCACTGGGCTTCCATTTCCTGATAAAATGTCAGTAAATAAAATAAATCTTTAAGAGCTTGATTACTTAAAATGTAGCACTTTTTTTTCTTTCTCTGTAATTTAATGATCACCATGAAATATGGAATACTAATCAAATTTCATCGCCTGTACTAAATTATTGCCACAAGAGAATGACACTAAGAATTCACAAGAAAGCAAATATTAATAAATTTCATAAATACAGGAGTTTTTTTATGCTAATCTCTTCTTCTGACTGCTTTTTATTTATTGACAAGTTTCATCATGTGAAACAGAGCTCCAAAAAATTTGCTCCAGTCTTCTGTAGGAAAAGCTGGAGAGACTTCAATTGGACAGTATGACAAATTAAAAGCAATTTGCTTCAAATCAGTTTTGTGTCTGAATTCCTTTTCATGCAAGACACACTTCCTCAGTGAAACAAGCAGTGTGCTTTTTCCAAGCATTAAATTTCCTCATCTAAACTTTACAATTATTTCTCTCTGATTTGAAGCTGACAAGTGCATCGGATTTTTGGTTGTTATTTTGAGGAATTTCATTGCATCTATTAGTTCATGTATTCATTTGCCTCCTGCCCCTTGTCATTGTTGGAGGACAATGCCACAGACTGCATTCAGCACCTCCCATGCTTCAGGAGCCCCACCTGCCTCAGTACGCAGGTGCCAGATTGATGCAGATGTAGCAGGGAACATCTGAACACAGGCAAAATCAGCAACAGTCTGGCTTCAGGACTTAAGGTTCTTCCTTGCATCTTCAGACATTCATCTAACATACATTTCTCACTTTTTTTTTTTCCTTTTACTACAGCTCCTTTCCACAATGCTTGGCAAACAGATGAATTCTCGCACAGCTCTAAACCACACACTTGAGAACTAGAGATACACTTCTTTTGGTCACTGATGTGGTATTTATTCTAAGCATCAAGCCCCGGCAAAATTACATTCCAGGAACATTTCAGGAAGTCCCTATCCCAGTCTACAAAAATTCTTGTAACAGAACACAAAAGTTACTGATACTCCACAATGGTCTACTTAGAAGTTTTAAAGTTTTTCTGCACTATTTTTGCACTTTCTCAGTGCACCAACCAAGACAGTAAGTTCCTTAAAAATGAAGGTCAAAAGAATAATTATTTATGGACCCAAAAAAACCAGTAGGAGTCTAGCTCAAGCTGGTAGTGGTGGGGGAAAGCTTCATTATCATTCTTTTAGTTCGTATCAGGAAAAGTTATGTCTGATGGAAACCTCTTTGATGTTATGAAAAGAGTTTGCATTTTATCTCAAAAGACATAGAGCAAAATATTTTTCCAAGACTTTGCTTCATACTTTTATCCCAACAGTAGGAATTCATACACTTGAACAGACTGCTTTCAATGGGACCATCTGGATATACATCCTGCATATTGTGCCTTCCAAAATTGTTGCAAGCAGAAGTGAGACAGTGATAGTAGTTGAGGAAACTTACACTAGCAGCCAGTTTTAGGGGTATATCCTGCAGTGTCTCTCTGTACTCAATTTGCTATTTTTTTGTAACAAGTACCAGATCTAAGAGACAGAGCATTACCATTCCTTATTTAGAGGTTTGGAAATTCCCTCAGTATCTGAGAAGTTAGGAAAAATAAGGGGTTCATGCACTCCTTACTCAAGGTCACATAAAATCAGTGGTAATCACTTTGTCTCTGCTCCTCTCTCTTTTTGCACAGTCACTCATCCTATTCAAGTAGCTGCTGCCAAAAGGACACGTCTAGTGCCAAATCCAGAACTACCACTGTTGAATTGAAGGACTAAGAAAAACATATCTACCCCAGCTCTTTCACTTAAGCAGGATGCTAATGCATCCCTGTCAATTTGTTTAGTCTTAATCTTTTCTAAGTTTCAGGTTTTCCTCATAGCTCATGTTTTCCCATGTTTTTATTACTGAAGCTCCTCTCTGGACTCTTTTCAATTGGCCTACATTTACGAAAATATAATTTTCAGTAGAGATTTCATAGTCACCACGAGAAGGGGAGGGATGATCAGTTTCTTTTCTGCCTTTTTTGGTGTCATGAATTTGTCATGTTTTCACCTGTAGCATAGGCCCCAGACCCTTTTTGCAAAACTGTTGTTTCATAGTACTGTTATTACTGGGGAAACTGTATTCTGCAGTATTCTGCATCTCCTCTTTTTTTATTTTATACTTCTACTCATTCTAATAGGAAAACTTTGTGTCCATATTTCAACTTCACCTTCTTATTTCAGATCACTGCTCTGATTTGTCTAAACCATTCTCGCTGTGTTTCCCCAAGAATTGCAGTTCCTTCCAGATAAAGTTTGCAGGTCTGATAGCACCTACTCTGTTCCATCAGCCTAAATCAAGGAAACCAGCAGAGAATTCAGAATGCACCTGGGTATGATCTCACCTAACATCCTCTTTTGTGTTGACAGCTTAATCACAAAAAGTTATATTTTTTCCAACCAGAATGCACCACCATACATATTTCTTTACTTTGGTTAGGACAACACTGCCCTTTAGGAGGGTATTTAAAGCTTTGTCAAATTCACAATGGTGTTTCACAATGGCATTACTTTGTGCATTAGACATATGTGCTACTCTGACCAAAGGAAAAAAAAGCTCCATCACAAATGACAAAAAAATTTATCAAACCCATCTAATGTATTTTTAATATTATTATCCTCCAAATACAAATAATTTGTTCCAAAAAGCACTTGTAGGTCACAATTGCACCAATCTGCCTCACTTTCTTCTTTCTTTCCTTGTATTTCACGCTGCTTCTGCTGCTTCTTTGAGAAAAAATTTTACAAAATTAAAAAATTGACTCGACTTCATCCAGTTCTGCAGCCAGTCTATGCCCCATGTATTCCCACTACTACCCACAATCATGTGCCAGTCTTGTCCATTTTTTGTATAACTGCTATTGTAATGTCCCTATACTTCAAAAGAAACTTTCACATAACCTGGTACAACATTTGTTTCTGTATTCTACATTGACTGGTGCAATACAACAAATATTCAAACAGTTCTACCAGACTACCAGTACAGAATATATCCAGATTACCAGCCTATCCTTGTTTCCCTGCTGTCACATATAACTTAATTAAGTGGAAAATATTCACCTCTTTGCTTCCGTGAATGGAACAAAGTAGTAATCTAATTTCTGAAGAAGTTCAGTCTGTGCACTTACACAAGGAGTAGCTGCAATGACTAGACACAATTACCAGTCTAGCTGTTTGTAAAGCGCAACCTTTTATCTCATCAGCTGAAATGGAGTAATATTTACAGCCTTCCCAAAACTTACATGTTGGCACAAGCGCTACTTTGCCTTGCTACAGATGAAAACAGGAAAGTAAACATAATAAAGGAGAATCTTTTTGGGGGAAACCTGAAAATTAAAAAAAAAATAAATAATTTTTTTAGAGATTATTAAGAACCACTTTCACGTATTTGTAATCTGACTGCTTCTCTTAAAGCCATTTACATATTAGTCCTCACAGGATGTCTAAAGTTTAACTTATCAGTACTTTACACAACTCTGACTAAATACAAATGTTTGCAATATTAGCTTAAAAACCTCCTGGTGATAAAGGCAGTAAGAGAAAAGGGCAAAGTTTTTTGCATTTCTGGACATGATATGAAAACTTTCAACATCAAGATTATAAAAAAATAAATAAATTATATATTGAACTCTGGCTTCTGGCAAAACCTAAAGCCTTCAAGCAAGTAATATTTTTGTCAAAGGAGATTTTAACAAAAAAATTAATCTATGCATATCCCTGTTTTTTAAACCCTGCCTCAATCTCTGACTGCTGTGTAAACATAAATATGAATTTACGAAAAGGTTTGTGATGTGACAACTACAGGCCTGTAAACCCTACATAAGGAAAAGAGCTAATATTTAGGCACATATTACTATTAGGTTATACAGAGAAAACTTACAAAGCACAGCCTTCATTCCAGTGTCTGTTAATTCTCCATTCTCTATTCTCCATTCTATTAAGCTGACTGCAAGGGTTATCACACAGCCGATAAAATGAATAATTCAATAAATTATCACTTAAGAGCAACTGTCAGCTTCAATTTCCAAAAGACATTTAACAAGATCTTATACAATGCCTTTTGAAGAAATTAAACAGACAAGATGCAAGAGTACAACACCGCCTAAAGAAACGAAACAGCACAGAAGAATCACAAGATTATGTTGTAGGGACTGTGCTGTTCAACATACTTTCAAGTGACATGGAAAAGGAAGTAAACAATGAGGTGAACAAATTTGCTGATGAAACAAATGTATTTAAATAGGGAAGGAGGAATGGCAAACTGAGTAACTGCAGAAAGACCTTAAAATGTCTGGACAATAAAACGGCACCAGAAGTGTAAATTAAGGTGTTTTCCATGGCATAAAACAATCCATAGATTCAATCACCAGATAGTCTCCAGAACACTGGGGTTATAGTAGGTATTTTGACATTACCATCAACTCAATACTTACAGCAGCAATCAAAACAGAGAATGAAATATTTTCCAGAATCAATACAGTTGGAAGAGAACTCTGGACATCATCTAGTCCAACCTCCCTGCCAAGGCAGGGTCACCTAAAGCAAGTTAGACAGGAATGCATTCAGCTGGATTGTGAAAGTCTCCAGAGAGAAGATTCCATGACCTCCCTGGGCAGTCTGTCACAGTGCTCTGCCACCCTCAACGTAAAGTTCCTCCTCATGTTGAGGTTGAATTTCTTGCGTTTTAGGAAATTTAGAATATTTGAGGAAGGAATAGAAGAAAAAATACTTAAGATCTCATTTTCATGTTATTGCATAAATCTACAATTTGCCCACAACTGGCACAGAGAAGTCCCAATCAACTCTCACAACGTACAACAACTGGAAAAAGTTCAGAGAAGGGCAACAAGATTGAACTTGGCTCCACAGAGAAGGAAACAAATAGGCTTGACTTCTGCAGCTTGGAATAGATATAAGTAACAGGGAGATAGGATAGAGGGCCATAAAAATCATGAGTGTAATGAGATGGCTGAAAAAAAGTACTAAGAATTTACCTTTGCTCCGATACATAAGCTGGGGTATGTCAAATGAAGTCAAGCAGGTATCGGAGTGAAAAACACAAGTGGTTGTATAGGCAAGAAGCAACAGACCTCAGGAATTCCTTGCCAAGACTATGGTGTGCACAGTCTGCATGGGTTGAACAACAGGCTGCACAGATTCATGAGAAAGATGACCATGGATTTACTAAACAGATAAACTATATCAGGTTTAGGGGGAAAAACAAAAACAAAACCAAAAAAACCTAAAAATTAAGTTGAAGGTTGGAAGACAGTTTTAGAAAGAAATATGCACTTGCTTGGTCCTTCATTTCCAGGGAATCCATTTCTAACAGCTGTAGGTTACAAGGAACTGGGACAGGTGGCTGAATCGTTATGTTTTGAGATAGAGGAAAAAATTTTAGAATTATTTGTCCTGGAACTAAACAACATCAACATTTCACATATCATGTCCTGACAAATACTGAACAAAGGCACAAAAGGAGAATTAATTAGTATAATAAATATTAGATAACTTTGTTGCAATATCTAAGCTAGTTCATCATTTTTTGTAAGAGGAATGTGCTATTTTGTCAGAAAAATAGACATGGCACATACTTTTACTAATTCACCATGCAATGTGACCTCTGCGCAGGCGATGCTGGGAGCATGAAAGGGACTTCTAAAGTAAAACAGCACATATTTTTGCCCTCTCCAGACAATATAATTTTTTTTTTCATAACCCTCTCTCTCATTTACAGTATTTTAAGCTTGGGCCTAGGGGGAGAAGGGTGGAAGGGAAAAGGAAAATTCATGAACAGAAATCAAGGAAAAGTTCACTTGACACCATGTGTTTTGGTCCTCTGTGACACCGTTCACAAAGAGATGCTATACTGTAGAGAGATTCTTTCAAAGGCACTGGTACATTTGGTGTCTTTTTGCCTTTTTCCTGTAAAGTAGATATAGCCACTCCATGCTCTTTCCATTCTTCAGTGGATCTGTAAAACAAAGTATATAGGCCTACAGCTGTCTACATGTTAGAGACATATTTGGTTTCTAATAATCAGGATGTTGAAGTAACTTTCTGATGCCAACCACATTTCTACCCTTCTCAGAACAGCAATGTAGGTTTTATCATTTAAACAAGAACCTAAAAAAGGACAGACCTATCCATGCACAACTTTTCAAAAACAAAATCCAGTTTTCTATTTCCAGAGCACCTTTCAACAGTACCTAGATACAAAGCTACTACTTGATGCAAGGGGGAAAAAATCCCCAAACCAAATCACAATGAACTATTGTATGAGTTCAGCAAAACACTTATTCTATCAGTCAGCCCTGCAAAACAAGCATTTCAGAAACCACATCCTCACACTACAGCCTCAATCAAATCTCCACCCATTCAGAAAGAATCAGCTCACATGCAAAGAAAAGAATTTAGGTCAACATGGCCCTTGTACTATATGTTTCTTCAGCTGGAGCATGGAAACAGTATTTCTCTTTTTTTTTCACGCTTGAAACACACATCTGTTTGTAAGTTACACACCAGGTTATACGCTTTTTCCTTCCAGACTCTCCTAAACTTTCCCTTTTATATGCTCTAGGCAATTTTAAATTTCTAATAAGTTGCAGAGAGTTGCACAGTACAAAAATATGTAAAAACCCTTAAAAGCTTCATTGAGGTACTGCATGTGGAGGCAGAGCTAGAGGGCAAATTAACTGATTAGTTTAAACCTCAGACAGAAGGTAGAGTTCATTTACAAGGCACAGCAGAAAACTGCAAGGAGCTATCAGAACAGATGATTACAGTTGAAACAGGACCAAAACCAAATGATAAAACTCATTTAAATTCTGCATTCCTGTAGCAGATTCAAAACAGTATCTGCAAGGGCATTTCCAAATTTTGTATGCCCAATCCACATGCAAATCTATATTTACAGATTTGTGACACTGAGATTTGAGAGATAACATCCCAGCCAGAAACCTGAAGATCTTGAACTGCCTAGGGATGCCAAGTGGGTAAGAGGTCATCAAAATGCCCACAATCGAACTGTGCTTTGATGATATTTTTCTACAGTATGCAAATTAAGTTCAGGTGAAGAACATTTCTCCATGTCAGGGAAGTGCTGGTAGGATAACTACCACATAAACATATAAAGGCACAGAAAAGTGAAGATTCCCTCTCTTAAGAGTCCCAAACACTTATACTACAACTTTTAAAAAGATTTCATACGCCCATGTTAAGATAAAGGCATTCTCCAACTTGTAACCAAAATGCTCCAGGACACTGCAAAATTGTAGATGGCAAGATGGAACTTTTAAGGGCTGCTTTAGATCATTGGCAGACTAAAACAGATCTTACAGTTGCTAAACTGTCTTTAGTCCTTGTGGTTGTTATGCATTTACTTTTTGTTCCATCTAGATTCAGTACGTTCTGAATGCATATACATATATGTCATGGAAGTTAGCCACAGACACCATATCTACCCCTAAGCTGACTATTATTCCTGAAAGAGCCTTCCTGTTTAAAAAAAAAAAAAAAAAGGAAAAAAAATTAAAAATTCTTTAATGAGAAAATGCAACAAAGAAAATCTGCTCTTGAGTTGACATTTATTAGGACAAGTTTCAACTAGGAGGAGAATTTAAAAGCTGAGTTAAAAAATACACAGTGGGTGGAACAGGTTACAATGGAGGTGTTGGCACAAAGCTATCCAGGGAATTATGAACACAATGCTAAAATAATAGGATCTCTTGAATGGGAAGCCACAACCTCTAAATTTGAAAGACTTCGGTTTACTTTCATGTGAAGACTTGTTGATAACTGTTAAATGGAAATGTCAGAGCACTTTTCATACTCCAAAACGTGCTGCAATCTTGAATACAAACATAGAGACAAAAAAATAAACAGCATTAAACAAACTAAAAGCTCTGAGAGTAATGGTTTAAAAAAGGTGGCAGACAAGGCAATCCTATTCCTGCATGAATGACTGACCATGACGTGCTCTGAGGCTGCACTAAAATGACTTATAAAAACTACTGTTTTCTTTTCATCCATGCTGCAATGCATGTATTCATGTGCTTTTGTTAATTGCTCTTAAGAGTAATATTATTACAGTAAAACTAAAGGTCATTCTTAAGACTGAGTATGCTGCAAGAATGTGTTACAAAAACTTCAGATGGAGAGAAATATGGAAAAGACACATATATTTATAATATGCTTTGATGGTATGGTTCCAGAAACATCCTCTGCCTTTAGAAAAAACTAACTCTGTTGTCCTTGGGATTTTAGGGAGGAAAGAAAAGGGGGCTGGTTGATTTGGTTTGTTTTTCTATATTCACTTTGAAGATTTTAAGACTTGTTGCTTTAACAATTTATTTTGACAGGGTAGGAAAACACTATATGATTAAATAAGTGAGAAGTTTTAGAAAATTCTAAAATATGCTACCATTTAAGTGATAGCTTTTTTTAAAATGTGATTTATATAAAATGTAAGAAAGCAAGTCCTCTAAAAACAAATGTTGATACAACTCTAAGTTTCATATTTACATTGTTCCACAGCTCTTTTTAACATTAGAACCTCTGCAGTACCACATTTAAGCATGTTCTGGTGTGGCTTTTTCTCTGTAAGACATATGCTGCTTGGCATAAAATTTTATAGTGCTCACTAAGGGAGGAATAACTCCACTAAAACTGTAAGAAATACAACATAAAACTGATCCAATTTAAACTGCTTTTACACTTCCCCTGGCACAGATTCCAGTCTTCAAAAAATAAAAGCCAAGATGGTTTTCAGAGTTCTTTGCTCATATGACAGCAGGAACAGTAACTGGAATCCAGAATGCACCACTGAGATGACTATACTGATGTTCACGATGCTGTTGCATCCTGGAGTTCCTTAGCTTCTGCCATGAAACCAGCTAAAACAAGACAGGATTTAACAGTAATCCTGTTTTCAGGGGGCCTGGCCTCCCCTCCCACAGCAAGATTTTCCAGTTCACCTCATTAAGCTTCTAATTAGGCCCTGCAAAGCTTTGAATGGGAATTCAGACAGCTTTAGTGCCTTCTGCTGACAAGATAACATGGGGACAACTGTAGGGGAGGGCAAAGTGACAACAGGACATGCACACACAGAACTGACTGGGCTTGGAACTGAATGATACTTGACCCAAACCATTGTATGATTCTACAATTGCAGATAGCTAGAAATCTGGTTAGTGATGCCTGATCCTTCAAAGAGACACAAACTGGCAGGAGAAAAAAAAAAAAAAAAAGGAAAGTTTCAAGAATACATGCTTTTCAAGAAAAGAAAAAGAATTAATTTACATTTTAACACAGAGACCAGTTCAGTCAGACTTTCTTCTTTTAAGCCAACTCATGTCATCTGTCAGTATAAAAAATGCCTCCAGAAGCAAGTAAAAAAAAAGAACTCAAACAAGGAAAAAAAACCCAAAACAACAAATCTATTCTAATTAAATTCCATGCAGATGCAAGCTGCTAGAGAGCACTACGTATTCAACCCAGAGTGAATCCTCTGATCTATTACTAAACCAGTGTTAAAACCAGAAGGTGCATAATTACTGTAGTCACACAGAGAATACTCCTCATGAAGAAATAGCAAAAAAGTTATTCTAAATTTTAAGATATTTAGAATTATAGACCCATTTAGATTTAAAAAAGACCTTTAAGATCATCAGGCCCAATCATTAACCCAACACTGGCAAGTCTGCCACTAAACCATGTCCCTAAGTGCCACATCTACAGGTCTTATATCCCTCCAGGGATGATGATTCCACTGCTTCCCTGGACTGCCTGTTCCAGTGCTTGACAAGCCTTTTGGGGAAGAATTTTTCCCTAATATCCAACTTAAGCTTCCTCTGTGCAACTTGAGGCCATTTTCTCATGTCCTATCACTTTTTACTTGGCAAGAGAATAGATGACCCCCCACCTGGCTACAGCCTCCTTTCAGGCAGTAGTGGAGAGCAATACGGTCTCCCCTAAGCCTCAGTTTTTCAAGCTAAACAATCCCAATTCCCTCTGCTGCTCCTCAAGTGATAAGACTTGTGCTCCAGACCCTTCACCAGCTCAGTTGCCCTTCTCGGGACATGATCAAGCACCTTGATGTGTTTTTTCATTCTGAGGACCCCAACACAGGATTTGAGGTGTGGCCTCACCAGTGCCAAGTACAGAGGGATGATCACTGCCCTGGTCCTGCTGGTCATACTTCTAGTATCCATGCATCAACAGCTTAAGCCGTTTCACTCCTAGAAGCTCAGTAGTAAAGGAAATTATGAGTCATGTTTTGGGGGTACACGTTAAACAAAAAAACTGTGCACTTCATTTAAAATCTGCAGGATCCAAACAACTTTTTCAGTACTATACAATACTATCCTTTTTTTTCCTCAAAAGTAAAGGTCCCAGACAATCCAGAGTCATTGCCACTGTACATAAGCAGGAGCTTCTGCATGTATCTTACCTTGTTGTTGAAACATTTGACTTTCTACAAAGCAATTTTTCCACCACTAGATAATCCTGGAGAAAAATCATCTTCAAGTTTCCTACCAGACCACACCTGTAAATCAGCTTGTTACCATCTCTGAAGCACACACAGAAAATATAATGAACTTTTTGCAGAAAAGCTGGAATAAGCAATTCCTTGCCCTCTAGCTTTCTTTTACCACAATATGCTGGTCTGAAAGAGGTGTAGGAACAACCTTCCTGTCTTGGCTTCTCAGTAAATAATTCCAACTGGATAGTACCTCATGGAATTTCTTCCAGTGAATCTCAAAATAGAACAGAAAACTATTATTCAATTACTATTTCAATATTCTGTGCTCTGCCACAGAGGCTTTATACTTGCTATTTTGTGTTCCACCTGCTGAAGACATTTGGAAAGACAAATTTCTTCATATTTCTAAGTGAAAGGAAAAAAAAAAATCCAACCTGTTATTCACTGAGTCCATCTTTCCCAAGACAAACAGCATCAAAACAGAGATGAGGCACTTGGATGGCATAATACAAAGGTTTGATGGTTGAGAAGATTATAAGTGTCAAAATATCCCTGATTTTTTAACACAACCTACCTTTGAATGAGAATAGTTTATGACTGTTGTAAGAAACAGTATAGGCTTAGTAGGGAGATTGTAAAAAGTGACCCAGGGTTGTGTTGCTTAGACAGCATCCATGTTATAAAATATCAGAAGCTTAGACACCTTATGTTCCAAGATTCAGAAAATGAATAAAACAGATTTTGGGGGAAAGGGCCTCAAACAGAACAGTTCAACAACAGAGTAATTGCTTGTGACAAGCTTTGATTACATACTGTTGTCGCACGCAACTGGGACAACAGTTGTATGTACTACATACATATAATTTTCCGTATCAAACTATATGTACACCCACGATATTGAGCGTAGAGGGAAGCAAATTCAGAAGTTTTTCCAGTTCCCTTCCCTCTTCCCCTTGTTTCCCTCCCCCTCCCATTTTCCAATTGCCACAGAAAACGTCCACCAGAAGACAGCAAGCATGTGCTAAAGTTTTGATAAAGTTACAAAGCAGTAGAAAGAATGCCTGTGGTAGCAAAGCATTATAATCCAACACTAGCCCTGTGTCCCCCACCCCTTTTCACTTTTTCAGTAAAAATTAGTAACAATCACTTCCACTTTTCTCATGGTTTTCTCTATTTATCATCTTAATTTACATCTGGATGTTCTTCAGTATCAGAGGATGTTGTAAAAATGCTTCCACCACCAAGTCAGTGCTCCCTTTAAAGAGGAACAGCCCAATGTCTGAAGCCAACAGAAACAGTATAATTCACTCCATCCACCGCAACACAGTTTAAGTAATTTGGAAGACTGTGAAAAATAGGAAATTCTGTAATTTATCTACTTTTGAAAACAATCTTGTGATTTCAGTTGTGTAGAGCAACCAGAGCATTCCTCTTCATAGTTTGCTGGTAAGCAGATGATGTTTAAAGCATCACCAGTGTTGGCTTTTATGTTTGTATAACGACTATTATAAATAAGATTCTTAGTTTTGCTTTTAAGACAGAGCAAAAGACTGTAGTGTACTAAGCCATGCCATCAAGTCACATTCCTTCTATCAGCAATGTTTCCTTCAACACAAAACCATTTAAAAACAAAAAAGGACAAAGACATCCTTTTTTCTTTGCGTTCAGTTTCTTCTTTTTCAGAACATTATTACAAGCCCGTGAATGTTTTGTGTAAAAATGCATATGGAAAAGTTTCTCAATCTTGGTTACAAATAACCAAGGAGAAAACAGGAATTCTAGCAAAGACTGGAGGATGATTCAGGCATTGCTCAGCAAATATTCATGTATTACTTCACACGTTATGATTTTTCTTTCCTTTTGTTTCTCTGTCAGCTGTGTTGATGAAGGCATAGTGCACAGGCACTTACAGCAGCAGCTCCAGACCTCACTTCGCCTAGAAAATCGTTCCAAACATTTGGACACAGGATCTGCATAATCAAGACTCCACCAGTAGCCAACACGAATTACTTAGGTCTCTTTTTGCTTGAGGATTAGCTGAAGGTGCTGCCTTTTAACAGAGCTCACCCGCTTCTTGTACCCAGATGCCTTCTGAAACAGTACCAAAAGTTGGCTACTGTCAGTCTCCTCATTTTCTCAGGTTTTGCCCCTTGGGAGCCACAGCTCATCACAGCCCTGCTACACTCAGTACAACTGACTGATGCCAGGCTGTGTCAGGCAGAGACGATGCATCACACCTCATGACAAGCTCTCTGAAAATGGTGTAACATCAAGTGAGGGTGAAGGGACAACACACTATATGGGCCAGCATGCTTAAGTTTGTATCAGAGATCTCTTTTGAATGGGTCTGTTAGCATCAGCTTTGATAGAATGACTTCATCCATTGGTCCATGCTAAAAAAAAAATTATGAGTTTGTTGACTGTATATCTCTGCTATCAGGTTTAAAAAACAAACATAAATAAAGAAACTCCAACTGTGAAGAGTTATCAGTGTTTGTAGTGTAAGAAAAGAAAATAATCACTTTAACACAGCAGCACCATCAAAAAGCACCAGAGCAGTAGGTTTTTAGTCTCTTGTGTTCACACTAGGGGTCTGGTTTTTACACACAAAATCTGAGACATTATGAGAACATCTCCCTAGACGTGCATGCAAATCCCTCTACAACAAACATAAACCAAACCTGCACATTCAAAGAATGCAACAAGTAACCTACTTTATAACAGGAGAGTAGCAAAGGTTTTGGAAAGAAACAGACATTAAATGCAATCAAGTGTTGGACCTTTTTAATAATAAATGTGGATGGAGAATACGACAGCCTTCTATACTATCTTTTTCTCTTTCCCCCTCTCTCCTTTTACTCATTTTAAAAGCTGTCAATTTAATGAGCCAAAATGAAGTAAATGGTTGCAGACACGGAAAGCTGAGCTGTAATGGCATGCTCTGCAGAGACTTGACTGTTGGCAAACAAAGATCTGTCCACTCCACATCTGGCTCATTTTGATCCTTTGAGTTTAGCTGCCAAATGACTATGTCATTTGGATTCAAGAGATGGCAGCATGAGGGAGACCTGATATCACCATCCCAAGTGGTCTGGGTCTTGTCCTGTGCTTAAAGAAGGCTTTTAAGACCAGCAAGAATGAAAGAAGCTGTGCTGCTCCAGGGAAAATCTGACTTTATACAAAGTTCCACAAGCCAAAAGTTGGAACTATTAGTCGTATAGTGAGAGCTAGAAGAAAACATGTATGCATGGTACACTTACAAGCATGTTATAAATTTCTATAAATGTACATATCAACAGGGCTGACCACTTCTATCCCTGTACTTTCATGGGTGCAACTGTCAGATTTAAGCCTATTATAATAAGTCTGTCTATTTACAGTTATTTTAAAGCCCTTTTTATTAAACACTCTCAAAAAGCTTAGGTTTAGAAAATACCCTCCACCTCATTATATTTTTCTTTGTTAATTATTAACTAAGCAAAATACCTGAAAAAGTCTGTAGCTCTTAGTGAATGTACATATTTATATGAATTGAAGTATGACATGGAGTAGACATACTTTTACTGAAAAGAGGGTCCCCCCCTTTTTACCTTCTGTATTATACAGGGCAAATATTGGATTCCTTTTGAAAGGCATTCCAAAAATGGCAGGAGGCTGCCTGGACACCAGTGGAATGGTCCCCAGCAAACGTAAAGAATTTTGTAAAGCCAGTTGCACTCATGCACTTATGAAGCACAATTAGGACTCCATAAGTATCTATAACAGAACAAATGCTTTATGTTCCAAAGTCCTGCTCTTGCTGAATGGGGGGGAGGGTGGTGAGATTTCACAGCAGTTAAGCCCTTATACAACTTTCTCCAGATGGTCCATTTACCTGGGTCCTAAGCACAAGGGAGAATTTGGCCACAAGGAAATCATAGTGCAAGAGAAACTGCAACAACAAATCCTGGCTTTTGGGAGGGAAATTAAGTAGCACATACACACCAACTCTATTGTTCCAGTAGGAAAGTATTGCAGTGAGCATTTGCTGTACCAGACATCAAACTCAAGCGACCAGAAAAAAAGCTGATTGCTTTTGGTCAGCTTCACAGGACTCTTCAGGTGCTTCAAACAGCAACAAAAAGCAGGGGAACTACCATTTGCTGTAGCCACACATCAGTACCCAAGTGCCTTGAGAGATGGCCTGCAATCATCAATGAAGATTTTGGTCTTCCATACTGTTCTCCTTTCTTGCAGAGACAGGTACCAAAGTCATTGGGAACACCTGCAAGCCCAAGGCCACAAGAGCAGCTGTGGGATGGAAACCCCTCTCTCAGCCATGCCACTCCAGCACAGCCGGCTGCTGCACTTGCAGTCGGCCCACAGTCACCTTCCACCCTCGTCTCTGACACCAAACTTCAGAACCTCTCCCCACAACACAGCTCTTTTGTTGTCTGTACACAGCTCACTTGCTTGCCCTGCTTTCCTAAGTGCAGACTGCTGTGCCAGGTGAACCAGTTAGGTTGTGGAGTCCTCCATTTATTAGGGTGGGAATAATACCAACTTGCTTCCCATTACTTTCCAAAATTGTGCTTTTCATTAGATTTTCTGAATTACCCGTAACTTCAACCATATGCTTGCTGGAAAATTAAATTCTCCATTTTAAAAAAATTTGGGATTTTTCTAATATGGTCATCAGGTAGTAAAAATGACATTTGTAAAAGCAGTTTTAGTCAGTTGATTTTACAGACTAAAACACAATTATAAGAGCCACTTTGCAAACCTATTAAAAAAAGGTCCGAATAGCAGATCTAATTGATATTGATATCTTCAGACTTCAGTACAATTAATTTCTATTTAAATTTCTTAAATTCCTTACTGAGCCATGAGTCATTTAAAGAAGTCAATTTCAAACACGAAGTCACCTATTCATACAGAAAGAAAACCCAAAAACCCCACCAAAACCAAAAAGCAGTAAGCATAGAGATAAGTATGTTACACAACAATTACTGAATTAGATTTGGTCTAAAAGTTCTAGGCTTAACTATGCATAGTTATCATTTCTCCCACCAAAAGTGTTTTAGAAAATTTGGCAGTAACAGAAACCTTTATTTTCTCAGGAAACAACTTAATTACAGCAATAGTTAAAAAAATGGTGAGGCTATTTTTTATTTCACATTGTCTACAAAATGTATAGACAAAATAAAATATGGTCTCTCTATGGTCCAATGATACCAAAAGAATAACAACACATAACAAATGACTGAAGTTGCAAGAGATAAATTTGAGGCAGGCATTTGTTTATGTCAGAGGATAAAAAAACTGTAATTTTAATTAAATTAGTAGCTCAAGATCCATTTTCTTGCAGTAGTGAAATTAAACTCTCAGGTAAGTATGCAAATTATTGTACCCTAGTAAGGCATTCTCAGTTCATCTTATTGACAATTTTGAGTGTCTTATATGAAGCAGAACACTTTTATGAGAACTAGAAATCTTGCTAGCTCAATGGCCAGAACACTGTAAAATGAGTCTCACCAGTTCTGATATATTTTACCCTGACAGGATTCAGAAGTGTTGGGTCCATATGAACCCTTGTAGCACAAATATCCATGGGGGTTATTCCAAGAGAGTCCTCGGGGTGGGGGAAAGGGAAAGGGAAAGGGAAAGGGAAAGGGAAAGGGAAAGGGAAAGGGAAAGGGAAAGGGAAAGGGAAAGGG
>JAWWEE010000105.1:24664531-24724092 GCA_035221455.1 Xenops minutus | reverse complement strand
GGGAAAGGGAAAGGGAAAGGGAAAGGGAAAGGGAAAGGGAAAGGGAAAGGGAAAGGGAAAGGGAAAGGGAAAGGGAACCACCACCAAAACTTATGACCTTCTGCATGAAAACAAAAGCCTTAAAACAGTGACTTTAAGCAGAATGACAAATCAAAAAAACCCACATTGTTATTTCTAGGATCCTGGAAATTGGCACAAAATCTCTGAGGTAATCCAAGGAAGGTTTTACCTTTATCAAAGTCCAAAGAAGGGAAGGGAAATACAGGATGTAAACCTTCAGCCTGAGTTCAAAGACAATTCTGTAACTTAGACAGCTTATCGCTTTCTTCCTCAGTCTCAGCCGTGCATCTCAGAATTTGCTCGCTATATACTCTATTGTAATTCCAAATCCAATTCATGCTTAGGGAAAGACCAAAAAGAGCTCACCAGGCTGAAAAATGGAAATAAAATTCAGACCAAGCACCAAAGAACACCAAGCACCTGGTCCTATTGGGTGATCGGTAAAGCACCTGAAAGCACAGAGGCAAATTGCTATAGTACAGAGAATTACAGTGAATTTGGTGGCTTGCTGGAATTATTCCTATTGCTGTCCCAAATTTTGAAGCCTAAGATGATTTAAATTCTTCTATATAATCCATTCTACTAAAGTCCCCATATATCAGTTATCGGGAATGGTATATTAAAATTTCATTTTCTGAATAGAGGAGCTGCCCTTTTCTTGTTTCTGTTTTAAATTTACGCCTTTCAACATCCCCTAAATAAACATTATCTGTTCCTGCAAGAATCTTCCCATATAAAGCAAACCTCTAAAGGAACACTTCATTCTAATAAACAGTAGATTATTTTGGCCTCTCTCAGAAAAAAAAAAAAAAAAAATCAAATTCCCAGTCTGTCCTAACTGGCCTTCCCCTATAACTACTTGTAATTAATTTCAGCGAAGACAACTGATTATAGCAAATGAGGCAATACAGAAGGCAACAGTAAGACTGGTAGATGAAAGTGCCTCAAGTATCATTCTTTCCTCTATTTTATCCTCGTGGAGCCATCACCCAGTCAATCAATACAGTCAGCGCTCTCTCCCACCATGAGTTCCAAGCCCTGCACCCTGTACTTGAAACAACCCACACTGCATAAAAGATTTCATTTCAAACCAGACATTTTCATGGCATGTCCTTTTCCATGAGTAAAAAAGAGCTTTTGATCTGAACCAAAGTGTTGCTGGGGTTTTTTAATTCAACATCAGCTTTTAATACCAAACTATTAAACTGAACTCAGCATCTTGATAGGAAATTACTTTTCCAGTAACTACTTACTCATCATGGTGATGAATTTATGCCTAACTTTAATGAGATAAACCTTGGGCTTCGAGTCTTAGCCTCCAGATAACAGTTTGGTTTGGTTTGGTTTTTCTAATACCCGATCCCTTATCATCTGCAGTATCTGAGGTAAAAAAGAAGTTATGGTTACATCACCATGCCTTGATTTTTCATCTGAGATACACAGACACAGACTAATACATTAGCATGTATCTCACCCTACATATGAATACATAGATGTGCCTGGCTTCAAAGAAACACAGGTGTCCAGCTTTGCAAGTCAAGTCGATTTACATCTCTGCCACATTCTGGTTCCACTAAACTCACCATTTTAAAGAAAATATTTTAATTTTCTCCAGTATAGTTTGGATAAGTTTTGAGCAAAAGCATCATCTCCAAACACCTAAGCTTACACATTCATATTTAAGTCTCAAGGATACAAGCACACACTGCATATAGTCTTAAGATGAATTCCTGTGATATCTTAAGACAACAAAAACACTGTCTGGCAACTTCACATGTGTGGAGACATGTGAGACTATAATTTCTGCTCCTGAAGTGTTCAAAATTAGTTTATTAGCTTTGCTATTGGAAAATGGGAATTTGGGTACCCAAGCGAGAATATAAATAATTTTACCTCAAAATTACTTATATTTCCTACTTGTTCTTAACTGTTAGCAATACTCTCCAGATAACAAAATCAGTCTTAAACAAGCATGAAATCTATAGAATAATTCAAATAAATTCAGCGTACAATTTTTTCAGCCCTAATTTTCCACCATGCAGATGCAATATGAAGGTGAATTTGGCTATCTAGCAATATGTATATAAAATTAATAAAAATGTACACAAGTACTTTTTTTTCCTGGGGGAAGAGGGGTGAGAGCACTACAGTAAAGGAGGGAAATGAAACAAGTAGGGGAAAAAAGTCCAAAACACACAGTTCATGATCAAGGTAGCAAATGACAGCACCAAAACCTGAAAACTGGCTTCAAACAAGATTTCATGGAGTTATTTACATGCTGCTCAAAATTGCATTTGGCACACGTGTTCTAATACTTGGTCATTTTTTAAACCTTTTTATTTAAACTTCATAAATGAGCTGCTTTTTCCTTGGCAATAACAATGTATTTTTTCAAGCTAGGTCACTTGGCAAAGCATTTGAACCACTGTCAGAGTTCCTGTTTTGGTTTTTTTGGGGTTCTTTTTTTTTATTATTCTTAGTTAAGTCATTCCATTTCCTCCTCATTTAGAAAATTCTACATTTCTAAGGGGTGAAAATGAAACTAATTATTGCATTATCAAGACACTAGCTACATCTAAGTCAAACCTCAACCCTTGGAAGAATATGGGATAAAAAAAAAAAAAAAAAAAAAAAAAATTGCATTTTTAAATAGAGGCTGGGGGGCAGAAAGCACACCTAACACTTGAATAAATTTTCAGTTAAGGGTTTCTTCTAGAACCAAACTTTAAAAGGCTAAAATGGTAACTTTTCAGTCATGGCTACATATATAATGAACTCAATCTGTCTTTTGAATAAAATTGTTTATTTTAAGCTAGACAAAAGAATAACAAAATAGTAACATGAGTTCAATTTCCTACACCAAACACTATTCTTCAGTTGTATTAATTAACTCCTCCAGATGAGACTATTTCAAGATTAGCAGAATGATTTACGAATTATTTGTGGATTAACTCAGCACTCCCTATTTGACTTTCTGCCATGTTTATGGATTCAGAGACCTGAATCTTTCAGCTCTGGCCCAGGTCACAAAACATGCCACGATCACTGGAGTACTGTTAAACAAGTCCTCCAGACTTGGTACCTCCAAACTAGATTCTCTTAGGTCAGAACTGAAGTTGAATGTGCTCAAATATAAAGGCACAACTTTGAAAACCAATATGGATTATTCTGGGTCTAGCAGAGTTCTTTGTGAATCCTTTTGAGGCCAACGGCCAAGAAATAGTTATACAACTACAAAATTAAGATAATTATAGCCAAAAAACCCCCAAACAAACAAACACAAAACACTCACTGCCAGAATGATCAGTGGTCACAAACACACCTTCACTCAATCTCTTCATCAATCTAGAAAGCCATTCACATCAACATCAAGATAGTCCAAGACACAGCCAGCAGACTTCATCCACACTCCTTTGCTCCCTACTGAGCATTTTGTAGAGCAGTTCACTGGTGTGTCATCCATATTTCCACTGGCAATTCTTTATGAAAGATAAATAATAGCCCCTGTTCCATTGACAATAATCGTTTATGGGGACTTAACAACAAGGGGGAGGAAACCAAGAGACATTTCCATGCTATGCACTGTGTCCAAACATCCTAAACATCTCTAATATGTACAGCTGCACTTCAAAAACTGAATATTTAGCTGAGTTCAGAAATACGGCAAATGAAGCAAATGAAAATCTGAGTACACCATATCTGGTCCAAAACTTGTAGCCATATCCCAGTTCTTATTGCTCATTCCTGTCGTTTTGGTATAAAGTAGACTCCAAAAATTTGGAAACTCCCAGTCACCACAACAGATTAACCTAGTAGTAATGGTTGCAGGAGTCCCTTTTCCCCCATTTGCCCTAAAGAATCATAGTTATCTTTGAAGTCCAAACCTTCATGCATTCCCACAACTCCATCTCGACAGGAAAGCCTTGTTCAGGTCTCTTCTACCTTGCTCCTGCTGTTCATAATGGTACATATTTCATCCACCTGTCCATTCACCATTCCCTTCGTTATACAGCGCAGAAGTAAAGTCTGCTTCCCAGACTTGATTCTGTAACTAACCAGCAGTTACAATTTTCTAGAAAAATTAGGCATAGGATGCCTATTTGTATTATAAGAAGCTCTGCAGAGCTAAAACAAGGTTACAGTAGAACAAAGGCTAAATTTTTTTCAGTGTAATACAGAACTCTACCAAAGACCTAGAAACCTTAGTATAAGTCGGAGCTTATCTGAGGAGAAGCACAGAACAGCACTGTCCAGAGTATGACATCCAAGAGGGACAGCTGTATGTGACAGCCCAGCTTTCTCCTAAGATACTTGAGCTGGACACCACCAGTGTAGCAGTGTGCTCATTGGGAAAAGAAAGGGAAGCAAATTTTTGCACAGTAGATCATGAACTGAAATTAAGATTTTCCTCCCTATGCAGTACAAAAATTTCTAGGTACCCTGGGAAGGATAGAGGGGGAAAAATATCAGTAATAAAATGTCTCATTGAGAGAAAGCATACCTCTTCTTGAACCTAATAACAAAAAGTATCAGCCTATCCACACTTCTCCAAGTTCTTGATGTCAAATGCAGTATTCTACCTTTTATTTTCTATCTGCTCCTTTTTTTTTTTTCAATACAGCAACACTCAATGAGCAGACAGGCAAAGACTGGGTTGGAGGGAACCAAGTTGCTGTCTCAGCTTTACTTCTTACTTGCTTAATCCCAGATAGATTTTTGTCCTTGACCAAAGTTTTTCACCTGTAAAGCAGAGATCATTTTCATGATCTTCATGGAATTTGATATATGTCTTTATAAATAAAATTAGTTGAAACTGGCATTGTAGAAATCTTCAGAACAGAGTCTACACAGAGTAATGGGTGAAACCTCATGTGAGAGTATATTATAGCAGACACAGAATTATACAAGAAGGCTCATCCATGCAAGGTCCACTCAACTACAATCAACTGGGTTTTGCAATAAACATGATCACATTGATTTTGTACATGCAAATTTAAATCAATAAGGAAAAAATGAAGACACCATCCATTTAGCTATTAAAAAGCATGATATTAGTGAGAAGAAATTCAAATTACTATGAAGAAAGATTGCAGACATCTGAACCATAACCAGCATGGCTTATTGCTTGTTTGTTTCTTTCTTTTCTTCTGCTAATAAGCACAACATGAGATGCTTTGTTTAACGTTTCCCTAAGAAGTAAAATTATTCTCATACCTCATATGAATTTCCCAAGAGGGACTCAGAGATAAATCAAACAGTATACAGTAGTACTACGGCACAATAAATTACCTTCTGAGACTACCCTTATATTAGTCCCAGTACAACTATTTACCACTTGATCTCCAGCTATATAAACTACCTCTAGACATTGTCTCATATGGAAAAATCTACACTTCCTTTAACACTACAGTTTTTGTTCCTCCATAAAATTTGTCCTCATTTTTTTCTTCACTGCTTATCTTTAGCAGCTGCCAGTGTCAGCTTTGCAACATGCCATTCTCTCCACGTTCAGTTTGTCTTACATAATAAGTTTCTTTGCTTATGTATTTCTTTTTGATCTTATAGCTCAGAATCACATTAGTGTTTTACTTGTTTCCTAAAGCATCAGGAATGTGCTGCAAGGTTACATTTCAAAATAAAAAAGGTAAAATCTTTTTTTTGTTTAAGATGTATGTCCACAGCTGAAACCCAACATCACCCAGAAGAAAACCTACATTTCACTATTAGCACAGTGTAGAAGCACGTGGAATGTTGCAATGGCGCTATTAGGCAAAAGGAAGTACCATTCTCCATACTGGTATGAAAACTTGGGAAGCTTAAAGCAAGGTTTAACATCCAGCAGCAGCAGTAAGGAAGACACTTCTGCCCCACTGGTGAAGTTGTTACTCTGTCTTCTGTTCATTCTCCTGCAAAGCTGTGAGGCAGCACTACAAGGTAACTCAGGACACTCACCTGTCTGAAAAAAGTAAAAGCAAAGCAAGTCTTTTTACAGCCAAATCAGTTCCCTGATTTTCCTTCACCATGTAATCATAATATTGTACCAGCATTGCTGTGGAGAAAGAAGAGAGCTGAGAATTTATATTTAAGTATTAATTTTCCACTTGCTAGTGATATTAGTTTTCATAAACAAAATAATGCCTTAACACATTTCTACTCAGAACATTATTTACTATCAATGGTCATTCCTAAAGTCATATTTTAGAATGCTCTGGTTTATTTATATTTTCTTTTTCTTCACAACTCATCTGCCTAATTGCCATTTAACTGCAACATTTCATGATATTGAAAAACAAAACAAAAAAAAAAAGAAAACAAGGAATAATGAACTGATTTTCATCAGGGAATGAATTTTTTTTTTTTTTTCCCCTGTAACAGGCCACAGCATTAGTCATCTTTTTCCACTGAAAACAGTCATGTCTTCTGTTGCTGTCTTACTGTGTCAGTCATAAGGCTTTTGGACACGTGTTTGATGAGATCAGCCTTGGGACCTTCTTTAAATGCAAAAGAAAGATGGAACTTGACAAGTGTCTTGACCAACAAGCTACAGAGTTTTTCCAACGTCTAGGATGAACTCCTGATGAAGTATTTCTTCTTTGGCTAAGAAGTCACTCTTCTCTCAGCCAGCAGCAAGCTGAGAACAAATGTCAGGGAATATGTCTGATCACACCTAGAAAACAAAAGCTGTCCGAACATTTGAGTTCAAAGATAAATCAAGGAAAGATCAGAGTTTTAGAGCTGTAGTTATTCTGGGGCTCTGTTTGCATTTCTAAGCAAACAATTGTTTGATTGTGCCACTACTTTGATGTATACTTTTTACTGGAATTTAAATATTTTCTATTGTAAGGAGTCTCCACAGAGAACTGACATGTGGTAAACAATGAATAAATGTAGATACACAGATGACTAAGGAAAAGATTGGTCTCAGCATACTGTTTGACAAGAGTAGCTGGATGTCCATTACTTGCCCAGGAGCTGAGATTGAAAAAAATATGAAAAAAATCATATGCAATTAATGATTTGATTTAATGACACAAAAGAGTACTTGTTCTGTATTTTGTGGGTTCTCTCACTATAGTAAGGCTGAGCTAAAAATCAGTGGAGGGACAGTTCCAACTAGCAATTATAAAACGGCAGGAAATGGTCGATTTCACACCCTCCACGAAACCAGCTGCAATTCTCACTTGATACTTGCCACAGTACCCCATTTATTACTACATACAAAAGTAAGCAACTACTTACATTTTTACAATGGAGTGTTCTTTCTTCCCTTAAGTTTGTCTGAAAATGACTGAGAGGCTCCAGACACATTTGTCTCACACCTATGAGACACCTACCTATATATATACATATATGGCCTATAGGGTATTCAGAAGCAACAGTAATTAACTGCACTGTACTTGGAATACATGTCTGCTTCAGAAGGCAGTGGGAAGACAGACAATGGTGATTGTTTTGAACAAATAATAAGGCTATGTCCTGGTTCCAGCCAGGACAGAGTTGACTTCTGCAGTAGCCAGGAGGGGGCATGGCTAAGACTGAGAGATTTATATGCATTTTCTCATCTTGAAAGAATAAAATCAGACTGCACATGATGCAGACCAACAACCTATACTATTTATGGATTTAGGGCTCAAACTTTGAAGGATTTGCTTTCCTTGACTAAACTATCCCCTCCTCAGCCAAACACCTCCTGAAGTCTGTCAGACCACCATGCTCTGTTCACTCTGCATGGCCCTATGCTTTTAAGTTTCTGCAAGAGAGGGAAGAGGAGAAGATTTTTTATTTCTTAGTGGAAGTGGGACAGAAGAACTGCTGCTGATTTAGGTTTCACAATTATCTGAAACTTTCCTTAAGCACTATCTTAAGTACTCCACCAGCAGAAAATCAAAACTGAAGTCTACCTCTCCAGAGACATGGTGGCTAAAAGCAGTTTCTGATGTGACTAGTTTCAAGAAGTGGAACTTTTTAACCCAGTCTATACCTTTTGGGTTTGGTTTTTTTTTTTTTTCTTCTTTAATTTCCTTAATAGTAGAGCATTTTCTGGATGAGGCATATTAAACTGACCAAATATCAAAGTAACATATCACACAGGAACACTTTATTATATGTAGTTTTCTTTACAGAATCTCTTTTTATATGGCTTCCAGGGATTTATTTATTTATTTTTAAACACAACCTTCATTTTCTGTTATCAGACAATCCCACAGCCAGCTTTGTTAGATTGCGATCAGTCTTGCATCCATTGGTCTACTACATAGCTAGCCCCTAGGCTAATGAAATCAGCTCTTCTGGCTGATATTATTGTGACACACAGACATACTTAAGCATTTGGCACAGCATGTTGATAAACAGCTCCTTAAAGCCAGACTAACAGCACCACAAGAGTCCTTCCTTGCCACAAGTTATATAAGCAAGAAAATACAGGAAAGCCATGGTTTAACTGTAGGGATTTCAGTAAAAGGCATGCCAATAAAAGGCATCCCAAATTACACTATGTTCACATGACCTCAGTGCAGTGATGCGGAGAAAGACAGTTGATGTCAAAAAGTTAGTGAGATTAGATATTATGTTTCTTCCCATAACTAACAAAAAAACAAAACAAAACAAATCAGGTTTACATAAACTTAGTTTTGTTTGCTGGCGTTAACTTGAAAAGAATTAATTGTATGCTCAAGCCAGTCAGATGAAATCTGTATTGCTAGGTGGTTTGCTATCACTTGGACCTAAGAAATACAGGTAGTACAATCAGGATACAGTGTTTCAATTAAGGGAAAAAAAAAAAGGTGCTGTTGCTTTCCATTGCATTTCAACTTCTTTTTCACATATATTCTGAATCACAGTTTGAAATTTAGCACAGCACTGTTGTTGTTAGCTTCCTGCCATCACTCATCTCAGTTTAAGGATGACTCTTCACATTTACCTTAGACAATGAGACAAAAAACTGTTGTGCTGAATAACAGCCCCAAGACAAGGGGGAAGAGCAGCTTTGGTCACCTGTGACTTCCATTTGCCCACCTTTGCAATGCAATGTTGAGGACCAGCTTCAAAAGGCTACTGCCTTTGAACAGATCTACCTGTAGGCACTTCAGGATTAATAGACTGGTTTAATTATCCTCTCCTTAGCAACTGTGGTGTTGTTTTTACAAAGTCAGCCTTTGTAATGTGCAACTCCCAGGCTCTGGCAGGCTGTCTTACTCCAACACCAGGTGATTGTGCCAGTTGTACAAGTTGCAGCTTGGTGAGGAGCTTCCCTTTCCAACAGGGCTCTGTTTTGGTTTTTGACACAGGCAGGATCTCATGCAAGGCATATCTGCAGACAAACCAAACCGACTGGGATTACAGCACAAGTGTTAACTTGCAAATCGTTATGGGCATGATAAAAGTGAAGAAAAGTTTGCTTGGTTCTCTTCTCTAAAGTACAAAAAGTACACAATGAAGACAGGTTTTTCAATGAGAAACACTAGTGAGGCCTGAGATCAAGTACTTTAATGCCTGGTGGGATTTTTTCGTCTTCTTCTTTTGGGTTTGCACTTCAAATAGTCAAATGCAGTTTCCTTGACCAGTTTGTCTTCAGTAGGATATTTACCTCCTCAGTAAGTATTGCATGCTCCCGTAGAAAAGGTTGATTACCTATGTTTTAGTAGTAAAATCCCATGGTTGGTAGTTACAGTAAAGAAAGAAGAAATGTTCAAGATGAGAAAAGGAGGAACATAAACATAAGGTAAATTATTCTGTTCAATCACCAGAAAGGGTTTTGGTTTCTTAAGAGTAAGTGCACACTTCCTCTGCTTCCACCTTTGTGGCTCCACACTTCAAACTGTGAAAGCTGACCCGTTTCCAACAGCCCATTAATTACCACTATTCAAGGAATCCCACTCCAGCAGCACTCAAAAAGAGAGGCTCCCAGGGGTCTGTTATCCAACATCCTCAGTTCCCAAAATGTTCCAACTGGCATCAGAGACAACACAGGAAGACCCAGCCCTGCTGGCTCATTGCTTTTGCTCTCTTTTTAACCCAAACAAGTTCTGTGGCACAGCCACAGAAATAGCTGAACTGAGAGTAGCAGAGGCTGAAGCAAATCATCTGGAGGAGGACAGACAAAAACCAGAAATATCAATGCTGTCAGCTATTAGACCCATAGGTACTAAGAAAATTTTGTAAATCACACTCTTTCAAGAAAAGAAAGCATGCTGCCTCTCAGATGAAGTAATTGGGAAAATACGTAAAAAATAATACACTATTTGTATAGTACAGTATTTGTATTATAAGACTAAGCCAACAACCTAGGAAGGAAATTCTTACACTAAAAAAAGTCAAACGGAAAAGTTTTTAATCATAAGTGCATTCATCATGCTGATTCCTTAAATTTACATCTGCAGGCAGCACAGGAATTTGAGAAAACAGAAGATATTTTGTAGTATCTTTCTATCATTTTTACTGAACTTTAATTGCATACTTAGGGCACTGTTTTCCCTCCATAACAAACTTTCCACTAACAAGCTTTTGGTTCTTTTCATTAAGAAAGAATCAAAACAGCAGCATACACATCATGTAGCAAATGATCTTACAAATGAAAAGTAGTGAACTGATTACTAGAATAGGCACCTGCAGTTAGGGGAGGGAAAAAAATAAATAGTTGAGACGCCCGTTCATACTTCCAACTTTCTGGATAGATCTAATCAAGATTAGATAAATTCACTTTTAAAAAGAACTGCAGGAGATTTAGAATTATTTTTGATGCATTACCAGCTAGCTAGCACATCCTAGGCAACCACTAAAACAGAAAATTGTTCTGTAAATGCAGTATAAATACTACTCTTGTTCTCCACATAGAATTTTCTATGGCAGGCAAAATAAGTAAGCACCAGAGCCTTGCAACACCTATAAATATCCCTGGAAATAAATAAAGAACTGGATTTACTAGCACTAAAATAGACATAAAGGCCTTTTGGTTAACTGCACTCAGAAAATATTTACTGTTACAGCACCTGGCACTGACTGCCCCAAAAAAATGGCAATTTGCAAAGATGAGATTTTATAGGGAAGCACCAGCATCCCATTACAATAAACTACAAAGCACTGTATTTGGTAACAGCTTTTTAAATGTGTAGTTCTACTCCTTTAGATTACCAGAGGCAATGTGAAGGCATTTCTGACGATGTCAGACGGGGCTGGCAAGATGCATATAGGCTTTAATTTAATTAGTGTACCAGCACCTGACCAAACAAAGGTGTGTCCAAGGCTGAATCAACATAATACACTGAACCAGACACTTTTCCTAATTTTAAGTTGTGCCAAGCTGGCATTTAAATATACCAAACCACCAAATTAAAAGGTCTGTGAAAGCAACTTGAAAGATTTCTGTCAAAACTTCAAAGAGGAGGAAGGTTTAGCCTTGTCTCATTCTGTTCATATGCGGCAGTCATTGGGAAGATTTAGGGGTCTTTCCATAGGAATGTGATTTTTTTTCTTTTTTTATTCCAATGCTGAATGCGATTAAAGAAAATAACATGAAATGGCTCTTCTCATAGTACCAGCACTGGTGGCATTAGAAGTTCATTAGCTAATTCTGCACTACCAGGAGCAGATTCTAACCACCAGAGAGAAACAATTTCAATGCATTAACACAAAGCTACAATTTAGTTCCACGTTATTTCTTGAAGGA
This sequence comes from Xenops minutus, assembly GCA_035221455.1. Classification (NCBI taxonomy): domain Eukaryota; kingdom Metazoa; phylum Chordata; class Aves; order Passeriformes; family Furnariidae; genus Xenops; species Xenops minutus. The sequence goes on along the minus strand of JAWWEE010000105.1, from coordinate 24,712,367 downwards.
AGGGAAGAAGATTGAAATTAGTTAAGGTGAATACACTCAAATGGGTCAAGAACAATTCCTGTGTAAGAATAAAGCAAAGAATGGACAATACTAGACCTTCCTTTTATAGCTGAACTTCATGATCTTAAAGGTTCTTTTCAAAACTAAATGATTCTACAATGGGAAACACTGTACCCACCTTTACAAAAGGTAGAAAGGAGGCCCCTAGGAGCAACTGACATGTCAGTCTCACCTCCGTGCCTGGAAAGATCATGGAACAGAAGATACGCCAAGGCACAGGGAGACCAGAGAGGTGATTCAAGACAGCCAGCGTAGCTTCACCAAGGGCACATCCTGTACAACCAACCTAATGGCTTTCTACAGTGGGGTGACATCACCGGATAAGGAGAGAGCTACAAATGTCACCTATCTGGACTTCTGTAAAGTCTTTGACATAGTCTCCCACAGCATCCTTCTCTCTAAATTGGAGAGAATTGGATTTGATGAGTGGACTAATAGGTGGATAAAGCAACAGATTGGACAGTCACATCCAGAGGGCAGTGGTCAATGACTCAGAGTCCCAATAGACATCCGTGCCAAGTGCTGTCCCTCAGGGGTCAACACTGGGACCAGTGTTAATTAATATCTTCATTAGCAACATAGACAAAGGGATCGAGTGCACCCTCAGCAAATTTGCAGATGACACCAGGCTCAGTGGTGCTGTTGCCACATCTGAAGGATGGAATGCTATCCAGAGGGACCTGGACACGCTTGAAAAGTGGGCCCATAAGAATTTCATGAGGTGCAACAAGACCAAGTGCAAGATGCTGCACCTGGGTCAAGGCAATCCCCAATATAAATATAAGATGGCAGCTCTGATGAGAAGGACTTGGGGGTGCTGGTAGATGGGAAGCCAGACATGAGCCAGCAATGTGTGCTCACAGCCCAGAAAGCCAGTTGTATACTGGGCTGCATCAAAAGTAGCATAGCCAGCAGGTCAAGGGAAGTGATTTTGCCCCTCTACTCCACTCTGGTGAGAACATCCAGCTCTGAGGTCCCCAGCACAAGAAGGATGTTGATCTGTTTGAGCAAGTCCAGACGAGGCCACCAGGATGAGTAGAGGGATAAAGCATCTCTCGTACAAAGAAAGACTGAGAGAGAATTGGGATCATTCAGCCTAGAAAAGAGAAGGTTTTGGGGTGACCTAATTGCAAGCCTTCCCGTGCCTTAAGGGAACCTACAAGAAGGACAGAGAGGGACTTTTTACAAGGGCATGTAGCAACAGGACAGGGGAGAATGGATTCAAACTAAAATACAGTAGGTTTGGATTAGATACTACAAAGAAAGTCTTTACAGTGAGGGTGGTGAGCACTGGAAGGCGTTGCCCAGAGAAGTTGCAGATGCCCCATCCTTGGAAGTGTTCAAGGCCAGGCTGGATAGAGCTTTGAGCAATCTGGTCTAGTGGAAGGTGTTCCTGTCCACAGCAGGGGGGTTGGAACCAGATCTTTAAGGCCTCTTCCATCATAAACCATTTTATGATTTTGTGATTCCTGCACTCCAAGAGTTCAAGACTCACAGACAGTTTGAGAATAAAATATTTTTTAACAAGTGCTTGAGTTGAATTACTATAAATAATTCAGATTTCAAACACAATATGTAGCTACCTTAAAATTTAATTAATCCAAAAAAAGAATGCCCATTACAAAACTATAAAGAAAAAAAAAAACACCTCAAGAGTAGAGCCCTAGAAGGAACTACAGTATTTGTTATGAAGTAATAAAGTTATGCTATAATTAGTTCTAGAGTCTTTGTCAGGTGATGTTGGACCTTAAAAGTAAGAGAAAGTAAGAAGAATGATGGCAAAAGGATGGGCCTACTTACAGTAGAGTTAAAGGAGTTTAAAAAATATACGTCACGTTTTCTCTTGCTCTGCATTATTTAAACATATTTTATCTGCTGCTAATTTTTAGAGGTAATTTCCAGAACAATTTTGGAAACATCAGAGAGCTGATCAGAATGTCACGTCTACTCCTCAGTAACAGTAGCTCTTTCCTTGATGAGGTTCCTTAAAATGAAAGCTAAGGACAAGGTAAAACTCCCCAATGCTATCTGAAATACGCAGTCATTTCTATATCACGGTAGAAAGGTGTATTTTAAAATATGCCCCCTTCTATCCGCAGTAAAAATACATTTCAGGGGAAGATGAGACAGGGAAATAAATCCTAATTTTTGGTCTTATCCCAAAAAAATAAGCAGAAACACTAGCCCAGCCACTCCCCATTAAAACAAACAAACAAAAAAACAACACAACAACAACACACAACACCACAAACCTTCACTTTTGAAAGAAACATAAATCTAAACAGAAAATTTAAGTTAAAAAAAATAAAAAGTTTTAAAGTACTTTCCATGATGACACCAAATCAGGCTTAGAGCACTTATAATGGCAACAGGATGATATTTGGAAATACATGTTGATTTCTAAAGTAAGTGTACATTGCAAATCTGCACCAAAACAAACCAGAATAAACTCAAATGCAATTTAACAATCTCATACTAGGGGAAGAGAAGGGCGCTCTGTCTTCCATTTCAATACTGTTGTTGTCCAGCCATACAAATTTAACCTTATACTTTCTGGATTTCAATTGGCTTTTTTTTTTATGTAATCATTTTCTGAAAAGCAAAGTTAGTGCAAAAACCTACAAATCATCCTCTGCATTCTTTTAAAACAAATGCACATTAAATTTTGATTTAACAAACTATTAGAACATAAATCCTCTCTTAAGCAAATAAAATCTATGGCATCTGTTTAATTAATTTATTCTTCGACTTGTTGGAAGAGAAACAGATTCATCTTTTTATGAAATTATTCTGTTGACCTGAAAGTCTGAAGCTAATTGTGCAAGGTGCTGTAGTAATTACTTAGGATTACCAAAGGCTTCAAATCCATTCTAAGATATATTATGAAATAAATACTTGAATTAGCTTTAAAAATCTGTAATTTTTTATTGCCTTAGAGCAGGCTATCAGCTTAAATTTCTCAAGTAACCTGAAGAGATGATCCCATTCCTTCAAAAAGAAATTTAAATTTTAAATTGCTCTTTAAAAATACAGTTTCACATCCAACAAAATTCAAGTAACTAGGCTTCAAAAGAACAAAACTGAAGAGGAATTCTGCCACAATAGATGACTTTGGACTGCAGCATGTATTTACAATTCACGCTTACTTCTAATATTCAAGCTTGTTCCTCAAAAGGCAGCAGTTCAGCAGGGAAAGTGCAGAAAGAAAAGCCTGGCAGAACCTTCAGTGTGGAACTGGAAGCAAAACAGGATGCAACAATGCAAAGGCAGCCTTGAAACCACAGCAGCTTCTGAAGCACCACCAGTTGCTTGATTGGCTTGTGTCCTCTGAATTCAAAGATTGTCTCTTATTCCTACGCTACTTTTATAGTATCTATAAAATGAAAATGTTGCACACACAGTGTAAGGCAGTGTGCTCACTGAGGGATTCCAGATGAGTTAAAGAAAAGATAATGGTTCCTAAGTGGTTTGTCTTGTCAGTTCTGTTTGGTATCTTGGTTAAAGTTCACCACTTCAAGCACTTAGTAGGAAGTAGAGACACTAAAAGATTTGGCAGAAACTTAGTATAAATACTAACAGACTTGAAAAGACTCTAAAAGCTCAATGAATTAAATATTGATAGAATTTCACAGCAAACCTAGTGCTACAGTAGTGTCATTAGCTCTAAGAGTAAAATAATCAAAAAACCCAATCAAAGGAAAAGCAATCTGTAAACAAAGTGTAAACAAAGACAAACTTGTAGTAATTTCAAGAAAAATGCCTTGGAGAACTAGAGAAGAGGAAATAATTCAACACTAACCCTCTATTACTTTGCAATTAAAGGAGAATGTGTTAGAGCATTTTGCAGTCTCAAACCAAGCCTGAACACAAAAGCCAGGTTTTGATTTCACATGCCCTGTGCTGCATTCAGAATTGATTACAATATCTACGTAAACATAGTGTTTATATGCACCAATAAAGCTGCAAACTTTCTAATAGGCATTAGAGTATAAGCTTATCATCTAATTACATAATTGGACACTGTTTACAGGCTGATTATTCAGTCATATGGTCTAAGATACACACAACTGTATTACAAGCTTGCGAGTATTTAGAAATCCTCTTGGTGTCTAAAAGGAAGCAACAAGGGGACTCCTGGCCATCCCCAGTCTTTACACATGTGCTTTGACATAGAAGTGACACAGCTGCATGAGGATCTTCCAACTCACTGCTTGTACTCAGTTGTCAGAACATCCAGCAAGACACTGAGGCTGAAATGTGTCAGTTATCTCATGGAGTTGTTTACAACAACCATCCTGAAAATAAAAGGCTTTGGTGATGCAGCACACAAGAGCTGTCATAGCATTGTGGGAAGAACTACTCAGTTAGAAATGGAAACCACCTATTCCAGACATTATATAAATGTTCAGTTTTGGAAGATGAATTTTTATATGATCATCAATGATTTCAAGGAGTTGAATTGCAGAGTATAACAATCAACCTCTTCCTTAGTGTTACTGCTCATCTAAAGGAGGTACCAAATTGGTTTGGCCCTCAGAAGAGTAACTTAAGCATCTCTACAAAGTTTAAGTTTTCATGAAATATGCCAGGTTTTGCTAAGCTTGTCAGGCCAAAGATGATATGATACTTTTACTAGACCTACCCTACCAAAATTATGAACAGGCCAATTTATTAGATCAGTACATTATTAATGTGGAAGTGGAATCCCAAGTGTCAAACACCACTCTCCACCTCAAAACTGTGCAATGCATTAAGAGGCACAGTACTGTAGGCAGGCTATGGCCAAATACACCTTTTCCCTTATTTTGAGTCTGTTCCTTAATAAAAAGGAATAATTATATCACAAGCAAACCCAAACATGACCAGTAGATACTTAGAAGTTATTTGCCACTGTCTTCAAGCATCACATACAAAAATCAAAACATTAGGGCAGAAAAATGGATGTTGGGCAAGGGGGATGAGGGAAAGCCCCTTTTTAGCTTTTACTTGAAACATGTTGGATTGCGTAAGAGTAACATGAGAACAGACGTTCTGTAAAATTTCTACAGGTGCCCAAAGCAAAATCAGCTGTCCCTTGGTGCTTCAGTTGTTTCAAGAGAGCAGATCATGGGGTTGTGTTACAAGTAACATAGCTGAATCTGACTAAGACACCAGTTGCAAATGTTTTTTAAAAACATTACTTGGCCATTATTGCAGGCAACATACTGATGAGATTTGAGACTGAGTTATTCACTCATAAATTTTTGCACATTTAGAAGATCACCAGTACTTTAACAGGACTGATTTCTTTCACCAGGCATTCCAACACATCTCTGCTACTCATTTCCAGATCTGATCTTTTGCAGCCAGAGATGACAATAATGCAGTTCTGCTGGAGAGACTGGACAGTGTGACTGTACTAGAGGCACAGTAGACACTGATGTTAACAGCAGAACCAGAAATGGCCAGTTTAGACAAAACTAGAGAAAGCCTACCAAGTTCCTATGCTGGAAAACTAAAACCATGAAGCCTTTTGTTTATAGGAGACAGGGAGTTCTGGCTCATGGGTATCAAACAGACCCCTCTACTCTTGCTCTGACTCCAGGCTGGAAAGGGTCTGTTCAGTACTTGGATTTTGTGAGGTCACATATTATCAAAGCCAGTGTTTGCAACACACAAGCTTGAACCATTTCTAAGGGCTTGAGCATGTACACTCCAAGTTAGACAGATAGATAAGTAGTCTTATTTGGACAGAGACATTAGAAACTTTTTTTCTTTTTGCTGTCTCCCATTCTAATGAGGACTAGCAATCCAGTTTCTCCCCTAGCACAGAAGCACCAAGCATCAGAGCTGATGAAGGGGAAGAGCATCCTAGGCAATTCTGTGGCATCACAGTACATGATGTCTGCCAAGGAACAAGTGCCTTCTGCTCTCATTAAAAGTGAAACCACTGAGAAAGTAGTTACATGGGTATATTAATTTATTTTACAACTACCACTGGCATTCAGAGAAAGTGACACTAAAATCCTGATTCCAGTTTCCCTTCTGTCACATATATTGCATGGTTGACTTCTAAGCCCATGATGTGGAACATTGCAATAAGACTTCATTATGTATTCCAATTTTTTAGTTAAAATATGGCCCACACAAGAAATTTTTTTTTTCTTTTGTGACTGAAATTACTCCTGTTGAACGCTCTAGATCACGGAATGAGTAAACACTAGCTTAGGAAAATATGTTTGACCAACAGCCTTTTGCTCTGATACACATACGGTAGTCTCTTCAACTATATTAAACAAATAGAAAGAAAATATACAGCTAAAAATATAAAACAAAGGGGCTAGAGGGAATGAATGAACCTACAAAAAGCTGAAAAGAAATTTCAACACAAGTCACAAGATGCTGTGCCAACATAGATGAAAATATACACAATAGAAAAATAGCCTTACTAAGCATATAGTCATGATATACGGTCATGCAATTTGTAAATTATAAGATCAATTGCTAGGAGATTAATGGTATATGTTTCTTTTATGTTTTGCATCAAGGAAGCTTAAAGATAAAATTTGCTTCAAGAAATACAATCCCATCCCAGACTTTGCATGAAAACACAGGAGGGGAAAAGAAACATTCATTAGAGCAATAAAGTTTACTTCTGGTGTTTTTGGTAGCTCTTGGGAGGCTGGGCAGACAGAAATCAGGAAAACGCAGAAAAATATGGTGAGATTAAATGTGAGATACACATTTTGTATCGTGGCAGTGCTGATACACCACTGTTGGGATTACAGTATCATTGTGATCAACAGTTAAATTTTCTCAAAGAGAAAATTGTCTTGCTCTTGGAGCTGGTATGTACAAAAGCACTTTATTCTCTTCCATCCTTATCCTGGGAAAATTCCATATAAGTGAGAGCATAACACACTTTTAGCATAGAACATAGACATAAGAAAGTTGCCTTCTATGATGTTACAGTCACACCTAAGGCATCTTCTGTCATGAGAGACATTTTTAAGGAAAAAGTAAATTTTTTCATTAAAAATTCTAGAGAACAGACTGGCAAAATTTATTAGAAATTTTATACACATCACTGAAACTCTGCCATTTCCACACTGATCTGTAGCTGCTTTACAGTGCCCAGCACCGGAGCACAAGAAAGGATATATATGCTGAAGATTTCCATTTCATATGTGTTCCTCTGTTCCAGCACTACTCAATCCAACATGTACAGGCTATAAAATCCTAATATTTCACTTTTGCTATTTATCTTCAATTCCTGTTTTCAGGATTGCATGGAAAACAGCTTTCTTACAGAAAATTACTGCTACAAATCTATGTTTCATTGAACATATACTAGGAATTGTACCAGTATAAACATAAAACACCAAAGTGGGATGTGTCTGTAAAAGATATTGTTACCATTTCATAAGGGCTAGAGTTTGCAAAACACAGGCTTTCAAGTTGTATGTAAAATAGACTTAAATGTAAGGGGGAGGAAGGAAGGAGACACACAACACATGCAGTAGATTTTTCCTATTACCAAGCTTGAATTTACCTAGATATTTGTAAAAAGTGATAGGGATAAAGTATTCCTGCCCAGTCTTCTCTGAGAACATCACAACTCCAGCAATCCCAGCCTTTCCTCAGTTTTCCAGCACCTACAATGAGTGCACATGATGTAACCATATGTCCATCCACATTCAAGAGGCAAAATGGGGATGAAAAGGGGTTTCTACTATTTCGTTCCTCCCAACAGTTACTTATGTAACCAAAAAACTTCTTACCCCTCAGGTGTTTGCTGGGATCAAAGCAAGCTACTCAGTTCAAGAGATTTAAACCGGGGTGGGGGGGGCATCTGAAATTTGAACTCCTATCTTCATCTACCCATGAAATGTTATGATGCTGAAAGAGGGTACCAAGGGCCAAAAGCTTGAAAATAGTACTTTTCTTTTTTTCTCCCATCAAATAAATAAGCCTGGAGCTCAGGGAGAGAAATGGAGGGAACAATAAGTGCAACAAGAAATAAGGTAAGTCATAATGCACAAGCTACAAGAGGGTTTTTTTCAGTGACAAACACTATTGATAAATCAAAACTTGGAAGAAGATGAAGTAAGGAATGCTCAGCTTGGGAAGGAAAACTGATTATTCAACTTAACTATGTATTTTTCTCTTCTCAAATTATATCACAAGCATCTTGTAAAGAGTAAATCAATATGAGAGGAATTATAATTATCCTGGAAGATTACTGCTGTGTTCTTGGCTCTGTAGTCCACAGGAGGCAATTTTATACTCATTGTATTTGCATTGCACTTTTGACTGGACACATGACACTCTGCTTGCTTTTTGTTATTGTGCTTATTTGAGTGAGTTATAAAGCACAAAGTATTGTGTGGGTTAATAGCCCTATCATGGAAATTACTTTAGAGAATATTAGTGGAAGATTTTGAGCAACTCCAGCATAGTCTGAGATGTCTCTGAGCACCTACGAACTGAGACACAACTCTACGCTGCAGTCCGTGTCCCAGACACCTACAGGAAGAGGGCAGCAAACCATGAGACAGCAGCTTTACTGTTCAACAGATAAAAACAGAAGCATCTGAGAGCTTTTGGCATATTAGATCTGGATAAGCTTACACTGTGTGTAATTAGCTACATTCACTTTGATGCAGTGAATTTAAGAGAAGTAAGTTACTCTACAAAGTAGAGTATCATAGCCTCATTCTCTAAGTCTGCCTTCTCTAGAGACCCCCATGAAGCCAGAAAACAAGGAACTACTCACCAAAAATCTATAAATCTCTAGCCCAGATGAGCATACAGACTGAACTGATACTTTGAAGTATCAGTATGACTAGCCTGCTATTCACAGGGCTTAAAAGTTTAATTGTACCCTCTTGCCTTAGACTCCTTATCTCCTCTCCAACTCTCAGACAAACAAGCAGCCAAACCAATGCTACCCAGCAAGCAGATGAAGAACCAGAGGTACAGAAAAGGGTGCTGCTTAGAGGAAGGCTCTCTCGACTTTGCAGAAGCAACTCCTGTGACCCATAATGCAAACACTTGAAGACAAAGAGAGGTACTTTTTCAAAACTAAACAATAGTGCAGTGCAAACTGTAAAATTAAACAGCTGTAAAATATATTATAAAAGTACACAGTTGTGGATACTTAAGAAATCAGGTAACTAACACTGCTCTGTCTGAACTTAACCCTTATAAAGAAAATTCTCTTTCCCATTAGACACACCCAAAGTGAGCTTCCTCCATTATCTGAGCCTTCTGCACCTGTTTCAATTGTGGCAGGCACAGTCAGGTCACAGTTAGGTAAGATTAAGAGCAGAAGATAGGAATCACTGAGTTCCTACAAGAAAAGAGCTGAAAACACATAACTACTGTCACTTTTCATCACACGGATAAAAAACAAGGTATAAAAGTAATGTAAAGTCAATGCTAGCATTATCCAGGCTCAGTCACAAGGCGAATAAGCCCAGTAGCAAAAAGCTGTTTTCAAAGATATTTAAATCTGCTTTTGAGCACATTTATTATTGAAATAAAGTTATTTTTTTCTTTTCTTCTTGCAGCTACATACTGCAAAATTGCAACCCAGTACAATTACAATAACAAAATGAAGTAGTTTGTTTTGTATATAACTACAGTCAATGTGGAGTCAGAAAGTACAACTTCAATAGATTAATGTTTTCGAAATTTATTGATTTATTTTTTTTCTTCAAATACGAGTTAAAGCTTCTGAAATACAAGTCAAGTCTTCAAGGCAGTTAGGCTTTACAAAAGCTAAACACAATACTGCAGAGAGACATATATAAACACAGAAACCCTTCAAGAATGTTTAATAAAGGATGAAAGTAACTTTTATTCTACTATAGCTGGCAAAGTTACTGTTGAAGTAAATTTAGTTTGAGGCCAACAATTCTATTAAGAAGTGGCATGGTCAAAGGTTTTAAAATATGACCTTAGTGGGCATCATTAGCTTGACCAGTTTGAGATCAGTTGTGCTCAATAACTACATAGTTCTTTTAATGCAAGAATAGTGATATTTTAATAGCAATGTACTATTGAACAATAAAGCAGGGAAAAGGATATTTTATTTACTCATCCCTTTCTGAGCAGTCACATTAACTCCATTCATCCAGCCAGCAGCAAACCAATCCAGTGCTCATGGTGCTGAGTAGTTGTCCTGTGCGCACACCAGGAAGTCCAACCACTTGGATTATAGGAGCTAACAGTATGGATTTAGAGGCTATTTCATACAAAACTATTTAGCACTCTAACTGAAATTTTAGCCATTTATGCTGAAAGTCAATTCTGACAGGAAAAAAGGTAGATAGAAAAGTCCTTAGTGTCTGCATGGGATAAGATATTGCTGTATAGTTAAAATATTGGCTATTTTTCCTTCTTGCAGCATTCCATCCTGCATATCCACACAACTGTTTAGGAAAAGCCCATGAGCAGCCCTGGGAATTTGAGGCACTTTTGAATCCCAGAACAGGCAAGTCACAATGCCTCGTAGTTGCTAATATAATGCAGGTGGCTCAAATGTGTCTTGCATCAGTGTTTGCAACAAATGTGCAACTCTTTCCCAAGATATTATTGCATATCCACCCCCATGCTTTAAAAGCTTTTAAAACATCACATTTGGCTTCACAATAGCAGATTACATTTTTACTCTTTCTTGATGAAATACATAGGAACCCATAGGATGCAATTTTACTTTCTTTCCAGCACTACTGTGTTCATGTAGAAGCCTAGAGAGGGTATGAACATATTACTATTCAAATATACACTCCTAAGAGTTAACTATTAGTCTCTGAGTCTAGGTGACTGATGCTGAATTAGACAGACCCTACTGTTGAAGTTTCTGTTCGTCATTGCATTTTATGGTTTCTTCTCACTGAAATGCCTTTAAGTTGCAACCATAAATGCAAAAGTCTTCTAGCACTCTTAAGACCTTGTAGATAAATTGAGGGTTCTCAAATTTTCTTATTGATATTTTACAACTGGAAATTTCAATGCAGGAAATGTGTCTTCTTTTATGTCATATCAACTTCTTCGAGACAGAATAATTACAGAGCCTGCCATTTCATAATATGTACCTACATCCCATTTGGAGGTGGCTTTAGAAAAGGTTACATATAAATTGAAACAAATCAGCATAAAACCTAACACCTGGAAGAGGAATCTCAACGTACACAAGTGTCTCATAGCAAAAGGATAAAAGCTCTGAGAGCACAGACATGATTTTTGAGGCTACAACGACATCAGTAAGCAGCTCTAGATCTCAACTGGGCTATCCAAACAGATTTAGAAGTCAAATATGTGTGCCTTTTTTTTTAAAATAGATTTCAATTTAAAAAAAAAAATTAAACATGTGAGAAAGGCACAACACCACAATCACATTTTTAGGTGTAGACTTAGAACACAAATGAAAGGCAAAAAACATCTTAGAAGAATGATCACAGTTACATCTTTTTCATAAAAACATTCAACACTCACAAGATGCTCAGCATGTTAGGAATAAGATTACTAGGATTGATTTCTATTAAAATTGAAGAAATAGATTAAATGTAAATATGGTATTATTTGCAGAAAGAAAGACCCAGGAAAGCCCATAAATTCTGCTAGAATACTATACTGTTCAGAGAATGTGAGGGCGCAACAGACACCAAACTTAGAATTATTTTCTTAATAAATCACATATTTCTATATGGTCTAAGCTGCATATGGATAGAGATTTTAAAAAAAGAATTTTAAATTTGTCATTAGTGAGGCCAACAAAAAATTAGAAAAAAACCCAAACACCAAGGCCCTCACCACTCATAGCGGGCTTCAGCATAAAATTAGAGGGGAGCAGTTTTTCCTGCATCAACTCACATGACCATTAAACAGTAGACAGAGTCACCTTGCATTTAATGATAGCTCCTCACACTTGTCTTTCAGTTTAGTTTTCTATACTAGAATCTGTAATCATGGAATATCTTTCTCTTATATTGCAATCTTCAATACATTGGAAAGTGCTAAGATTGCTTTCTTTAGTTTCCCTTCACAGCAATTTTCAACAAATGCTTAAAATCTTGTCAGGTAAGCATCTGACTGCCAAAGTACAAACCCCTTTGGACAAGCATCCTCCAAACAGTTTACACAGAATCCGTCATCACTGTAAGACATATAGCTACTTTTCCTATTGCTCACAAGCATTTTTACAATAGCCAAACTGCTTATAGTAAATGTGAAATTAGGAAGATCCATTAAGCATTTTAAGCAGTTTCATGAAATCTTTGTGCAGAAAACTATGGCAGAATAAATATCCTGTAGTGTCCCTTCTCTTTAAGACAGCTGGATCAAACAATCCTTCCCAATAACCCAGTCTTAGGAAATTCTGATTTAGGAGAAAGCCCATTTAGCCACACGAATATTATGACAATAATAATATAACTTTTCCTTGCCCCTAACTCCACAAAGTAGCTCAATTTCTTCAAGATCTGGTGTCCTTGTTGCTACTAATCTCATTCTGCTGTAACCCAATGAGTTTGTGAGGCTGCTGCCAAAGTCCTGCTCCAGAGATGGGAGCAGGCATTTTCCACTGCTCCTGGACCACGGAAAGTAAAAGCAGAGTAATCAAAGAGCACTGACACACTTCAAATGGCTGCTGTTTAAGAGAAAGCCGGAACAGGAGAGTAGTGGTTGTTAACAAAAAGCAATGCAAGGCTCCCCTTTTTCAGGGCCTGTTGTAACAACAAAGACAGAAGGAAGAGAGGTCAGTTCTGTGCCTGCTTTGGAATTTAAATACAAACAGTGGGAACTCCATCTTGAGCATCCTTCAATGCATCTTTCATCACCATTACCTACTCTGCCAAAATATCACTGCATGCACAAAATTCCTCAATGCTTACGAAAATTCTTTATTCATAGCTAAAAATGAGTGCAAGCAAGGTTTTGTGAAGGAACATCTTATATGTCCCAGATATAGAAATAATTCAAAGGACAAAAAATTCCCTATAAACTGAAGGAAATCCCCTACTTTGATTGTAGCTATTCAAAAGTGAAGCTTAACTTTTCAGGTTCTCTCTTACAGTTTATGAAAGTGACTGCCTTTCATGAGAACAAAAATCTGTTTTAGAAGTTGAGAAACTTTTCTCAGTAGAGCATTTCTGTGTTTAAGAAAAATATTTTTTTAATCATGTTTTAGAGCAGATATTCCAAAATGTCCAAGGGTGTTTATACATTAATCCATACATAAAAAAATAACCATTTTATATATTCAAAACATCAACAGCAGATGTTAAGATATTTCATTAACTGGAGAATGCCACATGGAAGAAAGACTATTTCAAGATTAAGTGTGAGGTTTTTTTCTAAGCACCAGCCTAGTAAATTAAGTGGAAACAAAATAATTGTGACTTCATTTAAACTCATAATTATTCTTCAGTTGACTGGCAGAGGGAATCTACACCCTCAGAATTTTCTACAAGACTTTCAGAGGAAGTCACTATGGCATTTTTGCAAAATACAAGCATTTCAGGCTAGGTATACTAACAGGTTCACTGAAAACAAACTGAGAACATCCCCTCCTCTGCCCAAATCAGCTGAGTCTGAAGCACACAAAGAGACACCAGGTCAAACCTCACAAATTCAGTGCAAACTACCAACTGATGTTGAGATTTATTTATGCACCTGAGCTTAAAGAGCTACTACAAATTGGTGTACTGAGATAGGGAATTTTTTGTTAAAATCAAAACACAGTAAGTAGCTTATATATAGCATTGGAGCATTACAACTCTGGTAGCATTTAGAGTTTTTAAAAGGAGCACAGTGACGTAAATTCAGATTAGAACATCTTTTTAATTCTGAACTGAAAAAAAGCCAATTTAAGGTAATTTTCTTTTTAAAAAAACTCTCAAAAATTACCCTCTCCCAGGTCCTTCTGCTAGAACTTACAGCTGAATTGATCCATTAGCCACTTTTGACTGCATAATTATGGCCAACCTTGCAATTTGATTATGAAGCCATCTAATGAGTCTGCACAGAGAAAACAAATTAAGTTAAATGGAGAAACAACAATAGCCTAAGAAAGTGTACAGTGAAGTCATTTTAAAAATCTATTTGAGTGAAAAACTACTTTGTGAATGCAGTTCTCCCCACACAGTATTAGATTGTTAACCCGGTGTCACTCTCCAGAGCTGAGACTCAATGACTGGTGAGTTAACAACCCTGCATGATTTACAGTAAACTGTCTGCCATCTGCCCAATATTAATCATTTTAGTCTGCAAATTTGGAATAAGGCAATGCTGTAGCAAGCTACAGTCGACTCCCTTTCATTTTGCCATGTAACACAGCAAAGCGCTATTATTTAGGAAAATGACCTTGATATCCGAAAACAGTCAAACCCAAAGGCACAAGACTGAGTCAATCTGACTAGTTTTCAAGTGCAGTTAGTGCAGAAATGGTTGGGTTGTTTTTTGGTTGTTTTGTTGGGTTTTTTTAATGTCTTTATAAATATGTTGCTTATCTGGCCATCTGATTAATTAGCCATAACTTCATCCATATGTGTATGGACAACTACAGATACCTATAAGTACCACAGGTGTCAAACTGTAGGACATCTACAGCTAGCTATGATTAACCTTCAGATTTACAAACACATGGAATAAGCAAGGGAGTTATTATACAGCAAGCATAAAGGATACTTCATGTTCATTATATCATGAATTTATGTTTCTAGAAACATGAGCTATTCTAAGAATCTCAAAAAGTTTTTAAGGTTCTGCTCAGGCAGAGAGCCTGCAAACATAAGAATAGTTTTTTCCTAATATCCATAAAACAAAGTAAATAATAAAAGATAAAAAGAAAAAATAAAATAAAAAGATAATCCACTTGTCCTAGGAACTAGATAGTGATTTTTGAGTTCTGTGATTAACAATAGCAACCCTGGCAGATTCTGCAGGACTGTGAATAAATGGAAAAATCAGTGCCTCTCCTACAGAAGTCAACCAAGTCACTAGAAAAATTAAAATGTGTCTTCATGCAAGACTATGGCTCTATTCACACTCCTCAAAATGCTAAGCCTTTAGAATATGAAATGCAATGATAGGGTGTAGAGACTCAGAGACAGAACAGAGATATTCTGAGTGGGAAGGAGGAATTTTGCCACAGCTGAATCGACACTGACACCAGGATTATCAGCTGAATTGATGCTGAAACCAGGACTGACATCCCATAAGCAGCACTGACACTGGAACTGGGATTGGTGATATTTCTCTTTCCCTCTTTGATTTCTCTCTTCCCTTTCACCCTACTCCTTTACCCAAATACCTCTGCTCTGTGCTTAGATAGTAGATCAGGGACTAACATACCAGTTTCCATACCTAGTGTGTAATTTGCTAATCAATCTTTCTGATTATTTGCATTAACTTGTTGCTCCCTTTGACCACAAGCGTTTAAAAATCTTGGATGCTTTCCTCCCCCTAAGGGGGGTTCATCATATAGGGGAAAACAGGATGAAGCAAAAGATGCAGGGAAAATTTGTGACACTTTAAGCAAAAATCTACTTCAGCGGCTACATCCTAACTGACCCCTCTCAACACCAGATTCCTTGTTTCCTCAGGACATGAAGGCCTTCCCCAGACACAGTTTAATCCAAGAAACTTCTGGGCTACTCTAGGAACCTGGGAGAAGGCCACTTATGTGACAGGATCTACACTTGAACATCCCCGTCTCCAGGGTCAACAGAAAACTAGTACCACAAAGACAGAGCAGCCTAAGCTTCTTGACTCCAGCAAGGTCCCAAGGAAGTCCAGCAATAAGGAGCTGACCTTTACAAAAGGTCATTTCTGGAGACTCACACTGCCATGCAAAGTACAATATGGGGCAGAGATACTACTTGTGACATTAAGACAGTTTGTTCTCTGTAACACTTTGTAGGAAAACACACTGCACACAAATCGAAGCATCTGATTTTAGAAAGACAACATCAACAAGCTGGGACATAGGCTTAGGAATCAGTTCTCCACCCAAGGGCAACTTTAAAAGTACTGGTTTTCATTTCTACATTACACAGAAGACAGAAAGTCAGAGATTTAAACACAGCTTCCAACTAGTATAAAGGTCTTCTGGTAATCCAAGAATACAACTCTTTTTGCCTTGAGAAGTGTTAAAATTTTGTATTTCAGATACAATTGTGATAGTTGTGCAACCAAAGGCCACTTAAAATTAGATATTAAGTTTGCTTTTTGAATCTTGCTTCATCCAATCTATTTCATGATCATTTATTTTCCTGTTGACAGTTGAGGTCAGTGCAAGAGCAGTAAGTCATATCTCACACTTCAGGGGTTTACGCAATTGCTGGCAACCAGACAATATATCTGACATCTGGGAACTAATTTGCAAGAAAAGCTGGTGAAATGAGGCCATCCTGAGTTATAAACACAAGTCTAATGATATCTTCCAGCTTTGCAGATCACTTTTTATAGACTGGAAACTATGCAATTATGTGTATAGTTTCAATCGTCATGACAAAGTCTTTCCTGCACACAACTCTTACTTAATCAATGAAACAAACCATCAGTTTACAAGATTCCCTAAAATAGTTGAATGAATTATAACACTGAATAAACATTTAAAGAAAATGAATAATGAAACCTTATCTCTCATGCACACAAAGAAAAACAAACCTCAGAGATATTCAGCCCTAAAGATCCAGCTCTGTGTATTTTGAAATTTATAGAAGCCATCAGCTGCTGCTGAATAATTTTTCTTTTACAACAGCAGGCACTTACATGCAACTATTTGGTAACTATAGTTTTGGGTAAAGGATCTTCTCAAACACTTGCCCAATTTTCCACTAGCCAGCCACCATACCTTGAAGTGTTATGAGTTACCTACACATCACAAGATAATGTACAGAAGTATGGACTTGGCCAGGCCCTTAGGAGCCCAGTCCTCTCTTCATGTAAAATAATTTCTAATGTAAGCAGTTTGTTTGAATGCTAGGTAAGGATAAATGTCCTTGCACATGAGTTACAGTTGTGGCCCTTCCCTCAGGGTTCCTCTATCCTTTTCATCATTGATTATGAAACTAATTACTTGAAAATTAATCAGACTGATTACTATTCTGAAAAAAAACAATAGCTTCACTAGCCAAAAGACTCTGTTCAAGGTAAATGAGAAACATCAAGTGACAGAAAAACCCTCATACACAGCTCAAGCACAAATTCAGCACATTCATTTGAAAAAGAGAAACAGCAACTTTGATCTGGTACCGCCCTGCAGCAGAACAGCAGCTTAGAGCATCTGGTTCTGTAGGCTATGTTGTACTGTACACACTTCCTCAATTTCTACTTGGCTTATTTTGATTCCTTGAACCTAATGTCCTGACTGCATTTGGAGGTTGAATCTGTCTGAAGGAAAGCTATTCAGAAACCCTTTGGTGCCTGCTTTGCTGGAACCTCAGCAGACCACTGTGCAGTGTCACACTATTGGCAACTGTCACATGCAAAAATCCAGCAGCACGTTACTGCTTTCCCTTACAGAAGGAAACCATATTTCTGCTCCTGTTCTCTCAGCAGTGACAGCAGTTTGTGTTGTCAGCACATCAAGCAGTGACAGCACTCTGAATCTCAGTTCAGTGCTGAGCTCACTTATCAGCCATGCAAAAGAAAAAAACAAGGGAAGGTGTACCTGTAACGTGCTTAGCTTACCACTTCACTTTTTCATACTGAATATAGTATTCAGTATTTCATACTGAATTTAGATCCAAGGTATCCTTGGATCTCAGTGTGGCCTTCCTAGTATCTTCTCCCAGGAACAGGAATTCCAGAACAGAGCTGAGCCTGCAATCCTCTCCAAACTCATACCTCTAGCTATACCTCATGCTATACCTCTGGAGCCTGAAGTATGGCTGTTTGAGGATTTGTTTAGGATCTTTACACTGAGGACACAGCTTTTTAGTGTTTGTCAGTTTCTGGGTCTTCAAGGAAATACTGTTCATCATCTTGAATGTCATGCACACTGATTGTTGCTCTCCTCACACCCTACAGTACCAATGACGTTGGCAGCTTCCTGTTCCTGCTGCTGTGCTACACTATCCAGAGCAGCTCCAGCCTCTCATGGCACAAGCTGATGAGCAACAGTATCATTTCCTCAATGCCCTCAGTGGATTTTCTGAGAATTGTTGGAAACCTGACTGGACAACCAGAAACAGGAACAATTAAAAATGCTGTATTCCTAAGACAAAAGGACATGGCAAGGGGCAAGGGCAATGGGAGGTGAATGTAAGACATGAAACTACAGACATGTAAAAAACAGCAGAACTGCTGGAAGACTGACATTTGGGAGCAAATATCAAGTTGCACATGTCAATTGGCTCCTTTAACAGTGTAAGAAGTCTTCTCAAATTATCACTTCAAATCCGCAACTTCTCTTTGTGAACACTTTTAGGATAAGCCGCAGGACTTCACATTTTTGGATCCCATGCATTGATCTGGACCCAGTCTGTGCAGACAGAAAATATCTTCTGGTTTGGTTTCAACTCAAAAGAATGTATTATGTGCATACTTGCAACACTTTGCAATCCAAACTCTACTCCCAGTCATGTCCTTTATTCCTCTACACAAAAGAAAGACATAAAAAGATGGATACATATCTAGAAGGTAATGCTGTTTTCTTCATAACTATCTCAGTTCTTTAACATGTTTATTGAAAGACCAGCACCAATGAGTAGGAGAATGGCCTATTCTATCATCTCAGTAAGATGAAGAACAATGAAGTTCTTCCTATAGGTTTCTTAACCTCTTCCAGAAAGCATGGGTCATTGTCTATGTCCATGCTTTAAATGTCAGAGGGTTGGGGCTATTTTCCACCTGGGGAAATGACCTCTTGCTTTCTTCAGTGACTCAAAATGATGACAGCTCCAAATTAATCCACAGATCAGAAAAATCTTAAGAAATTATCGTGTTCATGCTGTGAACTCACCAATACAGCTTCTTTATTTTGAATTACTCATGAATTCTTAATCAAGATGCTCTACACTGGGTGGAGATACCCACATGACTTGGTCTGAAATAGTTTTATTTGAACAATAACACTCTTAGACCAAGCAAATCTCCATCTTTCTTATGCAAGCATAAGGACTCCTCCTCCTAAACTTGTCTTGGCAGCCACACACATACCTCACACAACAACAGTACTTGTGTTTTGTTTCTCTGCTGTTCAACCTCCCATTGTCATACTGAATTCAAGGCACGGTGCCTTTACACAGCTATTGATTATTGGCTTGTTTTTAATACCACAGTGTACAGATAAAAACTGAGCAAGTTCATGATCTGGAAAATTTCCCTAGAAGTTAAGTTACCCTTAAGGTATCTAGAAATATAAAATTCTAAAAAAAAAATATGACATCTGGTCTACTTTCTAATTTAAGTAGTATACTAGTTAGAAGTTGTGTTTGGAGTGTTATCAAATTGTTCCTTTATCAAGGTTTTTTTTTAAACATATTTCAAAGTATATATATTTCATGATGTCTCTTTATGGTCTTCTGTGGGTGACTACATTGAGCACAAAACTAGTATTCTCCAAATCTTAAAAAAAATAATAATAATTTTATATTTTTTCTCTAGAAAACAAAAGCAAAATTCATCTATCACCTCAAAACTTATTGCTACTTTAATCTTCTAGGGAATCACAGCCTGCAATAAAACAGGTAACAGCTTTTCCAGACCAACTTGATCAATCTTGCCTAGCTCGTTTTTATTTAATTACTTTCAGCTGTGTTTAAATACAGTTTTCACTATGCCAAGAGGATTTTTTTGTACCTGTTTTGCTCTTTTTTTTTTTGCATGGGAGTTTCCCAGCAATCATTTAATTCTCTCATCTATTATAAAAATTTTGTCATCTTGGTTACTTTTCCTACCAGTGAGTCAGATCTTTGCTGATTACTGCATTTAAAACCAGGGCATAATCCCTTACTCTCCAACTGTAAAACATCCTACTTCTACAAACAGGCAAGATCTAATAATGCATATATAATAGATGGGTGTGTTTTTTTCCAAGGATGCTGAGAAATAGTAATACTTCGTATTACTAACACACAGCATTGTTTTTACAGGACTGTGAAACAGAGAGCCACCCTCCTCCTGTATAATCGTGTTAATCTTCAGAATCCAAGCACAACTTTCAACTCATCCTTTGTCACCTTAAGAAGTGATAGCCAGAGCCATTTCCCTCTCTTCAAAAAATTTCAGAAAAATCTTGGCAGAGGCTGATTTGCTGACAAGTACTTTAAATCAGGCAAGACCAAGGCACTGGCCATTGGGAGAAAGCTAGAAATGGTTCTGCAAATTAGAACAAAAATTGAGGGATTTGGTATCTGCTTTAGGGTACTCCCTGGAACACTTTCTTATTCTCAGTTCCTTAGGCTGTTTTCCCTCAATGGATAATTAACTCATTCAGGGCCACAGTGAAAGAGGAGAGAGAGAGCACGTACAAGAGACAGCAAAAGCAGTTTCTTCCAAATAAAACTTATGATCAGACAGAGGTCACAAACAAGGTGCCATCCAGGGAATGCCCACGATATGCTTCTTCCAGTTAGGCTTTGTACAGATTTGATTGTGCATGCTGCTCATCAGTGAATGAATGTGCAAACCAAGCCTAGATGGCACGTACAATGCAGCTGACAGGTCACACTGTCTGTACAGCAAAGGAACTCCCTGCTGAACAGTTCATCACATGTTCAGCACTCCTTTCTCTCTGTGTTTGCTTTTCCCCTTTTGTTTCTATCAATATTACATTTTGTGAGTTTATAAAAGAAGCAAAGCTAGAAGCTCATGTTTTGCTTCCATCTTGGCAAGAAACCATTACATGAACTTTGGAAGAGAATTAGAAATGAGCGAAGAACTCTGCAAAGTGCACTTGTTCAGAATAAAGAGGGAAACAAAAACAAGAGATATGATCACTGTTTATCAGTTTCTACACAATTAGTGTACAATTACTTTTTCCAATCTTTTTTTAAAAGAAATTTATTGCATCAATTGCATGCTCTACTATACTGTCTTTGTACTATATCTCCCTTGTTAGAAGAGTCGAAAAAGTGAAGAACAACTATCATGACTCAGACCTTAAAGTTTATTTTTCTCCATCAGTTCCAAATGTGGTGATTTGTTGGGCATTTCACAAAAGACAATTTATTTCCATTTTTCCTCTAACATGATGATAGATGGCTTCAAGCATGAAAAGATTCATGCTATCAAAGATTAACTAAAAGAACTAACAACTTCATTCTAAGATGCTTATAAAACAAATTTAAGCACCCTAAATATAAAGGCTGATGATTTTATAGTCTTAAGTACCTTTACAAACCCTATTGAACCTTGGTTTAAATACACAGTAGTAAGCTGATCTTTATTTCTTAACACCAAAAAAGAAAACTTATCATACAGTTATGTATTTGCACAGCTTTCACTAAATTCAATCTTAAACCTACTTATAACCATGGTATGCCTATACACTTTATATCCACCTCTTTTCATTGTTTGGTGGAAGATGCAGATAGTGTTGCAGGTCACCCCTAACTATTAGTGTTTGACCATTTGTGTACTTGGTTCACTCTCTATGAAAAAATTTAAGTGTGGTAAATATGCCTTTATGAACACAAAGTACTCAAGTAAATACAGGTTTCTCTCTTGTTCAAGTCTAAGCACAAGGCCACTCCAATCCAGGTGCCATTCATAAGGAAAAAAAAAATAACTCCCACTTAATGATACAGAGAATAGAAAACAATATCATTCCTTATTGCATTTAAAAATAATGTTATTTTACAACTGTGCCAAAACTATTCCTCAGCTGAATAAAACTTCTCAGAGTAGGACAGAAGGATGGAACAAGCTGGGAAAGAAATGTCCATTCAAGTTCCACACAAAGATCATAGAACCATCAAGATTAGAAGAGACCTACAAGATCATCTAGTCCAACTGTCCACCTAGCACTACCACTGTAACCCCTAAACCACATCACCCAGCACCAGATTCAGACACCTCTTGAACACCTCCAGGAATGCCTATTCCAACAGCACCCTGGGCAGGCTATTCCAATTCCTGATTACCCTAACAGTGAAAAAAAAAAATTCTAGTATCTAATCTGAATCTCCCCTGTCTCAATTTAAGGCCATTCCATTGTGTCCTCTCACTGAAGGCATGGCAGAAGAGACCAGCACACCCCTCACTACAACCTCCTTTCAGGTAGTTGTAAAGAGTATGAGGTTCCCCGCCGACTCTGAGACTCATTTCTCTAGACTAAACAAACCCAGCTCCTACAGCCGTTCCTCATTCCTTGTAAGACATGTTTAAGATGGAAATCTCTAACCCAACTATGCCTCAGAAAAAATATTCCTTGTGCTCTCATTTGATATTTCCTTATACAGAATTGAAAAGGGCTTAGAAATGGTAGAGGAGGGGTGGAAAGTTATTCTATGAGCATTGGAAGCCTTCAAGCTTCCTGACCTGTCAGATTTGAATGCGCTCATTCCCAGTTGAAGCCACTGAAGACTGCATCTGGGATTTCTTTACCACACCACATTTTTTTGTCTCCCAGCAGTATAACGTTTTTCTGGGGATTTTCCTCATCTCCCTAATTTCCAGTATCTCTAAATACAGCACTGCTTTCAGCAATCAAACACTTTTACCCAAAGTCTCTGATTGTAGAATGGCTTTTTAGTCAAGTCCTAGTTTCACATGTACACTGGCAAAAAACACATTGAAAAGCACAGTTGGATTCAAGTCATTAAAGAAATCTTCAGGTGGTCATTGTGTGCTTTGCAGTTTGAGTTGTGCCTTGTTTTCAGGAAGTAGAGTGAGCAAGGGGACTTTTTAATAGGTTTATATGAAACAAAAAAATTATCAAGCAAAATTGTAATTACTTCAGCAGGAATAGGAGATTTAAATAGATCGACCTGAAATCAGTAAAGTTACATTAATAAAAGGTCATTCTTCCCTTCATTGCCTATGTTTAATTTAAATTTTAACTAATTATAAAACTTGAAGCAGTTCCTGAAATCACATTGTTCACAGACGCAAAACAGAAATATCATTGTGGCTTTGTAGAAAATATCTTTTCAAGTAAAAATAATGATTTTGAGCATGTTTTGTGTGGGTCTCTAATCTTATTCCACATTGCTACAGTGAAAGCCACATTAAATCAAACTTTTGATGACATGAAGCCTCATGAACAAGAACACTGTCAGCTGCTGGTTTACATGTACACACTGCCTTCAATAGACACAGAGTCTGTAAATAACTTGTGCAACCATAATCTCACAGAAAATACTGCAGCAAACGCACTTGCATTAATGTACTGAGTGAATGCCAACATGCAAGCCTTCAGCAAATCTTGCATAACCCAAACTCAGTTTTCATTTGTAGACATAAATGAATATTATAATATCTAGGTGACTTTGAAGGTTCATTTTATCAAGATCTCCACAGTATTTGCTGTGTGCTGCTATAAGACCCAGTCTAGACCATGATATAGCATTAAAAACAAACTAATTTCCTACTGAAGTTAATAATTAGAGCTACAGAGAGCCTGCAAACACTTGAAAGCGATAACATTTACGCAGATTTACAGTTACAAATCTTGTATTTTTGCCAAGACTTAAAAATACGTTGTGTCCATTCTGAAGATGTTTCATCATCGTGTGCTTAATTTTTTAAACTATTTGCATGTTTTGCAGAAGCTGTTACACAGCTCTTCCCCTTCATTTGGTTCTACTAGCCCTCTTTTTCTCCCTTTAATTGAACACAGTGAACATCTGCACTGTAAATTGCAGAATTATATGTTAAAAAATGATTACTACATACAGACTTAACTGCTCTATCCACCCTATTCACTAGCAGGCTCTTCCCAAGTTTTTTATCAAGCTTGGGCAATGTACCAAATGTTCTCCTTTTAATTATGCTTGCTTTTGCAAAGCTGATGGGCAGATTTTCCATATGCTATCTCTTACAGCCCTGAGGCACGTGTTAATTTAGTCACTGACTACTGTCTCCCTCATCTTCTCTAGAACTCATTTCCAAATTCTTGTCTTCAAAGGTTCACATTTATGCAGCATAGGGAGGACAGGCCTGGCTTTCACAAACAGAACAGAAAATCCCTCTCCATGAGTACATAGTGTTCTAGTGTTTCTATTCCACGGGGATGGTACTTGTGAGCTCGTACAGCCTTAGCAGCACTGCTGCTCTGGATATAGAACAAACTCACAGATGCTACCAGTCTTCCTGAGCTATGGAGCACCTTAAAGCTGTACATTAATGTTAGGCAGTTGCCTAAATCTATTAAACATCACAAACCCCAATTTTCCCAAATGTGAGTACCTCTGTATCTTGACTGTCACATATCACTACAACATGTCAGTAAGCTAGGCAGACATTCACTGTGCCTGCCTGAAACACCTGAATCACAAGGCACAGGAGCATTCTGCCATGATGTGACTCAGTACCCATTCACAAGAGGCTTGCTTTCACAAGTTGCTTCCCTGGCAGCTCATAAGGCACAAGTAGTTCTAGCAGAAAGAATAATCTTCCCCTGAGGTTGTCTGCCACATCCCTTCATGAAGCATGCCAGACCAGAAGCACATACTGCTAGCATGTTGCAAATTCCCACTCTGTATGGGAAAGCTATAGGAAAACATCATGTGCTGCTACGGGACTGTGGCTGTCTGCATGCCACTCTCTTGCTCTGTCACTTGGGTAACTGGAAAGTGACACAAGAGAGATGGTGGAATGCTGCCATTACTGTACAATTTGTTTGGAAAGCTGCTTTTAACACTTCTGGATCTTTGAATGTCAGGAAAATCATCTTCAAGGCTACCTCTTTGGCTGAAAACCTGTGACATTGGCACTGAAACTGGTTGACACAGCGTGCAAAGGCTATTGCTAAAAATCCAATGTCCAATTAAGGAAACTAAAGGGGTCTATTCTTTCTTAGCCATGCCATGGAATTACTGGTCCCCACATGACATCTGTTAACATTAACAGAAATTACATGAAAAATTTCCACATACACCAATGAGAGAATGTATCCCTAAATTTAGAACAAATTATGCTGGAGAGGAAACACCCATTATTACTTGTACAAAGAGAGAGTTGACTGAAAATTGGTTTGATGCACCATGGTGCTCTGTGATTCCTCTGAGGTAATTTATGATTCTTGGCTATTTCATAGCTTGTTCATTAGTTCATTCATAAGTCCTCACAGAAAAATTGAAATTCAGGACACAAAACATACCATTATGTTATGCACCTCACCAGTGAAAGCTTCCCTTCATGCACTATGAAGAACGCAGAAGATTGAAATGTCTAATCAATCAGGTATGATCTCTACACAAAGAGCACCAAAACCTTATGATTATATCTTCCAAGAAATTAACGCCTAAAGGAGAGTATGCTAGACACATGTGCAGCCTAAACCAAATTTATTCTGAAGGAAAAGATGAAACATGAATAGTCCCTGTGACACAAAATACTTTGTATGTCTCTGCAGGCTTGAACAGTCTTGAAGTTCAAGGTGATTCTTCTAAATGTGTTTGACCAGAAGAAGCAAAAAAAATATTTCAGACCTTACCTGCATGCAGTGTATATTTTAAGACTACCACAACATCAATTAAAAAAAAAAAAAAGGAAAAATCATGGGAAAGGGGGTTAGAAGGCAAAGAATGAGAATACATGTCATGTTACTGCACATAGTAAAATCCACAGAGAAATTTTGTGCCAAGTTCTTAAAGAAACGTATGCATAGAGTTTTTTCCTCATACAGAACATTTAGGTTAATGGATTTCACAGGAGTAAAATCTGGATGTACTTCAAATAACTGGGCTGCTCAAAGTTAAAAATTCCTGTCCTCTGCCATGGTGATTGGCCTGTATTTCCAGGGGACACCCCCTCCACCCTCAAGATAGCCTAGTTTCTTGCTGCTACACGCAAGTGGAGGGGCGGGGGAAGATATATTTATCCTGTTCTAGTGAGAAGAACAACTTCTTCAGAAATCTTGCAACCTCCATTACGTCACCGTTTGAGACCACAAGAAAGAGTGGGCCTCAGCTGAAGAGATCACGAAGGAACATTCACTAACTGCATTCTGATATAGCCTGACCTTTTCTCATGTACCAGTCTGTCTTCAGGTAATAGAAAAGACATACTAAAACATTAAATTTCATTTGAATTGAATACGTGTCAGTAGAGGTTGGTTCAAAGGACCGCAGCATATTTCTCAGAGTGAAACATGAAAGCCAAGGGTTTCTCATTAGTCAAATCATAAATTTATTACATAGAATGTCTACTTTTATCCACCTATCTAGTATCTTGAAAAATGAAGCTTCAGCTCTGTTATGCCTTCAGTCCAAACACATAGAACAAGGTTTAAGCACAAGAGCAACTGGAGATCAGTTTCTGGACAGACCTACTCCAGCAATGAACAACACATCCCCATGAAAACAAACAAACCACCAAACCAACCAACCAACAAACCAGAACAAAACAATGACAAAAAAAGGAACAAAAACAAAAGCCAAAACAACCAACAAAACAAACAAAAAACCCAAACCAAACAAACAAAAAACCCACACTACTGATCAAACTGCTCTGAGACTGTCTCCTGGCTACTTCCCTTTCAAGGTGACCCACTATATGTCCTTCTCTGTAGGACACAAACCTCAAAGTCCACCCTCTAAGGCCGAGGAAACACAAAACAGTCACTCCAACTGAACAAAGAAAATTAGAAACTTTGAGTTGCCTAGATAGCTGAGGAGTATCCAGACAGTCACAGGTAGCTATTCCCATGAGGAAGCACAAAATTTAGGCTTCATAATCCATAGACTACTCGTATCTAAAACACTAATTTGAGAAGCTTGTTATATTAAAAGTACAGAATCCTGCAGAACACAACCAATATGTGGAGACAAATGCATGCTCACCATAGTTTAAAAATAACCATGCTCATTAGATTTGACGTTGTACCTGTAAAATAGAACTAACTTTGACTTAAGTAGTGGCTATGGGTGGTGTCCCTCAATTTCTAGCCTGAATGCTGAGGAATACATAAATTAACATGAAGCTTCCTTTCCCTGAAGGTTTTGTTTAATTTTAGAAGTGTCAGGAAAATGTTAATGTTACATTTTGCGGCATATTTTCCAGCAGCATGTGGCATATGCCGAGAAGGGAAATAACACTGTCATTGTGACTTTACAGCCAAGAAAGAAGGAAAAAAAAAAAGGAACCTAATGAAACCTGTAATACGTAGGTCTGTTAAATATTGTTCTCTGCTATCCAAACAAGATCTAATAGTTTAAGGTGAATATGAGGTTCTTTCTCCACTTCCCCAAACCGCTGGTATATTGCAAACCAGGATAAAACAATTTTCACCCAGAGTCTGCACATGAAAAGTTTCCTTTATCAAACTGGGAAAAAAAATTCTGGCAATTGATTTGTAGTCTTCAAACAAATCCTCATTTACACAACTTCTAAGATTAAACATCTAAGTGATAAAAATCACTAACTGAAACAGAAGGACTTGGAAGCAAGTGAAGCAGACCAAAACATTTAAATATTTACAGATTCAAAATTTCATGAAGTGGGAAAATTGTTTCCTATCCAGCTCAAGTGCCACTCGTGACTCTCCTGCATAATAGAAACAAATTTAAGGAAACATTTGCATGTGTGTACAAACAGTAAATGAAGAATCCAATAACACATTCTGATTTTTTCCTCCGTTTGCCTAAGACATTGAGAAATACCTGTATTATTTAAGTTCCCTTTGGTTTGATCAGAACTAACACTGGAGTTAATCTGAGCATTTAGTTTTGACTAAATGTCACTGTTTCTTTTTGTTCCACCACCTATCATCGGCCAGTCTCCTCATCGCACCAATCCTATGTCTGAATTACTAAAATACTTGATCTGTACTTTGTTTCCTCTTTTATGGTCTGCATGCAATATAGAGAAATGTTACAAAAGAATCTTATATGGTGCTTGTGACATAAAATAATCCAAAGCTTTATTTTTCAACACTTTCTAAAGTAAAACAGAGATACAACTGCAGATTTGTCTGACACTCAGAGCAAAGCCAGTCACTCCAGTGAAGGGCTTTATGTGGAAATTCATAAGAAAATTAAAATTACAGGCCCAGAAAGGGCTTATTGTCTGTCCTTCTGTTTTCCATCAAGATTAGCAGTAAGTCTGAGTTAAAGAGCCTGCATTGTCCATAATTTCTCTGGGATAACTGCATTACAGGCATTGGGATTTTGCCAGAGAAAGAGAAGCACCATTTTTTCTCAAATACAGAGAGAACAAAATGCCCTGAAAGAAGATAAGGAAATAAATCTTAAACCAGCTTGTTCTGCTTTGGTTAGACCAAGTTGTCTGTAGAGAGCACCACTTCTATTTCTTCCCTGACCTAGAAAGATACAGTACAGCAATCCCAGAAACTTAACCCGACACAGCTGACATGGTGAGAAACACTTAAAGTGGGAAAGTTCTTTCTTGCCCATTACAGGTTTTATTTTTATACACACACACTTAAGTATTTAATAAATACAGAAGTGTTACTCACTACCTTATTGCATCAAAACATGGTATCAGATCATTCTCCAGAAGATTTTTTTACAGTTTTTCTTCATGTTTTCTTTATTAAGCCACCCACCTATATACATATCCAGAAAGCTCAGACCAGAGGGGTACTGATAACTATGCTATAGAAGTGACAGAAATTCCAACTGGTACTAAAAAACTTCAAACGTCAATGCTTTCAACTGCTCAGAGCACATTCAACCTTTACAAATTTTGAGATTTCTGTGATCTTGCATTTGAGATGCACATTCCATCACAAGATCTAGCACCTTACGCCTGTGGAGGTGACTTGCACAAGGTGTGCCCCTGCTCTTTGACTGCAGCACACATGTGGGCGCCTAAAGAGAACACAGACCAAAGGAGCAGCATTTGCACCCAGCTGGTGCTGAGAACGTTAACCATACACATTCACCCAAGCTGCTGGGTGTCTCTCTTGAGGGTATCCGACCGGTAGGTCACTGACACACCAGCACAGCATCACTACATTACACTGACTCTGCTGTCGAAACATAAAATACTATGAAAACCAGTTTTGTAGGCAGACTGGGGATTGGAGCACAAAGCCAGTAAAAGTAGCCATAAAGCAGTTCTTGCCAACCTTTAGGCCTTTAACACAGGACCATTAACTACCTTGCAGAGTTTATAAAAATCCAAATTAATAGGTTAGAGAAATAAAGAAAACACTGTTTTTAGCAAGGCCAACATCCTATTACCTCTATTTCATCTCAGAAAAGCAGTTGCTTAGATGCTCTGCCGAGCTTTCCACAGAACACCTCCAGTGGACACAGAGCAGAAACATGACCTTTCTCAGGCTTTCCAGTAGAGTTTTCCATGAACTTGGGTTTAGACATCACTAGGCTCATTACTGAAAAGATACTAGCCAGAAAGACTGTACAGTATTGGTATTACCATGAAACTGAAGTGCAAAAATAAGTTTTGCTTGGAGTCATATAAAGGAAAGGGGAGGGGGGGAACCAAAAAGACTAAAACCCAGGACATTCTGTAATTGTAACTGGAGGATCTTGGAAAGAAAACAATTTGGAAAAGAAATTCTAATCCTATCATGATCACTCTCTCATAGAAGCCGGAGAAATTGCTTTCTGCAAAAATAAACAGAAATGAACATTTCAGTATAGGCCATAAATGCCAGAACATTGAAGAAACAACTTTAATTTTGTAAAGACTGAAAGGATAAGTAATAAGTTGGCAGGGCTGCTTAGACATTTGTGAACTTTCATAAATATTACCTACCACAAGTCTAAATCACTTCCAGCTCTAGCTTATGTTAGCCTATTTTTGTATCTTACCAACTCCTCTGCCAGAGGATAATTGACCTTTGAAAGATTATCTTCTAGTGCATACAAGATAGCGTCAAATAAATGATTATCAGTTCTCAGAGAATTTTGCTTCTAATCCTTCAGATAGACCATTACCTCAAATCATGATTTATTAGCTTTTTAAGAGCTTTTTACAATGATGAAACACCAACATAAAACTAAATATTGTAGAGCAATAAGTACCACTGCCCATAGAATAGATGAACAACTATTAGATTTACCAAAGCTAAATAATGGATTACTGAGAATAATAAACCTGTGTAATAGTGAGGTCCACTTTTCAGTTGGATTCTGCTGTTTGCTAAGTTGACTGGCACATACACACAAATCTATATGGTTTTAAATATATATTGCACTCCCACTATTTAGATTAAAATTAAAGAGTAGGATAGAATTTGAATCATCAGCTCTGTTTATTTTTCTGAATTTTCAAGTTATATGTCAATACAGCTGAACTGGATGCCTGAAAAAGAGGCCAAAAAATAAAGCAGGCACACAGCAAAGACATGGCTTAAGACCATCATGCAACTGGTCGCAGAGCACATAGTTTGACACGTCCAGTAGCAGCATTGGCAGCATAAAAAGGGCTCTCTGCTGTTTTAATTTCTCTACTACAAGAAGGGAAAAGTATGAATTGGAAAAAAGAGAACGACTGAATCTTGGAATGTTGCTTTAATTCTACTGGGGTAAAAAAGTGTAACAATAATGCCACTCAACTATGGAGATCTAATTTTCCTCCTGAAGTCACATGGTAAAGTAAAAATAGTAGGTTAGCCCCCATATATGTGACCCCAACTGTAGCAGAGGCCTGTGGAAAATGCAGAAATTACACTGCAATCAATGTTGTGTCCACTTTGATTTCTAACTGCAGGGAGAAAAGTGTGAAACATGGAAGAGAACAAATCCACAGAACAAATCCTTCAGTCTGAAGGCCGGCTGAATCCACCAGGTTACTCAGAAGAGAGTCCATGTTCTTATTTCCAAGAAACCCTTAGCTCTGTAGCTATGTACAGCCAGAAGATTTGTTGGTCTTCAGATCTGCATCTTTCCATAGTAGCACTTGCCCTTGTCCCTTTCCAAATTAAATGTCAAAGTTAAACACTAAGAGAGCCATGGGGGGAGCATAATGTTTTTAGTCTGTCAGGAAACATACTCCTTCAGGTGTATGGAGAGGTTTTGTTGTTTTCAGTTGAAGAAAAGGGTAAAATTGGTCCTTCCCCAAGATCAGACAGCCAAGGTTTAAAATTTCAATGAGAAAGGAATACAAGTTTCAATTTCAATGAGGACTGAAAGTAGTACAATAATAACAAGCTTGTATATGCAATGATTTACTCTGATGCAACTCCAGAATGGAGGGAAAGAAAAAGAAAAAAACCAGTCACATAGAAGCATGTAATATCAAAAATTCAGTATCCCACTTTACAATTTCACTATTAAGCTTTTGATTTCCCATATCCTGGCAAGAATAACGATGTAGGCATCGCCTCATATTTCTACAGAATCCTAATGATATGTTTCAGATTGCCTGAATTTAGATATGAGACATGTGGCTTTATTAAGACTTCAGAACAAATAGTCTAGATATTAAAAACACCACATTAAAATACAGGCCTAAACAAATATCATAGCAATTCGCTTTAAATCTCCCTGCTTTTATACTACACAACAGATAGCATTTTCTCATTTAGAAGCTGAATCTTTGCCATAAAGATGCTTTCCTGTAAGTAACTGGAATGTTTCAGAAGATATAAGAAGTTGTTTTAAATATTACTTTTGTTATTCTTATTCCCACCATGACTTTTATGTACAACTGCAGGCTACAGAATTACAGAACTGGAAGGTTTTAAACCTGTAATAAGAAAAAATCCAGTACTGAAGCAAATACTGTGTTTTATCCTTGTTCTGGTCTTACCAAGAATAGTTTAATAAGCTAAATATCTGACTCCAAAGAAACAAAGATCACTTTGCTTCCCTCTCCCCACCCCATCAGCAAGAAAGGACTATTATGTCTTTATTCTGAAGGGATGTTATAAGCTAAACCTGTGAAATATTTGTGGGATATTACAGCAGAGAACTAACAGCCAACATACATAAAATGTCTGCAGATAAGATGAGAAGGACCACAGAAAAAAGCTTGACCTACAGCTTTAGCTGAAAGCTAACAATTGAAGGTTGATCCTCTCCATGTGGTTATCATTTTTCCTATTTGAAAAATGAAACACTCCTATACTTCATCTCTCATTGAGAGTGAAAGAGAGATCATTCCTGTACACAGTGCCAGAGGCCCAACCAGATCCTTCCATCGGTGATTATTATAGCTTTCTTCCTGCAGACAAAACAGGATAAGTAATTTCCTTGATTCTATCAAACCTGAGTAGAATATAGATGTTTTTAAAAACCTTTAGATTTTGTCATTCTGCAATATATAAATAACGTTGATTCAATTTATTATATTACATCATGACTTCATGCTATTCCACTGAACAGTAATCCTGGAAAGTGAAAGTCACAGCTGGACTGGATACTGTACATTCCACTTGATTAAGGTGCAGTATGTCTCCTCAGCTTTCCAGCCTTTCCCCATTCACAAACAGAAACTGTACACTCTTCCATGTGTTGGAACACTTTCCCACACCAAAAGAACTACCTCATTGTCATTGCTCTATCTCCAGTGTCATTTCTGCTCCAGATCTATGAGATGGCCCCTCTTACAGAGCTGATGTAACAAGTTATCCTCCCCCTTCTATTCAGCTCAGTAGCCCAACGCTTCCCGCACAGGCAGGTGACAGGCCTCGCACACTTGAACAGTCCACTGTTTTTACCAGCTGTACCAATCCAACTATTGAGACATAACCTCTGTCTACAGACCTTGTCCTTCCTCATGTCCTTAAACACTTTTTGCAAAAAACTGTTGTTTTTTTTCCCCAAAACATATTTTCTGTTAAATTGATTAAATTGGTAAATTTTTCCAAAACAAAGCATAGCCCTGTACTAGCCACTGTGAAGAAAACTAACTCTAGCCCAGCCAAAACCAGCACACAAATACATAACAACCACCAGAAAAAACCCTCAAAAAACCAAAATCAACCAACCAAAAAAAAAAAAAAAAACCAAAACACAAAGGAACCCTACAACTCAGAAGGCTATGATTTACTCTCTGGAAAGATAAAACACATTTTGAGTTCTGTAATGTTTTGTTCAATTTTTGCACGTTAATCATATTTAAAGTTACCAGCCCACTTCTCTGTTTTACCAGCTATAAAGATCTCTCATTTTTCCAAACACTGGAGTTTTTCTAGCTGGCTTTTAAAAGTCTTATTTTGAAGAAATGTTGGCTACACAGGTCAGGAAATCATTTCTTTAGGCAAGTTCCAAAGTACACCAGAACTGAGATGCTTTGAAAGACCATCTGCCAGCCGACTTCGTCCTACTTTGAAAACAAAAGCAACTCTTTAGAAAGCATGTACTTAAAGATATGAATCCTTTAAAAAGAAACAATTTCTAAATTCTAGGCACTATAAAAGCAAACAGAACCCAAAAGAGTCTTTCTGAATGGTTTAGATAGCTATTTGAATAGGTTGCTTCTAAAATGTATACAGTGTACAAATAACTATTACAGAGACATAATACATGGAACAACATCTTTTATTCCATTTCATTGAACATATAAATAAATAACACTTTCTATTCAGGAAATGTAGGCAACAATGACATAATCAACTAGGAAATAAGGTACTTAGCAAACAAAGATCAAATTCATTAACTAAAAAATTGCAGGCACCAAACCCATAAATTAATTCATTACTAGTATTAAGGAGGAAACTGATGGCACCTCCAGACATACTGAGAGCATATAACACCTGAATGCTGAGCATTCCACATTCCATTACACACCCAGAACTTCAACCATAAGTGTCATCTAAATCACCTGAATAAGTTCTTGATTACTACAACAACCATATCAACTTCCAAATATCCACGCATTCCACTCATTTGCACAGTCAGTGTGATTCAGTATCTCAAAGATAAACAAGATTATTTAAGCCATTTATTATATCCTCTGTAAGACTATTTAAGCCATTTATAATATCCTCTGTAAGACCAGAGTCACAAAACCTAGTATTTCCTCAAAATGTGAAAATATGGTCATTCAGTCTTGAAAAAACCCACACAAGTACATATTACAGATAAGAAAGATTATGTGCGTCTTTAAGCTTTTATCTCAAACTCAGAATAAGCTCTACATCGTTACTAAAATGACGCCAAAAATTAACCACCATTAAGCCTACTCTTACTGTGGTGCAACTTCTCCTGATATAAAATGCTCTTGCAAAACCAAAGCAACATACAGCGAAAGACATTTTTACAGATAAAATTTCAGGAGCAGAAGCCACCCAAAGTAGTTGCCTTCCCCAGAACACAGCAAAGGAAGACAGAATACATAACTGGAAGGACAGGTCTGCCACAGTGAGACCTCACTTCTGTGGCTAACAGGGTTTGCCATTTTGTTTGTTTTTTAAAAGTCTTTGAGCTTCATTAAAAAAAAAAATGCAACACTCTTAAGTCACTCTTTCTAAGAAAGCATTCAGAGGTCACTTATCTCACAAACTTAATACCCAAAGAGACATGGGAGATGGATGTCTGATTTAATCCCAACCCCAAAAAAAAAAAATCTCCTGACATTTATTTGGCTTTCTGCAAGACATTTGGAAGGGCAGATATAGTTGAGAGCCTCTCTCCCCTGCTCACTTTGGGGGAGGGGGAGGTTACTACACAAGATAAACAATACTGACTGCTTTTTTACAAAGCACACATCACTCCCTTGCATTAGAAGACAATTCTATGTCTTTAACTGTAGAGACCAGAAAGTAATGCATGACTCTACTCAAAGTATCCCAAATTTTGATACCAAAGCTTTAAGGTGTGACCAAGATTACTCTTTCTAGTACATGCACAGATGGCAATGAATTCCAGTATCTCAATGCACCTTTGAAGATAAAAATATTACATTTACTAGTATTTTCAATGGATTTCCTCCTGCAACATAAGCCACACTTTTGTCTG
The DNA here is from genome assembly GCA_035221455.1 of Xenops minutus. Lineage (NCBI taxonomy): Eukaryota > Metazoa > Chordata > Aves > Passeriformes > Furnariidae > Xenops > Xenops minutus. Next base: position 24,677,313 of record JAWWEE010000105.1, on the reverse strand, counting down.
TTTGTTTTGCTTTTTGTTTTAAACAGGCTTATGCAAGCTCCATTTAACTGTTGATGAATACAAGAAACTATTTCCAACGTTTATTACTCTGCTCAAAGTGCAGCAGGAATCCAGGAAGGCCAAAAATTCTCATCACACATTTCTATTACATAACAAAAAAACCTTTGTTCACTAATGTATTTATGTCGTTTAAGGGGAAAAAACAAGCGTACATTAGGCTGACTTTGATCACCAGATCATGGTCTGAGGATGTGATTAGTATGAGGAGCCCTCTAACTTCAAAATGATGCTGATGTTCATGAAATTCTCTCATACAAGTGAGATTTGCATATGATCCAGAATACTGAGATAGTCACATCCAAAGAGCATAAAGCTGAAAAAAATAAATCACCTTGGCAAAATACTCTGGTACCTGCAGTATTCTACTTTGACTAACAAACCCCAGAGTAAGTAAGAATTTTCATTGTGGTTCTTTTGTATGACAAAACGCAGAACTGTATTGGAGTGTAACTCAAATGAGTCAGTCTGAACCTTGGCTTACTTATACTTTTATTTTATTCTACAGGGAGAAAAAGAGAGAAAGGATGAAGGTTTCTTGATTTACTCTGAAGCCAAACCCTGAAGTAGGTGCATAAAACTTCCCAAAGAGACTGCTAACTTAATTGATATCAATATACTTGTTTCCACCCAACAGTTCTAGGGCAAAAGAAGTATGTTTTTTAACCTCTTTCTGAATGGTCAATGGTTAACCTAGTTTCTATTTATTATAGCTTTGTGTTTAGTGTTGCCATTTACATCAGGGCTAGCTGGCTGCAATGCAGCACTCTCAAATCTTATCTTGTGCCAAACTTAAGAATAGTGTTATATTCTCAATAAGAGAATATACAGGAAAAATTCAATCTCTTATGCAGTTTAGGATTATGTATAGAGTAGTACATCACAGATAGATAACCACCTGGAAGTAGAAGGGTTGTTGTTTTTTTTTGTTTGTTTGGGTTTTTTTTCTGAAAAGGCATCTGAACACAACCCTTCCCTTTCACAGAAGGAACAGCTTTCATTTCCTCCACAGTATCACTGGAACTCCCATGAATAGACAGGGAAAGTGAAGCAGGTGGGAAGAACCTCTCCAATCACCCAGACTGAATGTACAGTCAAACATGTACTTCATATACAATACAATATTCTTAATTGAGTAAAACCAAAATTGGACAAAAAAAATCACTACTGCATCTGAACCTTTGAAGGCTGTCAAAGAGTTTCTAATTTCTAACTTCTGTCCCCTGCCTAGTTAAGGACTCATGATCAGGCTGCATGTTGTTTAAAAAGTATAGTACAAAAAGTATTAGGAAAGTCAGCACTTTTTCTTTTTTCTAAAGAATGAACAGGTAAGAATGTTGCAGTTTTAAAGACACAGTATGCAGGAAGTCATTCACAGACTCACCACTCATGGCTCCACTTGAACTCTTGTATCGTTAAGAGATTTACTACAATTTTTATAAATAAGAATACTTCTATCAAACATCCTTCCTCTGTCTGAAAGCAGTCATTTCAAGAGTTAACAGAACAGATTTATGCGTATTTGCATTGCTTTTTACAATAATATTTTCTTATGCACCAGAGTGGTATTTTCCATATGAAACCCCCGAGTCTGAAACAATATCCAATTATCATAATCTACTAAAACCTGTATTTCAAAACATTTTAGAAGTGGTTTTGGATTACTACTTAGCTGGCAGCCTCTGACCAGCCCAAGTAGTACGGAGTTGCAAAACCACTGCTGGAAAATTGGAGTTACAGAGTGCAATGCTGCCATCTGCTGAAAGTTGCTTGTCTTAAAGGTTTAATTGCTATTTCCAAAGATTCAGTTACATACAAGCTTTTAGCACTCAGTTATTCAGACGTGTTTAATCTGAACAAGTTGAGGACAAGTAAATAATGTTTTTGAATCAAGCATTTGTGCATACAGATACAAGGCCTCCTGTACACACGTACAGTAGCTATATTTCCCTCTAAAGGGATGGCCACCCAGCACTAGGTAACAATTGATGTTTCCATGTGTTGCACACAAAGTTGAACTGTAGGCTTGCAGAAGGTTCCCCCTCTCCACAGCAGGCCCCAAAAGCAATGTTTCATGCATAGTGTTAACTCTGCAACTGGACATCCAAGCCTGCAGGTTCCTCTGGCTACGCACAAAGGAAAGTTGCACATCAGGATGGACACCATTCCCTCCATCAGCTTAGGCTGGTGTTGCAGGGCTGCACTGAAAGGTGGTAGACTTGTTGGGAACTCTGGAGTCCATATTTTTAACTGTTTTTTATTTCTCCATATCTAGTCCTCTCTTCCAAGTGCTGGATATGGCCTGCTGTAGCTGCCAAAATTCATATCCAGTTTGCCAAGAGACAAGATTTTTCATCTGTGGGCTAAACCAAAGTTGTTCGCCCAGCAAAAGTCTCTAAAGAGAAGGAAAAAAAAAAACCACAAGAACTCATGTGAATGTACCACAATGTCATTTTCACTGTGACCTAGATTAGCTCTGGTAACTAAATTTAGGTAGGCATTCAGAGCTCTCACATAGCACAGTCTGCCTTGCACAACCATTACCCAGGAAGCAGCTTGACATTCATGCCCTGTGCTCTGCTGTTTGGTTAGCACTTCTCAGGTAAACAGACAGTGTCGTAGTAGGATAGGCTCTTTAAAGTGCATGCCAGATATTTTTGTTCCTGTTTCACCAGTATAAAGCTGAAATAACTCTGCTTAGCTGAGTGGACATGGATCTCCATTTCTATCAGTGTAAACAAATCAAGTATGTGAGCCACTGCCCCAAGTTCAGTCCCCCATGGCTTTACCAGATATAGATGCTTGACACTAAAAGCCTGATTTTATTATGCCTTGCACTAGAGCAAGAACAGAATTATATCACTATTCTATTAGAATAGTAGCTAATTATCACTTTGAAAAGATTACAAGCCATCTAACGGGGAACACTGTACAGGAGGATAAACAAAATCAAATGGGGAATGCTACACAGCCTCCCTCTTTGTTATCATCTCTCATTTCTTAAAAAAATCCACTGGAAAAATTCAGCCTCAGTCACACCATCTAATTTGGTGCAGCACCACAGTAATTATGATGAATTCACGCTGCATCACTTACACTGATAAAAGGAAATTATCAGGAGATTCCAGAAGCATTTTACTGGACTTAATTCCAAGCATAAACTTGTAAGTGCTCCACTGATGTCTGTCAGTTTGATTACGGTACGGATCACATACCAAGAAATACTTGCAATTATGTATTTCAAGACAGTCTAGTTCTAGCAGTAGCACTAAGCAGAGGAAAAATAGCCTTTCTAGGAGAATTAAACACTCATCTTTAGCCTCATTTTCTTATAGGGCAAAGAAAGTAAAATCTTAGGAAAGAAGTGTCAGCCATTAGATGTAGTATGCTGATATTTTACACTTGAGTTGAAAATTTGTGAATGTTACACTGTTTAACACAGACACAAGATGAGAAGTTTATCAGTAAAACAAGACAAAAACAGCATGCGTGGGAAACACAGTCACACTAAGCTACAGCAGACTCATTTAGTCTGAGTAGCTCATAAATACCCACTCAGTAAAGAATGAGCAAGAAGCATTTTTGCCAGATCAACACTCATGTTTACAATTCCAAGCCAAGGAACAGTAAAGTCAGTAGATTTGATTATACAAGAGACAGAAACAGCTTTTTTTTTTTCTTCTCCCCCTGTGCACAGTGCAATGGGGCACATAAGCTTGAAGCTGCAGCCACCAGTACTACAGGACAAAGGTTTGTCGGCCAGAAGGCACCTCAAGGCTCCTTGCAAACCACCACCAAGTCAGGATGATGTATGGTAACTTGAACTAACCACAGACTAGGACTTTGCAGACCATTGGTGGTCTACGAACATCAAAGAAACATCTGCCCAATGAAATGATCACATGAGATCCAAGCACAGGATGTACAGCACACAATGAATGGGAACATGAAAAGGCAGGGCCAAGTCCTCCTATGATTTCAATAGATGAAATTCCACTAACAGTGGTATTTCATTTTATTTTCTTAAACCTCCCATAGAAGTCAAGCCAGATGGCTAAACACTGCTACTACTAATGCTGCTAATACCCCTTCAGGATTATTTATTGAGTGAGACAGCTAAGACCAGTACTTTCATAGTTTGTAATCACTACCAGTTTTTTCCCCAGTTTGTCTGTATCAGTTATAATTTTTTTTCAGGATATGACTTGTTAGTCTCCAATGCATGTTGTTCACATCTACTCTGAGACTATTACTTATTGAACCCAAGTACAATTGAATTTAGATGCATTGTTCTTATTTCAACTGTATCCAAACCACAATTGTTTCTGGAAACTTTTGGTCCAAGTTACTTTCCAAACTGACCCTTAAACCCCACTTTCTTATATTGTCCAGCAGTAATTTAATGGAGTGAGTTACAGGAATTTTCATCCCATTATCCCATGAATTAGCTTCCAGAGAAAACAAACAACTTAATAAGTAGAAATATTCCATATAAAAATTAAATATGGTCCAATGCACATTTCAAACCAGCACTCACTGGATACATCAAGGAATTGTAGTTTTCTAATTATCACACTACACAAGGGAGCAATCCTGAAGCAACAGCTGCCCATGGGTCACACCTGATCAGTGATGCTGGCTGTCCTCCTCAGCACCTGGCTCTACAGAGGTTACACAGCAGTATTACTCCATCCAAGCTCCAAAAAGCCTGGTATACAATAAACCAAGGCAATGTATGCTCCAAAAGTAATTTAAGGATACCCAAGCAAGAAAATGTACTGCTCATGATTCATTCTGCTATTTACCTTAATTTGTATCTCCCTCATAGAAGGGACCTGTTTGATTTCTGAAGGTACTCCTCATTCCAAGAGAAGCAAACGGAAGGCAGATCACTCAGCCACGATGCTAGCCAAACACATCTGTTGGGACTACCTTGGCTGCATTTTGTTTTTCCAGAAGGTTAAAAATGTTACTATATCAAATGGCATGTAAGAACATTGCTTAGGTGGCAGAGTAGGGAACAAGTGCTGTCTTACACCAGCAGTCAAAGCTATCTATTTAAATTATAAATAAAATGCAAAGTGAAAGATAAGAAAAACAATTGAGCACACAAAAAAAAATTCAAAAGTCAACTCAGACACTTATAGTGGAGCATTACACTGATTATATCCTCCCACCCAGCGGTCACAGAACAGAAAGGCCCCTCCAAAATGATGCCTGTCAGGCCAACAGTCTTCACGGGATTTACTGGTCAATGTACACAAATACATACAACGGAGATTACTACCCCCTTTCTCAATTCAGGTGTCATCCCAGAGGACTGCTTCCATGTCACTGTACCAAATTGCTGCTGTTCTTCCCAGCAATTTTATTTTGTGGCTCTATTTCCATTTCCTTTATCATGAAAGCAATAAGCAGGCCTCGCTTTGGTCTGAATTATTTACCCTATAATTTGTGCTTCTGTTTTCAACTAGTATTTACTGCTGAATCATTCCAAAAATCACACATACCAAATATTGCTGTGGGTCATACTTTAAAGCCCCATGAATTTCCTGGTTTCCTTCCAGCCAGACATAAGCTTCCCATTACTTTGTGCCAATCTTTATCCTCTTATGGAACATGAAGCAAATTCACTGACATCAGTGAAAATGCACCTACTTGCATTATATATTAATACTACATTTCAAAACCAGTCACCTCAATTTTGGTTCATTGACAGTTTGGCATCTACTTTCAGAGGTATTCAGGTTACAGAGGATACTCATGCAAGAATTCTTCAAATACATTACTTTTTCAATAGGAGGGCTGTTTGCTAGATATCCTTTACAACACCCAGATGCTTAAAATCAGGCAGAAAAACATCAGCATCAGGCAGGCATCCCTAAACAGCTCTAAATTTTTTTTCAATATTGTTAGAAACCTTTCAAAGGCCCCCAATTCCTAGGAACCTACAGACAACTGGGCAAGTACCCTACTTTCCTATTAAAGAAATCTGCCTTCAAACAGACACACCATAGTACTTCTAGTACCCCCAGTGAAACATGTCTCCAACTCCAGAAAAAAAAAAAAAGGATTTTCAAGGATATTATATGTTAAGAACTTGAGAGATAATGACACAACCACACCAAGTATTTCCTTTATTATAATAAATAGCAGTATGCATGTTTTACCTAGGTTACACAGCAGGCACAGAACAGCTAAATGAGAATGACAGACACAATTAGATACACATATCAGTAACAGCAGTATTTGAAACACATTTAGGCTCCTATAGACCTTGCAAACAGTTCAGTATTAGGAGTCAAATTTTCAAAGCTATTAGAGTATAAATATATATATACATGCACCTAGAAATCTCCATAGGTCTGAATGTAGGCATTTTTTTACTGGCACTGATTTCAACAGGACACAGCCACCAAGCTTAATTAACTTTGCGAGCCTCAAGTAGGAACAAGCACCCCTGAGGTGTTACGGCCAAAAAAGGATTTGGCCACTGAGTTGGCCCAAGTCACCCACCACCCAACAGCCATCCTTGTCCCCTCCTGAGCCACCCCAGGAAGTGCAACACCTCCTGCCACTCAAAGTAGGGATTTACAAGAGCACAGTCACAGCTTTGTTGAGACAAGGCAACTGGTGTGGACATTGTGCTGCAGAGTAAAACCCTTCGAGCACTAGACTAAAGCGGGAGACAAGCTGAACCTCTCAAGAGGCAGTGGGGAGTATGGGGAAATGCACATGGGGAAGGAAGCATCTAGATGGGTTCTTCCCACCTTCCTTAAAAATGGTGCCAGCTTCAAGGTAACTCTCTATGTTTTGATATATTTTTTGCAGTCAAGTCCCTCTAAAGAGAAAGAAAGTGGGGCGACCACATAAACTTGCATTGGTCACAGCTTTTTAATAATAAATGGCTTTTAAATGTACTGGCATAAGTATGATGTGATTTTCCTTAAAGATAGATGGATATCCTTCTTTACACTTATCCTTTATAAACAGCATGTAAGTAGCACCTAAACTTAAGATGTATAGCTAAACAACTTTCACCCTCATTTCAACAGGCAGGATAAATAGAAAATAAATGCAAGCATTGAAGTCAACTAACTGAGACCTTGCAAGTGATTTTGAATGTTCATGTTCATTGATAGACAGCCTCTCTTCAAAAAACCAGAAAGGCATTTTCATCTCTAAGTCACACCATATAGCCACACAACCTCCAGCACAACTGCCTCTTAAGAATTTTACACCAAATTTTCAGAGGACAAACATTTTAAAATTACTGCTTTATCCTGTTTTACATTCTTCATATGTATACATTATTATATGGTAAAATTTCTAGAAGTACTTATTCACTCTACCATAAATCTGCTACCTCATGTATAAAGATCTCTGAATTAAAGTAGTCAGTACACAACTGCCTACCTCAAGAGAGCATCCCTTCCCCAAAATGTATAATTACAGAATCTGTGACTATCCCCTTCCATTTCAGCCACTTCCCCAGCTTGTTCTTCCTCTGGGTTTGGTTTAGATTGTTTTGCTGTATTTTGAGACTTTTCCAAGGTTTCAAATATTTAGGCTGTACCAAAACTATTTGAAGAAACCAAGAGTCTTTTTCCACCTTAAAAGCAGAGACTAACACAGCAAACTCAGCATAAGCAAGAAAATTAAATAGGCAAAAATGCAGTACTGGTTGTCCATTTCCTTCCTTTTCCAAACCAGAAAGCTGAGCTCTCTAACCCTCCCAACACCAGCTTCAAACCCTAGAGAGACCAAGGGGTCTCTTACATTGCCACAGTAAAGTAACCACTCAAAACACACAGAGGAAAAACCTGTCTCTTGAGATCTCTCTTTGCTCAAGCAAAACATAAAGGCCAATTTGCTTTCCACAGCAACTCCATCTTAGATTGGCTTGACTAGCTAGCACTTACTCATTTGTTTTTCACTTAGTCATAGGCAGCACATTTATATAGCTATAGCCAGACAGAATTTTTTTTTTTTTTAAAAAGCTTTCTTAACTCTGTTCTTCTACCTGGCTCCCTAATGTCCCCTCTTCTTTACTTTTTTTTTGTTTGTTCCTGTTGCCTTCCTGTAACATCCCCTTCCCCAGTTTCAGAGAGCAATGCATGAAGCCTTTCTCTTTGTAAACTTGCTTTTCTACTCCTCTTATAAATTCTTCCCACTAGTCCTCTGTCAGTCTGTATCAGCCCCACTGTCCCCTTCATCTCTCAGCCCTTCTATTCCTCAAGGAGACTTCCATGTGAACATCTGACTTTTTTTTTTTCCCCCCTTTCTTCCCGACCCTTGTGTCTCCCCTCATAGAAACAGCATATTTTTGTTTGGTTTCAAATAGCTCTTACACACAGTTTGCAAACACCTACACTTCATTCCTCTCCCCCCAGCTACTGTTTCCAAGCCTACTATCTCCATAGCAGGAACACCTGCAGCGGAAAGTAGCCACCTGAACTTCAGGAAGATTGGCACTAAACCCTCTAACACCAGCTATTCTACAAAAAGTTTATTTAAGAGAATCTAAATCAGGCCTGCTGCACTAGCACTTTGACACACTATTGAATTCATATAGATTTACAACACATGATACACTCCATTTGCCTCTGTTATTCCAAACACAACTATCAACAGACTTTAACTTCAGAAAGGTCCTCAAAATATTACATACAAAAGACAAAGGCAATGGTGGAACCCAAAACAAAATCAAAATACATCTATACCTCCAGAAGACTTTGTTTTCTAAGCAACCCTTGGAATTCTAGTCTATTGTTCTCTGCTGTGCACAAGGGAGCATTCGGCAAGTGGTTTCTATTTTTAGGAAGTCTGGGAATGTTTTGCTTTGGGTTTTCTTTCTCGCTCTGCGGGACCACAGTGCCATCTATTGGAAAAATGTGTGAAGAGCAGACTCTTTTTGGCTGTTTACTATTTGCAATAACAAAAAGAATTTATGACTTCGGTTTCATAACAGTTAGGTGGGCTAAGTCTTTATCGTAGGCTTTTATAGGCATTTTTTAGGATGTTCAAACCCCAACAACAGGGAAAGTTCCAGACTGTTACATTCAAAGAAACTTAAGTTTAACAAACACTTAAAAGCCAGACCAACACCAAAACTGTAATAACATGCCAGAAAAAAAAAAGTTGCTAGTCCTGGAAATACATGTTGGAAGGTCTATCCTGCATAAGCCTGTCTTTCCTCTTCCTATATCTCCCAACCGAGGGGACTCCCTGTTTGAGCAAGATCATGTAGGGATAAATACAAACCCTGCTCCCTAACCTGATTATTATTAATTCTCCAAGATCAGGCAACAGCTACATCTTTGTAAATTCTCCTTCCACCAATAAGCAGCACACATGTCAAGTTTATCTGTGTCTATAAGCAGGCCCTCTTTCTTTCCTTAGTTAGCAGGGATTCATAGCAGCCAGAGTAAGTCCGTAGAGTAAACACAGCCCATGCTCAAAACTAAAGCACAATACAAATTTTAAGAAGACAGACCTTTTTAAAATGGACCTTGGAATGATTCCAGAGGAATTACCAAGATATAGACCTGCAGGCATCCACACCAGGCAAATTAACAGAGAAATAGAGACCATGGCATAGGCTAGAAGACACAGGCCCCTAAATAAACCAGGCAGCATGGAAGACTCACCTCAGGAAAAGCCTTCTTCCTGAATGCACCGATAGCCCATCCAAGACCCTTGCCAGTCAACAGCAGTCCCCAAACTGAGACCAAAACTCCCCCAACAAGGACAGTGATAAGCACTGGGAAGTGGCTCAGAGAGAGAACAAGCTCCAGCTGCAGTTGGCTAAAATAAGACACAGGTGAATCCCATTACTATCAGGGGAAGAGAAGGGAAGAGGTATTACCTCTCAGCAGATCACATTAGTGTGGTTGGCACTCTGCATCCCTCACACACAGGTGTTTTCCAAATATATAATGTGCCTACATTAAAGATTTAGAAGTAAGATAGCAATAAAATTCAGGCAATGGGGAGCTCTTCTATAATGGTTTAAAGGTACCTTTACACATACATGTATTGATATACATACATACACACACATTTGTATACATAAGCTGCTGCTAACTAGCATTATAGTAATAACCAACAATTTAGGACCAAAAAGCCCAATTAAAAAATCAACCTAGCATAATAAAAACATATAATTTCTTTTCATAAGCCTCTAAGATGACTAATTCTCAGGAAAAAGTTGAAAATGCAACTACCAGGCCAGGTCACTCCAGACTTCATCCCATCAGAGCTGTTGAGGCCACACCAGGGGCACTACAGCTGCCCAGCTCAGCACCACACAAGGACAGGCTTCCCACATACCATGGACAAATCTGCCCAGGTCCAAGCCTTGTCCCCTCCCTGGGCACAGCTGTTTTCCCAGGGGCACCAGGGCTCACCACCTCCTCCCCACAGAAGCTCCTGGGGAAGGAAATGGGGCAGAGTCACTGACCTCAGCCCAGCATGGTGCCATCCCCGGGATCTGTAGGTCCTCCCTGGCACCAGCCCCACAGCAGGACTGCCATGTTCTGGGGCAGGAGGACATGCTAGGACACCCCTGCCCATGCACCCACTGCCAGCTGCACCGATCTGGCAGGGCTTATCTCATCTTACTTCACAGCCTTGCCTCCCTCACAAAGCCCTCATGCTTTAGCAGCAATTCACTTTATATTGTAAACACATATTAGATAAATAGCATTCTCATTTTACAGGGATTTCTAGTAAATCCCCATAAATTGCCCTGACTTAGCATGATTTTCAGTGTGAAATGCCCATCTTGGGACATTTCCCTCAGGTGTCAGGCAAAGGAGTCTCTCAGGAGGGGCAGGTACGCAGACACATGTCACCTCACATAAGGAATTTTTTCTCTTTTTTTTTTTTTTTCCAGAGTCAAGACAAAAATCATCTGGCAGGGAGAGTAAAAGCCTAGGTAAGGACCAAAGGGATGAAGGAGATCTTGTAGAGAAGGCCACAGTATTGTGTACTCCCACTGCATGTCCTGGCTGCTCTCTGGCACTGCAGAAACACATCACAAAAGAGCTCTGGAGGCAATGAACATGTGCTTCATGCTCCTTGAATGTGGCAGAAACTGCACAATCACCAGCCAGAGCAAGACCCCAAAAACCAGAGTTCCTCCTTGGTGAGAGAGTACAGGAGATGCTGCCTGGTCCTGCAGACACACAGGGGAATGGGGAAAGGAGGCAGCACTGCCCCCACCGGGTTTCTTAAGAGGCTTCTGTCCAGGGAATAGAGTCCATCTCCCTCTGCTAAGGGTTTTGTGGGGTTTCCCCAGTTACACAGAAGGAGCATTTTAATTTTCTAGTATTTCCAGTACTTCTGCAAACACTCCTCTGTATTGCCTGTAGTCCTCAGCACTGAGACATGGATCTCCTGCATGAAGGAGAAAATGTGAAACTCCCAGCAAGCCGAAGAAGGATTTTATTCACCCTTTGATTTATTACAGATCTCCCTTGTTGCTTTAGGCTTCCTTATATTGATATGGTGCACCCTTCAGGCACGACTGCACTGGCACGGGGATCAGTGAAGTTAGTGCAAAATCCAGAGGGGACAAAGCAGTAACTAGAACAGAGAATTAGGGGCAATGAAAAACCTTGAAGTGGAACTTCGGGAAGTTAACACCTGCAGTACACTTGCTAAAGGGCTGATTTGGGCAATGGAGGCACCTCTGCCCGCATGATCTTGAGGGCCTCACTGAACTTTTTGATATGAATTGATATGAATTTTGATATGAAAGGAGCCAACTAGATGCTAACATAGAGGTGAGTGCACAAGAGCTGGGCAGCACCTTCCAGCCTCCTCTGTCAGGAAGCTGCCCTTTCTCAGGTTGTAAAATCAGAAATTATTTGAATTATTTTCCTTCCTGCTGCGTCCCAAACCTTTGTAAAGCATTGCTGAGGTAACCCATCACCCCAAGGGTGGCAAAACGAGGAGGTGCTGTCACCCTTCCGTCGTGCCGAACGCACCAACCAGCGTTTACTCGCGCTCCGTGTTAAACAGCATGGTATAAAACAGCCCCCTTCTTTCCTGCAGGTTCTTGCTCCCAAGCAGCTCTTCCCAGGCACACGTTCGTTCCTCTGCTGGGCACGCCGACCACGCGTGGGCAGCACCCCCTCTTCGCTTCCCGGGGCGGGGGTGCCCCTCTCCCGCGGGCTCACGCCGCAGCCCCGCCTGAATAATTTTTCCCTTCGCCTCCTCCCGCCTCCCTCCGGAGCGCCGCCGAGCCCCAAAAAAGCCCGTCCCGCCTCCCAAAAAGCTGTGTGCTCCAGGTGAGGCTCGAACTCACAACCTCGGCATTGCTCGGCTCTGTACTGCTGTATAAGTACCGCGCGCTAACCGATTGCGCCACTGGAGCCCTGACACCATCGCCCGCCGAACGCTTTATCAAGGGCTCGCCCGGCCCAGCGGGACAAGGACGGCGGACACCGGCCCGTGCCCTGCTCTGGGGGCGGCCTCGGGCTGCCCCGCTCCCCTGCTCCCCTCGGCGGGGGCGTTCGGCGGCGGGGGGAACGGAGGACCGGGCAGGCGGCGCCCCCGGACACGGGAGGGAGGGAGGGACGGAGGGAGGAAGGAGAGCGGATTGAGCGCCCGCACGAACCCCCTGGCCGGACAGACGCGCCGAGCCGGGGCGGGCCCGGCCCCCCCGCGGCCAACGGGGCCAGCCCGGCCCCCCGCGACGTGCGGGCGGGACCGGGCCG
>JAWWEE010000105.1:24639458-24664431 GCA_035221455.1 Xenops minutus | reverse complement strand
CGGGCCAGGCCGGGCGGGGCGGGAGCGCGGCCGTGCGGGCGGGGCGGTGCCCCGTGCGGCCCCGGGCAGCCCCAGCGCTCCCGGCCCCAGGTAAGAGCCCCCGCACGGCCTTCGGTGCAAGGCGTGGACCGCCGGGCCCGGCAGGCTCGGCCCCACGGTCGTCTGCGGCCGCGGGGAGGCACGGCAGCAGTGCCCGTGGCGCTGAGGCCCCGGGAAGAGCTGCTGGCAGGGCATTCCGCGGTGATGTCTGCTGGAGGCACCGCCGCCTGCGCACCCCGGGCTGTGCGCGGCACCGGCGGGCCTGGCACCTTCCAAACAAGTGTTTGTGCAGCACTACACCTTTACTGCCAAAACATACCTCTAACGTGGGTTTGTTCTGCAGGCAGATCTGTCTTAGCTTTGTGTGGCGAGAAGATGGTAAACATTTGGCACCAGAAGATACTTAAATCCAAGCAACGCTCCAGCACTGTTCCACAGTAGAGACAGACACATGCTCTTTTTAACACCCGTGGTTAGCATTGTTGCCGTATTTACTTCCCCAGACGGTTCCCTTGGGTTACTGACAAGTGCTAGATAGCGTTTTCCTTTCTACAGTGACTTCTGTGGGCAAAGCAACAAACTCTGGGAATTTCATTACAGGATGGATAGGCGTAGAGTGTGTTACACAGGGCTTGGATTTCCATGCCTCTGCAAATGAGCTGCTGGTGGCCCAGCAGGGGGATGAGCACTCAGCCACTCCATCGCATGGATCTCCCAGCTACGCTTTGGCAGGCTGAGCGCAGTTGTGTGTCACTCCATTCCCTCCGCTCCGCCGTGATCCGTAAATGAGCTGACATTTCTTGAGACCGCTGTGAATGGAGAGGAGGTGCTCCTCACTTGTCAAGAAAGTTGTTCGGGTGTTGGCATTACTGTGGGCATTACCTAAAATATGTTTCAGTGCTGTACACCACTGACAGGTGAAGTGTGATACAATTGCTGTATCTGGTCCATGATGAAGGTGGCTGGCATGGAGAGAAGAGAAAACTGACAGTTCATTTCTTAAAGAAATTTTCCATTATCACATAGGTTTAGTTGGCATACCAGAAAACAGCAGCAGCCTTCATTGCCCTTAGCAGTGCATCATTATACTAACAAAATGTTCTATACCACACAAAGATTGCTGTGAATATAATTTCATCCAAACAAGGGCTTTTTTGGCAAACACAAGAATGCCAGGAAGACTCAAAGCTGAAGCTGTGAACAGACAGAGAAGCTCTTTATTGCATATTTAACCTTAGATTCAAGCAAGAAATAAGAGTCTGAATCTAATTCTAATATTTATATCAATGATAATCACTGCTTGATGTGTTTTAATCAGCTTTCCCATAAAAGTAACAATAATAATGGTGAAGATTCTAGAAGTTTCAGTGGGCTCTTTAATTACTCTGTTGTGCTATATGACTCACTTGTTTCTTATGTTTGTCCCCATAGGCTGAGGCCCTTGGTAGTATGCTTATGAATCTTGCAGTGAAGTTGGTCCATATGAACTACTTTGTGGGAACATAACTGTACATGGGTTCAAGTAGTAAGTTTGTTATTGATTGGAATTTTTGTTTTCAGCAACTGTATAGGAGTTTTTCTAATATAAATAATTTTTTTAAGTAGTTGATTTGTGTTTACTCTCAAAGATCATACAGGAAAAGCACAGAATTGACCAAAAATAGGATGTATTCAACTGGTTAAAATGAGTTGTTTAGTCATTTGTATGTTTGGGGTTTTTTTCATTTCTTCACAATACTAAAAGAAGAAAAAAAGAAAAGATAGAAAGCAGAAGTTAAAGCTGTCCTAATGCTGAAGAATGTTACTTGATCCTACAGCTTGCAGAATCTCCAGATTATCACTTCAGTGTAGCTCCATTATTTTAACACCAATAAATCAGTCTCGGTATTGCACAGGGTTGGAACAGCCAAGTTAAAATGATACCAAAAGGATTTTTGCCTTCAAAGTGCTGGCAAGTGCAAACCTCCCCTGGTGAAGATTTTTCAGAATACCTCTTAGCACTAAGTGTGAAAAAAAACCCCGAGGTTTAAGAGACAATTTTCACAATGCTGTTTGCTTTCAAAAGCAGAATGGGCACAGTGGAGCAGGCAGTATCCGCACTTGCTGGCATTATGGTCTGTTTCCCTCTCCCATTCCCAGAAACTCTAAGCCATTCTAGGTCTTTAACACCTTCTTTAGGAAAAAAAAAAAATTAGTATAGGGAGTATAGTGAAATAAAAAAAGTATATGACCATATATCACTTTAATAAAAAAAAAAAAATCCTGGCCAATGAACTCTGGCCTGAACACTCCTTCTACCTAGAAACACAATATGTAACTTTTGTTTTTTGTTAATATCCTGGTTCCTGGACAGCAGTTTGTAAATTTAAGTCTCTAATAGGTCTGGTGGGTGAGGAAAGTAGAGAAATAGAATAGGTGTTGTCCTAAACTCAGTTTTTCCCACTAGCACTTCTTTCCTGCACCCTCAATGCAAAAGGTGGATTATATTCATGTAGCAGTTTTGTGATTCAGTACTCTTGCACTTCTCTGGCAGCGAAAGCTGACAAATCAAGTCCTTACCTTCACATAAAGGGAAGGATCTGAGCCAAAAGGGAGAACAGAAATCCCAGCTGCTGAAATAGGCTTTGATGGATGTGAAGAGTCACCTTTAAGCAGGCGAGCAAGAAAAATCCAGGCCCCAGTCAGTTCATGAGGTGTATGTATTTGCCTGTGTTTCACAGAGACTGCAACACTGGTGCTTTTCTTTGCCTCTCCAATACGGTTCACAGAAGTAGAGTTTCATGGCCCGGTACTGTCACACCATGCAGATAATTTCTTATTCCACTGTTATACACATGAAGAGGCCATTAACTGCATTTTTCAAAACCTATTGATTTGAGAAGGTGCTACCCTGTGATAATAGCCTCAGAAAATATCACCCTGTGATAATAGCCTCAGCATCATACTAAGGGTGAATTTTGTAAGTAAACGTTGTTACCTCCCTGAGTAGGTCTAGCTATCAGGTTTTCATACCTCACTCCAGCCACAAAATGGATTTATCAGCTTGCAACTGAGAAGGTTTTCTCTGCAGGTACCTCGCATTCTGTCTGGTGGGAAAAAAAAGTGGAGATAGGGATTAGAGCAGGGGTTGTGGACAATAGCCTGCAGTTAAAACTGGCACATTAATACTGTGGTGAGCAATGACTGGCTCAATCAATTCCAGGATCTGTGGGTTTTCTTACTGTGACTTTATACAGTCCCTTGGCTTTCATGCCCAACAAATGGAGTCCCGTTCTGTGATACATGTTACTAATGATGAGGTAAAGCTTTACAAAACTGTGACCATTAAGACAGAGTGTCTTCAGTTCTCGAGTTTCGCCAGGCTAGGTCATGGTCCTCTAAAGGAAAGTGCATTTAAATATAAGCTCTCTTTCCTTCACAGCTAAATAGTGTGCCAGAAGCCTACAGAACAAAAAATACCAAATGTACTTGTCCGTAAGTCCAAAAAGAAAGACCTAATGAGTTTGCTATGTGCTGGTGTCTCATCAAAGCCATTCTTTTGGCAGACATTTCATGTGCTTAATAAATAATGTGGTGGTGATGTTTTATAATTGAATGAAATAATAATTACTTTGGTCTTATTTCAGAGAAAATTATTGTCAGTCCCATTGTGTTTGTACTAATACAGTTGAACTGTAATCCACATGTGGATCTTTTTATCCCAAAATGAATGGATTTTTTTTCTATCAATTACATAATGAGTTTAAACTAAACTGCAGAGAAGTGATAGAGATGAAAGTAAAACAGAATCACCCTTACACATACTTGAATAAGAGCATAGTATTAGTTCAAACTCACACTCCCTTGCTTTTTTCCATTGTACAATTACAATGGTAAGGTAAAGAACTCACAAATTTGTACTGTGCAGCATCCTGACTCCTCAGTCCCATTGTTGTACTGCTCATATGTGCAAGCCATGGACAATACACCACTCACTTTTCACCAAATCCTATTGCAACCTTATACCCAGACGCATTCACCCACTAAGCACAGTGTAGATATAAGCAGAAGACTAAGCTGTGTCAAGACCAGAGTGCTAAAATATTGTGGTGTCTTGGAGTTTTTTGTTTACCACGCATTTCATGTGTTTGGAGTCTGAAAAGATATTTATACGTTTGCTTATTAAAAAAATTGGGGGTGGTAGGGAACAGATTGATTAGTCCCATTGCAACTGTATGGACGTTGAACAGAAACTAGTGAGGGAATAAAGATTAATATAGATATGGGATGCCCAGTTCTTTTCAGTTTCTTGTTTGCCTGACAGTTTGATGGCAATATGCTGCACTTTCCCAAAGAGCATCAAAGAACCAGGTTCAGCTCTCCAACAAGCCCTGCTACAACACCGGCGAATGAGCATTCGTGGACAGTTGCCTTTGATGTTACAAATGCAGGAGACATCTGTACTTCGGTTATTTGGCAAAAGATCTCAGGGAGGCTTCTGTATCAGAAAGGTGTGAATGCCCAAGCTTTGCCCATTTTCCTGACTCTGTAACAAGGCAATTTCTGTAGAGAGATAACATACACACCCCAGTGATACAGTAATGAGAATTAAAACACATCCTGTGGGCAAAAACCAGTCTCCAATTAAAATATGTATTTTAAAAACACTAGTCAATTATTAGCTAAGCTGCTGGAGCATTAGTACTCTATGAAGTAACCTTTGGCTGGTGGACCTGTCCCCTTTGACACTGATACCTGAAGACACCTCTCCTGCCAGCCAATCCCCTGAGCACTGGAGCTGGAATCACATGCAGTTTGCTCACGGAAAGAGCACTCTGCAAACTCTAACATCTTAGTCAAAAGTCTCATAGCTGGTGGACCATGGAGCTTCTTGTGAATGTGAGAAAATGGATAGAAGAAAACAAAACTGCCTTTTTGCCACCTGTTTGCAATAAACTTATGTAAGTAAATATTTTTTTACCAAGTTATTAGATATATAAATATTCCTAGCTATAAGAGGGAGCTACAAAAATGCATCACATCCTAAAGATTATTAAGGAACTGTAGTTCTTCATCAGACTGCAGTGGGAATGGTGTTTTGAAGAACAGAGTGTGGTTGAAATCTGTTTTGTAGTGACTTAGCAGAAGCTGCAAAGATCAGCTTGAATGCAACGTACATGTCCCAACTCAAAGTCTCTCATAGGCAGTAAGACTGAGTTAATTTTTGTCAGGCTCTTTGACAATAATCTAGAAATCAAAGGAGATGGCTTGACATCCGCAAATAATAAGATTTAGATAACTGATTAGTGCTACTAAATTATGACCTGAAATATCTGCTAGAGCTGCTGAGAATCATTCCAACATCACAGGGGAGCCAAAGCTGCAGGAGCAATCAAAACCAGTGGTATATGTCTCTGAAAAATAAGGAGAAAGGAAGGATAGGGACACTGAAGGAGCAGGTTTCCAGGGCATTTCCAGGGCTGTCAGGAGGTTAGGAAGGCTGAAGAGGCTATGATTTATATTATGAACAAGACAGTTAATAGAAGAGGAAAAGTGTGGCATTATGCAGTTGTACACTAACCATATTCTCAGTGTCAAAGCTTGTGAATAAATTCCAGTGTAAATTGTCCAATAAATTGTCCAATTGTCCACCTTCCAGTGAAAAGATTAGCAAGGAGCAAGGATTTCTTTTGTCAATGAAGCTGAGGATAACATACTTTGTCTAAAACCCTGTATACATAAGGCTTTCATTAGAAAGTATCCTCTCTAAAGAATGATACAGACTCAGGTTTCATAAAGAAATTAAAATGCATTTTTATTAATTCTAATTAAAAAAATACCAATATTGCTTTACAATTTTAATCATTAAAAAAAAAAAAAAAAAAGAATATGCCTCTTGCCCTACCCCAAAGTGCTATCTCTAGTGCAAAACTGAATGGGCAATACTGTAGCAATGACATTAATTTCCATTTACAGTTGCAAAGGTTACTTTTCAAAGCAGTGATTGCAAGACAAAGAAAAGGTAAAGGGCACACATCCTTACTGCCCTTTCTGTGTTGAGACAACAGTTGTGCGTTGAACTGAAAAACTGTAAAATTTGAATCACTACAATAGTTTCACAATGAGAGAGAATGAGGAAAGTATCTTCCCATTATGGGTGTTTTCATTCCTTTCATTTTCAAAATGGGTTAGGAAGCATTTTGTAAAGGATACCCATTTCTAAAGCTTACCGATGATAAGAGGAAAATTTTAGTACTTTAGTTTCTTTCCTCATCAGTAGGTTGAACTTTTTTTGTTATCACTGCACTGTTATGTATCACCTACCAGGGGTTCTGTGTAATCCTTAAGTAACTTTGGAATGTGACTTCTGTCAGTGGTCTTCTCCAGAAACATTGCAAGAAGCCACAGTGAAACAAGAAACATTTTTCTGTGATAAAAATTGCATAGATTTAAAAACAAATAATTTTTTTTCCAATGTAACATTAGCCTATGTAGAAGAGAGGAAAAACATGTACTGCATGGATTCTGTGTCTCTCGTCACCTGCCTCTGGGGCTACCAAAATGTTTTCAGGACTTTCCAAAAAGTTTTAGACAATTTTCCAAGAAGCAGCTAATAGATTTCCAACATTTTTAAAAATACTTCATCCTTTATGTCCTGAGTAAATATTTATAAGGTAATCTTCTCGTTGCCTCCTACTGCTTTACTGGAAGGCAACCACCTAAAAACATTTAATTAACTTAAAATTTTATGTTTTAAGAGAGAATTAACAGTTAAAAACTAGGTTCCCCATCAAGTCAGTAGGACTTTAGGTGTTTAAAGTTTTTATGGCTTTCAAGCTTTTATTATGTTGTATCCCATACACTTGAGAGGATGAAAAATTTTTAAATACCTATGTGGGATTTCAAAAGAAAACCTCAATTCCTGAAGCACTGCCTGTTTAGAGTTTTGCCAAAGTCAAGAAAGGATACATCTAATTAAATTGCAGCTCTTACATTGTATTTTAATTAATTGTATTAATCTTGCAAATTTAAATGCTTTTTAACCTCAACAATGAGCAGTTAGTGCAAAATCAAAACCCTTGACATAGATGATTTTTAGAGGTACTTCTAAAGTTCTTCTTCTGAGTTCAGAATATAATGAGACCTAAGAACAAATTTTGAATCATAGCTAACAGTCCTGATTTAGAGGGGTTTTTAGCAAAGGAAAATCTGTTACCTTGCCTCTTTATTAGTGGAAATGGTAGGTAATCTTTGTGACAGCTAAGAGAAGTGCTCATTTGGGCTCTTAAAAAAGATAAAGATAAGAAAGGATAAGAAAGGGCTTTGGAATCTCCTATTCTGAATTAGCCACAACCACAATGAAACTATTGTAATGTTGTTCCATCTTAGCAAACCAGTATAAACAGAAGAGAAATTAGCTGATGATTCCTACCATAAGTATCTCTACTAATTCTACCGATATGGGGAAAAAAATGTGTTTTCACCTTTATTAATTTTTAAAATAGTTTTACCTTTACATAATCAGCTCAGGTTGAAGAGCCTTTTTCCTCTTTCCTGTCTCTTAGGTAGCATTCTTTATCTTTACAATTCAAAGTTCTTTCCACAGTTGGTAGCTATTGTTGTCCCCTTTTCATAGCTGGAGGCACTTAAACACCAGGAGGGAGGTAGTTGTCTTCAGATCACACAAGAGGACAGTGACAGAGTGGAGAGATCCATCCAAGGTCTTTTGAGTTCTTGTTCTGGAGGCTGCTTTTCCCTCAACATTGTTTCCTTGACTCACCGTCCTAATAGAATTTAAAAAAAAAAAAATTAAAAAATGACATCATGGATAGAGTTAGCTTTAAAATGTCACTTTCTTTTCTAGGCATCGCTATCAATTAAATGTGATGTTTGTTGGAGGGCCAAATGAAAGGAAGGATTATCATATCGAAGAAGGAGAAGAGGTAACATATATGTTGTTTATATTTTGCCAATTTAATTGATCTATAATGATTAAAATGCAGCTGCTTTTGAAGCTACAGCTACAAATTAGCAACGCCAGGCTCAGTGATGTTGTATTTATTAGATCTATTCATAGACTTCAACAGAATCATTCACCAGAACCATACACCATCTGTGCATATCCTTTGAAACAAGCACAAGAGATCAGATCTGTTTTGCTATAATTCATTTGCAACAGGAAACTAGAGAAAGTGTTCTAACACATTGAAATATCTCATTTCAACATTTTGGAGCAAAACTTTGGAGAGGTAACAATATTTTTAGAGTGATATTTTGTTGCAGAGGATGGATCTATATTTCAAAAGTAATTTTTACATTCAAAAATCAAAATTAAATGTTTTAATTCACTGAAAATACATTTTTTTTTCCCCAGACATTGTGAAAATTATCAGCATTTCAGCTTTCATTCTGTTCTGGAAAGTTAAAGAATAGAGTCTTTAAGTATTTTTCAAATCAATCCCCTTTGCTGCATTATCTTCTGTATAAAGACTAAGCCATCTCACTGCTTTGAGTTCTGAGTAGCCATTATGCCAAATGCAGAATACAGGAAGAAAGAGTAGAAACCTATCAAAAATGTAACAATTTACATCTACTCTGTTTACTGCATTTTCCATGGAATTGTTTGTTTGGCCTGAGGACTTCCCTGCATCCACAACTGGCTCCAAAAAAAACCCTAAGGGAAAGTGGTCACTAGCGGCCTGTCAGTAAGGATGTCATGATGGAGGACAACTCACCTTGCTTCCCAGCAGAATAATTTAATTTCATGCAATTCCAATAAAAGTTGGCCACCTAATTTTAAGTACCTTTGGAAACCCAAACCTAAACGTCTGCATAGTTTAAGGCAAAAGTGGGTCAAATTCAATAAATTCTTTAAAAGAGAGAGAAAAGTTTGTTTACTTTTCATTGATTTCTTTCTCCCAAAGCCAATCCCCAAGCATTTCCCAACATTGATTTTCTGATATAATTGTGCTGTGCAGGTGTTTGTAGTCATTATAACCGTAAGGCTCTGAAAGAGCAGATGCAAAGTTATCACTGTGTGACTCCTGCCTGCTTTGGATTGCCACCAGGGTCTCACAGCCCACCTGTGGCTGTGACCATCACATACCATGTTACCCATTATGTCCCTTCTCATGGGAGAACAGGAGGAGCTCTGGCAACACCCAGGATTGTGCTGTCAGGTTGCTTGGGCTGGTGAGAAGCAAGCCAGGTCTCCGGGCGCTTCATATATCCATCCTATATTTACAAGGAAATTCCAGAAATATTTACCTGGGGAAAACAAAACCTGGTTTTGTCACAATGATTAAGTCTCTAGGAAAGGAGCTATAGCATGACTGCTGAAAGCACCAAGGAGGGTATCTAATCTGTATGCTGCTGCTGTGGTATATCATTAAGTATTGTATGTTGGATTAAAAAAGTGTGAAATTTGTTACTAAGGTTTGGCAAAGTATAAAACAAAGGTACATGTGGAGATTAATGATATCAAATGATTTTTTTTCCTGTAACTTAACATTTTTGGTTTTATACAACTAATTTATTTTCTTGCTCTTAATAATACATTAGAGCTATACACTAAGACAGGAACACACAAAAATGAGCTGAGGTTTCACTGGTATGACTTTTTTTTCTCTTTTTATTTACAGTCTTGTCTTTTCCTCTGTGTCCCAGTTCATACTAAATTATCCTTGGTTCCCAACCCATCCCTATGCTATTTCTGTTTTTTTTTCTTTCTTTTTTCTTCTCCTCCCCTTCTCTTAAAAGGAAAGTTGGGTTAATTTAATTGTCCTCCTTTTTTTTTTTTATATTGCAAGAGGTTCCTCTGTTTGAAAATAACTTGGTCTACCTTTAATAAACTCTTTACGTGACTTTCCAAAAATATGAAAATTTATTTATCCATAAAGGCATAATTTTTATTATATTGTTGCATATTGATATATTATTGCTAATTCAACTGGCTACAAGATTTTGTAGGTATCAATACATCCTCATTTACATAGAAAACTTTCCACAATTACTCAAGCAACCAAAAATAGAGACACTAAATTCCTATTACATAGGAAAATTGGCAATACAATTCAGATTCATTATCCATTACGTAGCAGCTTAACATATTGACCAATTTTGTTAACTTTTATGGAAGTACATTATAGTAATTTATTACATTTTACCATAGCTTTTTATCAGACACATTTGCACCTTCCTGTGATCTATATTTAAAACATGGTCCGCATTAGAGAAGAATTGTGAGGTAGAGAGTATCCTAGTAAAAGGGCATATTCCTAAATTAGATTTGTGATTAAAAAGCACCTTTCAAAACCATATTCGGCTCATTATTTTGGCTGCAAAAAGGTCATTTATAGTTCTGTGTGATAATTTGAAGACAGACTATGTAGGCATACTGTCCAAATCATGAATGCAAAAACCCACAAATCCTTTAGGCCAGTTTAGCTGATGCTATTCTATAGTAGTATTCTAATAGCAAATAAAGGTTGGTTTGGAAAGAAAGTTAAATTTAAGATTGTTTGGATCTGTCCACTTGATTTATGTCTGTTATCACAGAGTTTATGGTGTGTCTTGGCATAACTTGTACTTGTCAATCTGCGGTTCACAGCAGCAAAGGGTTCACATGCAGACATAAGGGCTGAGGAGCACCCTCCTGCTCCCGAGCTGTTTTCTGCTGGTGCTGTTAACATGAAGGTATGTCAGGAAGATTAGTTCTGACTGGCTAATTAGGAAAAAAAAATGGAGGCTTGCTTTGGACTCTCTTCAAAGCCTTTTAGAATCGTCTCCTGAACAGTCATTTAGGCTCAAATGACAGCTAGTCTAGCACAATTTTTTTTCCTCCTCTCAACAAGCAGGCATTTCCTAAATAAGTAACTCTTCTATTTTTTCCCTTCTTAGTTTTCTCTGTACTGCTTCACTTCCTTCTTAAACTTCTGTACACTACTTTGCCACCTTTCTTCAGAGACGTACTGTCTCATACCTGAGACTGTTTTCCTTTGGACTGGTTTTATAAAGAGCCAAATCAAGCTGCACTTTAAAAAAGTAAACCATTCAGAGCCTTTGGCTTTTCTTCACCACTAGGTCATATTCACTCTTTTCCTTATTTGTAAGTGTTACTAGCCCTTTGTCTCCCTTCTCCATCAGAACAGAGATAGAGTCAGCAAACACCTACTCGGACATTCTCTGCCTCTAAATTAGACTCATTCAAAATGAAACTGAATTGCTTTGAGAAATGCATCTTCTGTTGAAACAGGGCATAAAACTGCTGTGAGAATGTGCAACCTGTACAGACAAAACTTTCTTGAAAAGCTAGTCTTGTGAAGTTTTCCAGGGAATCATTATTCATTATTCAGTACCTCACTTGTCAAGAGAGTTTTGGGTTACATAGAGTAGTAACTACAATTTCTGTGTAGTCAACTCGATGCGGCCACCCAAAGCTTCTCTGGCAGCCTGATGTGAAGAAATCATTACAGATGTCCAGCTTGAGCCTACCCTGGTGCAGCTTGAGGGTGTGTCCTCTTGAGCTCAACCCCTCACACCTATGGTATCAGTGCGTTCCAGGAACCAGAGAACAGTCCTCAACATACCTTTGTCTCTTGAATTTTTCATCATACTGTAGCTTTTGCTACAAGAAGAGTTTCACTGTTAACACAGCTCACAGGCTTCATAGTGTATTTACTGCATTTTTGCTTACTTGTAAACCTGAGGGTGGAATATAACCCTTCTGATCTTTTAAGTTCATCATATAGATTCCAGAGAAATAAGGTAAGTGAAAACAGAAGGGATCTGTATATTTCGGATGAAGTTAATGACAGACAAACCCCACAATCATAACAAAGCCTATAGTAAAAGAATTTCAGATTTTATTTACTGCATCGTGTGGGCTGCATTGGGGGAAAGTGAGATGTGCTAACAGCTAAACCAAGGATCACAAAAGTAGTTAGGCTGCTGTCTCTTTACCCACTTCAGACCACCACTTAATGAATCTCAAGTAGCTGATTTTGATTTCTTAACAATTTATGTTCTGATGTCTATATAAAACACTGCAGTTCCATGCAGAGAAATTCAAATTAGCATTTTATCTACCACCTGCAACACATTTGCACTGGCATATATTCCACTTGGCTTTAAAAGTCCCACTTCTCATTGGGCCATATTTTACCCTAAGTTTCTGCTCTCAGCATCCAGAGATCATGTTTCCTGGGTATAGAGCCACCCAAGGATTGACAAAGCCCCCCAGGTCAGAGCCCTTACACTGTAGTCCTAAAGAGGACTGTCAGAACAGAAATACTTCCTCAGCTTCTCCTAGCATATTTACACAGTCTCACTGAGACATAGTATAGCATCATGCTCTGAAACATGATACAGATTCGAGGTCACATCTGCCACAGCTCATCTGAGTTTTCCAATCCGAGTTTTGATTTTTCTTTCTCTCTCTTTCCAGACACCAAAAGTAAGATTTGGCTCCAGTTTCTGATAAATTATCTACTTAAATGAAGCCTGACCCCTTCTATGCTGCTGTCTAATCAGAATGCTTTTGAGAAGCCCTTCCCTATCAGATCAATTTTCCCTTTGCATTTTATGAGGGTAGTGGATATCTGAAAACGAGGGGAGGAGGGGCTAGGTGAGCATTCTAGTAGGTAGCTTTGTGGTGCTTATATCCCAAATAAATCTGAGAACGTGATTCACAACAAAGCAAGAAAAATATTTTTGCCTCTTTACATTTAAAAAACCCCCGCATTTATCTGGTGAAGACTCTTGGAATACTTTAATAAGAAACAAAGTTCCTATTACAAAGTAGTAAGAGTGATGATCGTTTTGCATCAGGAGGAGATTGTGTCTTCAGAAATAAATTTGCTGCATAAGATTTTTGGGATGAGTTTTGTCTAGTATTCAGCTTTCACAGATGACATGTAAATGAGCAGAGGGGGGAAAAAAACCTCACACCAAAACCTCTCAGCATAGTTTTCTCTACCTTCCTCATCTGTTTTCCTTCCAGGCTTCTGTGGCTGAAAATCCCGTGTGATGAGAGATGGAGAAAATTGTTTTTCTGTGCTTAAATAGATCAGTCACCACTGAAGTCTGTAGGCTTCTACCCAGGCTATACTCCCACATCAGAATTTGATTTGCTCTGCAAATTAATTTAGTACTTAGCAATATGACAAGCAATACAAGCCAGAATATGCCACGTCAGGGCCTAATCCCAGAAGTGGCTGAGCAACCCCAAATTTCACTTTCAGAAGCAGTCAGTTCTCAAAGTACACTGCAAATTGCAGGTCTCTTTACAGGTCTGTAAATAAGCTGTCAGCTATAAAAGCCCTCAGAGAGCTCTAGGCTTCTATGTTTAGGCAGAGTTTGACATCAAAGGTGTACCTAAATTATTTACATATATTGCTGTACATAAAATAGACTTGTTTTTCAAAAAAATTAGCAAGCAGAGACCAACCATAAATACTATATTCTTTCCCTACTGGATGCTTCCTTCTTTAGTCTGCTAGGATACACATACCTGGATGAAGGGGCAATTCTCACGATGTTAATATTGTGGGGGCAATAGTGCTCTTTTTAAGAGAGTATCCACACATTCTACTACCCTGTTGAAATGAATTCCTACCAAGACAAGCTGCTTCAGTGATGCTTCCACTGAAGGACACAGTGAACTCTCACCTCTGTGCATCTCCCCTTATTGTCTCCAGAAATGCCAGCATAATTTATTTTATGCGTATTCGTAATTGAATGAAATATCTCTGCACAGACTTGAGAGGGATTCAGCACTGGTTATACTGCCTTCTCCTTCAGTTTAACACAATACTATCAGGTTTGAAGGCAGGCTAAGGAAGAGAACTTAAGGAAAATTAAATGAGTCAAAAAATAAACTCTCAGCCTTTTCAGTTTAGTTTCCATAGGTATATCTGCAGCTTTAATGATCATACTTAGCAATGTAAAGAAATAATGTTATATTTAGGGTAAAGAAGCACTTCTAGGTGGCTCCTAAGTTCTAGAGGTAAGGTGAGAATTAATAAGAGGAGGTGCTTTTAGTGTAATCACAATGAGAAGATGCCACATAATAAGCAGGCAAAGTAAACACAAGGCAAAAGTCTTGGAAAATGAAAGGAAGGAAGGTAGATGTAATAATAAACAAATAACCCCACTTAGGAAATAAAAAAGATAAAAAGACTGGTGAGCAATCTTTATTTTTTCCTTGAGATATATTTTTCACTCAGAAAGACAAATTCATGCCCAATTGTGAGCCATATGCAGTAGCAATATACAAATCTAGGCTTTTCTACAAGGATGTATATATATTTCACGTAACAAGAGACTGTCATTAATAAGATGTTTATGAAGTGGAAATAATGCACTTTTCCTCACTTTTTATTACTACCATGGAGAATGGATACTAGGTTATTCCAGTAAGAACAGAACAATTGGGAAAGCTTTGAACCTATTGATCTACTATCCTATCTATATAGGCGTATATATTTGTGTGTATGCATACATATACACCAGAACATTTTTACTCAGGCATTGATTTTTTTTCCAGGAGAGACTTAGAAAAACATTAGATTTGCCCAAAAGACAAAGCTGAGTCAGAATTTAAAAAACATAATTTTCCAGGAAAAAAAAAAAAAAAAGAGACAGTACTGTATTGCCAAACTGTCCTGTGCAAAGGCATGGACTGTAACTCAATATTAAATAGTTGAGAGTTTTCTTGATAAAAAGTTCAGGTTATATTATAAGTAAAGCAGTAGATTCAGTAATTACTGCCACTTATACTAAGCACAGTTACATCAGATGATTTATGGATGACTGAAGCACTCAGGCAATTTAAAAAAAAAATAGTTTTGAAGAAAAGACCATAATTTACAGTGAAAGGTAGTATTTAAATTCAGTCAGAAAAACACTTCCATTGACAATGTGTAGCCCACATCATTCCTCTTTTCCCACTGCAAAGCAATTCTTTTAATTAATAATTTAATATTAATAATCTTTCCTTATAACTGTGATGCTTGACCTGTGAACTGGACAGCCCCTCTCCCCTCTCAAGTCTTTTATTTCCAGAAAAGTTGCTCAGCTGTGTGATTCCTGTCACAAGCAGAATAAACTCTGCCTCTGTTGTCCTTTCCCTCATCTGCACATCCTGTCCATGTGTTCAGTAATAGCTCCCTCAGTTGTTATAGGGAAGGGAACACTCCAAAGCTCAAGATTTCCAAAATGCCCTTTCAGTTTCAGCATTAACAGTGCCATATTACCCATAGCTGGTGTGATAAACCATCAAAATCATGGAGTCTTAGAAGACTCTTCTTTAAAATGAAGGAGAGGTCATTTCCCCACTGAAATCACTGTCATACAATGAGCAGTTAAGCCCTGCCAATGTGCTCTGTTAACGAGAGCTGCTGTAGAATTTGGACTGTTATTTGGTAACACCAAAAAAAATGACAGGAAAAGAACACAGGGAAATGGAGTGCAAGGAGGGTAAGTAGCCTGGCACCATGGCCATCAAGAAAAGAGTCATAATTTATCTGTGATGATGTCCCTGGCACAAGGTGAACTTTTCACTCTTGTAAAAGCTCTCAGCATGAGCTCTTTTCCAGTAGCTCTTCAATTCTCCCTATTGTTTTGTTCCCTTGGCAGCATATTTATTCTTTCTCATGTTCACAGAGGTGCTTCTTCAATTCCAGGGGACATGTATTAACATCTCAAAACTTTATTGGAAGTAAACTTGATTAAAAAATTGATTTAAGTTTTTCTAGTATTGGAAAAGGTTCAGTTCAGGGTGTTTGTATAGCTCAGCTGTTTCTTCTTTCCCCTTTTTATATTTTGCTAAAATCATAGTGAATTACTATAAATAAGGGTTTTTTTCATTATAGTTCTAACTTTGAATCAGGTTTCAGACTTCTTCAGCTTCACTAGCAATTATATGACTTAATCCGTTTGGTTTCTAGATTTGGTAAACCAGACATGGAAAGCATATAAAAACATGGCAAAAAAAAGTTTACTTTTTGAAACATTGTTGCTCTGTACTATATAAAAATGAGGGAAAATGTGGCCGTTATTTCAGGTCAAAGATACCTGCTTACAGATCATAGCACAGTTCTGTCGTGAAACATCAGGATACATCTGAGCAGAGCCCCCACAAAACGGCTATGAAAAGGTCACTGAAGACAAATTTATGGGTTCAGTGGTTCTGTCCTTATTCATTGAATTTAACCCTTTTGCCTATACAGTAGGAAGAGCAGCAGCTGTTGCTGAGCTTCAAAGATAGCCACAAAAATAAAGCAGAACAGCTTCCAAATGGGCAATTCTTCCCAAATGAGAAAGCTCCATTAAAAAAATTGAAAAAGCATACCAAAAAACCTGTGCATTCATATCTGGAGCTTATTTGGAAAAGTGACATTTAATTTGACTAAATGAAGAACCTGCTGCATCTGAAATCAAGCTTTATGTATCCTGTAATTAATACATGCCTGAACCAAGACATTGAGCCCTACAAAAAGTAATTCCGAGGGTAAAAATCACTGCAATAGAATTCCACTAGGTTCACAGAATAGCCCTACATGCAGCTACAGACCTCTTGGATAGATTGTTCGTTCTTAGTAAGATAACAGCAGTAATACATATTTAGTAACATTTGCCAAAGCAACAAATGTTGGTAGTCTGTTATTTATTGTTAGATAAAATCTGCAAATATTTGCAATTACAGATTGAATGCATTTATACATGTATCCTTTATATATGTAATATGAAGTACAGAATGTTTTGGAGTAGCTGCCTTAATATTATTTTTCTATTCCTTCAGCTTTTTTACCAGGTTCAAGGAGATATGTGTTTGAAGATAATTGAAAATGGGAAACAAAAGGATGTTGTCATTCGTGAAGGGGAGGTACAACAGGATTGTGTTTCTGTTATAGTTGTCCATAAGTATGTTAAATGAATGTTTTATGTAGTATTTGTAAATCAGTTTATCCCTGCTGTGCAAGAGATGGCATAAGAATTTAATAAACAAACTTGAATGGAGTATCAAAAATGCCATGTAATTAATAGCTTGCTACAATACACCTTGTTCGACATTTCACTATTTCAATATCAGATAGTCAGGAATATACTGAGAGAAGTCCTTATTCCCCTGCATACCATGGAATCTGCCATGTGAATTCAAGTGCATCAGTCTTTTATTTACACATAGCCAGGTATACACTGCTCACACACACACCCCCACACCAACAAACAAGCTGCCTAAACTTAGAAATTTAGGCAATTCAGCTATTTTCAGCCTTCTTTAGTCCTCCTTTACAACCATCACAATAGAACAGTTTTAAAAGAGACATTTCTGGATAAAATGTATCCCAGTTTTCCTTATAGTAAACTTTCTAAAGCATAGATAGCGGTGCTTTCACTGGGAGCAAGTCTAGGTGCTTTACTTGGTGTTACTACAGGCTAGACATACTACAACTGCCCCTCACGGCTATTAACACAAGCTTGAACTGCACTCAAATCCTTGAAAGGATTATTAGGTCCAGTGGGGACAGCCTTTAAAATGGAACACATGTATCAAACCCAACAGTTTGAGGTCATTAAAAGTATTGCAACTTTTCCAGTGAAGAAACAGAACTACGTTTTCAAACTCTGATATTCTGATGATACAACTCACACTGAAGAAGCACACCCAGCTGAGATCCTGACATGTACCACAAGCGTTAATGAAAAGGAGCATACAATATCCTTGGTGAAAAGACTGACAGTAGCACTGGTGAGGCACTGTCATTAGCTCTGTTTTGTAGACAGAGAAACTTTAATGGCTTGCCCAGCTTTGGCAAAGGCATCTGTAGTGCTGAAGAATACAGGCTTACCACCCTCCTACACAGACAGATAGCTGCTAAAAAAGGGCTTCTTCTCAAGCTGAAGTAATAGACTTCTCCTAACCACGTGTTGTCTATTCACTTTGGCACTTGCATGAGTAAATAGTCTCTCATGTTTGTTAATTATTTCTGGAGAGAGTAACACTCCTTATCATGCAATCAGGTGTTCACTATGTTGGAAGGATACACGTCTTACCAGTTTAGACATTTTTTTGAGCTGACAAAAAACTTGCTTTTTATTTCCATTTCAGTTAGTCAGGAATTGCACCAAATTTATAAATTCCAGATGAGTAATTGATTAGATTTTAATTTCAATTGTGTCCAGAAGTGATGATCAAATCAGGAGGAGAGAACCTGACTGCCACAAAGGCAGTGCTGATTGCAAGTCACTGTGTCATCATTCATAGAAAAAGGAAGAAAGAGTGTCTGCAAGGTTTGGGTACTAAAGTGGGTGAAGCTGCAACAGAGCAATAAAAAAATCAACAAAGAGCAGGGGAGAAGGAAAAGTGGGGCAAGGAGCTGAGGCTTTTGAACGTTGGGGGGCAGGGGAAGGACAATGCAAAAAACAAAGACTTCCTGCACTGATTCTTTCCCGTTTCTTTGAACAGATGTTCCTCCTACCTGCCAGGATACCTCATTCTCCTCAGAGATATGCAAACACTGTGGGTCTTGTGATTGAAAGGGAAAGATTAAAAACAGAAATCGATGGGCTAAGGTGAAGTATAAACTGTTGACTAATATGTTAGAATTCATAATATAAACTAATTTCTTATGTCAATAAAGTACTATATTTTACTTTCCTGATAATTTATCAGACTCACCCTGTCAATTTTGGACTAATTCTATCCATACATCTATTTTTTTATACACACATAAACAGAGATTTCATTTAGCATTTGATCTAGTTAAACAAGGAACATGTTCTGGTTATAGCTAACTATTTATGTACTGCCTACTGCTATCACCTTAAAGTTAAAAAAAAAAAATCTCAGAGCTCCCTAACAACCCAAAATCAATAAAGATTTTTTTATTAATTCTGGCAAGGAGAATATTAATTACTTTATAAGCACTGAAAGCAAAAAGATGAAGATCAGCTTTCTTGGCAAGTGTGTGGGAAGCTGGAAACAAAAATCAATTTTCTTAACACTAGACACTCTACATTGTACACACCTCTGCCTAGCCTTTATTGCCTTATGAGAACATCTTCATGGAAGTGAGTGGTTTACTTAGAATTCTAGTGGGAGCAGGATTAAGGTTTGTCTTGTCGTTGTACAGAGTGCACAAGTCTAAGAAGGCAAGTCACAGCAGTAACATTAGCCCATCTAGAAAAGCTGTTTCAGTATTAACCAGATATGACTGACCAAATAGAATTTACATCTATTCATGTAACTTGAAAGATTTAAAACTGTGGTGATACCTGTAATGTACTGTTTCTGTCCTTTCACCTGCAGTTTTCATTGTTGTATAGGTAATGTCACAGCAGGAAGATTGCAAATATGCAGAGCTAGAAAGACATACTTTTTCATTCAAACAAAAAAAGCCTACAGAAAGAAAAAAGAAATTAAAAAAGAAACCATTCCAAAACTCCCAACCTATTAAATTCCAAGCTAAAGACAAGTCCAGTTCGTTTAAAACATTGTTTATGCAGTTGTCTCTTTTTTCCTTTCATTGTGGGTCTGTAGATTGTGAGGACTTACATTAGTAAAAAGACATTTTGAGCTAGAAACAATTAGCCAGTGATTCAGATAACAATGTTTACTATTAATGTAATAAAGGATCATAAGTATCTTTAAGTAACTTCAAATAAAACAATCTACCATGTACATGAACTCTGTGAACGGTGTGAGTTACAGAAATGCTGAATACCTTTTTAGGGATTTCAGGCAGATCTAGAGATTTGCACTCTAACGTAGCCATGCTCCTGTGGAGAAATTAAACTAAAAGCTACCATATGGTTTGCAGATGGAAATTAACAAAGCACATTCTCAACTGAAAGTATCAATCAGGTGTCTGAGAAAAGAATGATTTAGAGGTTTTTGGTGTCTGTGTTTTCATACTGATATGATGAAAAAAACAAAAAGACACCTGAAGTTTTAGAAGTGAACAATCTTGTCATGTTTTTTAACTACATTGTCTCTGTGTGCTCCTGGGAGAGATGGGAATTTAAAACCAGAACCTGTAATCTTCTCAAACTTTTTTTACTCCCAGCCACCTGCAGCAAAGAATGTAGACGAGAAACTCATAATGAACTTGAAGTATGCTGACTCAAGGTCTAATATTACATTACTGTTCCATTATTTATCATGCCTACAAGACTTGATCATAAATCAGAGCCCCCAGCATGCTGATTACTGTACAAGTGAAGAATAAGTAGCCTGCCCCAGTATTTCAGTCTAAATAATGATTACATGCCTTGTACTACAAGAAAAATGATCTAGCTAATCTTAATCCTATGGCAAACAAATACAAAAAACCTCTAAGTTTTATGTTAGTCATGTTGTTGGATACTTTGCATCTTTCCAGGTGCAAAGCTTTTTACCAAAAAGACATTTGTAGCATCTCCCTTCTCTGCAGATTCTCTGTGTCCAAAATTTGTGCTCATAGCACAGTTTTTTTCTATATTGGAGTCATAGATAATGTTACTCTCTTCAGCATACCATGTTTTTGCAAAATTCAAGGAGCCAGGTAGCTCTGAGAGAATTTCTGGGCAATAAATACACAAGACAGACATGAACGTAAAAGTATGCACAGGATCATTCTGTAAGCATTTTTTCCCTCTTTTGAAATACATTCCAGTAACTTTCACCCAAAAAGACACACAGGATCTCTTTAAAACCAGTCACAATACAAGTGACAGTACTAGAGCCGATCATTCCTTGCCAACCCATGCAGTCTTTTTAAAATCTGAATATAAATTCTCTATTTGTCATTCCACAGATTATATCTGATGACCTGTTGATCTCACCACAATTTATTTATTTATTAAGACATAAAATAATGCAAGTGAAACACTAAATTCCTCTTCAGAGAGGTAAGCTAAACACTACCCAAATCTATGCAGCCGAAAATCCTCTATTTTTTCACAAATAAGTCCGTAAGCCCATGCATAAGCACTAAGCAAGCTGAACTCTCTTAAATATGACCATTTATCTCATAGCTGCGTGGAAGCAATTACTGGAAATGGTATTTGGAGTCAGTTGTTTTTGTAATAACAAGGTGAGAGTTGCTGATCCCAAGAGATCATGGCACCAATCATCTCCAGGATTAAAGCTGGAAAGTTTGCTGAAGCAATTTGGTGACTTATCTCTCATTCCTCAACAGAACTACAAGGCACTCCATAGAAGTCTGAGCACCTCACCCGCCAAGCCACCTAACCAGGAAATCAGAAAGCTTCCCTAAATAACCGTTCTACAGAATAAAGCACACTGGGCTTGAGAACAGCACACTCTTACACAACATCAAGTAGCTATTTTCTTCAAAAGACTGAAACTGCCTGATCAGTAATTTAATAAAAGGATTGACTAATGTGTTTACTTTGGCAGATACTACATTGGAGAGTCAACTAATGTCCTCTTTGAGAAATGGTTTCACTGTGAAGATCTTGGCACTCAGCTTATACCAATAATTCAAGAGTAAGTTTTTTTCTTTGCAAATTAAAAAAATGGTTAAAATGATCTTGTAGGTCTTCATCAGTCTGTGACTTATATAGTTAATTTTCTATTTATGCTGCATTTTACATAGACTTGTTAAAAGTTAATTGCTGTTCTACAAACTTTTAATCATATCTTGTATGCCCCAAACTCATCAAATCAGATTTAAAAAAAAAATTCCTATTTTGATCTGGAACATACTTTTTTGAACCAGTAAAAGCACACTGCTCCCAAGTGCAAAAAGAATTGAATGAAAAATTAACACATTGATGCCAGATTAAGTAGATAAACCACTAAATTGCCTTAGGGCCTCTTTCACTCTTTCTTTAACTGAAGTACTTTTAATTGATTTTGTGAATAACCAGGACTGTGGTAAATTTGGTTGAGAGCTCCTTTCTAGGGAACCTGTGAACGTCATTGATTAACTAATCAGTTTGTTAAATGGTTTCTAAAGGTGAACAAAGGAACTGTTTAGTGACATGAATTCTGTAGTACTTTCAGAAGAGCTCTAGTCCTGTCTATCACATAGACATGTGGTAATAGCTGAGGATCTGGCACACGCATTCTCAGCACAAAACCTGATGGCCAGATTACTTCCTGGTCTTTGTTAACCTACAGAGCATGACCTTTTTACTTGTGTTTAAATGCTTGTTATTCCAGGTTTTTCAATTCAAGGCAATATCAAACTGGAAAACCAAATCCAGGTAATGCAAATTAATTTCAGAATTTGAAAAACTGCCAATTGAACAGCAATGTTTCTCACCACATAAAGTGATTAAGTTTCTATTTTTCTTTCTGATTGTGTAAATTAAAGTTACTTTGTGAAGTAAATCCTTTCATTATCCCAACCACAAATAAGATCCCTCTACATGATTATCTACAGCATCTTGGTTGCTCATGTGATGTCATCATAGCAACCTATCAGGTAACTATACAGTGTGTAGTCTTAGTATTTCTATACTTGCATGCCTTTCTAGTCCTATACTAAGAAAATTTAATTTCTGACTACGCGTAGGGAGATTTTTGCAAGTTGAATCTATGCACTCTATACCTACTTGTACATTACCTATAGCTACGCACTGTGACCTACTCTTGGGAAACCTAGAGAAAGACAAAAGCTTGTAGTTCCTGTAGGGTTTGATCCATTTAACATTTGATTTCTGTGCTGTCCTGTTTTTTATTTTGTCTCTGTGGATAGTGATTGCAACTTACACACTGGACTCCAGTTGTAACTCCACTCGATTCTGTTGGACAGAGACCTAGAACAGAGAGAGTGACTGTTCAAGGCAACCAATCTAATAGTTTTGGCTTTGGGAATTGGATCTCTCAAACATGATGGTTGCTTTCTGCCTGGCAAGTGAGGTCTCTGTTGCAAGGATACTTGAAACAGCACCTTGTGGGAAACTTGTTTTACTGAAATCTTACAATCCTGCTGGCCCACAGCATGTACACAATCCATTGCTACTGATTAACAAACGATGCACAAAATACTACCCTCATGTTTTTTCTATGTACTGAAGACTATGCTATGCAAATTTCTATACCTGCAGGAACAGTTTCTGTGGACTATTTGTAAGTGTTTTACGTAGGTGCAACATAGTTCTGCTGCAAGAACTACCTGGAAAGTCTCCGTGACATTGCCAGGTTCTTAACTGACACATGGAAAATCAGCATAAGAACAGCAGAAGCTGCCTGTGGGATCTCTAGAAGAGCCTGAGGTTCCCACCTGGAGAGTTCCTACAGCAGTTTTCCAAATGCTAACCCGTTCAGTCAATCCCATTGCTCAACTAGGTTTGTTCTTTCAAATCTGTCTGCTGTCTCATCTGTGCAGACAGATGGCTGAGGGACATCCTGCACTAACCAAGAAACTGATGATTTAGGTGCACTGAACGTGCACACGTGCACAGCTCTAATACCCAGCTATGCTACTTTAAAACCACATGATCAACTTGAATATCATCCTCCAGTCACACCCATAATTTAAATACCATAGCTCTTGTTACTAGATAAAGATACATTTTAGTTTCCCTCTCTAAGAACTTTTTAAAACCAGCTGTCCTTAATCTCCACATTAATTCCTAAATGTTTTAAGTAAGATGATTCTTATGAATTATCCTAATAGAACATTTATTCCATTTCTCAGTTTGATAGTCACTGCCTGCCATCTCAATCAGTAACAAAGCTCTTACTCAAATCCTAATATGGGGAAAAGCTGTTTTTTATATGATCATTAAAAATAGTTAACTAAAACATTGTGGCCAAAATGAAAGGTTCATAGACTAGTCCTCTGTACAGGATAGCAACCTTAAAACCCTTGCAATTAGGATATGGCAAACCAGTCAGAAACCCTTCCTGAAAACTTTGCAGCGGATCCAGCTTTTGGTGTTGGTTCTTTGACTGATTAGTGCATGTACTTGTCAGGAAAAGGCTCCATGTTTCTTATAAATAAAATAGTGTTGTCTCCAAGATCTTACTTTTATTTTTATGCACTACCAAATGTGTTTAATTTGAGCATCTCACCTGTATTCAGGTGTTGGTGGTTTGTTTTATGGGGTTTTTTTTACACAGTAGAATGGAGAGGTTAGGTAGGGCAAGTATTGCCTATCACTGAGTGTTCATACAGTGTTTAACAGAGAAAATATAATTTCAGATGAATCCTCTAGATGCTGCTGTAATAAAAAAAATATCATATCACACATACTATCCTTGTTCAATACAGTGATTTCCAATAAGCATCCCTCACCAGGTTAAGAGTTTATATCACTAACAAATTAATTATATCAGTGCATAAACAAAATAACATCAAAGACTTATATTGTTAATCTTTTTGTAGAAGATTGAAAAAAAAAACCAACCCTGACAATCAATCAGAAGCTATGCTACATCTTGACATCTTTTTTTAAATACAGAATTCTGAAAAACTGATATTGATAGACTCAGTCCAGAAGCTCTTTGCTTATAATTTATTCAAAAACTGGGAAAAGGGAAAAAAGCATGAGACTTCCATGAAAGTGAAGAGAAAGTTTGTCTGTTTTTTTTTTTAAAAAAAACTACTTTTTTTTTTAAATAACTACAAAAAAGTAGTTATTTAGTTCATAGCTCAGTACATTGTTTTCAGAGGAGAATGGATTTTCTCCTTGGATTAGCTGCTATGTCAAGATAAGAAATATTTTTAATTCTCTTGTCTTAATTCTTGCTGTAAGCTAAGGCAGTCAACAAAGTTACCTGACAGGCTTTTGGCCAGGGGAACAGCTCCCTTTTTGCCATTTTCAGGTCTCATGGACAAGAAGCAGCTCAACATCTCAGTGATATCTTATGCATGAGGAAGAAACCCCACATTTTTAGTTACAGAAGTTTTAACATGCAACTCCTGTAACTGTCAGTGAGACTTATGTTAAAAAACAACAACAGTCTGGGGGGGGGGGGGGGGGGGGGGGGGGGGGG
>JAWWEE010000105.1:24580929-24639358 GCA_035221455.1 Xenops minutus | reverse complement strand
TTACTGTCAGTGATAATTTTGTTAAAAAAAAAAAAAAAGTATTTTTTCCTTCCCCCCCCCCCCCCCCAAGAAGTAGAGTTCAGCAAGCATCATGATACTTGTAACATATGAAAAGCCACCACCAGTTTCTCAAGATGCTTCACTCAAGACACATTTTAACATTGTTTCAACTAGCCTATGCAGAGGACTGAGATTCAGCTTTTCTTTCAGTTTGTCTTCTGAAAAACCATAATCCCCTCAGTTTAAAAGCACCAGCTGAAGCGCTCTCAGGTTCCTCTCTAAATAAGTCTGAACTAGTGCCTCACCTTCTTAGAGAGAAATGAAATAAAATTGAAACAAAAAAAAAAAAACCAAACAAAAAACCCCAAAAAACCAAACCAACCAACCAACCAAAAAAACCCCAAAGAAAACAAAACAAATAAATAAATAAAACCTTGAAAGAAATCCTTGATTGCAGCTCACTCTAGAGGAAACCTATAAATGGAATCAATCAAGCTCCAATTGCTTTTTAAAAAACACCACATGAAAAACCCCAAACCTAAGTCCAGACTTTTTCCTGATTTACTTATGATTCCTGGCTTAGCCAATAGCAGGGAAAGTCCTTCTGAAAGCAGGGTAATCAGCATGTATGAAAAGACAGCAGAAGAGGGACTCAAGTACCATCAGGTAAAATACAATCAGAAATATATATTGCATCATTACTTGAGGCATCTTCCCTGAAACTGTTTTGTGCTTCTTTTCTTTCCATGGGTAGAAATAAAACTTGAGAGCAGTCTCAACACTTTCTATCAATAAGATTGAATATATTTAGGATGTAGTCTGTACATGGAACACTCAAGATGGGTTGCTTTGGTTTACTTTACATAGTTTTTGACATAAAGAATCACAGTTCTCAAAAAAAATCTTGCTGCTTTGAGTTGAATCAAACTGAAAGCAAGATTCTTTCAGTGTTTCTGTTTCATCACAATTTTTCTAGTCAAGGGGACAAGATTCAGTTCAGACAGAGAAAACTCAGTTCTCATAAACTCTGATGGCTGAATATCTTTGTAAAAGTAACCAGAAGCTCAAAAGCCTATCTTGCCATGCTCACTGAAGTAATCCTGGCTTCTTTTAAATGAAACTTGATAGGGGAAATGAAGGTGCAAGAAAAAAATTTTCCCAAGTTAGACTTGTTTAAAAATGAACTTTATGAACACTGATGGTAGAGGTAAAATGCCAAGTTTATGTTTATCCAAATTAATCTACTTCTAATTATCAAGGAAATGTTATTTCACATAAAAGCTTTATTGTCAGTGAACATAAATATATATAATGCAAAAAACAGTCCTGTAGTGACTTCACTAGCAACATTTTCATTGACTTTCAGTGTACCCAGGGTAATTTAAAATCTGGTCTTAGAATCTAGTCAGTACTGTTAGAATACAACATAGTTTTATGCGTGTGATTCAGAGCAGACAAACCCTAAGGAAGTGAATGAGTATGAAAAACTGGGTGCTTTCTTCAGTCAGTGGAGCAGGGATACCATACAACCTAGGGCAGGGTCTATAAATGTTTTGTGGTTTCAGTAGTGCTAATTAAGCCAGTTATAGGGGTGAGCTCAGCAGTTTAAAAAAAAAAAAAAAGAAAATATCAACCTCTGTACCATCATCCTCTGTAGCTAATCCTGGGCAATCTCTGTTGACAGTTTTATACACTGGTGTATAAAAACAAGCAGATCTTTATTCTTCAGCCTTTTCTTCTTTTCACTTAACTGGCTGGTGGGAAAACATTAAGTCAATTAAAACTACTCCAGAAAATTAAAAACATGGAAAAATGAATTCTGTCTTCATTTACACTAGAGCAAATATAAGGGTATGCTTTTGAACTTAAAATAACGATATAAATATTTGTGCCTTTTTTTTTTAGTACATTGAAATAATTCTAAAGATACTGACACTGATGGTTTTTCGTTAAATAAGAATGATAATTTTGGAAATAAGTTTTATTTGCCATATTTCTGTTTAGAAAGTTAACTATTTGATTCTCTCTTATTTCATCTTTTGAGGACTTCTAACATATCTAGATAGATCACTCCTTTTCTATGATATGTTACTTCTTTCTGCTTTGAATACTTGTATTAAAAGAAACAGCGTATAAGCTTTTAAATATTAAGGACTATTCCTCTAGGGAATTTATTTTGCAAACAGCCACCAGGAGGTCTGCAAGACAGGACAGTATTCAAACAGATGCAGAGTCAATCACTTTAAGCTATCTAGACCCATCATAATTGTACAATTCTCCAAAACACCATTTCTGTAACTTTTTCCACAGTTTGAATCTGCTCTTTTTTTCCCCCCCCCAAATAGTTCATCCTCATTACTCTATTCTGGCAAAGGCACCCACATAAATACACTATTCATCTTTATCTTGTCATACTCACATCCTGTAAGTCATGTTTATGTCTCTTCAGAAATCCTAAACCACAAAGGGTAGTGTAGGTGGAAGAAGGGAATAGAATCATCTAATATAACCCTCCAATGCTTATAAACATGCAACCTCTCTCTGGCTTCATCCATTTTCCCTCTCCTCATTGTTAACACCTCTTCACTCCACACTAGTCCCTAATGAGTACAGAGTTCATACTGAAGATGAACTGTTCAGACAGACCAGTCTGAGCCAGCAATACTTAATACACAAAGTAGGATTACAATGTCTGGAGTATGGCTGCTATAATTTTCCATATGAAAACTTTTATTAAACTTTTTAATCCCAAACTACAATGTATCATCCAAAACCCAGGACTGCGGGCTGCACATTCTCTGGAGCCAGGAACACTCAGAGAAGTTTGTTAGGCTCCCAGAGCCCAGAACTGCTAAAGACAACAGTCACCAAACAAAACCCCAAGAAAGTCCCCCATAAGAAGTCTACTTCTCCCACAATATTCTCAGCTAAACCTCCTCAAAGACAGGCAGATCATAAACTCAGCTCCCTGGGAGTTCTCCTAATGTTTCGCCATGTGAACCAAACCACTATGCACTTTTAATGCATAATGTAACAAACCTAACAAGGATATAGGAAGAAACGTCTTATAAAGTTTTTCCTTTCTGTTCAGTTTGTGGGGGGAAAAAAAAATATTTAAGAGCTCTAAAGCTCAGCATGTCTTCTCTAATAAAGTAGCTTCTTTCTTCCTTACCCTCTTAAATGCTCCCCAGACAGCAATAGGTGAAACAGGAGACTCACTAATGGAGTCAGTCTGGCATTTTCACCAGTGTTTCTAAGGCTGTTTAGTACTATTAGCTCATGCATGTACAAATCCTTGTCTCACAAATACAGTGAGGTCTCAACACTTGTTATAATGAAACGTCCTATTCCTCCTCTATGGAAACTGAGGTTACATACAAAGAGAATTAACAAAGTGTCCACAGTTATGGGAGGCAGATTCAGAAACAAAATGAAGATTTCTGATTTTAAGATTGGAAAAACAGTCAGTATTTCTCAATACAGTTTTTCAATAACCCAGCTAGATCGTGAAGAACCTTTAAACAGAATTATGGCTTAAATATTGCAAATTTTTTTGGTTTTGTTCTAATTTATTTCCTTCCTCCTGGCTGATATCTCCTTTTGAAAAGGCTGTATTGCTTTATTACAAAAAATATTTTTCAAGGCTTTCCTCATCAAACTTCTTTGTTTCAATTAGGCAAAAAAAATATTGTTGTTCAGTTTCCAGCATAGATTTAATGACACGAAGAAAAATGTGCCTTGAAATAATTACAGGGACAAGTCATAAATTAGCAGTCATGCCAATTCTCAGGGCATGCTACAAAAACAAATACAGTTACACAGGGAAATGCATAATTACACCAAGTGAGTGTTGTATTTTCAGCTAAATGTTTCTGCATCTATACTCAACAACAGTGAAATGAACCAATGACCCCCAAAGTAATCAGTCACTGTCAGTACTTTCACTCTGGATTTTTATATGTTTTTTTTTTCAATCCCATTTGTCTGAAATCACATCCCTTATTTCACAGGTTTTATTTGCAGAGGTATTAAAACCCTACTAGTCTCATGGGCATTTCTGTTAACATGGAGAATAAAGCAGGGGTTTTTTCACAGAAATTAGGTAGGTACATATGGGAAAAACATCCCAGGGTATGTATTATTGCTGGCATTGGCAATTAAATGCAAAAGGCTACAAAACTCTCACATTAGAATTATTCATTATGATATAGTGTTTAAGAGATGGAAAATATAAAGTGAACAAAAATAAATTAATACACAATTTAAAAATAACTCATGAGCTCTTTATCCCTAGTCTGGACCACTGGGAAACCAAGAGGGTTCAATATCTCCACTTTGGAAAAGGATGTCTTCTGCATTCACAGAGGGAGACACCATCCTTGCAAAGAGGTGGGGCCACAGCATGCAGGGACACATTGTTTCTGAGGCAGCACAGTGCCTTAGGATGGAAGGGTTTAAGTAGCAAGAATATATAAGTCGATTTAAAGATTTGAAGATTGTTCCATCTAGAATGTGCTGTCTGGAAGTAGAGGATGGCACATCAGTGAAAAATATAGTTTTTCATAAAGCCAACTTAATCACTTTGACAGTTGACTTTATTTTAATATATTGCATGTGCTTTATTGTTCTTTTCCTTTGACAAATCCTGAAAAAACAAGGTTTGCAAGAGAGCTGTGGAAGAGCTTGGGAATAATAGGGCTCAAGAAACACTCAGAGAATGAGAGGGTCTGATTCTTTACAAGAAAGCTTAGGCACATTACAGGAGTTGGGCAGGAGCACCTTCCATGCAACACATGAGTTTGGGGTAAGCAAATACAGCCACATGTACCTGATAGGTCAAGGTCAGTCCTCTTTTACCTGTCCTCTCTTTTGCTGTCAGAAGTACAGTACGCCCAGCAAGCTCAGATTCTTCCTTAAATGGCTTCTGTTGAGGCTGGAACTATCTGTACAGTCACTTGCTGTTTTCTTGCAAGCAGTTCTCTCCTTTAAATATGCTCAGTCTCAGTACAGTCTCTATTGTTTAACTGAAATCAACTTCCTCTAAAACCTGTTATTTCCTTCTTTTAAATATTTACAAACTCATTTGGTAAATATGATGTATTTTTCAGCTTAATATGACACCATCACATTCTAATTTAAGCCAGAAAAGAGCTATAAACCCCTAACGAAC
Organism: Xenops minutus; assembly: GCA_035221455.1. Taxonomy (NCBI): domain Eukaryota; kingdom Metazoa; phylum Chordata; class Aves; order Passeriformes; family Furnariidae; genus Xenops; species Xenops minutus. Next base: position 24,634,188 of record JAWWEE010000105.1, on the reverse strand, counting down.
ACATCACTGTGATATGAATTTTTAATAGTAATGGTCTACAAAAATGGACTTCAGTATTGAACTATTTAAATGGATGTCCAGAACATGTAAGAAAATGTTTGATTTGATCTTCCACTTAGTGTTATATTGCTTGGAAAAACATGCACAAGGCTTTAGCTGATTAGCTTAGAATTGCAGCCTTCTTGCATTTTGCTAGTATATTTTTACTTTTACCCTCATTAACTATGTTGTCTCCTTGTCTCGCAGCATCACTGGAACAGAACTCTAGAAAGAGACTTACGCTTCCTGAGATACTGTTGAAAGCTAATGTAGATGCTAAGCAGAAATATATGCAACAGTATCTAAATATAAGCCCTTTGCCTGATAGGAAACACTCAGTTCCTTTGGAAGCTCCAGGCTTCCCCTAGGACACCTGCAGCTTTAAGCATCATGCAAGGGATCAGTATTAGGGTTAAATAAGGACTCAGTCAAGTAGCCAAGATAATGTCACACATATGTCCCGTACCTCATCACCACAGCATTCTTTCATTTGTTCTGCAGTAACGGGTAATCAAATCATCGTATTGGATTGCACTAATGATCCATTTCATGCAGACAGTTTTCAAAGGCCATTGTGCTGTGAAAAATGTAATTAATATAAAAAGTAGTATTAAGCCAAAACCTCATCACAGGCCATGGTCTGCTGACAAGACAAGTATCAAAAAAACAGCTCTTGAATTGAGGAACTCAAAGTTTAAATAAACAGAAGCCCACCTTTACTTGGAAGTAAATGAAATTGTTAGAAATTTCTGTTAGAAATTGCCTGTATATCACAAACAAGGAAGGACAGTGCACCATAGTAATTGCAGGATGTATTACACTCTATATTGGCCCCATATATGAACAGGCCACTGTATGGTGTTGTCCCTGTTCATCAAGGCAGCTGAAGTCAGAGATCACTAGAAAGAAGAAAACTAGCAAAATTATGTTTATGGAGAAATAGTGGCAGAAGTTAATCTGCAAACTGAGAAGTTTATAGTTACTTCTCATTGTTAAATTTGTGTTGCTTCATGGTCAGAACATAATCAAGTACTTTGGCTTTTTTGTACCCCAAATTCCTTGCAATTTACTGAGAGCATTCATAGTTCTGCTTGCCTAAAACACCACAGTGCCTTTCCAAGAGACTAATCTTTTTGCCATCCATTCTCCAGCTTATGAAATCTCAACTTACTTGCTAGCTTGATGCAGGAATTCTTGACCTATGGAGAAGACATGTCCCCCCTGAGCTGAGCAGGATAGTCATAACACCTCAGTATTTGTCAAATGAAAAAAAAAGAACTCACCAAAACCCTCCACATCATCTCAACTAGAACATGTATTTTAGTAGAAAGGCCTGTCAGAAAGTTACCAATGGGTAACTTTCTTGTACTCCAAAATTCCAAGAAGCTTTTCTAAATTCAAGAGTGATGAGTTTTATTCTGATAACAAAGCCAACCAACCAAAAAAACCCAACTGGTAAAGATTTCTACTATTAATGGAACAAAATATTTTAAAATCTTTTGGAATAGTAATTGCACTGAATACCTTCTGATAAAATTTCTGATAAATTTTCTTTTCTTCCTTTACTGTGTGTGAATATATACCATAACATTTTAACCTTTATTTTGTATTTCTCCCTATAAAGCCCCACAATTTTTCAGTGTAGCTTCAGTTGACCATATCCATAATTTAAGGGCAAGGTGTGTAATTGTTCCTAATGACCTCCAAAGCATGTTTGATGAACTTGTGAAAATTAAGAGAAAAAACAAACCAAGACAACCAGACATATTGCAGTGTGGAAAATAAGTCACCAATTACCTTGACACTGCATTTTGATGTTATCAAACAATAAAATATAGGACTAGATCTTCAAGACTAGATCTTGTTAATACTATAAGCCCGGGGGGCGGGGGGGGGGGGGACGGCAAAAAAACCCAACAAAAAAAACCCCAAACCAACAAAATGGAAACGCTTTTAAAAAATATCTTCTTTTGCTGCCGATTTCTTCAGATGGCTTTCAGTATTTCCTGAAAGAAACATTGCCAAGAGAAATTATTTGAAGAAACATATTGACTTCTCACAATTATTTTAATATCACAGAATGGGTGGGGCTGGAGAGAACCACAGTGGGTCATCTGGTCCAACCTCCCAATATAATGGACAAGAAATTTGAACGGCAAAAACTGTTTCTACAACAAAAGGATTCACATTCCACTCAGATTATCTAGAGATGGGTGTACTCAGTACTCACTGTGATCCCATAAACAGCAATAATGTCTTCAGTACACTGCTACCCTGGTGGGATGCACTGACCTTCCCACACGTTGGTCAAAGACTGGGTACAAAATGGTCTTCAAAGAAAAAACTGACATGATACATTCTAAACACTGCAGAGCAGTGTTCTTTTGAACAGAACCAAAAGAATATTACATGTTGAGTATACTAATACTTAAAGACCTATGTTATTACTAGTACCAAGACTGAGATTTGGCTGTGAATTTATAACCTCAGTGCTCTTGGAAGAAAACCATCTAGTGAGTTTTTCTGGCATCTAGTTGACATTACTACTTGAAATTACTCTATGGGTGTTCCCCCATGGCATCTCAGAATGAACTACTTAGGACCACCAAGGCAGTTGCACTGTCTCTGCACTTCATTGTGAGCTGGTAAATAATTAGAGCTCATTTCACATAGCAGCAATGCGGAGCACAAATTTTGAATTTTACCAGCTACACTGAAATGCATTTAAGTCCTCCAGCTATTTTAAAATAAATAATTTATGAAGGAGAATTACTGGAAATTAAATCCAGCTACAACTCCAGAAATAGCACCAAAAGTACATTTTATTAAATTCTGTGTTGTGATAACCGGTTTGCTACACTGTGGTCAGTGTACTTAAAAACATGTAGGGGAGAAGAAATATAAAAGCCAGTACTAACTATGTGAGAGATGTAGAGTAAGCTGGCTCTATAGGCCTAACTCCACTTATATGCAGACATGGTACAAGTAAAGGCTCAGATGATACATCATATTTTACCAGTTCATTCTCTGAAAGAGAATGAAGGATATGCTGGCCAAAACTAGGCTATTGCAACTGTTTGAATACACAGTTCTGACAACATTTTTAAAGAAACCATTCCATAAAGATACACAAATAACACAGGCATCTTCCAATCTCACATAAGAAGTCCTTATAATGACTTGCGTACTGTTACAACTGACTATTGACTAGATAGTATCTGTAAATTGATCCCTTCAAGTAAAACGCTTGCAAAGATCAGGGGAACCAAGTATCGCTGATATCTCTCCACCTTGCTTACAGATGAACTCCTGAAAGAAACACCTTTCCCACTAAATTCAACCTCTGTTATGAAGCCATTTTCCTTCCCAGGCTGGTTAAAGGAACATCGTGGTGAAATAAAACAGAAGAAATCCCTGAGTATGTTTGGAGATAATTTTGAAACAGAGGTAGGGGGGGGTCTAATTTCTTTGAAAAGAGACAAATATTTTTAAAGATACAGATAATAGGTGACTGCTGTTCAGACCAAGTAAATCTAGGGCTGAGAACGATATATAGTCAGCTGAGAAAGTTATGCACCCTGACAGAAACTCAGTCCTAGTCTGCCCTGCCCTTAAGAAGTACCCGTCTTTGTCCATTGCTTTGATTAGCTTAGGGCAGAGATTTCCTAACTCATTTGTTCCGTTCACAGAATCAACCCAAACCTTATTTCCATTCATTTCCTTTGGGATTAAAATAGCTCCTTTACTCCATTCCCCTGCCCCCTCTCTCTCTCCTCTCCATCCCCCATATATCCCAAATCAGAAGCACTAACATGATTCAAATACTACTCAAGCATGTTCAGCTTCCCTGTGTGTTTGAACAGCATTCATGGTGCCAGGTATAATATGGGTGTGTAAATACACTGTTTTTTTTCTCCCCATCAGTCTGCATAAAGTGGAAACAAGGAAAACTGGACAGCACCAGAGAGCCTGGGCTGTGCTAAAACATTGCACTTCTCAGTTTAGTCAAACACAGTCTAGTTTGGGTGTAAATGAAGCTGTTATCATTGGTTATCTGTGCTGTATGCATGATGTTTACAAAATATACTCTTCCCCTTAATTACTTAGAGTCACACTCTAAAGAGTCCAATACATATGACAGCAAAGTGACAGAGTGTGGGACTGTCAGGAAGAACACAGAAAGGGCACATAATGAGAAAGATGAAGTCTAGTCTTTAGCTTTCTTAATTTAACAGAAGAAACTTTTCTACTTCAACAGGCTCTTGACAGGGCCCAGAGTTCATGAGGAGGAAGTGCCTGTTCCAAGAACAGAAGCAGGAACCATATAGATGCAAAACTGAGAGTAGGAGGAGGCAGAAGGAATAGATAAGCGAGGATGCAGAGAAGCATAAGGAGTGGCAGGTGTGATCAGTTCCCTTTTTATCAGTAGGAATCAATATGAGAATACCAAACATAATGTGAATTTTAATGTCTGTAAAAATAACATCATCTTCTATGAATACTCTCCTGTAAAAATAGAATGTTTTAAATGCTGTTGGAAGATGAATATGGACACTTTGGTCACTTGGATAAATCCATTACTTTTCTACCCTTTTAAAAATCTTTTTCAAAGGTTATAGCTTATGGACCAGGAACAACTGAGAAAAGTAAGAAGTCTTCGGATATCTGGATATGGCAGCTGGTATGTGGCAATTCACACTTGTTAACTGGTGATTTCATGTTTCAGTTCAGACTGAGCAGTAGTAAAACCTTCTAGCAACAAAAACTGGAATTATTACCTCCCTTCTTGTAGAAGAGATCACCCATAGACACCATCCTTCAGCTTTATTCAGCTTTAAATTTTAAGGAAAAATAACTGTAAAGTACTGCCACCATAGAAACTCTTTTCCTCATCTTGTATGTTGAGGACAGAGATATAGGCATCTGTCCTTGCTGGGGATTTTAATACACCCTACCTAGGATACATCCTGTAAAGATACCAAAATACCTCTAAGCGATAAAACAACACAACCTGTTAGTTCTGCCTTGAAGCTTTTGTCCTCATACTGAAGTCAAACGGGAATCCAGTAGAATAAGCTAATAAAGTCTGAGAACTTGTTTATACTAAATCACAGTGGTAGGTGATCCAGAAGTCATTTATTCAACTAGCTTTTAGGAAACTTTTGCAGCCCAAGGGAAAAACAAAAGATAGCCTGACTTGTGTAAGCAAAAACTGACTTGAGAGGCAGGTATTTCTATCAGTTCCTGTTCTATTGGAATTCACAGGGACTATCAAATACTAATTAAAGACATAATAATCCTGAACGACATGTGTTTATACTTTAGCTTACAGCAGCCTATGCAGTCAAGACTTTGTGGCTGGCAAGAACATGGCTCCTCTTCTTGACAAGATAATGATTTCATTCCATTGTGGATGGACCCCTATTAGCAAGTTCAGTCACGTCTCTGCTTTTTACGACTTAAAAAGATATCAGGAATCAGAAAAGTAGAAGAGGAGCTTGAAGTACTCCAGAAAATTCTCTGTGGTTCCTGGAGCTGTACCAACTTGCAGGCTGCTAAGTTAGATAGGTAACAGGGTATCCCAAGAGTTAGGCAAGAGGTTGTTGCTTTATGATGGGACCAATGAACCATGATGCATAGTTTTTATTGATGCTAATAGTGTTGGAAAGGTAAGATCAATTGAATATTTAGTTAGGCCTCATGAAACAGAGCAGGTCTGTGGTGCTCTTTAAATGGGAAATACTTCCATACTTGCAGCATTGTCTTTCCACAGAAAATTAAAAGCTAGTTACTTGTTCTTTCCCTTCAGGAGGGCACATCTACTGTTACCATGGATGGTAAAACCCTGACTCTCTCTGCTGGTGACAGCCTGCTTGTCCCTGCTCAGTCTACGTGAGTAGAGATGAACAGTGGTTCAATGCATGATTTCCCAGCTTCCAGCAACATAAATGCTATGTATTCAGTCCACAGTAGGCTGGACATCACTGGTGCAGAAACACAGCATCTGTGAATGCAGGATTTGCAATAGCGTCCATTATTCCTCAGGGCAAAAGCATTTTCAGGAGGAAAAGCAAGACATTCCTTCTAGCTCACCTCTTATGATTAATGCCAGGGAAAATAAAGATATGTGCCACCAAGAAAAAGCAGCATAGCAAAGACTTGCATATATAGAGATGGTATGAATAAACCAATTGGCACTCACAGCAAATTTTCTCAGCATCAAACCAATCTTAACATCAATGCAGGAAGATTTGGGGTTCAGGCTAAGAACACAGCTCTCTTCCTGGAGCAGGATGCATGTGGCTATTTCGTAATTATGAAACACAAAGGAAAAAGACAGTGAAAATATCTTCCAGAGAGAATGGAAAGGAAGATGCAGACTGAGGCAGAAGCTGATAAAGTGCCCATCGTGAAGATGATGGAGGATGATGAACACTCACTGCAGCAGGTCATAGGCAGATGATAAAAATGGCCTTCTTTCCTTACAGGAAAAATCTAATAAATAATAGTGCTGACTTGTGCACCTTTTGTACAACCCTGAAATCATTTGCTGAAAGAGCTGACACCATCTAGCTGTACACGGAACTGTTCTCTGCACCTGTGATTCCAGTATGCATCCATCTCTTCTCTTCACCATTACTTCTGTAAAATCACTTAATTCCCAGTCCTGCAGTCCATTCAATGAGCATACATTTTCTAAGTCATGGCACAATGCACGTGCACAGTTCATATTGCATTAAGACGTTTATCAGACCTGTACAGCAGACACATTTTACTGCACGCACACGGATTGATCTCTATCCATTTCTGCAACTGGCAAAGTTTCAACTAATACAAAAGTGATGACCACAAGAAAAAAAACACTGAATTTGCATGCACTAATCTCATTAAAATAATAATGGCACTGAGGTGATTCTTTTCCAGTCAAGTCACTGAGATCAGAGTAGATGTTTTCCTCTTTGGTTCATCCATAAGTAGATAAACATTTTTCCACATCATGTCACGATGTTCAGCTTACATTAGTGATAGTGAAGATAATTCCCTGAAATATCACAAGATTATACCACTATGGAAAGAGAACAAATGTAATCAGAATGGAACCTCATTGTTTTCTCCTCCTTTTCAGTAGCGTCAATGTTTCAGTTGTTGATTTGAGTGTGTGGTTCCCCTCTATACACATTGGATCATCTCCCTTTCCATTCTTCCAGGTATTGCTGGAAAAGAATAGAAGAATGTATCGCTCTCTGCATCGCTCAGGATCCAAAACGCAAGCAGCCTTACACCTAGCTCCTGTGTCAGTTGACTTTGATGAAGACTAGGTTTTAACCTACTTGTCCTACCTTAATGATTTTAGCTAAAACGCCTGAAAATTCAAATAGTCTAACACAATCATTACACTGAATTGAGTCAAGTGCTGTGGCCAATTAAAATCTTTTCCCTCAAGTACTGAGAGTTTTAGCAAAATTTACAATTGCTAATGTTTTAGGAACTACTGTTCTGTTTGTTTTTATCTGAAAGGAAGTGAAAACAGATCCAAGTAGCAAGATTACTTATCTAATAACATTTCTGATATTATCTAGAAGATGTCAGAGGCTTTTCAATGCAAGTCTCTGCCACAAGATGTAGAAAAGGAGATGGGAAAAATACTGTTATGCCTACAGATAACAGTCTGCATTTCTGTGCATAGGTTTTGCCATTTGTAATAAATGAACTACAAAATTGGTTACCCAGCCCACAGTAGGGGAGCTCTAATTGGAAGCAGCTCACAGATCTTCTGAGCTCTTTGACTAAAAGTTTGGTTTGTTTTTTGTAAAGGCCCTGTCTGCTGCACTGCCTGACCATCTCAATGCTTTGGGAAAGAGAGGAAGGTGCATTAGTGAAGGTGGCTGTGTGTACACTGCACTATCAAGAACAGAGCACTGCAGTAGGACTAACAGAAACATCTGAGTGAGGGGTGTGTTCCTGTGCAGCAGAAATCTCAAATCAAAGTAGCCTTAAGAAATGTGTTAGGGGATAAGAGAGCAGAAAAATCATTGTAATCAGTTTCTATTAACTGCTACTTCTTTTTGAATAATGAAGTTTCTTGCAAAAATAATAAATGTCACATTAATTTTTCCTGGTTTTATTCCAAGGAGCCTCCAGAGGAATTTTTGTTTGGTTTGGAGATTTTTTTTAAGTTGTCCTTCACATTATCAAGATAAGAAAACAGATTGCTTATCAATTACACATTTGAGAAAGCAAAAAAGTTACCATTTCTTTATTTCTTAATTCTAATTAAGTTCAGAAAAATGATTCTTTAATCTTTCACCTATAAAGCTCATTAAACTGAGATGTAATATGTGTTTTATTCAAATGTTCATTCTTCTGATGAGAAATAGATTAAAGCCAAGCCATCTGAGTCTAACTTATAGTTAATATCAGTAGCTTTTCCTAGGAAAACACACAGCAAAACTTTGCTACATTCTTCTAGTAACAGGGGACCTAATTTGGGAAACCGAACCTTGTCTTAAGGCTATTATAGGTTTGAGCTCTCACACACAGAAAGGAGCTATATCATCCCCTTTGAATAAGAGAGTAACTCTTCTGATTACCTTTGGTATTGGTGTATCCAAGTGTCTGCAGAACTGACTACTCCTCAAGAACATCTGTGACTGAGGGACCTAGGGTACCAAAGTGTTGTATTTTTAGTCTGCCAGTTTGAGCATAACCACATAAATATTTCCATATTTCGCACTGAGTTATAAATGAATAAAACACAGCAACATGTAGAAAAACATCCAGTATAATCAACAGCTCTTCATCCACCCAGAAGTATTGAGCACCATGGAATTTTCAGAATAAAAGATAAGGTGCCTGTAGATTAGATACCCCCATGATATAAAATGAAGGCTCCACTCAAACTGTATTTGTGATGAAGGCCTTTTATAACAGCTTGTGCTTGAATACCTAAATTCTATCCAAGTCCCATACTAGGTGTCCCAAATCATAGCAAGAACCAGACCAGAAGCATCAAGCAAGAGCTCCATCACCCACAGTTTTGCCACAGCCTGCAATCAGAAACCAGGACTGAGCAGGTCACAAATTAACTTCTATTGAGGACCTGTTGCCACGTAAAAACTAGATAAGAGGTGTTAAGTTCCCTAAGAATGGCAGAGAATCAGGATCAAAACCACATGAAGAAAATTTTGTCTTCTAGCATCTCTTTTGATAATTACTTCAGCTGCTTTGGTGTTCCATTTCCTCTCTCCTTACCCTTACTTCTCCAATTCAATAGTTACTTGTAGCCAGAGCACAAATGAAAGCATAGAGAGAACTTGTCATTTATTCCTTTAAAGGGGCTTAACCATTGTGATTCAGAAAGCTGCAACTTCTCTTTTCCAAGGCTTCAAAGAGGTCCAGAGGGCTCCTCATCAGTCAGTGAATCTTTTTCAGGTACTTTACTCTTCTTCCACATTATATCTGTTGTAAACTGCTCCAACAACAGTACATTTATAATTAGATGTACCCATGCTTACAAGAAAATTGGCCACATGCAGGTTTGGTTCCTGGAATCCTTTACCTATTAAGTGCTCTTTCTGTGTATGTACGGTCAGGCCAGTAGATACTTCGGCAGCAAAGCTGTTGGGATCAAGGTCTGGAGACTCCAATGCTAATCTTGTCTCATGAAAAAGGATTTCATGCTAAAGTCAGTGGCAAAGGCGTAGTTAAACATGTTGGTGCAGAGTACCCTAATGCACTCCTACTGACATTGTGTTTTTTCATGCCTGTCTGTGAAACACACCTGCACAAAATCATGTCCTACAGAATCACAGAATTATTTGGGTTAAAGAAGACTTCCAAGATCATCAAGTCCAATCTTTGACCAATCAACTAGACCATGGCACTGAGTGCCACATCCAATAATTTTTTTAACACCTCCAGGAACAATGACTCCACCACCTCCCTGGGCAGTCCATTCCAATGCTTAACAAGCCTTCCTCTGAAGAAATTCTTCCTAATGTCCAACCTGAATCTCCCCAGCACAGCTTGTCCTCTTGTTCTATTGCTAGTTGCCTGGGAGAAGAGGCTGACCTCCTTTCAGGCAGTTGTGGAATATGATAAGGTCTCCCCTGAGCCTCCTTTTCTCCACCAACCTCAGCTGCTCCTCATATGACATATATTACACACTTCACATGATTTTCACATATAAATGACTGCTTTTCTTCACAGCTCTTCCCATATAGGGTACATCTGCACCCTGATTTGGATACTCATTTTCTATCTGAGTCATACAGATATCAGAACACCTCATACTTAATAAACTTAATAGTACATTTTGTCAGGATTGTGCTAACCTTACTAGTACAGTATTGCCTAGACAGTCCATCTGCTGCTCCAAGACTCAAAATCAAAACCTTTATACAAATATATATTCTAAGTATAATTACAATAAAGCCTACACAGATATGAAGCCATACCTGCACCATAATTTGGAAGGTAATTATTACTTTTAAACATATTCAGGATTATCCAGAGTCACAAGCTTGAGCTGACTTGAAAGCTTAGAAATGCACACAAAGGAGTTTGAGTCTGCCTACAAGCATCCACAGAGAGTTATTGCAAGGCTGAATGTCACTGATCCCAGAACTCAGCAGGAGTTTTCCCCTTCACTTCAAATGGGAAAATGTGATACAGCCCAATCCTGCCAGTTGTTAATTAAAACAGCAAGAGACGCTGTGGTTTCTCAGTGCCTTTAAAATGTTTAATCCTGATGAGATCCTGTAACCTTTGTAAAGAGAAAGCTAAACCACTCATTTTTAGCTATATATTTTGATTTCTAGTATTACAGCATTTAAATAATACAGAAGAGTGATATAAGCATTATTATAAATATTTCAAATTAAGCAAGCAATTTACATCTTGTAGTCAGTCTTTCAGCTCAGTAAATTAGCAATATAGATCAAAGATATTTTAAAAGTCTCCTATTGCCATTAGGCAGGCTTGACCTGTTGAGGCACTTATGTTCTTATTTTGGGCTATGCTGACATCTTACATGAATTATGGAAATAAATTGGTATGTCTCACTGTATTCATCCTTACTATGGTCTCACATTTCAACACTTAAAAATAAGTTGATTAGCAAGGTTACATCAGCACCCATTCAAAACAAATAGTATTGCTTGAAGTAACTTCGAAATTAAATAATTCTGGTACAGTAAATAAAGCTTCAGTCTTCACCAGCCCTTTCTATTATCCTGAAATAAGACCTACAAAAAGCATGTTCATGCAAAACACGTATGTTTATGGTTATGAGAGAACTAGAAAACAGTGACCCTTACAGATCATTTAGCAAACATTAGATCAACAGCAGAGCTCAGGATTGTCCAATTAAAAAACAAGAACACAAAATAAACAACACAGAACAGTTAAGGCAACATAATGATCTAATGCCAATTATATTTCAGATAACAATACAAAAATGGACAGCTTGTAAAAGTCAACAGAGGAACCCTTCTTCTGCTGTGGTAAACTTTTTCCTCAGACCCACACAGCATTTACCCACTCCTGTAAACCAACCTTATCTTATTGCATGAAGATGACAACTGCTTGCACTCTGACCCTGAGATTCATTCGATTAAAATTTGGTGTTAATCATACCAAGGTCACAGGTTCAAACCCCTGTATGAGCCAGTTACTTAAGAGTTGGACTCAATTACCATTGTGGCTCCTTTCAAACTCAGAATATTCTGTGTTGTTAAAAACATTCATTGTACTGATTTCAGCTCTCCAAACACATCTAATAGAACAGATGCAGAGAAAGCAACCTTCCCACTGTCATTGCATATAAGGAAAGGAAAAAAATTACTGAAGCAATTCAACAAATTCCTACATAACCAGCTTGTGTTCATAATGGACACATTTCAGGGCTTTGGAGTTTGTTTTATTTTCAGTTAATAATCCAGAGTGCACTTGAATGAACAGTTCAGACTTATGAAGGTCATCACCTCCTAGTCTGCTTCTGATTGAATACACACATACTTGTAGTGCTACTCTTCAATATCCAAGTATGTAGAATAACACCTGATTTGACCTAAAGTAAAATTGTTGATTTTAAAGTAATAATGAAGAAGACAAAGTTAATATACACCCTTCAACTCAAAGTAAATACCTGATCTACAGTTCTTAGCACTGTCTGCTACAGAAAGCTTTTATACTGAAAATCAGTCCCAACACAAATAAGATTCTCTTCTGCAGGCAGCTCTCCTGTTTGAGGCCTAGAAATCAGAACAATTGTTTCTAAACTGCTGTTGCTCTAGGTTAAATATGTCTCCAAGATCTCAGGCCTGGTAATTCAGTATAGGTTGCATCAGAACTACATACTGAAAGACTTGAACACCGCTTTGTCATTTTAGATTTGTTAAATAAGCACATGTACTTATTTTTTGCAGAAAAATTACACTGAAACCAGAACAAAAATATTTGGGTTCTAAAAAGCACTTGATTATATAACCTTATAAGCTCCAGAAAAAGATGCCATGACTATGACAAAGTAAACTAAGCATAAGCACATTTGGAGCTTCAATGAGGAATTTCATCTTTATTATGTCAGAGAAAAACAGAACTTCAGCAGTGCTGTACAACTATAGCAAAAATACTATTTAAACATGTTTTAATGCTTTTCCTCTTGAAGAAAACTAGTTTTTTCAGAAGGTACATAAGTGAAATTTGTGCTTGATTCATAACAGACAAAATTTTCTATATGATGTTGACCCATAAGTTCAAACCCTACACTTCATGGTTTGAAAACAAACTTGACAGTTCAGATGTGTAAAGCAACTAAACATGTGCCAATGTGTAGAACTGAAGGTTGAAATCTTCAGCATGTAAGTTCCAAATTTTAATATTTCCAAATACTGGAACACAGTCATTACACCTTACCTAGCTTTTGGGTAATTCTCTCTTCTTCCAAGACCCCAGAGCAGTATCTGGATGCCATGCAGAAATTTGGGCACCTCCAAATAGGCTCCACAATAAGTGCTGGGCTGAGCAGATAGCTGCACACACAGTGCAGCTGACCACAGCTGAACCACAAGAAAATGCCTGGAGGGTTATCTGCATGCCACCTGATGCACTCAGGGTGCTCAAAGAGCCACAGGGCCCTGCACTTTTTCCAAAAGCCAAACAAAGCTCATTCTGTCTGTGTAAATCACAGCCAGAGATCTATAGCCTCATTTTACCCAGTAGTCCCAGGAAAAGCACAGTTTCACAAGCAGCAGAAGCCCCAGGAACAGCTCCCACCTCTGCACAGAGGAAGTCAAACTCAAATCTTTGCTGTCCTGCAGGAACATCCCAGTCACAGGGTCTGCTGTTAGAGGCATTTCCACCCCCAATTAGTACAGCTTGACTGAGCCATGCAAGAAGCACCACAGTTTTTCTAGTGAGCCAGAGGGTAATTCCTACTCCCCAAATACAGATAGCATTATTCTATAAAAGAGAAGCAAGTACTGACAGCACATCTTACCAAGACACTGTTCCCGTGGTAGTTATTTACCCGAACACATTTGTGACCCGAGCTGTCAACACCACCTTGACATACATTACAGAATGAAGGTGAAGGACACATTTGGACTAGGGAAAAAACTAGCACCAGATTGTTGAACCACAAATAGATCAGCTTTGTTTATGACAACCTGAGAAAAATGTTAACAGTTACTCATTGTTTTCTGATATTGGTGACTAAAAACCCACATGGTTCAAACCTTGTATGCTTTATTATTGAGTGGCAAATAAACATTCAGTGGGCAGGTCTGCTCATCAGACAATTGCTTGTCATTCTCTCCAAGAGGAAAATGGCAAATATTGAATGAAACCAAGTAAAAGCTTCACAAAAACGATGTGTTTAATTATTTATCTACCAAAATCTACTAGATTAGCTTACTTTTAAACCAATACAGAAAACTGCATTCAATCACTGAAATCAGGAATCAGATTGCAATAAACCATCAGGCCTTAAGTTTAAAATGAAAATCAACGAACTCTGGCTTCCATTTCCAATAGGGATGACAATGTTCAGCTGCCTAAAGCTATTTGTTTCCTTTTTTGGATACAAGTGAGGCAATTTACACCCAACTCTTCACTGAAATAATTTGTCAGTACTTACATCCTTGCCATTTTAGATGCAGCTGCCATGATTTACGCCAGTTTGTTAACAGAATCTGGCTGGTACAACATTGCAAGTGTTGCTTTGCTGCATAGTGCATTGCCCCAAATACCATTGCACAGTTGCATAATTTAAATTGCATATATGCACACGCATTATACACAAACACACATAAATATGCCATCTCAGTATTTTTATGCAGTAATTAGTTGTATCTTGCCCATACTGGTGAAATTTGTGCCAGGCATACCGTGTGCTCGGAGGTTTGTAACACGACTAGCCCATTATTGGCAGTCAGAGATAGATACTAAAGGTCATTTTTGTTTATGTCAGACACAGGATGTTTCAGAAGCTTTTATGGAGCAGCTACATCTGTGCTCTCTGTGGGTTGGATCCACTCCATACTTACTGCTAGAGGACAGAAAAAGCAGATCATAAAAGAGGAAAGCACTATCCTGGGCTTCATTGGAAGCCAACTACACTAAATGCTCCACCTAACCCAGCCTTTTCACAGCATCCCAGGCAGTAGGGCTGTGCAGCTCACAGATGTTCCTCATAGAGGGCCAAAGGCTGTTCTTTATTATCAGTTCTAATCTAATAGAAAGGTTTCATGGCATTTATTTCCTCTATAGCAAAATTAACTCTACTTGCAAAGCTTCCTCCCCCTCAGAGGGAAATAAGATGTAGGCTCAGAAGCCCAAATCCGCAATGATATTTAAGTGCCTGAGGAACTGTGCCAGAGTGTCTGGCACTGGAAGCTAAACAGACTCAATTTTAAAAGGGAACACAGTGAATGGAGGGAGAGACTGTAAGCTCAAGAGAATGAAGTACTCCTTTTATCTACTGGGGGGGGAGCTGTTAAGTGGCAAAGCAAACTTCTTTGCTGTTTTTGCTCATCTGTGTACTTTGGCCCACTTTAAGTGCCATCTTCCCCCATATTTGAGACTGACCCTTGCTGCAGCTGGCACCAAACTAGTCACAGATGCTACCTCCAGGACACTAACATCAGGACAGTGGGAACTGGACAGACATAAATACAGTTTGTATGAACACATGAACAGTGATCTTCAAATTCCTCGCCCTGCAGGACTAATAAAAACAATCTTTGTGAAAGGTACTAATACCCATCTTGCTTAAAAACAAGGCACATAGGAACAGTAGAAAAGTATTTTAAAACCTGTGTTACTGATTACTTTACACAGCCTGGGAGGTTTTTTGTCATTAAAATGCTATTTTCCATTTTTATTTCTTAACATTTTGCAGTGAACTTGTTTTATTAATTTTCTTATATCCCTATAGTGGAACAAATTCTATTCTCATCAATACCTGTGCAAATATACAGCTAAAGGAATTACTCTGATCTCACAGCACTGCAATAGAGAACAATTTGGCCCCATGTCTACACAGGCATTATACCTAAAGCCTGACACTGGTGGTGGAACTGCATCAGCACACAGAGATTGCTTAACACACAGTACACTCCAATATTACACTTCTAATCTGCAGGTTATAGCTTATCTCTAGTAATGTACTTTATTAAAGATAGTAGAACAAAACTTTTGGTGTTTAAACGCCCTTATTACAGATGAGTTAGTCTTTACAGAAATGCTAAAACACAGAAATTATTAGCTACATTCTGATGAAAAGGAACAGTTTCCTGTTGATGTCAATATCTAGATACCTGGAGGAGACAGCAAAGGAAAGCAATAAGAATGTATAAAAAATAAACAACCAAAGGAAAAAAAAAAGACAGTTAACCAACTTGTTTTCCATTCAATTATATTGAAGTTCAACTAAAAATTAAGTGTAGTCCAAAGCAATCTGTAAAATTAACTTGTTAATCATCTAAAAACAAACACACCTCCCCCCCAAAATCCTGACTCACAAGAGTTTTGCTTTCAAACTGTAAGATTGTTATTATTTTCTGTTATTTAGATTTCATCCTGCTCTAGCAAAGATTACAGCTGCTCAGAACAGACTCTACAGGAGAGCAATGGGAAGGATTCAAAAGCCAGTAATGGCTCCAGTATTGGTATTCCTAAAAGTCTTTTGTACAGAAGTTTGTTGGTTTAGGGTTTTTTTGTGGGGGCTTTTTTTGTTTGTTTTGCTGTGGTTTTTGTTTGTTTGTTTTTTTAATGCTTCATATGGAAATATTTTAGGGAACTAGGAGCTAAAAAGAGATTTCTTCAATTCACTGTCTTGCTTTCCTCAAATAAATGCTTACTATTAGAATATGACATTGATTTATCTGATTTGAAGTGGGGTTGACTGAGGTTGGAAAACATATGCTAGAAAAAACTAGTATCAGCTCTTGTGCCTGTGCTTTAAAGACACACAAACCCTCTTTCATTCTAATGTATTGAGAAAAATAATAAGCATAATTTATCTGCCATAAGGTGTTCACTGAAGAGGTTCATGCTGTGAGAATTTCCATGGCAACTACTTAAAGTGACATAAGTGTTTGCTTTTGAAATCAAAAGCCCAGAGACACAATTAGGTTCAGTAATAATACCACATAAGCCACCTAAACAGAGATCTTTCATTCAGGACCAAGCAAAAGAACTTCCTTTTTCCTCTGTGGAAACCAGCTTTCTTAAATTAAAAAAAACAACCAAACAAACAAACAAAAAAAACAGAAACACTTATGCTTTCTCTCAAATTTTTTACATGAAAAAAATAATGCGATTACACATGCACATATTGTTGAAATAGTTACTTCCTTAAATTACCTAGTATGCAATACGTCAGGTAGTTCATAGAAAGTGTAGATGAAAGAGATTATACCAGGGTAAACTCAAAGAAGCATAATACCAGATTTTGTAGTACATTTCCAAGTCTCTTGAAATGCACTTGGAAAGAAATTCCAAAGAGATGACAAACACTCAACAATCATCAAAAGATCTTAAAAGGAAGTACTCACCAGTATTTTGAAGCTTCTACAACAAACTGAAGTTTTGGCATGATAGAGCATCAAAAAAGAAAACCTAAATTAACAAGCATTGCTTCAGAGCAAGGGGAAAGAAAAAACAATCTGGTAACTACCTTAGCAAACACAGAACTGGAGCAGCCAGATCCTTTATACCTGTTTGCCTTCCCTACAGGTGTGATTTTGCCAGTCAGGGGCAGGAAGTAAGCACCTGCATCCAATCCCATCCTGCAGGCCCATTAGAGACCACAACCAGCCAGCATAAATACAATCCAAGGTTAATTTATTATGGGATAGGGCAAGTAGGGAGCAAGTTGTAAAACTACTTGGCCCCAGCTAACTTTTTTCAGCCCTGGTCTTTATGGTGAGCCAGCTGAATGTATGCATCTCATGGAGATGATGGCTGACATTTTCACTGTTGTGTTAAGGTCATAATTTAAAAGCTCTCCTACTGCAGTATAGTGCAGTTGTCATAGAACATTAAAGACAGCTTGAAAAATACAGTTTACTTTATGCAATCATCTGAGAGAATTTTATATCAACTCAAGTATAACTCCACAGAACACCTAAGTTTTTTATATTTTCTTTAATTCTCATATCTATTTCAGACCTCCATTAAAACTGTATAATATTAATTTACTCAGGAAAGCTTCATAACCTCCATTTGGAAATTTTGTTCATTAAGTTGATATTATTGTCACTTTTGGAAGACCTGAACAGATGTCTTTTTTTTTCCTATAAGGGTTATTATTCAAAGCTATGCTTGCAGAGGCAGTTTCTTACAGTAAAAGTGCCTGGAAACAAATGTTCTCTGTGATACAGTATCTCATCTTCTTATCTTCCAACTGGTCAAAAAACGACAGAATGTTATTGTTCATTTTAAAGGACTCATTTGTGAAAGCCATAATAGTGATGGAGACATATCAAAGAAGAGCAATGAGTCAGACTGTCAGCAGCTATATCAGCTGGAAGAAGCCACATACAACCAGGCTCCACATGAACTCCCTTTACAATTCTACTCTGCTCATTTTTAGCACTGAAAGACACTTTAACTTTTACTCTCTCTCGAAAAAGGCAGATGACAACATTTAAAGGGACTTAAAATCTTAAACTAAACTGTTCCAGGGCTACAGCAATAGGCAGCAAACCCTTTGCTATGGGTGCCCTTCCAATGGTATAAAGAGAAGGATAGGCTGAGCTACAAAAGTACAAAAGCAGTTAATGCACAGATTTCTATACTTGCTGGTCAGCTACTGTCTTGAAAGCAGGAACTGGCCATGAAAACAACTCCATTGCCAGAGCTGAGTGGGGAAGGGATATTTATTCTCACTGTCCCCTGCAGCCAATGTCACTGTCTCTCAATCCGGGCAATGGAGAATGGCATGTTCTCCCTGTCTTTCTTTGTTCCAAATGAGTTCAATAAGTGCCTTTTCTGACCAAGGATGAAAATATTGAGGTCCTGGACATGCCGTGTATGTTTTTCTCTCCATTGACTAACACATACAGGTAGAAAGCATGTGGATAAGACATAGTATGGTCCCTTGTGGCTTGGATAGACCATCCTTGTTCTGCATGCTAGAAGTTTTCCTTTAGGATTCCCTGTTCTCTGGGGAAAAGGTAATCCTCTCTCTGTTTAGGCTTATGCTACTGCTGGAGACCAGGAAGGAAAAGAAAAGTTGCACAGAAAGCAAATCCCTCTATATTTGAGTCTTCAGTAAAGCAAATACTCTGTGATGTAGGCTCCCATGATCAGAAAGGCACTGTAAAAACTTAGATTATGACACTCTGTTTCCCTGAGGCTTGTAGCTAAACGGTAAGCTAGAGAAAGGGAGCTGCACAATAAGCAGAGAAAGGCATCCAACAAAAGCCTCATTAGCCCTCCACTTCCTTCATCCACAGCATGTTTGTTTCTTCTCAGAGCTAGCATTTCCAAAGGTCTGTGTGCTCAGTACTTAGGATAAGTATCCAGCAGTGAGAAACAAAGGCTGCATAGTCCTCTGAGTTAGAGTTATTGTGTTAAAACTTGGCTTCTCTAATCATTGTATGATGTGAAAATTTAGGTGCCTGACTGAGAAAAGACATCTAGAGTAGAACAGAGATGACTAAGCGAAAGATCCCTGCCACTTTAATTGCTTTTGTACCAAAATATTACCTCTTGATATGTAAACATCAAATTAGCAATATTTTCTGGGTAAGCAGTAATACAGGAATCAAGCAATTCCTTCCAGCAACAATTATGTGCTCTCCATCCTACTACATTTTCCTCAATATTTGTCACACTGCACATCGAGTATACTTAAAACTATTCCCATGCCATAGACTCTATTAAATTCCAATTGTTCTATCCCATTGTACTAATTTCATAACTTTGAAGCTTATCAGCACTTGTGTTTCCATTTTGTAGAGAGAAATGTATGCCATGGCTGGCAGCAGCAACGTGGGAAGTCAGTGAGGCAAAATGTTACTTCAAGACCTGTGTTTATACACTGATGGCTTGCCCACACATTCCACTGGAATCTTCAATTGAAATCCAGCATTATCCAAACCAGTTTCAAAATAATCCTAATATTTCTCAGCATTAAAAAATTACTTTTAGATAAAGCAGTTTTATTTTTTCCCCATATTTCCATGGGAATCAGGTCAGTTTCTGCAATATTTCTGTCTTGTCACTACCTCACACCTTAATATCCTTCATAGTCTGTGTATGTACTTTGTCAGCAGTTTAGACATTGTCTGGGGATCTTAATTCCCACTGCAAAGAGGAAACTACACACGCTTTGGAAATGTGAGTGTGACACAAGTTTGTTCAGTAAGTTATCTTGGATTATTCTGTGATTCAGGGTGCATCTCTGGTGCTGAACAGGCAGGTGCTGGAAGCAAGCTGGAGAGCAGTTCCAAGTCTCATCCCACAGCTCTGTTCTGAGGTGCCCCAGCTAGTGCCCTTTAAAATTGGGGAGTACTTTGAGGGAAGATCACTCCAAGGATCGCTTCCTGCAGAATGAATGAGCTTACAGACTTGTCTCCCCTCCAGCTTTGCAATGCTCTGGCATTACTCTAACATGGCATACCACCACACCACATCCCAGAGCAGAAAGCATGTGGTACAAGCTCCTCAAGTGCAGTGTACTCTCAGTAAACACACTAGTTGAAACTTCACATTTATATCTTGTTTTCAATTCAAAACAAGATATCCACAGCTCATTTCCTACTTCCCCCAGAACCATAGATCTATACATTTATCCACTTTCTATCTGATTAAGCAAATATGCATAACAGTGTTTGAGTGGATATTTACAATGAAAATGTTGTCTCAGTGAGTACTGGGGTTGTGTTATTCCCTGTTCTCTGAGTTCAGTCAGCAAAAACTTCTCGATGGATGTCAACAATCAGTCACAATTTTCATCTGTAAAAATAGGAGCAGGATCTGACAGCCATACAAATTACATCTGTTCCATTGCAACTATCTGTAATTCAATCTCAAAAATATTAATCAGGTTTATCTGACATGATTTTTCCTCCACCATCAGCTCATAATTCTTATTTCTTCTTGGCCTGTTACCATTATACACCAAATTTTTTTTTCTCCTTAATATTTACGTCTTTAAGAGAGATCGAGTTAGATTTATTGGACAACATTTTTAGTGATTGATAGATACCACATTACCTTCTCTTTAATCATCCTATACATATCATCTGTTTGCTATATGGCTTTCTATAGTCTGGTCTTTGCACTGCTACCATTATTCAGCATGTTTAGGTTTAGCAGCACATTTCAGTATGATAATTACCTACACACTCAGAGATTAGTAGATCAAGCACCATCTTGGTTTCTATGCCAGTGTCTTAAAGTGTCATTTTATTATCCTGCATTCTCAGGCCTTACTCTGAATTAAGGTTACATCTCATTTTTCCCAACAATGACAAGGGTGAGAGTACTTTTCTCCCCCTCACCTCCCTCCTTTATGAAAAGCTTTCATATCTTTAAACAGTTAATTTCTGCTGGGATTCAGAAAAACACTATTTGTTTTAAGATCTGATAGAAAATTTTATATTACAAAATCCTTTTGAAAACCTGTTGATACTTCAGGCTTTTTATGGTAAAGTACTGCAATTGCACTATCACATCATTTTACCTTGCTGTCTTCTCCAGTGACAACTTCACAGCCCATTTTTTTCTGTGGGCTTGTTCTGCTGTACTTTATATTATTTCTCCTAAAATTAATAAACCATATAAACATAAGAATTAGAATATATGCATCTAGACTGCTGCCCTGCTCACCTCAGACTATATCAAAACACTTGTATAGTTCAGTCTTTGCTACTGAATCCACTTAAAAAAATATGAAATTTTATCACCACAATTTAAATTTGTAACTTCCAGATATTTTGTGATTTTGAAAAACCTCTGCTTAGCTTCCCGAAAGTATCTTATTTTCAGGTTTTATTAGATCTCATTAACAATTCTAAAGAATGTTTCAATAAAAATAACAAAAATGATCCAGTTGTTTTATATTTTTAATAAATGTCTTTAACATTGCTCTACTTTGACCAGGAACAGGACACCTTCTTTGACCTTTGGGCCTTACTAATGCTATGTACAGTATATGAAAATAATTGTTCTTCTTAAAGGATCTTTTTATATCATTAGTCTTCTCATTACCCAACACAAAACTGTGTACCAAACCAGTAATTTTTCTACAAAAATAAATGTAGTGCATAAGTCTACATTTACTTGAGTAGGCTAACAACTACTAATATTGGGTCAAAGCAATCTAATTTCATTGTAGAAACAAGGCAAATAAAGGAGATGCAGTAACTGTTGTATTTTAACACCACTAGGACCTTAGACATTGGTTTGCATAGGAGAGAAGCAAACAAAGAAAGTATTGTCTAGATGAAAATACTCTCAGTATTTGAGCAATAGTCAAAACTAGTTGAATACTGCAGAGAATTGTTAGCCATGGACTGGCGAAATGGTCTTGCATGCAGTGCTGTATAAATCACAGTAGCCTGGATGATACAGAACACACACAATCCCAAACCAGACAGAATTCCAGTATCCTGGAGGTCAGGCTTAGAATTCAATACTTTCTTGATACATTTGCAGAAAGTTCTAAAAGCAATGGAGTGAAATTCAGTGGGGACAACTGAACAGCACAGAATGCACTTAAGCACAAACAAATCAACTGCAGAAAAACAACTAGTGATGCGAATGTTCTGCTGGAAAACATTTGGAGGTTACTGTAGATCACAAAATGAAAATGGATTATCAGCAGGGGGTCAGAAAGGAAAGAATACACTGTACCAAGATGCACAAACTAAATCCTGAAGGAATTCTTTTCAGTCTGTGGGAGACTCACAAGGCTGCAGGTAAATAGTTGCTTCCAGCTGTAAGTACCACATCTCAGCAGGGAGGTAGGTAATACATCATTCTCCCTCCCCGCCCCTGCCAAGCGGCGACCAAGGCAGTCGAGGTTTTTTGATTAATATGCAACATCTGAACATATTTTCTACTAAGTTGCAAGAGATTCTGACTCATGAGTCTTCATATAAAGCAGAGCACCTTCCAAAGATTCTCACTGTATTATCTTGTGCATTGTTTTTTAAACTTAAAAATTTATTTTTAGATTTTAAAAACTTGCCAATGTCAGTTTGGGGAGAAAAAAAAAAAAATAATTAAACACAGGCTAATTCTCCACATGAATGTTGATTTTAAGTACAACTGTCAAAATTTGAAAAGCTATGATTCGTAAAGCAGTCTCTCTGTTTCAGGTGCTTATTCTTTTTTGTCATTCTTAAAATGAGACCTCAAAATAGAAAGACGTGACCTACTCATCCCTTGATAAAGCTACCAAGGAAGTTATAACAGACAAGAAAAGAGCTGTTTCTACCCAACACTTCCAAACAAAAATCAAGAATCATAAATTAAAATTACCCCGGAGTGGCCAAAGGACCATCAGTGTTATGCTGAATTATAATAAAGTTTCTGTAAAAGTTTTCTAATTCTGGTACTGCAGATCCAGAAGACATACTGTTTCTTCTCCAGAGGGACATGTAGCCTTCTTCTTAAAGGAATTCTAGAACCTTTTAAACTCTAAACAAGACTCTTCACATTTGGTCACTGCTATGCAAATATTAAGGGTGCCTTGATTTTAAAATATTTTTGGATCATGTTAATTTAAAATACAGAAAGATTTAAGTTATCTAAGTTTGGCCTCACTACTTGGTCCAGCTTTTTGTTTAAGTAAATCTAAAGTAATGCCAGGTAAGGTTAGAGAAATTGGTATTAATTTCAACAGCAGGAAGTTGTATCAAAATACAATTCTGAAACAAAGGACATATCAACAAAGTTTGGTTGTATCTGGTACAGTAGCTTTGATCTCAGATGAAATCAGTTACCTTCTGCAAAAACTTATAGGTTTACCCTTTAACTGTCAATATTGCTACTTTCGTATACTAAAAATCTTATGACAAAAATGATTTTAAAATCCTATTTTGAACAAAATGAAAACGTATTTTAGTTTCATTGTTACTCATCTACTTTAACGTTTAACTTTCATTTACAAACTTTACTGCATTATGTCAAGAGCTAGAGACATCTAGAAACCAGGAAATATGCTGGAATCATTCCTCCCTTCCTCCCTGTCTGTCTGCCAAGTATTATATGACTGAAGAAGAGCTGGCAATCCTAGTTATCAGAATTAAAATGACAAACTGGGTGTCTGGGGTTCAGGACTGTAATCTAACCAAGCTGTTGCTCTTTCCTTTTCCTCATGTTTCTAACAGCATCTATACCCTCAGTCTGCAGAGTGAGTAGCAAAGGTGAAGAAATAAGGCAATTTTCCCTTCTTCTACTCATCTGTGTGGCCTCTTGTCTAACTGCCCTGCTGCTGCTCAGTACATGTAGCATGGAAGCCCATTTTGACAAGACATGAGCCACTACCTTGTTTTTTTTGATGAAATAAGAGAAGAAATTTTTAAATTGCACTGAAAGGGGATTATTACAGAAGGCACTCTTTCTAGTTGGTGCCAGCTTTGCAGGAATTGGCTTGGTAAAAGAAAGACAAGTGCATGAAACATTTCATCATTGAGCCCTTCTGCCTTTTCCTTATCAGTAATTAGCATGAGTAGCAGAATGTGTGCACTTCCTCAATGGAAGTAATTACTGTGTGGCATGCCAGAAGTTTTCAAATCAAAGCTTAAAAGACATCAAAATGACACACACCTTCTGCAGAATTTCTAGAGGACAGTTTTTTCCTCTCTGCTTAAAAAAAAAATAAATAAAAAATTAACCATATAATATTTTTCTTACCACAGAGATATAAGGCAGCATAATACTGACTAGGCAGCCTAGAAGTCTGGATCAAAATTCCTGTACTATCATGATGAACTATCATAGAAACAACAGATATCGAGCACTCCTGTCCAGATCTTAAAGCAATTTTTCTATCACTGATAAGTTAGGCTTTCGAAGCCAACTTTACTCCTGTCTTTCATAAATTATCTTTTATTCTCAGGCAGGAAAAGACTGCAATCTCTGAAAGACAGAAAACAAGAAATTTGTAACAAGGTAAGAAATTGAAAACAGCTCTAAATTTAAGTTAAAGGCAAAACTCTCCCATTTCTCTCATCCTCACCCTGCCTCCTCCCAAATAAATATAACTCTGCCTTCTCTTGACAGACTTGCTTCTTCAAGTCATACAAACCGTCTTCAGTCTTGGGTTGAAGAGATCATTGAGGTCATTGTGAGGCAGGTTTTGCCTTTCATAGGACTCCTGCTTGTTGTTTATTTGTGAAAGGAAACCAAAAACATTATCAGTTGAAATAGTTCATGATAATTTGGACAGAAGAAAAAGAACAAGCACAGACTAAAGATAATGTGTGAGGAAGGGAATTTTTAAAAGTAACAGTGATGAAAAAAGAGGGGAAAAAAACCCTCCCATACTGCAAATTACATTTGTGTAACAAAGGCTTTACTACTGGTTCCTACAGGGCCAAAAGGCATAATATTGAAGAGAGCAATTATTACTGGTAAATATGGAAGAATATCATACTGCCAAACACTATGAATAGATGTTCCCTTTCCAGTAACTTGAAAAGTGCAGCTAGATTTTTAAGAGAGATGTAAATTTCCAAGCCCTAGACATGAGCGTGGGATGCCCTAGTGGCATCCCAGCAGGTAAGTGACTGTGCTATTCTGGTAGCCATGTTCAGCATGTACCCAAATTAACAGCATCAGAGAGAACACATTTCCTCTACAGTCTTCTAGGGAAGTTTCAGAAACAGATGACAACATGGTACCAAAACGCAGACAAATATATCTTATTTTAAATTAGATGGAATGTTTTAAAATAGTCTAAGACTAACGAGACTCCTTAAAGCCATAGAAAGAGTTGTTCAACCCTATGTGCCAGAGCAATATGTGCTAATAAGTCCAGCATTTCACCTGTGAGTCAAGATCATGGATTTGGGTGATGAAGAACTTTGGTTTTGATAGCATGTTTTGTGTTCAACCAAGAATGGTAAATCAAGAGAACATGTGATTCAGCCTTGAGGACACTGCGATGGGTATGCTTTGCCCCCACAATGTGTGTCTACATGCCAAAAGGGAGCTTCAGATACGAGGTCTATCAATAGTGTCATTGGACACAACTCACTTATTTCAGCTTGCTGATGGTCTCTATCATCATAAACAAAATAAGACATCTTTTGAAGAGGGCCAAAAAAAGCTAGGTGCTTCATTCCCATCAAGGTCTTTGAGGAAAGCATCTCAGTATCATCAAACAAAGATCAGATTAAAATGAATTGAGAATTTTTCCGTATTTGCAAGCAGGAACAGAGTTTAGGGTAAGCTATGATTGAACAGTCATGGCAGATGATCAGGTTTGTGGGCCTAGGTCTTCTGGCTGCAGAGTACAATTAATTTGTAAGTATAATTTGAGACATGAACCATTTGCAAAATTACTCATCTGCCTCCTCTTCGATGACCACACAAATTACGGTTTTATTTTACTCTGTAATTAAATTGGTTAACTGAAAACTGACTCATACTTTCTACAAAAAATTTTATCACACAGTTTGTTACTAATATTTTCCCTCCAATTCCTCTTCAAAGAGTTTGATATGACTGTACTTAGTTGATTCTTTGGCTTTTAGTTTTGTTCATGGAAAAAGACACATGGATTAGATCTCCTCTTCAATCACCCAGCACTTTTTATTTATATTTTCCAGGCAACCTCAACAGCTACATGCTTTCTTAGTCTTTCTGTACATCTGTGTAATGCTAAACTGGGCACATTCCACAAAGTCTGGAAAAGTCTCCTTAACTCCATTCATTTTCTGGAATGGCCTCATTCCATTAATCACACAGACAGATGGGCTCACGTTTTGTACTGTTTTTCTACCTGACACTTCTTTCTTTGGCTTTCATAGCAAGACATTCATTATTGCTAATGTTTGGGGAATAGCAGATATGCCAGACTTGTGTAGCATCCAAGTGTCTCCTAGAAAAATAACACAGTCCTGAAAGAACCTCTATCTGCAACACGAGTGCCTTCCCTGAGATCCTTCCAGGCTTTTTTTCCAGCTGATGTCTGAAAAGAAATTAAGTTAAGGTTTGGGGTATCTGGCCACACTGTTTCTGAAAATGCTTCTTCCTGAAAGCACTGTATATTTGCAGCACTCATTAGCATGTGCTTGCATAAATGTGCATGAATAACCTCAACCTGATATCTTAGTCAACCTATCTGACTCAAAAGGTGAAATTAACTTCTGCTGGAAAATCTGGAGACTCCAGAGGTGTAATAAACAGGTACAATTTAGGACAGATCAGACAGAAGATTTCTTAACTATGGACACTGGGACAGTGTATCGCTCTACTCCCCAGTTCTCTGCCAAGTGTTTGTAGAGACCCAGTCTATATACTGTTTGTCACGAATGAGTGTTTTAAGGTCACTTAAAACATTCTCAGACCATAGTGCAGCCCTAGCGGGGAGGGGAACTGATGCAGGGGTGCACCACTACACTTATTTTTTTTTCAGGAAAAATAGCTTAGCTCGGAAGCGAGGGGCTAGAAACAATCACAGACTGGTAGCTTTTAGTTGAAAGGAATATTCTTTAAGTCAAAGTTGTTTCTTAGCCAGCCCTCTCTTTCTTAAACATTAATCATTCTACCACCACACTCCTTCCACTGACAGCATCATAGTCTATAGATTGTTTTAGTGTGTGTGGCATATTTTGCGGGTGTTAGAAGTTACTGTTCTGGATTCCAAGCAGACAGTAGCTGTTCCTTCAGCAAGAACTACCACCAAGGGACTTTATCATGCTATACAATGTGCTGCAGGGAATTTTATGTACTGTCCTATAAAGATGCGCTCTACTTTCTGGATGGGCAGAGAGTTCCCTCCTAAGTGAACAAAAACAGCTGACAGGAGATCAGATTCCTCCACAGATAAGATAGCCAAATTTGCAAAAGACTGACTCTTGAAACAGAGGGATGTCAGAAAGACCCAGGGAACTTGAGAATAGGATTTAAAAAATAAATCTTCAGACTTACCTTCAGTACATGGCAATTTTACACTATCCCATAAAAGGTGTCCTTTCTTTCAATGAGAAGTTTATAGAAAGAGAGGATATCTTTTACTAGAGCAACACAGATAAACTTGGCATACTTTTCAAAGTCACACATTCAAGGTAGTGATTTCCTGTCCTCAGAATAAATGTAGGGTCCTTCTCTCACTTCCTTCTGCCCACATTCTATTTGCCTAGTCACATACAAAAGCTGCCAGGTGTGCCAGGCACATCTCTTACCTGGTGTCCATGTTATATGCCTGTGAGCCTAGAACATCAATTTCTTGGGAGCAGCAGTGGAGGCCATGCTGGCATGCCATGGCTTCTAATGGCACATGAGAGGCACAGCATACCATAACACAACCCTGTGCAAGATGAGAGAGAGGCAAGCTTTCTTGTCAGAGGAAATCCCAGCTATCTCATCACAGGAGGGCAGCATCCCTTGACATCCTTCACAACACCAGTACCACACAAATATGAGAGAGAAGAGGATCCTCAGCACCATCTGTTTTCATCTACTGTTCCACTCTTGTGTGCTGAATTACAAATGTAGACAGAGCCCAGGGGAACTAATTAGTTCCCTTCAGAAGAGAGCTGGGGAGTGAATTAACATATCCACAAGCGTGTATAATCAGAGAACCAGCAACCAGGTCAGGAAGCTGTGTTAAATGACAGCATAGATATACCTTTTGTCATCTCTTTTTGCAATGATGTCCCCCGCTCCTGTAAGGAAACAGCAACTCACAGCTGACAGTAACACCAAAGTAACCATTTGTTTAAAAGAAGGTATACTACCTTCTCTTTTTCTTCCTTACCTACCCCTCCTATATCAATAAAAAGATATAAAAATTTAGCCAGGTCTCTGATTGCCATGAATGGGATACAAAGGCACAAGTAACAAACAATAGGACAAGAGGATATAGCCTCAGGTTGTGCCAGGGGAGGTTTAGGTTAGATATTATAATAAATTTCTTCACCAAAAGGGTAGCCAAGCATTGGAACAGGCTGCCCAGGGAAGTGATGGAGTGATCACCTCTGGAGGTACTTAAAAGCTGTGTTAATGTGGCACTTAGGGACATCATTTAATGGTGGACTTGGCAGTGTTGGGTGAAAGGTTGGACTCGATAATCTTTTCAAACCTAAATGATTATATGATTTTAAGTCATAAGCAGTGAATGACAAGCGAGGCATTAGAGATGTGGGGTTTCTTAGGAAAAAAAGATTAGAAGTAGAAACATCAGTTTTACCTAGTCCATGACAAGAACATTTAAACTTTCTGTTGAGTTTGTCTGATTTTATAAATTAGAAGCAAAATCCCAGTAAAAATTGTGTCTGGACCCAGACTGCTGGAGTATACCAGTGTACAACCAAAACAGTCTGGGCCCTTGTGCATTTTTGTTACCTGTCCACCTGACGTACAGGTTCAAGAAGGGAGGTTCAAGAACATGTCCCTTACAAGCTCTGTATCCCCTGGATCTTCAGGTAAGCATGTTTACAACAGCAGGGCAGCCATATCTTACAGCTATTGTTATAAGCAACAAAAAAGTAATGTGTATTAATAATTTTACTAGAGAAGAACACTGTATTGAGCCAGAGGAAATCCTTCTACATTTTTCCTACTGTTTAGAGGGTTTGAAAACTTTGTACTATGTAGTAGTTGCTTTCTTCACTATAGTAAAGTTTCATTTACAATACACAGAGAAAGTGAATTTCTAGAGAGCTAACACCACCAATTTGTTTCTTATATTTCTATAGTTTAGAGTCCATAAGAGCACTGTATCTGTTTCCCCCAAGTCTCATTATATTTGGTTTACTGCCTGGTAAGCATGATTATTACATTATTCTTCAAGTTGAGATATTTACCACACATTTATATTTTTTAAATACTAGAAAGAGAAGCATATAATCCACAAGGTGTAAAAACTTGATGTATGCTCATTATAAATATCCTTGGGAGATAAAAGGCAGTAGTGAATACCACTCAATACAAACAAACACATAAACCCACTAATATGAACTATAAATATATTTAAGTATGATCTGAAGTAGTCTTATATAATTATCGCATATATGACAGGCAGAGACAGCCTTGCCATACATTCTTAGAAAAGAGTGATAATTTCTACTTGTTCTTAGGCCAAAGAGGGAACTGGCTTCTGAATTTGAGGTTTTTCCAAGGCTAAGTAATTGATTTTTCCCTATCAGGCACTGAAAGTCTTTTTTAGATTTAGCTCTACTTCGTGATGAAATCCCATCTCAGAAACAAGAAGGCAAAGACATAAGCCTACTGTGAGGAAAGTTAGCTAAACAATTAGATACCTGAAAGCCTCTGTTTGATAGATACATTGATGTATTTTATAATCTTAAAGTGTTTCATAAAACCTGAGGAGAGGTGAAGGACTCAGTTTGTCTCCACAAAATGGCAGGCACTCTTGTGAACTATTTACACTAAATTTTGAGCAAAACTAGTGGGAGTTAAAGACTCCCACCAGCTCCAAGAAAAGCTCAGCATCTTGCAGTAAACTGTAAATGAGCAAGAGGATAAAATATCTTCCTTACACTGCATTTCAGTGCTTTTAGATCAGTTAAATATAGCCATAGCGGCTAGATGGAATAAGAAATACATGTTACCTCTGACAGTGGTATGAAGACTGTCAGTTTGGCAGCAACCAAGAGTAATATTTTTGTACATGAACTTTTATCAAGAAAATTTTTATATTCTAGATGAACAGTAGAAACATTACACAGAAATACATGTAGTCACCAGCATCTCTGTACTTTCTTATCTGTGTGACTCATCTCTCAAAATAGAAGATGTTTTATGCCTGTGAGATCCTTGGACTTTCTACTCTGGATTTTTATCTAGGATGCCAAATACAATTAGAGTCAAACATATGATGGCTGTTTCTGAGACCATGAAGGTCCCATCAACTGATCACTAATTTTGAGCCAATTGTTTTCACTGGAGTTGTTGTTCTTTTTATGTCTTTCCCGAGCAGATAAAGCTATTACCAGCTTGTGTAACACAGACATGATCAGGACCCTCAGTGACACAGCACAATTTATAGGGCGTCTGTGTAGAAAGAGATGCGAAGGCATGATCGAAGCCACGAACAATTTCCAAATCTAGGGCCCTAATTTTCCTTTCTGTGTTTGTGTGAATCATAGCTCATCCTGCTCTGGAGTTGATGATTTATTTGTTTCTGTAAGGTACTACACATAAGTATATGAAAATGACAAATCACGCAGGAAAAGAAAGTGCATGTATCTCCCATCCATTTCCTTATTGTCATGGTTTAACCCCAGCCAGCAATTAAACATCACACAGGCACTTGCTCACTTCCTCCAAGTGGAATGGGGGAGAGAATCAGAAATGTGAGAAAACTCACGGCTTGAGATACAGACAGTTAAATAGGTAGGGGAGATAAAGACAGTGTAAGAGATAAAGCAAAGTCCCCATGCACAAGCAAAGCAAAACAAGGAATTAATTCACTTCCCATGGGAAGGCAGGAGTTCATCCATCTCCAGGAAAGCATGCCCTCATCACATATAGCAGTTACTTGAGAAGAAAGAATACCATCATTGTAAACATCTCCCTTTCCTCCTTCTTCCCCCAGCTTTATATGCTGAGCATGACGCCTTTGGTCTGTCAGGGGCAGCTATCCTATCCTGGCTGGGTCACCTCCCAACTCCTTGTGCCTCTCCCCCCGCCACCCCCTGGCCCCCTTGCTGGTAAGGTGGGGTGAAGAGCAGAAAAGGCTTTGATTCTGTGAGTAATGAAAACATCCCTGTGTTATCAACACTCTCTTCAGTACAAATGCAAAACTCAGCTCCATACCAGCTACTGTGAAGAAAATTAGCTCTATCCCAGTCAAAACCAGCACACATATATTTAAATTATCATAAAGAAGGTGAAGTGTCAGCCTTCTCCATCTGCTTTTCTACTCATCAATAAATATCTGCAGTTCTTTGAACAAATCAGGGCTGGGGGAGTTTGGTTTTCACAGGGTCAAATTCTTAGTGCTTTTTTGCACACGCAGTTACCCTTAAAATAAACTTCCATTCTAAGAACGCTACAAATATTGAACTGTTTATTTTCCATTTCTGTTGATTAAAGTCTGAGTTAATTTTTTACTCTGTCTTTTTCATACTCTTAATAAACTCATGTCCTGTGGTACTGGTGACTTTTACAAATCCAGTTCTCAACTACCCATCAATCTTTATACAGAGCATTAATGTTTTATTGTTCTTGTTCTGGTAGTAATGATTTTTCCCTTCCTCCGCTGATTTTTTTTAATCAAAAGTAATTTACAGCACTCTTCACCAAGATGAGCCTTTGCCAATTCTAAATACACCATACGTGTGTCCTCTGCCACTTGGCCAAATCAGAAATTTGACTTATATGCTTTGCTGGCTTTAAATCAAGCCATATAAGGTAATAAATAAAAATGCTCTGTAGGAATTTCCTCAACCATTTATATATAAGGAAAAATATTATTTAAGTCCTTTAAAAAACAATCACTTTGGAAATTGCTAAGTTGATAATGAATAACCTAAAAACTATTCAGGATCAAGATGGATCGACACAAACACCTACCTGGCTTTTCATCTATTACCGATTCCATAAGAAGAAGTTCTGAAGTTCTCTGAGACCTCACTTAACAGGTGATCAGCTTTGCCAAGCATTTACCAAATAACAGGCATAAACCCCACTTGCAATTCTCTGCTGTGCAACAGAGATAAGATTATTTCCTTTCTAACACACTGTTTTGTATCTCATAAGATCCTTGGAGTATAGTATTTTTTCATTGCTTTCAGTAGGAATGATAGTAAAATTATAAAAATAATATATAACAAGCAGTACTTTATAACCATTTGCTAAATGCTCAGAGAATTATTTCTAAGTCTTTTTTACATTACTGCAACCCAAAAGTCAGCTGGTTATACCCATCTATGAAACTGAATGTTCTTTATAACATTTTTAATGCTTAAACCTCTAACCAGTATTTGTTAACTTTTCTAAACTTAGTATTTAAATTTGTGTATAGCTCAAATTTTTTGTATCTTGGAAGTTTTTCAGGGCTGAAAACCAGATTTTTTTTCATTTCTTGGCAGAGACATTGTAAAAATGCCTTTTTCTGTCCATCTCCCTGCTTTTTGAGAAATAGGCTGATGAGATCACAGACAGTAAGTGCTTCTCCCTTCAGGTCCTGTTTCCAAAAAGCTTCAGTCTGCAGAAGAGAGAGTTTCTTCTGGCAGTGTGTAATCCTTGAATTTTGAACAAGCCTGACATTTATACTATATAATTAGGAGTAGCAGTTATGTTGCTATGCTGCTTTTCCCATATGGCACAAAATCCAGCAGCAGAAACTGAAAGTTCATGACACCATTATACATTCAATAACCCACCTTTACTAAAATATAATTTTCCCCTCTCATTTGTGTTAGGTAGTTATCAATTTTTATTATGGGGAGCATTGCCAGATGGAGCAGTGGAGGAACCAGAGCGCAAAGGTGTGTGGGAGGGCAACTGGTGCAGGGGGGTGAGTTATCAGTTCACAAGGTGCAGTGTGAGGATACAGATTAGGCACATGATGGAAAAATGCATTTGAAAAATTATAAAGAAAGCAATTAGTAAATATTTTTTTAAAAAAAAATTAAAAAGCCAGCCTACACTGTAGTTATTTTTTTGGCTGTGCAGTCTTTTTCTGAACCACAGGTCCCTTGAAGTGTTTGATTCAACAGAAATGGAAAGCAAAACCACAGCTGAGGTTGAAAGACCTACAGATCTATATGCTGCCTCAAGCAGCAGCTGAAACCATACCAGTATCAGTCATACATTAGAAGCAAATAAAGTAAGGCCCCATATCACTGGAAAACATCGTAAGGAAACATTTGAAAGAATCTGCATGAAACTATGGGGACCTTCCACCTGACTTGCCTAGTTGCTTACTCTGTGGTATATTAGAATATATTTCTTTACTTTCAAACTCCGCACAGATTTGCTCTGAGGATGGTTATACATAATATTAATACTCAAATGTCCAGTATTGCATCCAGATATGCTAAACCATATGACAGATGCTAATGTCCCTTAGAAAGAAGGTTCCTATGAGCAAGAATATGGTGTTCATAGAGATCAGAAGGGCCCACTTCCTTTGCTGTCTTCAGCACAGACATCCTGTGACCAGCTAAACATTACCTAGTCTTGTCAGCTGCTAAAGAGTACTTCTCTCACACTTACACCACGAAGTCAATATTAAGTATCAAATAAAAGCTTTGTGAGGCATAAATCCTGGGAGAAGAGATAGGAATGAAAATTAGGTTGTTCATAAAGAGTCTCAATTAATCTTTATAAAAGAATAAATGAAGTCCAAGGTCTGTTTTGTTGAAATACTGCTCTTGTCAAAGTATTACAGTGAGGTCGCACTTCAGATAATATCAGCTTTCAAATTCTCTCTGAATGCAAAAAAAAAAGGTAGTTCAGGCATAACCTAGATGTGCAGAAAATGTATTTCTCATGAGCCCTTCTGTCTGCATACAGCCCACTAGGTAAGGGCATGACTTAAAAAAATAATTTTATCAGAAAAGAGGGAGTTGAGAGTCTATTTGTAAAATTCAGATTATTTAGCTCATTTCTACCCCTACAATAGTATTTTTTTATTTTATAGTACTGAAGAAGCTCAGCTCCTTTAAAGTGGAATTAACTGGAATTTTAGATGACCTAGAAGTTTTTCACATATTCAGGACTTAAAGTGAAAAAGAAAAAAAAGAAATTTAAATTTGATATAGATTGATTTTATTAACATCAGCTGGCCTTTGTCATGGCACACAAGGAAAGACAGTAGGACTTTGAGCTAAAGATAAAATAATTAATCTAGCTTCTTTTAATATTCTCAGAGCATTAATAGAATCTTCAATGGTATTATGTGTTGGGGAATATATATATTTTAGGGTTTGTCTGTACATAGAAAAATTGCTTTATTCACATCTGTTAGCATTGATGCAACCACAGCGCTATTGTAGACTAATTACAAGATGAGAAATAAATTAAATTATACCACTGCAATTTCATTCAAATGATACTTCACCAGGAATAACTGAGTTGGAGGAGAAGATTTAAAAAATCAGACCCAGGAAAACCTTTTGTGTCACGAGAAAAGCTGTGGGTAGATCAAACCCTTGGTATATAGTACTTATGAGTCAGTTGGGGTTTCATTTTACTTTTTTTTTTCTCAATAAATGGAAGAAAATGCACCTAAATTAAGATCTTGATCCTAAAAGTCACCCTCATCTTTGAGAAGGCCATCCTCAGACCTCACTGATATGTAAAGATACTGTTAAAGGAGAATAATTATTTCCAGTGAGGGGTTATATACTGTCAGTATCAGGACTGTTACAGGATTGTGCTTTAATATTGCCTGCCTACCATCTATCAGCATGTGGCAGCTTCAATGCTGAAGCACATGCTTTGGAGTCTGCTGGTGACTCCAGAGACAAGGTAGCACAGATAAATATATAAATAATCAGGGAAATTCAAGTAGTATAATCGAGTTTTCTGAAACTGATGCAGGGGTAATTAAAAGTGAGTGTCTGAGATAATGGGAAAGCAAACTTAAGGACACATGTAGTTTGCTACATGTACAGGGCTAGGAAGCTCACACACAGAGATCCAGACCAGCTGAAGGCCTTCAAGGAATCAAGGTGAACTTTCAGAGATCCTCAGGGAGCAGAGAAACAAACATGGCAGTGCACATATCACAGCCCAGAAACACACACAGGGCTCAGTAGGGTGTCAATTCATGGAACCAAATGCTGGCAAAGGTCTTGTGCCCTAGGGACCACTTTGTGTTCTGACAATTCCAGAGTCTTGCCCATGCCTCACCCTTGTTTCTCTCTCTTCCAAAAAGGAGGAAAAGGGAATATGGCATTTTGTCTAAGGGCTATTATGTGGTGCTCTGGTAGGAAGGAGCACTCTAAAGAAAAAAAGCCAACCTTTCAAGTCTCTTACACTGATTAGTGCTCAGAGTCTCACAGGGCAGAATAAAAGAGGCCTGAGAAGTCTGCATTAGTCAACCTCTGATTTGGAAAGGTGAGCTAGAAAAATCAATGGAATTATGGGTGAAATGCATAGCAGAAAACAGAAAACAGACTGCAACAAGCAAGTAGTGAGGCAACAATTAGAAAAGCACATTATGCTACTTTCACCACAGTGATCTGAGGAAGGACTCACACAGAAGTACTGGAATGGTCAGAAGGGTGTACAGTCCCTCCACAAACACAGCAAATGAGAAAGAAAACACAAAATTATTTCTCTCTTGGGCACCTGTAGAAAACAAAGTTAAACAGAACAGCAGGGAACAAATAAAAAAAGATGCAAAATTACCTGTGAAAGCCATGATGACCTCAGACTGTGACTAGCCTCAGGGAGCACCTGCTGTGTGAATTGCTTGGGCTTTTATTAAAAATTCAATTAATGTAAACAGTAGTAATAATGGAACACAAACTTAACAGTGGTTATGTAGAGCCAAGACACAGTCCAATAATCCTGTTTCCTTTCTCAGGCAAAAGTCTAATAAAACCGACAAAGCCTTCTTGTTCAGGAAGGGCTCAGGATGTAGCAAAGCAAGACAGGACATGCAAGTGCTTGGTCACTGTATTTGGAGGCCACTGGCTCCAAGCCCATGTCCAGTCCAAAAACACACATGTGAACAAAAAGCCACCTCTCCCTCTGAGGCAATTTGGTACTGAAGCACAGTTGAGCACAGCTGTGTGTCCTAGACTCCCACAATATCTAGCTGCCACAATATTCAGTGCGTTTTGGCAGCAGGCAGGTACAGATGTCCTAGACTGCAGCAAGGACCCAGCCTCTTCTGTCAGGTCCTTAACAGAAGAGGCAGGCAGTGCATCTCTACCTTCATTCACATTCTTGAATTTCTCTCCTTCTCTGGAGATATTCAGCTGAGACAGATCTTCCTGAAATTACCCCTTTCTTTTGTGGTCTGAAACAGGATGTCAGAGGAGGCGGAAACATCACAGAGGAAACTGTCACAAGATAAAGTGACATGGTTTACTTCACAGAGTAAACTCTGGATAAAAAAGTGATTAAAAAAAAAAAAAAAAGCTCATTCCCTAAAGCTCCAAGAAAAACACAAGCTCCTCTTTGCTCTCTCCACAAAATACATGCAAACAAATAATTTGAAAGCTAACCTAACTTTGCTCTGGGCATGAGCACAGGAGGAGGAATGTACAGACTCATCTAACCAACTAACCTGTCAGACATCTGCCATATTGTGTTGCCCAGCAGTAGAAGGAGATCAGAAGAGTGCAAGAAGTTTCTAGAAGAAAAATCTGTGAAGATTTCAAGCTACCCATAATGTTTTGGGTTTGGGGGGTTTTTGTCTTGTTTGGGTTTTTTTTGCAAAAATATAAATATTAGTTGCTGGTTGCAATGCATGGTTGTCAAAAAAAAAAAAAAGATCTTTCACATTCATCATCTAAGCAAACTAATTCAAGGCAGAGAACCAATTAAAATGCAAAATAAAACAAAACAGGGATAGAGTTCTTTGTGTTCACGGCTCTCAGTGTTGTTTGGAATTAAGTTTACATGGGCTTATGCAGGTATGATTGAAGTAAAAAAACCACCCATATTATAATTAAAAAACAGCACAAAACTGGGAGTAGCATTTTTCAATTTATGTGTTGCCCCAAATAAAGTCTCCAATAGAAAATATGATAAAAAATCACCCATGCCCTAAAAGATATAAGAACAAGACATAAGCATTATTTTTACTTCTCCCTATGGTTTCTGCCCCAATTCATAAGCTCCTTTAAACAATAAATAAATAAATAAAGTCTTAGTATCTCTCATAGACGCTTAAACTCATTTTGTTGATTTAAAGGCCAAACAGGCTCATGAGGCAAAGCCCCACTGCCAGTACCTCCACTGCCAGTCTGGCAGGTAGAGCTTCCAGAAAATCAGGATGAATTTCGTACTGCTTGTCACTGGCACCCTTTCCAGAGCCCATGATGACAGGACAATTTATTAAGGGCCTGTGGGAGGCAGCCTTACTGCAGCCTAAAATTGGTGCTTACTGCTTCAAGGGTTCCCAGGGTAGGAAGGTAAAGGTTGTCTCCCTGTGTCCTCCCTCAGCCAGGCACACATTAAGAAGAAGAAGGAAAAAAAGAAGCCTAAAAAGGAGTCTAAATCCACTGGATTATCATTTGCTTTCTGTGATATTTACATTCTTATAATTTAATTTCCTTGTGCACTGCAACTTTGCAATGCATGTGATGAAACTTGAACCATAACAAAAGTCACTTGGGCCGCTATCACCCCATTTCTCACAACCAAACATATTTTAATTAGGAGGACAATTTGACATTCAAACACTTTCATTGAAATTTATGTGCACAAAATTATTCTTATCAATTTATGCCATGTGGGCCCTTTAGTAACTTCCTGAGTTAATTAGGGTCACTTTTATTGTCAGCACTGAAAGATGGGGAATAATGTGACAAAATTAGCTGGTTTTCACACATCTTCACACTTGCTCTTCCTAATACTCCAAAGTAATATATTTCTACACCACTACTTCTAACTCAGCAGTATTGTAAGAAAAAAGAAATTAGGAATACTTTTTTTTCTGAGTGCTATCGCATAGATACTTTTACATCTTCTATAAAAACACATGTGCATGCTTCTGCAATGACTGACCAAAACTATTAAGAATGTTACTTTGCATCTATTTTTCCCAAGATTAATTTTATATGGTTGATCTGTAAATATAAATATAAGCTGAGCCTAATTCTGAAGTTCGTGTTGCTTTTTTGCATCCAGGATTTTGGTTTGCCAATCACACGGTTCAGTTGGATTGTAAATGTGCTTCATCTAGCCTGATGTTATCCAAAGAGAGCTGTAAGTAAATTGAAAAAGATTTTTTTTTACATGTTTGAGAAATTTTCTGTAAGCTGTAACTTTCTTGCATGTGTGGAAATTGCATCCAGAATTACCATAACATTTTGTATCTAAAACATAAGGAGACAACAGTTCACAAAAAGTCAAAACTCCGTTCTCTTAAACTAGATAAAGTTTATGCAGAATGATCCAAAATTGTCCATTAGCAACCAACCTCTGCAACACTCTGTGAAAAGCAAATGCTGCTATATATTTTAGGTGTGGATTATGCTAAGAAACCATTCAGTCTAATCTTTCTTTGCTGTTATGTCAAATATACTACTGGTAGCTCAAATGTACTGCAATTTAATTTTGCTGAATCTCAGAAAGTCTCAAGAATTAAAACCATACTGAGCTCCAGCTTGCTTAGGGACACAACACGAACCCTGCACGGTTAACATTGCACAACAAAGATCATAGAGAGCTAATTCCCACCTGCAAAGCATCAGAGGCAAGATGCTGGAAAAAGATTGTAATTTATAAGGGTTCCTAGACTTTAATTCATAAAAGTTCCTCACAAAACCTTATCATGATCCTTAAATAGTTGACTATTGAAAGATGCAAAACAGAATGGACCAGAGCACAAAAAAAAGGTCGGTCCAGGAAGAAAGGGCAGGCAAGTTGTTGACTTCTACATGCTGCTTTCCCACGTGAAGGTGGATGTCAAGAGCCAAGTGACAGGGGTGCATCACTGTTTACATGTGGTCGATAGCCTGAAGGTTGTGGCTCATCTCATTTGCAGTTTCTTTGTCAATACAGACCCTTTGGACTCCCAGAATGGCCAGCCAGGAGGATAAAACATGGGGTACTCCCTAAGATGAAGAAACCAAAGAACCTCTGTCCCTGGCTTTTCAGAGGTCTTGAACTACAAAACTATCAGGCTCTGGGGGTTCCAAACTAGAGAACTGTAGAAAAGTTTTGTAAAGACAAAATCATAATTTTCTTATTCTCTTCTTCAAAGCAAGGGTCTTCAATCACACTATATGACAAAAATAAAAAAGTAAAAATTTTTTCTACTTAAAAATTACTTTTTCTATTTAAGAATTTCTTCTGGTTTCCTAACAGATGTGATATATAATTACAAATCCATAATTCTTCACATCAAAGATGAAATTAATAATAAATACTGTGATAAATACCTTGAAAATGATGTTTTTCTTATTTCATCTGGCAACTCAAGAAAAAGGGGATATTTCAGTAGAACATACCTGAAATTTATGCATAAGAACACATTATTTTACAAGGTACAGACATGCCTCTAAAACTCATTTCTACTAGATATCGGCTTCTAGACATGTCTAGAAGTCCCTGCCCTATTTCATAATTAAATTGAAACATTTGGAGACAAGACCACATCCAGTCAAACAGTGTCTGCTACCCAATATAAATAAATGAATAAATGAATAAATAAATAAATAAATAAATAAAGAGTGAATGGTTTAGAAAGGTTCCCAGGGAATGAAATATTTAAATGCAAAAAAAAAAAAAAAATTAATTAGCAGCAACTTAAAAAGATGTTGCAACACTAAACATTTTATCTCTGGGAACATTCTGGTACATCTGGTGAGGGAGCTGGAGGAGTCTTTGCCACTTATGTGCCTTCTTAGCTACAGAGTTCCTTCCCTCTGATACAGCTGTTGATGTCCCTTTTAGAAAGAAAGTACTGAACAGAGACATACAAAGACTAATGGATGTCAGAGCACTTCAGGAGCAAGTCAGATGCCTAAATGCTTTGCCAAGTGGGACTCTGATGACTACACTGGACTTGTTGACTAACAAACACTGATCCCAAACAAAGGAAAGCATTTGTTGATGTTGGGTCAGCTCTCACTGGATGAGACAGAATGAAAATAAGAACAAAATGTATCATTTTACTGTACATGAGGTTTGCTGGAGACCTAAAAAACAGTACAACCAGGCTTTGCATTCTATGGCAATGCTTTATTGAGCAGATATTTTGCTAGTCACTTCTCCCAACAGTTTGAAGGGGTCCGTCATACTCACTATAACTGATAATTGGCACATAAACTTATCACATCTTGAAACTTCACCACACTTCTTCTATGGCTCATCTCACAGACTCATGGCTAGAAAGCAGCTGAACTTACCAACAGGTGTGGGCAGTAGGCTTTGAGCAACAGCAACAGTAATGAGGATGATGATGAAGCCAGGAGAACTCCAGAACCGCAGCAATGACTAAAAGGACTAAAGGACATTATGCAGTTTTGATAACTCTTGACCCTGTGCTTGGCGGTGGAATTGCTCTGAGTGCCTTTTGTGCTTTTATAGGCATAGCTGGAGATGAAGCATACCTGTTCAGTATAATTGTCACAGATTTCTTACTGATGATTATTCTGTTGTTTCATATGCAGCGCAACCTGAAGAGAAAACATTAGATTTCCAAAGAACATCTCATCAGTTTTAATCTGTTCATGTTGCCTGTTAACAGGACAGGGACTATTGTACGTTTTGCTGTCGTCACATTAGATTGTTTTTTTAAAGTGATTCATCTGCACCAACAGTTGAATAAAATATCAATACACTGAACCTCCATGTCATTGCCATGAAAGCTTTTCATTATGATAAATCTTGTCAAAATTACATATCTAGCCAGTAAGATACAACAGCATAAAATTTCCATTTGGTCTTGATTACTTCTCTGGTTTTAGGCATTTTCTTCAGTATTTTCTGCATTGTCTTCAACTGCAGCCACCGGCTGGAAGGAATACAGTCCAAAGAGCTATAAAGTGCTAATAGGCACTGTTCTTTGTTCCTTGTTACACACGTCAGCTTCTTTCCTCTTTTTTTGTTCAATCTGATTGGCACTGGGGAAAGTAGTACAAAAACTTGGTATTGTAGTAATTTCGTACATGCTTCAATAGCCTTTACACACCTAAACACTGTGCCTGAACAAGTATGCACTGCTTTTAAAGTCCGGGGTTTGTAAATAGATGCAAAAACCCCCAAACCAAACAAACAAAAAAAAAACCAACAAAACAAAACAAAAAAAACCCAAACTACACCTATTCTCAGAATTTGGAATATGCTTCACTTAATTTAGTATGTACTCAGTTAATGCTTTGTTCGATTTTGTGTGACATTAAGGTTTCAGATGAAATCTGAGTTGCTCAAACTTGGAGTCAGGTCAGCACAAACAACACTGTAGTCATTAGAGACAGCAGCACATTCAAAGGGTGGTATATATCATGGAAAAGTAGATCTGTCTCCTCAGACTGCTTCTGTCCACCTACTGATTACAGAGGAAATCTAGCATGACTTGGTTCTTGACACAGAGACCTTAGCTACATTGCTGATAGAAGGCAGGGTGATGAGAGTATAAATGTTATTACCTTTGAAGTCCCAGGCTCAGAGGGACGCAGGTTTCATTTAGTAGGGTACTAGACACCTGTTCAGTAATTGTTGGGTCAGAACCACCTTTTGGGGGATGCTCTGTGTGTGTGGAGGAGGAAGAGATGGGCCAAACCTCACGGAGGTGGGATGGTATCGTATCCCTCATGGCAGTGCCTGGAGCCCACATGGGGAAGCATCGGAACAGCTGCCCGTCACAAAGAGCCCAGGAAAAATATAACACTCCACAGGTCCTGGAGCCCCTGACCCAGCTCAGATTGGCAGGGACAGTGATAACATGGCCCCTCACCCTGGCCTGGGACAGCAGAGTGGCCAGAGGGTCAGAGGCCCCACCTGGGGGGTTTGGCCACAGGGACCAGAGCAGATAAAACCAAAGGCATGGGGGTGCCTCGTGTCGCAGCCCTGACATCTGCACATGTGAGAGCTGGTCTGCCACAAGGTTCAGTGGTAGCTGTATGATCTGTCTCTCCCTCTTTCTCTCTCTCTTCTTGCTCCCTCTGATTCTCTTTCTTTACTCCTTTCTTGATGCTTTAGGTGGCTTTTAGCTGAAGAGATTGGATTTTGACTGAAGTGCTGTGGATTAGTGCACACTGGGTCAGTACTGTGATGGAACATTTTGTCTAGCTTATGTGGTGCCCTTTTGCCAAGTTCGCTTATTTGCTCCCCTAAATTGTCAATAAATACCTTCTGGGAACATGTCTGTGTCTTATTCTCTTGATGCTATCCTGAAGTATTAAAGAATCCTTTATATATATATTTTAAAGTAAAACTGTCTGAGCCCATGAGCCTGCAGTTCCAGGACCGGAGTGTTACACAGAGGTGGAAACATCTTTTTAGAAGAGCTAAGCACTATAAAAAATTAGAATTCTTGCCAGTATACCACTGTAGTTAGAGGAAATTTATTCAATTATCTCTGCCCCAAATACTATTCAATCTTTCTTTGACAAATCCAGATGCAGAAAATTAAATCTGTCTCTCAGGAAGCCAACAGGAGTGTTGCAATTATCTTCAGTTAATTCAGAATTTCATTTAGGAAACTGAACTATGAGATGAAAACAAAGGTATTATAAACGGGTTTTAAGAAGCCCTTTCAGTGAAGTGGCCATGTTGGACAGGTCTTTGTGCAACCTGGTCTAGTGGGATCTTCCCTGCCCAGGGCAAGGGGGTTGTAACTAGATGATCTTTAAAGTCTCTTCCAACCCAAACCACTCTATGATTCTGATTCTGTGCTTGACATGCAAAATGAAAGGCTGGTCCAAGCACAGACCAGCACTAGGAGGCACTAAGAGGCACTAAGGTATGAAGAACAAGACAGAATAATAAAGTGAGAGCATATGTGAACAGATGGAGCATTGGCAGAAAAAAGAGGAGCAGGGGTTTGAAGTCATGGGATTACTCCAAACTGACACTCAAGTATTAAGATCAGAAACTGGCTTCTCATACTGTAAATTCTGCCTTGTTTACCAGAAAAGAGAAGAAAAAAATCAGTTTTCCATGACTTGATTATCACAATCTAGAATCGAGTCAATTTTCTTAATTCGAATTTGCTCTGCTTTGTATCCAGTGTAGACTGAACAATGCACAAACTACATGTTAAATAACAGATTGTGAGAATTTCGGTCTGAGTCTATTGCTTACATTATTACCTAATATCTAGAAAATGGCTAAATAGCAATAACAGTT
Source organism: Xenops minutus (assembly GCA_035221455.1). Taxonomy (NCBI): domain Eukaryota; kingdom Metazoa; phylum Chordata; class Aves; order Passeriformes; family Furnariidae; genus Xenops; species Xenops minutus. The sequence goes on along the minus strand of JAWWEE010000105.1, from coordinate 24,590,505 downwards.
TCTCTTAATAAGCATAAATCACTCTGAGTTAGTGGCTTTGAATCATGCAGAAAATAATATGGGAGTATGTTTTTACTGATATCGCTAGCTGACCCAGTGAAAGTTTCACAGTATTTTCCTAAAGCAGCACTCAGTTCTGTTAGCATTGATTAACCTGGTGTAAGAGAGTATTTACCTGGCATTAAATGAGAATTCTCATATGCTACCTTTAAAGATCACAGTGTTTAAATTTTTCATATGACTGAACTCTTCCTACCTTCATAAACATTAGAAATAATTTGTCAGCTCTTCCTTTAGTGACTGTCAACATTGCAAAGTCAATGGAGCAATGTCAGGTTATATCAGTTATGAAGCTGGCCAAGGTTCAAAGGTAATTTAAAATTTCTAAGCTATCACAGAGCAGGCAACAGTTGTGCAACTGAAAGCATTACCACAAAAAAACACCAGGAGAAAAATAATTAACTTCATCTGCTTATTCCGGACCTGAATAAATGCACTTAATGACTGGGGATGGTAAGAACAACTTTAAACTTCTAGGTGTTCTTCTTCAAACAATCATGGAAAAATAATTTAACTCAGCTCTTTTTTTTTTTCCTTTTTTTTTTTTTAATAAGTATTTCTGCCTTAAGACATTGTTGTAAAATTGATTCCTTGATATTCAGCTAGAAAGTGGTAGCAGATCACCAGTAATTCTTATGAGAAAACCTTATTTCAATATATACAGAATCATCCAACTTCAATTTTCTTCTAAAAATTCCAGAAGGAAAGGCTGTGTCATATTGTTACAAAAGGTTGATCTGGCCTTTTTCCAGTTGAATGAAATCTCTATTACGCTGCTATCATGACATTAGAGTCAGGCCCAATGCTTTAAAGGGAGAAGATGTTTAAAGATCCTGATTAAAGCACATTGGGGTTTTATGGTTAATTTCATTCCCTGCACATGTTCAGAGCCACAGCTGAGTTCCTTAAGCTCTTCATTTGTGTGTGGAATTATCTGCTTCCTTTTGGGCTAAAGCACTGTAATATGAAATTTCATCTCATGGTAATTTTGGTAGACAGACACTCAAGAGAGAGAATCAGGCGCTGTTTTCATTTGCTGTTATCTTATACACTAAACAGAGGCATGATGTTAACCAAAGTGCAACTGATGGCATAGAATATTCTGATATTTCAGGAAGTGTTTTAAACTGTTAAGAATTCCTCCAGTACGCCATCCCTGTATTTTTGGATGTTGACTGCTACAGAGTAAGAAGCAGCGAGTGTCATTCCAAGAAGTTTGATAACCCCTGATCTGGTTTATTCTCGTATGCTATGAAGGTCCTCTGCCAAACACCTCTCCAAAGATATTTTTCTCACTAAAGGGATATTTATTCTTAATGTGCTAAGAGTGTTTCTTCTCTGTAGTTTGGCATAACTGTAAAATTAAAAATCATTCAGCCTGTTTGGCATGAAGTGGTTTTCCTGAGCCTATGGATTACTACCATACATTCTGAATCGAGACTGTAACAACAGCTTCAGGATATGCTTACACTCCTGCATTTTTCCCTGCAAGGGGATAGATGAGCTACATTAATTGGTCCTGAAAATAAATTTGGAAATTTGCATACCTGTTTGGGGGTTTTTTGTTTGTTTATTGGAGGGGAGGGGGGGGTGGGTTTTTTTTGTTTGGTTGGTTTTGTTTTCTTTTCTTTTCTGCAACATTTATTAGTCTAAAACATTAATGGAAAATATTTCTGTCCAGCTAGCAATCTGTTTTGGAAGTCTTCTATATTTGCTCTGCCTTCTTTGGACGTAATGCTATGAATGCAAGACTCAAAAGCCAGAAAAAAGGAAAGATTGATATCTGCAACACATTCTTCAGAGTTTTGAATTAATTACAAGCTTTATACTTAACTAAGAAAGGAAGAAAGCTTTCTGGGATGCAAGTTGAATGACTGTTAAAATTACATCTTTACGAACAGTCTGCTTTTATGATCAGGGGTGTAGATGTGTGTTTGCATTGCATGCAAAAGTTTTTAGCTAATCAACATCTGCATCTGGAACCACCCTGCACCAACCTAGTTAAGCATTATAGCAGTCAAAAAGCTGCACTGGGAGCTAATGATCCACAGAGGAAGGGTGAAGAAAAGGACCAGTAGTTTTCAGCAAAGACAAGTCTGTAGAGAAACAGTCTCAGCATTTGAAACGTGAGATTTAGGGCCAAATGGCACTTTTCAGCTTCTGAGCCTGTTTGCATGTGAGCCAGTCACATCTGGACTCCTTGTGATCCTGTAATTCATGTGCATGTTTGTGTCGCTGGAAAAGGAACACGGGGCAATGTGACACCACTAAGCACAACTTTGTGGAAATGAGCATACAATATCAGAAGTGAAATAAAGCCTGCAAGAGATGGGTCTCTGAGGAAGATGGAAAAAGTGAAGTATAATGCCTTGAGAGCAGGTTTTATTCTACTGTAAAATGGAGTTTGCCCTGTCTGTGTCACTGTCTTGTCCCCAGATCACACTGGGAACACTCTCATTAAAATGCAAGAAAGTACCCAGGCAGGTTCTGTGAGAAACCCCTTCCAATCCTGTTGTTAACCCTTTCCCTACTTGTTGTAAACAAAGGGAACAAACAAACTCAATTTTCATTGGTGGGACATCACTTCCCCTGTGACCCTATATAAATCCGGACCCTGGGAATAAACTTTCTCTCTGCTTCCTGTTCTGCTGGCTGCCTGGTGGTTTCTACTTGGGACATCTCTAGGGACTACGTGGCCAGGGAGGATGGGAAGGGGGGAGCGAATACACTTCAGTTGCCGCACAACTTACTAGGTGGATCAAGTGAGTGATATGCTTTGGCTGAAAAAGCTTTACACTCACAGACACAAGCCAGGACCCACCCCAGTTATCACCTGAGCAAGTGGGCTGTTGTGCCTGGAGGAAGCACAACACTCCACTATGACCAGACCAAGCGTCAGGCTCTGTTCAGTGGCTTAGAACCAATGGTTTCCCTCTGTGTCCTCCTTCTTCTCATCCAGTGTTAGATGTCTGCATGCCAATGCTTCCCTTGATGTCAGTTGTTTGAGGGGTTTACAGCCACTATTCAGCACAGGCTGCCAACCACATCAGTACCCAGCAATATCACTGTCTATCTTTCCAACAGTTTCAAATAATGCACTTGCCTAACATGTTGATCCATGGCCCGTGCCAAGGCTCAATACACTCCACTCTTGTTTGCATTTCCTTGTCGGCTGTTATTCACTATACTTACTGTGAATCAAAGCATGGTCATGAAGGCACAGTGACAACCAGCTCGGTCCCTTTTTCCTCTTGATCTTCCCTTTAATAGTCCCTCTGCCGCATACTGGAATCACTCATAGAAGCAAAACAAAAAAATCTGAACAAAGATGTTCCTGCACCATGCTCTGGACACATCTCAAGTCCTTCTGTCTAGATACATCTTGAACATCCAGACTCAGAGTGCCTAAGCAAACAGTCAAAAAGCAGAGGATCCACCTGTTCTTAAAACCAATCCCTGTGTGAACCTGACCAGACAATGCCCCAAGAAAGCTTATCTAATTTAGCCCTGGTTTGAGTGGGGATTGAACCAGATGCTCTCCAGAGGCCCTTCCAATTTATAAAGTCTTTTTCAAACTGTTTTGCAGTGATCCTCTGACATGATCTCCCTTTAACAAAAGCTGTTTGCTGTTGACTTTGCCACTTGCATCCTTTCAACAATGAAACCCTGAAGCAGCCCTAAGGCAATTTGCATGTACCAAGAAGACAGACAAATCGTCATCTGGAACAGGCATCTGGAGAGTTTTCAATATCTCCTCAAAGTACAGGATAGAAGGAAGATTTTGGAAAATATGTTTTCAGGGCACCTCTTAGTTTTAATAATTGAAGGTGTCATAGATAATAAAAATACTGGTTCTTCCTACTGGCCTAAAACCCCTTTTTCTCTTTAGAGTTGTGTTCAGCAACTGTAACATGTTGATTCAACGCTGCAACATATTGAAAAAAAAAAAAAGCAGTGCTGATGTAATGCAAAAACAATCTATTGATCATCTTGACATCCAACAAATAACTTTTCCTCTTTAATCTGGAAATAATGGCTGTTGCAGGTGTTACTAAACTATGCTATTGCTATTCTACAGGCAGTCTTTATTGTTGAACTCTGGGTTTGGAGTTTTTTCTTTTCCACTGGTGCATATTTCTAGCTTTCTCCTTCCAGGTGTTATTGTGACATATCCTTTACAGGAGTATGTGGGTTGAGTACTTACGGTGTATAGTTCACACGTTTGCCATCTACAGCTCACATGACATCAGACACACAACCTAAAGAGGTTACCAAGTCACAGCTGGGAAGCCTGCTGGGATAAGAAAGCAATATTTCATTATTGCGGTTCAATAGACTACCTTTCAGCTGATTGCTGGCCTTCCTCATCAATACCAGTGAAATGTTACAGTGATTGAAGCTCTTCTTAACAATTGTTCCTTCATGCAAATGATCCATTTCTAGATTTTCTATTAATTATCAACTTACTGCGCTTTTTTTTGAGATACATGAAAAAAAATACTCATAGGAATGTAGACCAGAGATTCCCTGCAAAATACTTATCATATCATTTTACTAAGCATTCACCATTTATGCTTATTGCAGCTATGCAGCTGCCATGGTATCTAATGTACACATCTTACTCAGCAAAACCCGAATATTTCCCATGGGATGTTCAGCCTGGTGGCCTGAACCACAGCGTCTTTCCATCTCCCGTTACCAGGTTTCTTTCACACATGGAAGAAAGAACCAAGGCAAAAGTCCAGCACATGCATCTGAATCTGATGTTCTCAATTGCTGCTTAGAATGGTATCCTTTTTACCAGCATTAAATACAAACTTGCAAATCCATTCCTGGGAAGGACCACAGACCAGTCACCATTTAAAAAAAAAAAAAAATAGAAAATTGCCAAGAGTTGCCAGCGCAACTGTGTGAGTACCATTGACATCACCAAAGATATTCAATTGGCTTCTAATTAGAAATGTGACTTAATATTTTACCACTTTTTTTGTTTCCTTTTTAAAACATCCATATGTTTGGCATTTTGTTCATAGGACTACAAACAAAAATGAACAGAAATGAATAGAAATTAATTCTGTGTCCATAGCTGAGATACATAAGGAGATTAAATTTTTTGTTTCAAATGTAAGACATTTTTAAAGCTTCATTTTTAAGTCAAAACCAGTAATGTACATTCATAATATAACATGTCGTACAGCTTCATTATTAAAAATTAATACTAAGTATCTGACTAAAGGAGCTGGTAGAAAAGCAAGGGCTTTTCCCAGAAAAATGCTAACAAAAATGAAAAACAATGAAAAAGAGCTATCAGCATTTTTGTTAGGAATGTTTTCTGTTTCCCACCACCATATCCACACCCCTTCCACGAAAGGAAACCTAAGAGCAAAAATTATTTCAGAAGAAAAGAAAATATTTCACTTCAGAAACATTGCCAAATGGGAGATCCAGAGGAACTGTAGTTCTAGTATTTCATATTACTAATCTCCCTCACAAATTTATCTTCCAGGTTGCACTTTTTCACTGTTGCAACATAATCTTTAGCATCATGAGAGAAGCCAGGTATATCATGGAATTTTGTGGTCAGAGCACGTCAAGAACAATTCAATGGAGCTTCAGATCTCAGTCTTATAACCTAAGAAAAGACAACCGTGATTCCCACAATGCACTGTAACAGAAATTTTGAATGAAATTTCTTATTATCAGCCAAATATTGACCTATTCAACTATTTGAATTTTTGAAGGAAAATTATAGACCCAAGGGAGATATTTGTGGAAATACTTTTTGTCAAAACCCCACATTTCTTGTACAAAATAGCAATATTGACTATAAAAAAAGGCAATCAGCATGACTATTTGGAGCAAATGGAGGTAAATACAAATAGCTACACTGGTCAGAGAAATTATCTAAACATTTAATTTTTCATTTGGAGTGCTAAAGTATTTCTCTTTCTGTGAACAAGGCTGGATTTCACAGCAGTATATTGCCCCAGCAGAACAGTGGCAGAGAAAGAAGCTGTGCTGCAGCTTCCTCTGGCACTGGGCAGACAGAATAAGGGACACAAAGGCTGACCACAGAAGTAAATATTATTTTGAAATGTAGAAGCAAGACAAACATAAGCAGGGAACTTTATTAAATAGAATAGTTACCTTCTTCAAAAAGAACTTTTTTTCTCACACTCCTGCATACAATTTCATTGATTTCTGTGAGATTAACTGCATACATCTGGCTTGCAAGAACCTCAGAAAAACAACCTCTGAGCAAACTGAAATGGCTGCCTGAACTGCAATTTTACATTCAAAGCAAATTTTTTTCTCTTCTTGCCATCTACCATAATTATTATTGTTTCTCTGGAATGTTCATTGCATTTGAAATATGTTTGAACAACATTGTTCTTACTAGTCATAAAATGGTTCTTATAATGGATTTACCAAATTATTGATTCAAAGCTTTGTCATAAGTCAGCCACAGAAAACAGCACATTCTATAATTATGCAGTAGCTAGAAAAAATGCTTTTCCTTGCTTCTTTTACATTACTTATCCACCTCCTTTCTCCTAACTATATTTTCCATACTTGATCCAAAGCTACAGCAGTACAATGCAGGAAGAAAATATCTGCACAGTGTCAATTCTCACATCTAGATTACTACAGTGAGTAAATTTTTGATACCTAAATTCTCAGAATTCAGGGACTATATGAAAGATTTAACAAACTTTGAGATAAATGGAGAGAGTCAAGAGGCTTGAGAATAAGCCTCACACATTTCCTCATGTTTTAGAGAGCTGAATGCTTTTTGAAAAAAAAGAAAGAATTAATGATTTTTACTGGCCCTGGAGGGCTTTGCAGAAGTGTAAGTCCATTCTGACAGTTTTTTATTAAGGGAGTTTGATTAGCAGTTCTTCATACGAAAGCAGTCAGCTCTTTAATATGGTGCAGGGTGAGTCTCTAATGTGGTGCAGAGCCCAGCCCTTGTGGTGTTACATGCTGGAAAGGCACTTTTTCCATTCCAGACAAAGGAATGAAATTGTCTGCATTACAGAACATTCTGCTGAAGCAACAGCCCCTCCTTGACTGGTCTGTAATGGACTTTGGAGAGCGATTCGTTACGGGCCAGGACATAAGGCAGGCATAAAGTGCTGCCCACTTCCATTAGCAGCCCACAGGGTCTATGAGGATTACCTCGTGCAGGAACAGCCAGGCCAAAACTCTATAAGTGATTGAAAGTGCATCAGTTTTCTAAAAGCATCCTCCTAAAGCAGGAGGCCAGGAGGGGCTATGAGAGTTCCCGAAAACCCCACTGCAAATCATGTCTACCTGCAGTACACCCAGAGACCTTAAAAATCATATAGTTCCAATTCCCCTGCCATGGGCAGGTTCATATTCCATTAGCAAGGTTGCTCAAGCCTGGAAGGACAGCATATGCTTTTGAAAATCTGCAGCATTTCACCAATAAGGCAACTGCAACTATTTCCCAAAATAAAGCAACCTTTGAGTAACTGAGTGGAAGGGGGCTTTATTCTACTTTCATATATATGACTTTGAAGGATGTAAAATTATAAGATATCAATGGATAATTCAGGTTGAAAGGGAGCTCAGACAAAAACATAACAACCTGCTTAGGATTTGAAATTTTGTTTGCAACTGCAATAAATATTAAATAAAAAGCTTTATTTTTACTAATTCATGTCTTTAAAATTTCTGTTTTCTTGAAATAAGGTAGGAGTCATATATAGAAGCTTGCAAAAAAATAATGCACAATGTTGGGAGAGTAGCCCATGCATGCAAGACAGCACTGTGCATTCCTTGCCTATGGAACAAACTGCTGAACTAAAACTGTCTTTAAAAAAAGGCTCCTGTGTTTTAGCAAAGAGATCTTTCAGTTGTGCTATTCAGTATCAAATGGTCTCCCTCACATTGTGAAGAAACATGGCAAACACAAGGCATTAATTTTCAGAGGGGGAAATACTCTGACTGTGACAGAACCATTACCGGGCCTTTAGTGTCATTGCATGAAATAATTGAGCTGGGCAGATACAAACACGTGGTGTGGGGAGTTCTCCAGGATTGAAAAGAACTAGTCTTTGCCTTAGAGCAATAGTATTTACTCATGAGTCTACCTTACTGATAGAAGACTGCTCCTCGTGGTTAAAATGGAAACATTTTTTGGTACTTACTAATGATAAACATTATCAGCTTGGCTTCAAATATTTTACCTCCGAAGTATTTCATGAGTATTGATTTTCAGAGGTTTAAACTTTTTCTTAGAAGTGCTTAGCCATTTTACTGCAGCAAATAACCAAGGAAAAAAAAATTTGTTACATTAATACAAAGGTTTTCACATAATCATTACTTAAAGAAATTCTGAAATCTAATATATGGATTTGTTGTTCTTATGCATTTAATACAACAATGAGCCTTTACAGAATATTTAAAAAGCAATTTTTGCAAGAGCATTTGCCTCAAAGACCTCACGGTCTTAATCAACCAACTTAATTATATTCCTTGTATATCTAAAGGGATTAGATATTCAAATATTCAATATCAAAGTCTAACCATATGAAATTAAGTGCTTCCATCCACTTGGAGTTGTGTGGTATTTCCATGGACTAAGTTTAGGACCATATAAAATCACTGGATTAAAAACATAGAAATGAAGAAAATTTTACAGGATTATTTAATTTAACATTTTTCTCTCATTAGCTTTTTGCTTACTTTTATGTTTTGAGGCAAATTACCAACAGAATCTTAGTGCTGGGTGAAAATTAGTCATATTAAAAGTACTCTTTTCTTTGAATTTCACAACAATATTTTTACCATTTTCCTAAGTTTCAGAAAACTCTTTTTCCTCCTGCTACATTTTAGTTTGGTTTTGGAAGCTGATTCTTTCCTGTTTGTGATACGGAAGTCTTCTGAAATCACTAAATAATTGGAGTTGGTTTCACCTAGCTAGGAAAATGGCTGAATACCTCTAGGAGAGCTTAGCCTTATCTTTTCTCCTTCCTTTCAATTTTTCCGTGCAAGGCATAAGAAGTGGAAAAGGAGATGTTAAGCAGCTTGACAATCACTGCGTGTTGCACCCTTGAAGTTACACAGCTTGGCCTTACATATCTGAACCAAGGATAGTCTCTTGCTGAAGGTGATTTTCAGAGTACTTATTAATCAATTTATTTCTGTACTATCTCAGATGCTGACGAGATTTTTATTTGTTTTCTGATGTGGGTTGTACATAGCCTATGAGCATCCTCATTGCTTTCTTCTCAGACTTTTGTTGTAGAATTTTCAAAAAATTAAATAAACTCCAAATTTAATTTAAAAACAGCAATCTGAATCACTTACAGCAAATTCAAGGGCAGTAACAAATGTAGAATATAGTCTTGAGCATAGTTATCTAACTTTGCATATTAACCCTAATGGTTTTTTTTTTTTTGCCACTGAGATGTCATGGAAAAATGTCCCTTTAGATACTGCATTTAATGTATCATATAATAGATTCATGACTATTCTATAATTTTATTT
>JAWWEE010000105.1:24504820-24580829 GCA_035221455.1 Xenops minutus | reverse complement strand
CTAGTTTTAAACAACAGTAGAGTAAGAATACCCTGGGGGGGGCGGGGGGAATAAGAAAAGCTAGATATCCATTTTTCCAATTTCTTTTTACTACAGAATTTCTTCATTAATTTGGGATATGTGTGACATAAAAGTTAGTTCCTGGAAAATACTGAAAGAAGTTCATGAAAGTGTTGTACTTTAACTCACTGTATGGAATGGTACTTACACATCAGGCTTCCTATATCTGTATGGAACAGCCTGCAACGTACCCAACCTGACATCTACATTTAAAACCCATTTGAAAGCAAGCGGAAAGCAGATGCTATTCTCCCTTATATGACACCAGTACAATTCCACTGGAATTCAGAATATTCTGTTGCAAAGGCACAGTCAAAATTCATTCTGAAGTCTTAGGAGCTGCCAAAGTCAGCTTTAGCTGGAAGGCGCAGAGGCTCTTTCCTGAGGCAGCTCTCTGGGACTGCACAGATGTGTCACTGGCAGATGGGCTATGGGATGAGCAGCTGCTCCATACACCCTGAATGGGCAGTGTGAAATTTCCTGATTGGGCTTCCCTCTGACAGCTGAGGCAGAAGCGTTGCTCTCTAGAACACATACCAGCACTGGCAGAGTCCAAAGAAGCATAGGGATCCCAGCTGCTAGGAATTTATTGTTGTGACCTAACAAGCAACACAGGTTATACTCACAAAATGCACCACTACTCCAACCCTACTGGTCCTGAAAGATAAGAAGATATCCGTAAAAAAATGAGAAATGTATTTAAGTTTCCCACATACTCAAGACTAAACTGGGATATTCTATAACCAATCTTTGGTGATTACCACATCAAGATTTCTCTGCACAGCAAGTCTCCATCATGTTTTTTCTACACAGAGCATGCCCTGTTCTCGGACTCCCGGTAAAATTTCTGTCATTACACACAAAAGCAATTTCAGATGACTACTTTCCATTCACTAAGAAAGGTCACAAATGCTTGCCCCATGCCCTACCTGCCCTGTCAATTCAAATTTGCCATGTCAACAATGCTCAACTCCTCAAGGGACTGCGGGGGACAGTCATACATCGGTCAGCTTACATGGCCAGCCAGTGTAGGCCAAGACGACCAAAGTGCTGTGGTACATCCCACAGAAAGGAAGGCCATGGCCAAATTTAGTATTTGATCTCATTGTGTTGTGGGATTTTTCCATATCACCCTGCGAATCAAAGCAGAGTGTGTTGCAGAAATCAGAACACAAAGATTGAATGCCATTACATTGCCATTACTGTAATCACAGCAAAACCAAGACCTGGAAAAAGATTTTTCATTCCTCTTCCTCACAGCTAATGACTGAGCAGCTAGGAACTGTCTACAAGCTAATAATGTTCTTAAAGGGTGAACCGACTAAACAGCTACACAAGGACTATTTAGCCTAGAGAAGAGAATGCTCAGGCCAGATCTTATCAATGTATATATAAAAACCTGAAGCGAGCATGCAAAGAAGATAAAGACAGGCACTTTTCAGTGGTGCCCAGTTAAGGACAAGAGGCCATGGGCACAAACTGAAACACAAGAGGTTCCCTGTGAACATTAAGTAACACTTTTGTACTGTGAGGGTGACTGAGCACTGGTGCAGGTTGCCCAGAATGGTTACAGAGTTTCCCTCCTTGAAGATAATGAAAAGACACTGAACATGGGCAACTGGCTCTGGGGGGTCTTGCCTGAGTAAAGGACTGGTCAAGATGACCTTCAGAAGTCCCTTCCAATCTCAACCTGCCTGTGATCCTGTGATAAATGCTAAAAAAACGCTAATATAAAGTACCAATTCAAACCATAGCTATTTTACTGATTGGTATACTAAAACTGTTTGTCAGTTCAGTTTTGGTTTGTTTGTCGATAAAACTGGTATTTCTGTCCTATTCAGTTATTAGATTACTCATTTACTCATGCAATCTGGCCAGACACAACACTTACTGTCTTCAGTACAGTAGATATATTGCCCTCTCTTCCCTAATACAGGAAATCCTGATGAATTGTCACTTCTAGAGAAAGGAGCAGTTTATCCAAGCTGTCCCTTGGAATTACAGCAGAACGCTCCATCTACTCTCCAGTTAGAACCACAGCCAGCTCTAAGCCAGCTCTAAGAGTTCATTAATTCCCTTATCACTCTTCTGGGCCATATCTGAGCATCAAAAAAAGGTAAACCATAATCAACTGCAACAGGCATTCCTACCAATCTTCATGCTGTCACAAAGAAAAAATAATTAAGACCACAATAAGCCCACTAAGACCTAAAGAGAGGCTTTTACAAGTAGCTGGCACCACTTCCCTGTGCACAGACCCAATGCCCAAAGCTGTATTTTTATGCAAAGCTTAACCAATCATTACCATTTAATCCTCATTTTATCCAGGAAGGTCACCAGTTTCATGGAGATGAAAATATTATTCATATCTGAACCTCATCAAAATTCTAATTTTGAAACCTAGCAAGAGCCAACTGAGAACGAGGTTCTACTCCACCCATTGCCAATTATTCACAAGCTGCCATGAGATGACATTAGCAGGGGTTCTCATACCAGGCTGTATTTCAGTCCTTGAGTACCTTTCTGCTGTGCAGTCTATGCTGTGATGACATTTTTAACAACATGCCTGTGCATTCTTCAAGATGACTGGCATTGCAAATACCCGGGTTTCTTTCTGCTCATCCAAGGAGATATATCATTTCAAGAAGCATGATTTTTACAACAGTAAGTCAACCTCCCTAATTTTAAATTAAAATGGATTGCTAAAAAGAATTACTTTAAAAGAGCTAGAGGTTCAGTCCCCTTCCTAAAAACAGAGTTCCCCTCCCACTGAAAACACAGTTCCCTTGTTTCCTCTTCCATGAGCTTGACAGGCAACCCATAACATTGCACATCACATTGCCCAATGAGCATTGCATCATGACTCAAATATTGCCAGTGGCCTCATACCGCGTTCAGAAGTTTAGAGGTTACTGTTAGCAAGTGAGACTCCCTGTTATGCTTCTGGGGAGTTTGTCCTAAAGACAAAACAATAAAAGCAATACAGAGAGATCCTAATGTTCCCTTCTTGACCATGACCAGCAAAGCAACTATTCATGATAAAAGAGACCTGTGGAAGATGTTTTAACCATATTTCTCAAAAAAACTTCCCTTAACCTCTACCAGAATGTTCCTCAGTGGCTGTAGGAGTACCTATAATCCATGTCTGAGGGGAACAGAGAGACCTACCTGCAGCTACACTTGTTATTTTAAGTAACACTTGCCATTCCTAATGGTGAGTGCTGAGAGCATATTTTGAATAAGCACCTGGGAAAGGAAGACAAAGCCCTTTCCAGCTGGCATCACCATCTCTGAAAGCACTAAACAGGAGAGAGAATTTGGAGACACACTGTTTTCTGGTTGAGGTGAGCCTCTTCAGAAGACCTGTCTCTTCATAAGGGGGACTACATGCTCAATGATGTAAGAGCACAAAGGGAATGTTCCTATTTAGTAACACACCTGGAATGGTACCTGAATATTCAAACACTTACTGAGATATTGTTTTCCTAATACAAAAATACATGAAAACAGAAATCTGAATATGATTCAAACACAAGGAAAATGTATTTGAGTCATATGTAATCTCTGGATTTTTAAAAAATTTGGGGAGAAACACAAAGTCACAGAGAAAAGACACCTGGCATATTTTTCTTTTTCTACAGGATGTGACAAACTAGATAGCTTGAATTTAATACATTGCAATTATTTGCTTTATGGAAATATGAGGATTTGTTCCAGATTTTTAGCTATACCTGTCAAAAGGAACCTAAGACAAAAAGTTAAACAGCCTCATGTCTGCTACAGTCTGGAAATGATGGATGAAATAAAACCCCAGTAAAGTTTGGAGTGAAGGACAGCTCAGAAAGGTGCCAACTACTTACAGGCAATGTTTCTGAAGACAGGGAATTTTACAATTGAGATTCCATGTTCTCTGTTTATAGTTTAAAAATGTACTCTTGTTTTTTGATTCAATAAGCTTCTTCAAGGTAACTTGCTGGAATAGAAGAGGTGCATTAATAATATAACAAATAAACCCAAAGGAAAATTAAATCCAGAGGAAAACCTACCATCACTGTAAGTATCTAACTAGAAATACAGATCACAACCCAAAGTCAGTCAATAAATTCTTGGTCTGATCTTCAGCTAGTGAATAGGAAACAGATTAACATTGAAATCAAAAAAGACACGTTGATTTACAGCTGCTGAGAGTCAGCTGTGGATCTGACATGATAGACAAGTCTGATGAGATGATGTAAAACAGAGTCAGAGCTCAGTGGTCATAAATCTACAAAGACGAGTTGTTTTAAGCAGCAAAACCCAGACTGATTGTACCTAGTTCATGACAAAGAACATGGGGCTTGGATCACTTAAAATTGGACCAGGGCATTATCTGTTGAAACATGGTAGCCGTTTATTCCTGCATTTCTTTAACTACTTTTATTTTGTTTGCTTGTTTATAAAAGTAGTCTTTTAAGGAGAAATATTCTCAGTAGATTATCACAATTAATGGATACATTACTGTGGGTTCTAGAGAAGCCTCATTCCCAGGTAACAGCTCAGAGTCATAGAATCATAGAATATGCTGAGCTGGAAGGGACCCATCAGGATCATCAAGTCCAACTCCTGACACTGTGCAGAACACCTCAGGTATCATTCCACGTGGGTCCCTTCAGTCTACTTGTCATTGACAAGTTCCTTATGGATACAAGGAAACACATGTTCCTGATCCCCAGTGTAATCACTGGGAGCTTTGTCCTGATCAAGGGTTACACCCTTCCTATGAGCTATGTTAGCTGGGGACAGTTTGTGGGAAACTCTTACACATGCATTGCATGACCACTCAAACTACAAATACAAGCAGACCAAAGCAGATGTCTGTGTGGGATTTCCTTGCACATCTTTTCCTGACAGATGATGATTTCCAGCAACTCTCCCGTTTTTCACATCCAGAAAAGAAACCATCCTTAATGCCTGTGGCACAGTATTTAAAGAGATCCATTGAATTAATAGAAGAAAAGGTCACATGAGGAAAATGTGACCTAGCATAAGGACAGTTTCTAGTTGCCCTGCTGCCAACTGAAGTAATGTAAAGTTCCTTCAAGCAAAATAGCCATCGCTGCATCACGATGGCTCCTGCTGCAGGAGCAACTGCACTGCTGATGCAGCAGATACTGAATCATAACTATTTGTGCAAAATATTTAGAAGGACAGGCACTACAGTCAAATTACTTTCGTAAGCTGGGTTTTAATTGTGGTGTTTCAGCAGAAGGATTCAGTTAGTAAATACACTGAAAAAAACTACTTAGGCTATCTCAGGCTACACTTGTGCCTCCTAATGCAGAAGAATCTTAAAGCATGCACTGGAGATCTCTAGATGAGTTTGTACAAGTATAAAATGCCCTGATAAGCTTGCTGTCAGGGAAGATGCTATAAGACACAATTTCACTGAGTTACAGAATCACTGATGGTAAAGAGCTTAAACAGAAAAATGAGCAATATGTATATTTGAATACATTTTGTTGTCTATTTCTATTATCTTTTATCTCACCGATACACAAGGTTATATCTTCAGGAATAATACAATACAGACTAAAAAAATTATAGGTCACATTAATTTCCAGACATAAACAAGGACATTATTAACATAATCTAATCCAATTACTCCTGAAAGCACAATATGCAATAGATCCATATGAAAAAAAAACAGTCATAAAGGATGCTCTTTGATATAACCATAACCAAATGTTAGTCTGCTTCTCATTTTTTCTTAATTTCCCTGTTCAGAGTCATTTTATAAACTCTGCCTGTTAAACAAAACAACTCTCCTAGGGCTAGCTGCTTCATTTTTATAAGATCAACAAGATTTTAAGTATTCCTGGGAGCTGCTTTCAGGAGTTAATTATAGGGTGAGGAAATGGGAACATGCAAGCATATGGCCTTCAGACTCTGGCACAAAGAAGTATTCACTTATAATGAAAAAGAAATGGTTGAAGATTTCAGGTCTCTGCACTTGCAAAGAAAATAATAAATAAATAAATAAAACAGCCCCAAACAAACAACACAAAAATGCAGATAACCAATTTGTTCATCAGACAGTCTGTCTTCTTTCATGAGATATCAACAACTAATGAACATCTGTTAAGACAGGAATTCACTGAGCTCATACTACTCATTAACTTCACAAATGGTGTTCCCATAGCACATAGACAGATGACTAGGTCAGGGAATAGGACCAGTTGCCACTTTTTCCACAGAATGAAATGACAGAAAAAAGACAACATTTTGAGAGAATGTTGCCTCTCAGGATATCTCTTTCAAAGCCATTTCAGTTCTTCTGGCAGGAAGCTTGCAGTGCTGATGTTTAGACTTCCCTATTCACTGGCATCACACCAGCAGCTCTCTCCTCTTCATTCATGTCTTTAAGAACTAATTGTTTCCCTTTTAACATTCTGTATGGGACTGCCACAAGGACTCAAGCACAGTCCCTTGCTTGCCCAAGTGAAAATAGCTACACAGATTGCGAGCTCTGCAGTGTTAACTCTGCCTGGCTTCAGGCTGCAATTCATGCTGAGTTGTCCCTTTCTCACTCCATGTGATATGATTGCCCAAACTGCTTCACTAATCCATTAGATTTCATCTTTTAAAGAAACTCTTGGATGGGATGGGGACTGAAGAATGTTTGCAAGTAGACTTAACAGTCTTTAAGTATTACAAAACTATTATTGGAGAAGAATGGACTTAAGTTAAATTAAAGTGCTTTTTTAAAAAAAATGTCCTTGAAAAAATACATATCTCTGCTTCCAAATTCTCCATTAACAATCCCTTCAAAATTACAACTTCAATGAAAAGACAGAATGGCAAATCTCTTGAACCATGTTCCAAATGACAAAAGCAAATCCTCTGTGAGATACTGAAATCCTTCATTGACAGTAAAGCACTAATGGGAAGTGGGTTTTCCCCATGCAAATAACTCTAATAGCTGACTGTGCAAGAAGTATTAAAACACCTAGGAATTAAATGCTAAACTTTTCAGAAATTACACAGAGAAATGAAGAACCACCAAAACAGCATTTTCTAAGAGACAGTGCTGCCAAATTCTCTGTGCTGTGTGCTTCAGGTGAGCAAACCAATTCCAGTACTGTTAGAACCACATGCTTAATTCTTAGGTTGGTGATGTTTTCTGTGCTGCATACCAGAAAGCAACAATTCTGCCTCAACTTTGGTGAGATTGAAATGGAAACCATGCCTTAGTGATGTAGAAGACAACAAGCCTTTTGATATGTGTGTGCAGGGAGAGGTAAGGGCAGTAATGTTGAGAGCTTTTAATTTCACAGTCCTTATGAATCACTTTACTATGGTTTTCTTCAACATATTTCCACTAAAGGGGAAATAAGCAGTTCCTGTCCACTTTCAAGACTCTGACAGAATACACATTTGTGTGTGCTTTTGTAATCAGTTTACATATTCAGATCAGACAACATCTGGTTTGCAGAAATATTTTCCTTTCCAAAAGAAAAACTGAATTAGTCTATTATGAATCATTCAACAGTATTGGTATTACAATCTCAGCTGAAATAAATGTCATAAAACTACCAGGCAGTAAACACAACACTAATAGTAGGGGATCTAACTTCAACATTTTTTTTAAGTTATTTTCATGAATGTTTGGTGTTCTCAATTTTCTGCCATCTCACCTGAACTTACACTGAGCCATCCCTTTCTTTCTAGGCCAGTATATTTTCCATTTGGCATCTCACTCCTAGAGTACACCAAATGTCAAGAAAGGGATAACTTCCTCTACTTAACAAGGTTATCTCATAGCGCAGAGTCTTTACTTAGCACAGTTCAAAGAAAAAGTGGTTTTGGATGGAGAAGGCAAATCCCACCAGAGGATTCCTCTGAAACAAGAGTTTACTAAATCTGTTCCCTAGATCACATGGTGTACCACTCTCACACGTGCAAGGTGATTACCAGATTTCAACCCCAGCGTGCAACAGGGTGACTCACCATAATGCAGCTTTTCTCACTTATTATCTGGACAATACATTCTGAAAATGCATTTGATGTGTGGCTTTGGTGAAAAGTTTGCAGTTTTTCCTGCACTAGAAACTATGTGTCTGGGCAGCAAGTCAGCAAATGATAGGCCAAGTTCAAAAGCTTTATCAAGGTACAGCTATTAAGCATTAAAAATTGTATTGATCAGAATCATTTCAGTTTAGAGCCAGGTCACACAGAAACACTACAGAAGCAAGGAGCTCTTAAGTTTGCCAGAGCACATGGGCCTGTTAGGGTCAATGATGTCTATTACCAGAACTTTGTTTGAACTGAGAAAGATAAATGCCCCAAATAAGCCTTTTTTCCTTTCAAAGTCTTGTAAAAACTTGATTGTCTGAGTGTAGTTCTACAAGCTTTGGCTTTTGTTTCTGGGCTTAAATTAATACTGGTTTGTCTGCCTAAGCAGCCCCTATATAATTAAGTAATGGCAGCAAAAAATAACTAGACTCTCAAGCTGAAAGTTTAAAAAAATCTTGGTAATGTCCCCTTCCTTTGCCTCCCAATTCCCAAAAGAATCATTCACTCGATGTAAACACTATAAGTTTGTTTTTTTTGAAAAAAATCTAATGGTAGATTTTGATATCCTCTGATTTTAAAACTGCTCAGAAGACAGAAGTACACACGGGAGCAGGAGATATTTCCCCCATCTCAGGAACTTCTGTAGCAAGGGGCAGAACCCTGACTGGTGATGGATGCACGAGACTGAGTAACACCCCCCCAGCAGCACCTCTAAATCTTGCTATATGGAGGCATGTGAGGTGACCAGAAAGAGGGCAGAAGTTACTGCCAGAGGGATTTTGCAGCAGAGGTGCAAACAAAACATACTGAAAAGAGCAGCATGAACTTCGTTAGCAATGGTAATAACAGATGGGCTGCTCCCATAGCATGTCATAGGGCACATGCTAATAGGAGAAATAGCAGCATGCTGAGCATCTCATAAATGCACTCACTCTGATCCAGGCACCCAGGAAAGAAATTCATCTCTGACTGTATTCCAAGTCTGGGTAGATCTAGAGAACATCTGCCAAGATACTTTTAGCTGAAAGATAGGGGTTTGGTGTAGAAGGTAGTATCAATTTTCAGCAACATGAAGGACACTGTATTTATATTTGCATGAGTATACAATTATGTATACGCATTTCGAAAAAAAAAGGTTTTCTAGTTTTTTTTATTTTTTAATCTACTTGTAAATAAATACATTTATTTTTTGTGTATTTCATTCCTTTCATTTATTTTAAGTGCAAGCAAGTGATTAAGCGAAGCACAAAATAAAAGGGGGAGTGGGCTCACAAGAATGTTTGTCTCTTGAAGCTTGTTTTACTAAAAGTTAACAGGACATGAGCTCTGATGTGATTTTTCCTTTTTACTTTGAAAACATGCCAGCACTTCCACTACTAAGTGTCATAATGAACTGGCCTGATATTTATTTTTTAAATTATTTTTATCATGCACACTAGATGGTGCTCAAGGTAAAAAATGAATGGCAACTTCGATGGACTTTTTATGAGATTAGCAAAATACATATTCTTCCTTCTCAGTACTTTTTACAAGAAATCAGGGAAAACTGACTGCTCACCTGAACCTCCTCCTGACTGCTGATCGTTTTACTAAAACTGTCTTTTCACTCGCTTTGCTCATAATCACTCTTGATTTGAAATTGCATATTTATGAAGATTTTGCAGTCACTTATAGCAACCTGAATTATTGAAAGCTGAATGAATTACCTGAATATAAGTACACAGCTATAAACAACATGGGAATACATTTCACCAGCCATCAGAAATTCAGTACCTGTGTTCATGACAATACTGGGTTTTGAAAACATTTGA
This sequence comes from Xenops minutus, assembly GCA_035221455.1. Lineage (NCBI taxonomy): Eukaryota > Metazoa > Chordata > Aves > Passeriformes > Furnariidae > Xenops > Xenops minutus. The sequence continues at coordinate 24,570,906 of JAWWEE010000105.1, read as the reverse complement.
AAATAGAATTTCTTTCTCAGTGATCATATTGGATTAACCTATTAGTTTATGGAGAAGTTATCGCATTACTTGACATTTCAAACAAACTGTACCAAGTATGTCACTGACTTTTATCCTAGCCAGAGTCTGAACTTTGAGCAAATCAGGCTCTTTTCAAGCAGCACAGAGAGAAAGGACTAAGCTAGTCAGAGTCTGACACTGTTCAATATGTGTCCAGTCCTGGCTGAAGACTGATACACCCTCCTGACCTGGCAGTGATTGGACACAAGGGGTCACAGACATAGGTGAGGACAAAACTGGTGAGAAGTGGGCACTGACAGCAATCCTGGACCGGTCACAGGCAGAGGTACATGAAGACAACAAACTAGACTGAAATATATAAATGCTTGAATCTGGCTGATGACATTGCATTGATTAATTTAAGATCTTCCCTACTTTTCCAATACTTAATAGTTCCTCATGTAGATTTATTTATTTCTGCAGGGTTAATAATTCTTTAGACAAATCCAGAGGCTAACCTGGGATGTGGACAGATGGCCACTTCCAGATCTGGCTGTGCAGCTGCAGTTGCTACTGATCTGAGCTATTTGTCTTCCATGGCCATCAGAGGTTCGTCTCTACTCCCCTCCCTCTCTGTTAGTGGATTCATTTGAATCTTCTTTTTTTTTCATTTCAGAAAATATTGTGCAGTTAAACTTAATTTTCAGTCTAACTTTGAAGCAGAAAACAGCAGAGTCCAGGCTATTTTCTCTGCTGAGAGACGACAGAAATGCCCAGCAGAGGACTAGTAGCAAGCAGCTGTTTCAGGGTGACATCTTCAGCCAGCGTAGCTGTTTACAAAGTGAACACCACTCCCAGAAACATCAACTGGGCTAAGAGCCTTAGCCCAGAGCAGCTACCAGCTCCACTTTTGGAAAAACACTGACAAATTCTTCCAGAATTGCAAATCAATGATCTAGGGAAAAGGAGATAGCAAGCAAAACTAATTTCATTTTACAGTACTTCACAAATGTCCCTAAATATTTGCACAAAACCCAAAACTGATCTTGATTCTTTTTACCCAACACCTGCTGCTCTGTCACAGTTCAACATTAAAAAACAAATGACTCCAATCTGCTGGAAATAACAAAAGGCAAGAGAGTGTCAAGTGCTGTTTGAACAAAGAGGACTGTGCAATAAAGAAGTTCATAAAATCATGAGCAAAGTTCACCTTTATCCTCTACAAATAACATTTCAACTTCCCTGTGTGCATATAATGGGGGGAAAAAAAGCAATGTTTCATCACATATAACCATACTGTACTTTCAGGGTATTATCCTGTCTTTTTGTGCCATGAAGGGAAAAGCATTTAACAAGTTGTGAACGGAAATCACCATGGATTTAAATGTGGGGAGACCACTAGGAGCCAGTAACCCTCACCCAGCCCTTTATTCAGAGAAGAAGAATACATTTTCTCTTCCTCACATTAGATAACAGCACACCTCTTCTGTAGAAAATAATGACATCCACTGCTGCGTCTGTCGCTAAAGACGCTGTGTATACTATGGGCTCCTGAATAGTCTTTTTTTATCACAGACATTGCCACAAAGCTATAAATCTAAAAAGCATTTTTAAATAATTACAGGAGGATATTAGCCCTAACCTGAACAGCTTACAGCTTAGCCTACAATCCTACTTCAGGATTCTTTATTGCTGTCAAGGGGGTTTGCACCGACACAGCAGTTTGACCAGAAGGCCATTTCCAGAAGCATCATGTGATTTCACAGAGATTAATTCTACAGTTTTTATGGTGAGTGTGGGATTCTATTGGAACATCCCCAGGCAGAATAAACTGATCTGCCCAGGAAACAATTTCTCTGACTATGCAACTCCACAGTCTAATATACTCTCATCAGATCTGACCACTCAGACAACTGAATGGATAAACAGGAGGTTTTTTCTATAATCTCTCTGATTCTCTTTCAGGCACAAGAGAGAATTAATTGCAAAGTAAAGCCTCCTCTTTCACTGAGGATTTTACCAACAAGAAAACAGGGCTGGAGCCCAGTGTTGCAAACACTTTGCTGCGTGACAGCCTGAGTTGTCTGAGCGTCTTTGACTTTGGTTATGTGCTCCAGTAAGTTTATGCACTGGTTTTAGAACAGTATTTGTAGCTTGGCCCAGATAGGCAGAAGGCTGAAATCGAATCAGCAAAATGAAAAGAGCTAGTGAATCAGATTTTCTCAAATTAACTGCTATTTAAAAATAATAAGCAACTGCAATTGATTCTCATTAGTGCATCAAGGGAAGATGGAGAAAATCCAGAGCTAGGCAGTCACTTCATTTCTATTCTTCTATTGAAATCTTTCAAATTTAATCCATACAACCAGTAAACAGAAGAAAGCTACTCAGCATTTAAGTAGCAGGTCTAATTACAGGCTGGCAAGGCATATGTAACAGGCACAGTCAAGACAAGCCCTAGAGCAGAACTCCTCTAAAATTTAAAGAATGGTAAAAGAAAGCCAAACATGTTGAGATTTCAAATCTGCAGCAAGCCCCAGTCTTTGGAAGGGGCAATACAAAACCACTGGCTTCAAATAGCTCAGAAACTCAGCAGGTTTAAAATATGAATCTGGATTTGTATTCTGATGATTTAGCCCATACACTATTTAGGCTTATTGAGCTATAAAGCCATGTCAAATGTTTGCTGCGCTCACCCTGATAGGTACCAATTTTTTAGTTTTGAAGACTACATCATATTTCAAATAAGGTCTGAGCACATTACCTGAATCTTTATCAGTAAATGAAAGACCAATGGAAAGGAACGGGAAAAGCAAAGTGTAATGGAATTAAAATGGCCTTACGCTGAAAAATGAAGACTGGGTGAGACAGCAAATGCTTCTAGATGCTTATAGGATCCTAATTACAAACTTCCTTGACAACATGTTGAAAACTCAGTTAAAATTCATAGAGGCTAGGGTTAAACAAAACAAACAAAACATAATGTGGTAGGATTAGGGTGCCTGAACACTGATGAAGCAACTCAGAAGGGGAGTGGATCCAAACATACCATTAGGAGCCAAGTATGTCATTAAATGAGAGAGCATTCCACTCATGCAGCAGTGGAATGGGAGCATCTCCAGAGAGCTCAGCAACTCTGAATGGCTTATTACACTCCAAACTACAGCAGTGCCATGCAGCCTGCTTTAGACACACAGCAAGACACTCTCATTCTACGGGTGACAGCCAGGCAGGCTGTGTCCATACTTAGAATTTCAGAGTAACAAGTATTGGGTAGCTTGTAGTGCCCAGTGCACAGTCTGCACACAAAGGGATACTCATTAATGATCCAATCTTTCCTTTTCCCTGGCATTCAGCAGCAACTGAGCCAACCCCCCACACACTGGGTGCTGCTCCTTTCTTCTGAACATGTACAAGAAGCAGGAGAGCAAGCAGACACCATAATAAAGGAGAAAATATTTAAATATGCTTTAGCTGTGCATGTACAAATTGCAGGATGGAGTCTAGTCTTCTTGAAAAAGCCAATCAATAGTGCACTTACTGTTCCTAATACAGAAAACAAACAATGGGGCAGGATTATCAAACAGCTAGGATAGAGTCAGGCTCCTGCAAGCAGACTGGGCAACACAACTACCTTATTACGAATTAAATGTATATCCAAATGATCAAAGGCATTCAGTGTCACTTTTCTTGGATTCACTGCCTGAAAAAAATATTAAAATTCCAATGGAATCTAGGCTGAAGGAAGGAAAGAAAGAAAATATGGAATCATTCATCAATATTATAGTCTCTAAATGTCCATTGCATCTGCCTCAATAACTTATCTTACTGAAAAGTTAAAGCATGAGTAGCTCATTTTCCCAACATGTGATTACTGGGCAGAGCAAACAGCACAAATGGTTTAAGTTTGTACACTCTTTACTTACTTTTTAGTTTCACATAAATCCTTGTGAAATTCCTTTTTTTTTCTTGTTATCATGAAGAATATGCCTAAGCTAAAGAAAGTAGGGAAAGAGCCACTTTTAGCCCAAAGGAGATATAATCTGCTTCACCCACATTAATGAAACTATTGATTCAGATTACTGAGGAGCAAATCTCTGAAGTAATAACACAGCTAGTAAGCAGGGAAAAAAAATCCCTACAAATAAATGTCGGAGTTGTCATGCTCCTCCAGACTCACTGGGGCTTAGTTTTGGTGAAGAAATTCTGCAGCCATGAATTGATAACTTGGTAGGAAGAGAATCAGCACCAAAATCTGGCTCTAATCCTTCTCCTCCCATTCTGCTGCCCAAAGCAGTACAGATTAAGATTTATTTCTGCAGGCAATTTTCTTCCTTATAACACTCTATTTAGCCACTTAAAATCAAATGTCCTTATCACATAATATCAGTGCCAATTCTAATGCGTAAGGAACATCCCAGCTGCACAAAGCAGACTTTGACTTGAGTGTATATCTTAAATATTATCGCATGCACACAGTTCTTTGGCCTGGCATCTAGGTTTTATCATCATTTAAATGAGTAATAGAGAGTTTTAATTTCTATAATGATCTCTTTGCTCAACTTATAAGGAACACAGTTCAATGTGTACACAAATAATGTATATTTGAAGAACCTTTGGTCTTGTCACAATGGTAACAAGTGGCTGAAATATAACAGGGTCCTAAAGGCCATGTAGGACTTTCATATTAAACTGAATTGGTAAGACTCATGCACCTACTACTTTCTTGTTTTATAAAACAGCCATTGCACATCTGACTTTATGAAAAAGGGTCATGGTGTCAGACAGGTCTCACAGAAAGTGTTTTCTGTATTTACAGTGTTTTATGAAAGTACTGCATATACCAAGGACCAAATCAAAACTCGGGTCTCAGTAAAACACCCTCTCTAATAATTTCTGCTTTCAAGTAGACAGCACAGCCATTTATGGTTGGTTCTCATTTGTTTGAGCGGTTAGTTGTTTTTGGGTCTTTTTATCTTTTTCTTCTTTTTTGACTTCAAGTGCAAAGGAAAGAAAAACACTTTATGTCCTTTCATTGCTGAGGCTTTGTATGTGATCAATACCTTTACAGTGAACTAAAAAATTCAGAGGCTAAAGTGATCCATTAAGTAGCTATTTCAGCTAAACAAGGGAAAGGCTTCACATTTGTACTTTGAAAGCAAGAAGTACCTTGGACCGCGTCCTTTTTGACTGAGATTTCTTGTAAGCCTGTTTAAAGTGATGCTCAGTTCCTCATTTCTGTCAGCAAAGGACTGCTTCCAGAGATTATCCCCTCCTTGCTACCAATGCAACTCACCCAGAAGCACTAGTAAATATAATTCATCTTGCCAGTTAAATTCAAACACCACAGAACTTGAGTTTGGCTACTTGGAATGTGCACAGGTCTCTTTGGAGGGGGGAAAGAAAAAGATAATCCATTCTAACTCAAACATTTAAAACAATAGTTAGGGTGTGGACCAAGCACCCTGCGTTCCCCAAGAGAGATCAGGGAATTAGGAGATGGAAACAGTTGCCTTGAACAAACCTGTGAATCAGCAGCCATTATTCCTGTTCAGCAGCCCTTTATATGATTTTCCTTCTCTGAAAAACACATCCAATTAATTTGCAGAAGTTACTCTAGATGTTAGTAAGGAAGAGGATTCAGATAACGTTTCATATTTAAATAGAAGCCACCAGTTCCAGGTGTCACCAGATGAACAAGATGCAAAGTTTTTGACACTAATACAGACCTGCAAAGTTTAAATAGCGCAATGCACTGGAGACCCAAAGGCACTGTAGCTTCTAGTATTTTTTGGTGGACTGAGGCCTTTTGCCTAGATTTCAGCTCAATCCTGAGAAGTCTTCCAATGCAAGGATCAATACCTCATGTCTCTCTTTCCCCAACTTTTGAGTCTTCTTTCCTCATCCCCATCTTACCGACTCCTGTTTTTATCTCTCATGCAGTTCATCAGTTTTCAATCTCCTGACTATTCAATAACCGACTGTAAAATGAGATGACTGTATCAATGTAGAAATTTGTGTTCCTGCAAAAAGGGGCAAGAGTCATAGAGTTTGTACACAAAGACACTTTAATGCAAATCAAATAGTACTGTTTTATTCTAAGGTGCTCCACGTATCCTCAAACACCCGGCACGGAGCTTCCCAGTTTTACCATTCCATCAACAAATTAATTTTTAGTCTAAACAACAGAATTTTAAAAAGACAACTCTTTAATGTTTCTCATTTTTATTTAATCGATACTGTATTTCAATACCAACTCTTAAATCTTTATGAGCAACAGGAGCATATTCTGCAAATTTGTTGATCACTATATAGTACAATCTCAAAACTCTTATCCAAACCCCAAAATTTCCAAAATTAGGCTTACTCCTTCAACATGCAACATTTGAATAAAAAAGTCCTGACTTACTCAAAAAAATTCCACTGTGCAGTTAGATAAACTCAGATCTCGACACCCTCTCTGGCTTATGAAGACACAGGTTTATATAAAGGACCTTCAAAAGAAAATGAAAGATGAATATTATTTTTATGACCTTTCCAAAGGTTTCTAACAACTCCATGACCACAGCAGTACACATATATATAAAGACACTCTGTCCAGTATATCATATTATGCAATATAGTATTTCTGGAGGACTACAATTGTTCTCTGAGAAAGGCTGTGGCATGTTAACCTGTGATTATATTGAAAACTACTGTGCAGCCATTCCATTTTATTTCAGCCTTCATAGTTAGGAAAGTATCTCTGTTGAAATTATTTTAAAAAGAAAAAAATATCTTACTTTAGATTACTAGAAAAAGTGCACATTCTGTAAGTGCAGGCTTCATTTCACCATTTCTACTGCTTGTTTGGTCTTAATTTCAGTTCCAATTCCAAGTTTTTCATAGCATGCTGCAAGGTTTGGACTGCAGAAAAGAAGACTATATTTGCCCTTAATCAAAACAGTGGTTTAAAAGATGTTGTTTTCATATCACAAATACCTTTCAAGCAATCTCAAGTATTCAAAACCTTCTTTTTCCATCCTACAGATTCAAAACTTCCATCACTAAGTAGGGGCCCTTAAAAATAATCTGAAAACACAATATTTCAAGAGAGAGGAGTAGATATATAGATGAAAATGGCAACATAGACCTTCTAAATGTTAAAACAATCTTCCTACTTCCTGTATGAGGCCTCTGAACACAAAAAAATTGTGCATTTTGCATGGTTTTCTAGCCCCATATTTGAAAATGGAGAGGCAAATTTTCAGACAGATTTTTTATTTAGCTAACAGGAAAATAAATCGTATGGTAGATGCAGCTCTGATGTTGCCTAGATTCTCTTGCTCATATCCGTGGTAAGTAGCAAACCTCTTGTTCTTGCTTACAAGGTTTATGTTTATACTCAGTGTCATTGTTGATGACTGATCTATGTTAGCTAGTTTTAAAATAACTAACTTGGGAAACTTGATTAAAAAAGTACGGAGCTCTGATTTGTTGTGGATATACTGTTACAGTTTATACAGGAATGTGTCATCTTTGCTCACAGTGAAAAATCTTTTAACTCAACAGAAAGCATGGAATTGCATGATATTGTGATAAGGAGTGTCATAATTTCTACAAAAGTTTAAAACTTTATGCCCAAACGCAGCAGGAACATGTCTTCAACAGGTCTTCTATCAACAACCTCAGAGGAAATTCACACGCAAATCCTGTATCCATCTCTGGAGAACATCTTGCAGAAAAGGTGAGATGGAGAGAGAGCAGGTAAAGACAAAGGTGCAATACGTGGCGTGCAGTTTCTCTGTGTACTGTGTGCAGTTCAGAGGAGAGAAAGTCTCTGTGCAGCTGCATGCAGATCAGTTTAAAGACAGAGCAGAAGTTATTCCAGCAATCGGTCTTCTCCATGCCTTACCCACCCCAAGGGCTGGTTATTACAACCTGTGAAATGACCTTGTTGGGCAGAGGCAAAACTCTTTCCAGTGTATCCAGATGAAGCACCTCAGCTCGAAGCCGCAATGGATTCTTCCTTACCTTGGCTATTTGATGCAAAAGATAATGGTATCAGGCAGCTGGCTGCATAACAGAGAGCTGGGTTAGCAATATCTCTCTCCTCAGAGGGAAAGAAGAAAAAATGACTTCACATCAGACTGTTACAGATACTAATACTATTGTCAAAAGCAGAAACACACAGAGATTTTACAAAACATTTTCTAGACACTGGAGCACACTGACTGAAAGAAATAATTTGAGTACAAGCTTAATAAGGCAGCGTAAAAAAATCTACCACCTTACAGCTAATGACACTTTGAGTCTGCTGTGTGCAATTTCACTGATGTCTGAGGGAGACAAAGCTTGTTCTGTTACTGTTTTTCATACTTTCAGTCAAACAGATTGCTGAGTAATCATGTTTTCTTCATGTTAATGGGTGAGGAAGCTATTATACAGAGGGTGTTTCCATATGTTGCAGTTAATAAAGGCAATCCTTACTAATAAGAGTAGGCTGTCTCCGCTCAGCTATCTGATGAAAAGCCCTCCCGTTGAAAGGAAGAAGCAGATCCTGTGCCTAGAAGAGACTCCTAGGGCTGCACACTTCAGCGACTACTGGAAAGTACTGTAAGCAGAAGAATCACAGGTCTTCTCCAACTGAGTCCAAAACAGTGACATTCACTAAGGTGTTCAGGGCACTAGGAGCAAGCACTTCATGTCATGAATCTCTCCATCACCCTTTTTCTTGCTGGTGAAGGACAGTGGACAAGACCTGGATCCATCACTCCAGAAAACCATCAGCAAGGCCCCTCAAGAGGTCAGGGTGCTTTCTTCTTTGAAGAAGCATCTGGGTCACTGTCTTGAGAGCTCAAAATCTGACAGAGAGAATATGGCTAGTTATAGGCTGAGATCACAGATGCTCTTTCATACTAAAACCATAAAATGCATGGGGGCAAATAATTTTGGGGGAATCACCCAGAAGTATGGCACATCATTTACATTTTTGTCTTTCTAACCCCAAAGTTGAACGCATGTCCACAACTGGATGAAAACCTCACAATTATTACTATACTGTTAGAGCTAACTAGTAAAGAGAGAGCAAAAATGGTCTTGAAGCTCATCTCAGTTTACTATGACATGTTCGGTGTCTGACCACATCTTAAAAAGCACTACAGAATCCAAACCTATTGAAGGACAACTTGCCTCAGGTAATTGACATATCCCAACTAGGTTTACACAGCAGTGCTACACACTGGTTTGCAAAGTAGGGCAGAGATTGTTCACCTGTAAGTACCTGAGTAGAAAAAAGACCTGCCTCTATTGCCATTCCCATTTTCAGGGAGACTGACAGTTTCCTACAAGTAGTTCCAAAAGGCACATCATCTCTCCATGGTAAGTATCCACCTGTAGCCTTACATTTATGAACTTCAAAGCATTCTGCAAGACATTTTTTTATCCAGACAGATCAAAATGTAGAAATCATTTTGTGGAGAGATATTTCTAATAGGAAATGATTTATTTCTTCATGTTTTCTGGGAATGGTGTTCTGCTGGTTTTCACTATTCAGAATAGGCTTCAAGAAATGCAAAAAATACCAAAAGAAATAAGTGGATGCTTGCAATATATAGACAATGGTTCCAGCTCTTAAACATGCAACTAGTCCAGCTGGATGTTCACTGCCACACGTAATACTTTCCAGGATTTTAACCAAAACTAATATGGCCAATGTTTTTGAAAAGTAGCCACTAGTTATGGGCACTTTCTAATTCAGTCTACATTTCAAAGCTGCTAAACACCTTGTCCTTGTTTCAGGGCCTGGATGCTCAGCAGCTCAGAAAATCAAATCCAAAGTGACTCAAGCCAATATTGAAAGATACGAACTCTTGAAGTTTGCAGCTGTTTTTGAAAATGCAACCCTTCAAGGCTAAATCATGCTTTAAAGACACAGCAATAGTTTTGAAAGCTGCATATCGAGCCACTAGAAGGCGTAGACAAATGTAGTGGGTGGACTCTGCATCCATACTTCTTCAGTGTGGTCAGTGCAAACAGTTCCTCCCTGACCAGCTAACACTGATGGACTGGGAATGAAGGGAATCCGGGATAGGCCTGCACAGTGAACCAGAAGTAGCCCTTGCAGAGGCGAGGGAAAACAAGGGCTGCTGTTGGATCCTGCCCAGAACACACAACTCAGCCGCAATATGTTCTTAAATTGTTTCTGTCTCAAAGATGTAGGAAGTTCTGTTGTATCTGCATTCACAATTAAACATGATTTTGACATTAGTATGGTGCTGATGCTGTTATATCTTCAGTGCGTGATGCTTCCTGGCTCTGTTCGTGCTTGCCTATTGTTCATGAGAGACTTTGTCTTTGCAATGATCGAAGAACAAGGTGTTCTGGAAGCTCTTTTCAGCTGTGATCTGGTGAACTTCTTACGGATTTTTCTGTAAGGAGGGAAGGAGAAAAGGAGAGAAAGAAGAGAGAGACAACAGAAGAGATAAATCTCAGTCTTTAACAGAAGACTGCTAAAGAGTCAATAACAAACATAACAAATACTCTTACCAGAGCAGGAAGGCTAGTTCATGGAAAAAGACTGGCAGTCAACAAGAGTGAGCCCTGTCCCTCAACTGATGATTCACGGTTGTCTGATAATGAGTCAGTGAAAAGTGGGTTTGTGTTAGACAATATTTGGACAGTACTATTTAATTATATGGAATCTTGGGCCAGAATGCTCAAATGGTGAATCTTCACATGCAACATTAATGCAGGAATGAAGGAACACAGAAGAAAGATCCTCATTAGCACCCAAGGGAATGTGGTACCTCTGTAAAAGTGGTGGACTGGGAGCAACTGTTCTTTGCACTGTACCACTTCTGCAGACAGCACATGGCCCAGATCTCTGGGATTTTTCACTAGTGCCATTGAAGTAAAATTCACTTTTATTTTAGAATTTCAGATGATAAATCAAACATATTGACTACAGGTGGTCATGTTGTTTGTATTGTAATCTTATACAAGCAAGAAGCATAAAGTCATACTATACTTTGACTGCTCTGTCTCTCTAGTATTGTAAATCCATAACCAGAACACTGAGTGCATCCACGGTAGAGTAACAGAAAACACAGAAACAAGACAAACAAAGCATGCCAAGAACCATCTTCATTGGCAGAGTCCTGAATATAAAATGCTACTGGAAAACTACCTATTTTCTGAATTCCCTCAAGCCAAGACTCCCAGCTTTCATTTAGGTAGTTTTATAAATTACAGGGACTTTGAGCTTCCAGAAATGAATTAAAGCAAACAGGAGGCTCTAATACTAGACAAGACAAGGCTTTCCAATTCAAGCTTTCTGGTTTGAGAGTGTGACCTACAAACTACAGGGTGATGCGGTGCCTACCTGCATCAAGGTTCTGAAGTGGTAACTCAAGAAGGATTTTTCCCTTTCATCTAAATGAGCTGTTACCTCTGAAACTGAAAAATGGTGGCACATGACATTGAAAATACAGGATCAGATTTAAATAAATTCCATTGAGTTCTAGAAAAACAATTTCATATTAAATTTCAAAAACATATTTAGTTACACATTGAGTATTCCCCAGGGATGTAAGCTTCCAGTCTAGTGACTGGGCCACAAAAGATAACATAAAAAAGAACAAGGCAAAAAACAGGAGAATAAAGTCTGCCATTAGAGGTTAAAGGAAGCCTGAAAAACACATCTGTTTTGGCTAATATATTTTAACAGTTCAGAGATGTATTTCATTTAATTATCTGAAAGAAGGATGTCTTCATGACCTAGAATACCAAATTACGATTTAGCATCATTCAGCAACAAGAACAACAGAAGAAAAGGAATCACTAGAAAGTTAAGTTTAGGCTTTTCATACAGTCCCACAGAGAAAAAAAAACAACTTACTGTTTAAGTACTTACTTTATATGGTCATCTTAAATTAGGCCCTAAGAAGATATTAGGCTGATTGACAAGATACCACATACCTTCCAGAACTGTAAGATCATAGAAATGTAACCTGAGACTGGCAGAAAGATGTATTTTTAAAATAACGGGACAGCTAGATTTTATATACTCGTGAATAGACAATAGTCATTATCCACACTGATTATAAATAGGGATGATTCCAGTAAAGGTTACAGAACTAGATCCCTTTTGATATATATTTGAAAAACTTCATATTTATTTACAGAGCAAATGTGGCTACTCATCATTTGTAAAGCCCACGCTTTACAAATATATCAGATAAGTGCCCCTCTGAATTTTTAATAAGGCAACTTTATAAACTGCCAAGAAGTTCTTACTTATGAAAGCAATTTGCTGCAGACATTAAATGCAAGGTCAGTTAAGTATTTGGGATTACAATTTGTGATTATTTTGTAAGGACAGTAAAGTAAAAGATGTAGTCATTCTCATTAAATACTGGTTCAAAACCAGCACAAAGAAAGGCAGAACAAAAAAGTCATCCCATCATTACATCAAGCAAACCACAAACAGAGTAAACTCCTCACTTAATATAAAGGAGCTTTATGTAGACTGTCAGAAGAGCTAATATTGCATGCCCTCTGCAAAGAAAATCCAGGACTTCTATTTAAACAGGATCGTGCAAAATGCTTCCAGAAATTAGCTTTCTGAGATACAGCCTTTCAGAAATAAAACCGCATAAATGGAAATTCTCACTGACTTCATTAAACATTACATTTAAACAACCATTTCACTGAGAGCCAAAACTGTTCTTTTTACTGAAAAAAAAAAAAAAATAGAGAACGTGAAGGGAACCGATTCTTTACACTGAAGAATTCAGCATCTAAATACAGTCAAGATTTTTGAGAAGCACTCATCAGGTTTTATAATTCTTCAGAGGTTTTTTTTTTCAACACTTAAATATGCAGGTTGTAATAGTAGCTGATGAAAGGCAGGAAATTCAAAGATAAAGTTGTTGTCACCCTTTCACTCAGAGCGCTTCTCTCTCCCACTAGGATACACTGAACTAAGGGCAGGGTCACCTTTAATGTTCAATTTCCTGTCTCTTTTTCACTAAATGCCAGCCATATGTTTTAATTACATAAAGCTTTTATTTAGTGATGGCAAGTAAATGGCTTTAATATCTGTTTCTTGGGTAACATCCTTTGCCGTTGTTATGAAAGAGTAATTGCCATTTCCCCTGCCTTTTTTTCTTTTGACTTTTGTACTAGTGCTTGAAGTATGAGGCTTTACAGACTTGAAATGCGAATTCAAAGTATTTTAAACCCTCTGCATTGTATTTCTAGCCCTTCTGAGACCAAAGGTATGAGAATTTAAAAATCTCTTAAAAGGTGATCAATATATAAAGCCCACTGTGCTCATTTTTATGTCAAATGTGATGCACTGCTGCTAACGTAGAAGACAAATTATTTTCTGTATGCTACTTCAATTAGTCACTGCAGAAAAAGGTATGCAAGACCTTAACACCTACTCAGGGAAATACAGAAATGTACATAAGTCTTAATAAAGGTCTTGATGAAGACCTATCATCTCTTTGCAGGTTCCATACGCAGAATGAAGCCTATTGGGTAGAACTAATAGTTAGGCTGTATAGGGCACTTATGCCAAACTTAAATTTAAGCAGGTGAATCATTTCAATTAACCAACCCTTTCTCAGGATCCGAGTGCGTTCCATGTGACTAACCATCTGGTGAAGTTAAACAAAATCCTATATAATCTATTATGTCCAGATTTCTCAGGAACAGGATAGCTGGTAACAAAATTTCACATTTGTGAAAGCTGACTCAATGTTCTGATCTCTAATTGTGCCACACACTAAAACCTTACCAATTTTTAAAACTGAACAAGAGAGGCGACTTCCAATTGATGTTAGTAAAGAATGTATTTTTCAAGCCTTTTCCAGCAGGAGTTACAGGCATTACTTGCTTTAGCTTTGTTGATATCAAGCTTATCTATCTGCTACTACATATATAAATTGTGCATCGGCCTCACCTCCTCTGCATTAGACTCAGAGTTGTGATGACTCGACCAACAGTACTCAAGAAGTAATACCAAATAAATACAATTTATGGCAGAAGTTTTTACTGTGAGAAAAATTAATTGCATGTAAAGACCTGCTGACATTTTAGCAGATGACAAACCTTGTTTTGAAAAAACCAACATTTTCCTATGAAGAGGAATTGTCCCCAACACATACGCACTTGTGACATGTCCATAACCCTTCTTAAATGCCAAGGTCCAGAATTGCTTTTGATGCAGTTTCCACTATAAATATATTAATGACCTAACACAAACCTGCCTAAAGAGTTTGAAGCAGAAGGACATAGTGTTATTTTTCACACTCTGCTTAAAATAGTTTGATATTTTCACCTGAGTCTTTCTCAGACTGATACCTTTTGAGCAACATCTTTCTACATAAGACCTGGTGCTGTGGAAAAGCATTGTTATTCAATTCTTGTTGGTAGCACAAGGAGCATACATAGGCTGGCAGCAGGAGTAAGAAAACTGATTCCCTGGGCAATCATAGTTGAAATCCCACCTAATCTCTCAGATGGATTAAAGTATTCTGCTATGACTTGCCAACTGCAAACAGCAACTTAAATGTGCCTCATGCATAAAATACTGCCAACATTGGAAGGCAGGATTTTGCATTCTGGCACCAATTTTATGTGAAATTTGTAATCAGTCTAGCATCATGAGCCATTTCAGAGAGAAAAATAAACTAAAAAAAAAAAAAAAAAAAAAAAAAGGCTTGTGAAGTTACTGCTGCTTCAAGGAAACGTTAATTTTGTGCAATGTTAACTTTCAGTGCAAGCTCAAGGCCAGTTAATAAAATCAACTATTTAAAAAACAACCATCATTCCTTGGGAGTTATTAGATGAAATTATTACTCAGTTCTCTGAGGGCTTCTTGTATCCAGAAGTATATTATGACTAACCAGTGGATTGAATTACAGGAGGGCATATCTTAGGAAGCTGATAGGCTTTTTATTAATTTCAATAAGCTTTTTAAAAAAGCAAAGGGCCAAAATGTACTTATTACAGTCTACTTAAAGAGAATTTAACACAGATGAAGCTGTATGCACAGATCCTTAGAAACCTGGCAGGATAAAGAGACTGACTCACAGCGCTTCCTACATTTCTACCTGTTTGGAAATGAGCAGTATTTCATTTAAGTATTTTGTCTTGCTGGTTTAGACTTTTTTTTTCTCATCACTTTCAGTGTAAACCTCTCCCATATTCCATTAAAATTTTAATCTAACCCCAAAATGACGGAAAGTAGGAAAAAATAGATTTGGAAGGCAGAAGTATGTTGACACTGATACCACTTTTAAAAGTAAGGTCCTTGGGAAAGATTAATTTATAAAAACAAATTGGAAGGTTTTAATAAGCATGGGGGTACCGGAAAGCTGTTGCCATGAGCCACACAGTTGCCTTACAAAACTCATACAGATGGCAAATAGAGTCATACAACCTTTATAAGATTAAAGAGGTGCCGCTGCAGGCATGCCAACATCATTTAAATGTTTTAAGAGCTTATCTTATTTTTCTCCTGCTAGCAATGAAATGTTTTCCTTTGCTGGTGTTTATCTTCCAATTTGTTATCAATATTTATGGAGCAAGACTGTTCTCTATGAACAACAATTTTTAGATGCACCAGTTACAAATTATGGTGTCAGATCTTCCTAAGCCACATAACAGAGCCTTTTCTTCAAGAATTGCACCACCTTGAGGACTTCTCTGATGTTTTATGTTTCAGAGCAACAGCTTACACCTATTATGTATATATAGAAAGCCATAAATAAAGGCATTTAAGCATTTTCTTTATTGGCAGAAAAAATCCAGGTCAAGTGTTTAAAGCACAGACTTCTATGACTGTGTCTTGCCTGACCTACTGTATGGCACAAGCCACCTCTCTGTCTCTTTCTACCTACTGCTGATTTAAAATCTATTCAGATCAAAATCTCCTCAGAGCAGAAACCATCTCCCTGTGTGCTTTTTTAGAGTGCCTAGAACAACAGAAAGCTCATCCACTATTGAAATTACTTCTATGCAGTTTTGCTGCAAACAACTGTCATGGCTTTTGGAATAATCACTTCATTCAATAGATTTTTCCATTTCCTCTGAAAATAGCCTATTTCATTAATATTTTAAGTGATTTAGATGCTAGAAGAGAAGGAATCAAAGAAACGCCAGCTTATTTTCAGCATCACTATTCATTTTTCAGTCAAATGCTCGAACTAAGAAAAACTTTTAACCCCTAAGAAACATTATAGAGATGTTGTCATACACCAGTTGTCACATGATGACTAAATTGAATTCTTAACAATCAGCAATGAAATTATCCTCCCAGTTCATCTGTGAGCTCAGTACTTACCACCGAGACTAAGGTTACCTAATGCTGAGACAGCGATGACTATACATTGATCTGGGGGCAAGACTGACTTCTCACACAAGCCAGAACCATGGAGGTCCTACCATTTTTAGTAGGAACAGCTGAAAAAAACAAATTCTTGACTAGTTGTTAAGAATGATGGACACCACAGAGCTCAGCATGGACTTGCCCTGCATGTTGGGTGGAACTTTGTGAGCTCAGCAGAAATGGTACCTCATCATCATGCAGCAGTGATGGTGGCAGAGCCATGCACAGAGCCGTGTTCCTCAGGCAGTCCTTCCCCAAAGTAAGGGAGAAAAACCTGCCTTTGGATTCACAGCATCTCATCACAGTGCCCAACTTTATGGAGTGGAGTAGAACCACGAAGTCCTAGCAAAGGTAGCTTGATGGAATGGGTAAAAGAAGTATATTCATGCTGCTTAAAACAAAACAATGGCTCAGGCTTCAACAGACTTGTAACCTGAGCCACCAGACAGCTGCTCTGCACCTTATCTGAAATTCATTAGCCTCTCCTTAGTTACCTTACACTGCAAAGGCTGCAGGGCAAGAAGACTGCTCTATTCAATACAGACTTGCTTAACCTCTCTTCTCTGTGAAGGAACACACAAGATCACTGCAGATTTGTCAATACACAGGCACCCTGTGAATCCAAGGAGCCAGAAAGCCTGTTCTACAGCTCACAGGCACAAACGCCAGCAGATTGCAAAGCAATTCCTTTATTCTTCCTAACGATATTAGTCGGATGCGGATGAATCCCTACACTACACGACTTTATACCCTACCAACAGGAATTTTCAAAACCATCTATTTATTCTGCAGAAGGCTGGCCATTCTGTATATTGATTAAATATTACCCACTATGAGATGAAAAAATTACCCACTTGGCAGCATATAATTTTTCCTGAGACAGGCTCTTGCCTGGAGAGAAGACTCTTTAGAGCTGGCTAACAGAAGAACGCAATGTTGCTTTCAACTACACCCCAAATACCTTGCATATTAATTCACAATTGCAGCCTTATCCCAGACTCTAAGATGACAAAAACATTCAGAACATACAACACCTGTTTCTGGCCTTGGGCTACAAGCATTAAGTGCCATTTCCCCAGCAACATTAAATACTAATTGAAAATGTTCAAAAATTTTGTGTTAAATAAACAGGCTTATTTAAGTCCAAGATGACGGAAACCTTTCTATGATATGCTCCATAGGGCAAAAAAGAGATACTTTACTTTTACATTTATATTTGTATTTTTCTTTCTTTTTCTCCTTACCTTGTTAGATTATTTCAGGATAGGTTTCATTTGAGGTTTTTGGCCTGAACTCTGTGTTTACAGCATTAATACTTATAATATTACCTGAAGCTTATAAAGATTGACAATATGTTTCCTTTTCATCAATTATGCATATACTTTTCCTGGAATAACATATGTACAAATAGAGTCTATTTGGAGGAGCTTCTTGGCATCCTGGTTACTTGCTCTTAAGCAAGGGCTGAAAAATAAAAATTAATCAGTCTTACCAGAAAGAGTTGGAGAACAAAAGTTTGCTCACAAAACTATCCCCTAGGTCTCTGCTCCACACCATCCATCTCTTGCATAATCAGCAGCTCTCTATACACAGAAGCTCCAATACAGAATACAGATCAGAAATCTGTCCTCTGGCATTGACAGAGGAAAGCTTTGCTACAGAAGGTTTTGATGTTAATTTCTAAAGTGATTTTCATGTTAGAGATCACATATTTTTGTTTTGGTTTGGGGTTTTTTTGGGGTTTCTTTGTAATATTCATGTGATCAAAGGTCTATTTGAGTTCACTTTCTAGCACTCATCCTGCTCTCCACCCTTATGGTGAGCGCTTTTCATGTCAGTGTCTCACAGTGTTTGCTGGACTGCTTAATTAAAAACTGTACAGCATCCTAAAGAGCAGGCATACAACAATTTTATTCAAGCTTAATGACAAAAAGATGGAGCTGCCCAGAGGTTAAATTACTTGTCTGGTGTCTCACATCAAACAATAGAGGAATTTTAAAGTTTGGATCTGTGCTTTCTCCACAAGAACAACACTCCTATTGCATTTTGTCAGGTAACTGTTTCAGGCTCTATCGATAGCACAACTTACAAAAACAGCCAGCCAAGTTCCCTCAGATGTTTGACAAGAACTGTTAGCTATCTCTCTGATTGACTTTCACAGTCACATTCATTATGTTCTCTTTGGTATTTTATACTTAAAATGTCCATGTAGCTATTTAGGCAAGCTTTTCCATAAGAAGATACCAGATAATACTTGTTTTTCCACAGTCTTACTTATGTTTATGTCAAAGAGTCATGAGTTTAAAAAAAAGGAAAACTATCAGGGAAAATATTAAGAATTACGGATTATGTACACTAAAATATGTGCTAGCTCAGAATTAAGTCCTTTATCTGTAATTTTAAATGAAGACTCCAATAGAAGACAGCCTATAAATTAAATTTAGTGGGCAGTTCTGTGTGAATTTTAAGACTGTGAGGATCACTGACACCATATTTTTTAACATGTTCACCACAATACGGTTTTATCATCTCTTTTGCTATTCAACTTCAGCAACAATGTGTTCACCACAGGACTCATCTAGTTTCTCTGTCTACATGCACATTATTGCTGTGTATTTCTCTGCCTTTAGATGAAATAACTCTTAACCATGTGTCCAGCTTCTACTAGTTACTATGGCTCACATAGCACAGAAATTATCAAAAGTAAAAAATATCTCTGAAGACTGAAACTGTTCAGTCTTTGAGGATTACAATCCTCAATAGCTAAAATTTAATGTGATAAACCTGTGTGGTTTAGGCATAGGAATGGCGAGAGAAGACTAATTCTAGCCCTAAACTAGTGTTACTCTAGCCTTGTTATAGGTAACAATTGTATAATTAATCTTGGATTTATCTTTTCTTTGATACTTAAAGATGCAGGTGGCTATGTTGGTCTGACAAGTTCATAATTGTTATTGTTATTTTGTGTTTCCTAAGGCTTTGAAAGAGAAATTGTCTTCCCATAAAAGATGATTCTTTAGAGAAAAATTTCTTCTTGTTCCAAACCAAATTGGTTTTAACTCCTACAATAGAAGATGGCCAAACATTACAAGATGACACATTCCCAATGGGGATGTGGATTTCGGAAAAAGCTAAGCAGCAGGCTAACAAAAAGCTAAGCCCTAAGACTTTCAGTTAAAACATCCGGTAAAGAGGATTGGGTTCAGCTATGTCAAATCCTCTGTGCAAACACAAAAGACAGCTTCTGAAGGAAAACCTTTTGAAATGGCCAGCAACACTGCAGAAAACTCAAAATTTGTCAAGAACCGTAAGAAAACAGGTTAAAAAATTGCATGTCATCCCAATTTAACATCTGACATATAAGGTGTATTATGGACTAAGTGATCTACTCAAGCAGATGGACTTTGCTCAGTGGGAGTCAGGAATGGATTTAAGAGCTTTGCTGAATTGGGTCTGGAAGGTCTATCAAAGCGAAGTTCATGGAAAAGTCAAGTGCTTATACAGGAGCTTCTCTGCCAACATCTGTGTTTCAGACAATTCTTAAAGCACTTATCCCTGTGTTTCAATTGGTGTCTTTTCCCCCTCACAAGTTTCCCAAGACAATAAAAATTGGCTCATTTCAGAAACTGTATTTACCTTCCCAAATATAAAATGTTCCGGCAGTTACAATCTGAATGTGAGAGGACTTTTGTCAAAGGCAGGGGAAAAGATTGCAAGTGGTTGAGTAACACCTCTAAATGTGCCATTGCTTTTTAGCCTAGTCATGTGAATTAACCACACTCAAGCTCCTACCTAAGATGCAATTGCAAAGTATACTTTGGTATCTAAGCCACCCTAGAGAGGCAGCATATTTGAATTTCTGCTCACAACAGGGTAGGATGAGACAAGATCATTTTACAAAAGCTAATAGTGTGACTTTTCAGGCAGAAGTAACTAGGTCGTTTACAACAACCATCTGTTCCCAGCCTCAGCCTCCCTGCAGTCATCACTGAAGCTGTGTGCTAATTAATTTTCACCTGCTAGTCAGTAGAGACAGCTCTAAAACTAACAAATCATCCTGTTTCAGTCAACAGTTTCTGGACTCTTTTGGGTGGCATTTTAGTGAGACTTTACTACCAACAAATGTAAAGGGTTTTCTCTGAAAGAAGATCCCCTGTAAAGCTTCTGACCTGCTCTGCATACAACAGCCCCGTGAAAGAATGAAGAATGCTTCATCTGATTCTTCAGGCAAAGAACAGGGAGTACAGTAACAACTGCCTCCAAATCTTCAACAAAGTATTGAGGCACCTTCTTAATTTTTATATGAGGAGTTAGATATATAAATGCTTGGAGTTACAGACTTAAAAGACCTGCTTGAGGTCTCATGGGAAGTCTGTGAGGAATCAGGGAATGGAATCATGTTTTTCCATGTCATAGGCAAGCACGTCCAACCATGGCAACATCCCTTCCCTACCATGTAGCTTTAAATAGGAGGCTTACTATGACGTCTCTGAAACTCCATTTTAAACTGAGAGAAGATTAATACATAGCATCAAACCAGAACGATTGTATTTTATTTATTCTGAAGACTGATAAAGCAAAACTCATAACATTATATATATTCTCTTCAAGCCTACCAGTTCTGTTTAATGGCACAACTCACACTGAGCTCTGAGATTAGTTTAGGTACATGTTTTCCTTGTAGATAGCTATGATTCCTTACATTAAAAAAATATTCACATTCTTCAAATGAGTTGATTTTAGTGTCATGTGATGGTTGTGCTTTTAAAAAGAAATATTTGCATTATCATAGTAGTGTTACTTTGATTTAGCAGATACTATAGAAGGTCCAAGAGGAAAAACTCACGTAGGTAAGTATTGAAAGAAAACGTCTGTATACCCATGAAAACTGCTCAACGAGAAATGTCAAGACATTATGATCTAGTTTCTACACTGTTTCTTACAATTCTTATCACTGTACCTCAGCTAGGGCTCAGAAAATTACAACTTATAAGGTGAGAACAGCATGCAGCCTTCATGAACAATCCATGCTAAATAAAATTAAAATAACAACTCTCAGAAATTATTATTCTCTCTCATGACTATATAACAACTTTGAACAGGAACTAGCCAAGTCAGATGGCTCCTAAACTATAGCAAGGACAGTTCCTCCCCAAATTCCCCATATGCAGTTTTGTCATGGTGACTGGAGTTAGTTCACTTGTGGCCAATCAATAAGATATTTGCAATCCTATCAGTGGGGATTAGGCATAATTCTAAGGGATACATTCAGTAAGCCCTGCTTTTCAAGATGTATAACAACTATATAATACAACAAAAGTAAAGGAACCAGAAAATTACATCCTTAGAGGCTGGTTTGGGGTTTTTTTCCATTTTTGTTAGAGACTGGTGCATCACATTCTCAGGCTTGCAGCTGATGCTCCAAGAGTACAGCCAGGCATCTTCTTGCAGCCAGTTACAGGACTGGGGTCTAATGGTCATGGTGCCAAACAGGAAAGAAATGAAAATGCACTATGCTCTGGATCCAGTTATGGTGTAGTTCAAAACCAGGATCCCAATTCAAATCAAAGTGCTTCATTTTTTATCAAAAGCAGAGGTCAGCCCTGCGTGTATATTAAAAAACACTTTTTTTTGGTGCACTTTTTTTTTTTTGCACAGCTGGGAAAAAAACAGAAAACAAAGCGTAAACCCATGCACGTTTCTATGACAGGAATTGAACATGTGAAGAGGAAGGAGTAGAGCAGTTAGCACTGAAATTCTGACTTGGATATAGACATGCACTGTGTATCAGACCCAAGCACTGCAGCCTTACTACTCCAGTTTTCCCTTTTCTCCAAGCAATGTGCTATAAGTGATAACTCAAACACAGTGCATGACCTTGTCAAAGCATTGATCAAAACACACGCAGGAGGGAGAAGGACAGTGGCAGATTGTTCACAACTCTTAACTTTGTGTTGGGTTCACCAAAGTTGTTTTCAGTTTGCTTTTAAAGGTGCAGGTTAGAGTTTACACTGATAAAGCTACCCTGCAGAGTGATAGCAGTAGGCACAGGAGGACAAAAGCCTGTGAGCACTAGCTTGGCTCTCCCCCACTTCTCCAGGAGAATCAGACCACTGACAGCACAACAAGACAACAATTTTGCAGAAGCTGGTCACCAGCCTCACATTCTCTTCTTTCTCAACATGCAACTTTGGGTTTTAAGCTTTTTTTGTGTGTGCTATGAGACATGCATAAATAAAAATGATTGGTATCAGGTAATTATCACCGCAATTGTGACATCCTTACATAGTATCTCAACAAATCAAGGGAAGCTTTTCCTTTAGGAAACAGAACAGGAAGTGAAGAATATGAAAATTTGCCTATAAAATGCTGCCATGTGGATGCCTCTCAAATCATTTTATCAGCAAAAAAGGAAGCCATGTTTGCTGGTAGCAGCTAAAGATCACGTTCTAATTTTAGCAGTTGCAGTTAACTCATTCCCAATGGAGTTGCACTTACCGTGAGAAGGTTTCTAACTGCTTCAGCACTGAAAGGAAACAAGCATCGAGTCATTCAACTGCAGATCTATATGCAAATACATTTTTTGGCCCATGAAGGGAAAGCATATAGAATCTGCTGCTGTAACGCATTCAGCCAAATATTTCCACACATTTCTTATAATGCAAATGCTGAAAAAAAAAATTAATTCATTTACCAACCCGTGTTTCAGCTGTCCCTATACAGATATGATCATTAGCATGCACATGCACTCTGTTACAGACAGAGCACGAGTATAGGAACTGTATGCACACTGCATACCTAGAATCGGTAAGAATAGTTTTAATCAACAGATACATTCACTTTGACAGCCAACAGTTCAACAGCTATATTAATAATTTTACTCATAGATTATAGTTATGCCTTATGTCGTTAAAGAGATATTAAGCCAATATATTATATTTTTATTAAAATTTTGAAGACCATAATATGAACTGTTCAGTTTTTTTCAGTCATTATTTAGCTCCCAGAATAGTGATTCTGTATAAAGAATTTAACTACACAGAACATAGTAATTTGCTGTTTTAACCTCTAACCAGACCTACAATAGAATCCACTTCACAGCTAGTTACCCAAAATGCTTCCTTAGAGCAAAGGTGATTTAGTACAGTGCCCTGACTAAAATTAATTTATAGTAGTGAGACTTTTGGTTGGTCTTAGAGCATGCATTTAGTGCTAGGAGAATCCTAGCAACTAATATCTAAATACATCAAAATGAAAAAAGGAGACTGTCTTGGTGAGCAGTGATAAATGTGAGGCTCTTTAAAGAATGATTTTTCAATGAATCGTGTAAACAGATTTACACTTTAGAATAAAATCTTAATATATTTCAAAAATATTTTGAAATAGGGAATGAGAATTCCTTTTTCATTCACAAAGAAAAATACAAAAATGTTAAAACCAGAAAAGGTCAACATACAATTACAATGCAACATCAAAAGATCAGTGTTCTAGAACTGTCACCTGGTTTTCTCCCTAGACTGATACCTGCTGTGAGCCTGTGACTGAACAGAGGTGTGGAAATCCCATGTGAGTTGGATGCACACAGGTATCAGGGAGCTTTTGGAACAGAGAGTGCAGCTTGTCACTAGGGATGAAGTAGGAAAACTAGGAACCTCTGTATTTATTGGCAAAATTCACTGAGCATCCTGACAGGTATTCAGGAAGTGGATTGGCATGTACATATAGAAAAATTCATAAGGATGATTCCTTCATGCCTCTAATATGTAGGCAGATGGAAAAAACTCTCTATTCCCCAGACTGGCCCTGGAGTGCAACAATGGGGCTCAGCACTGTCCTAATGCGCTGCCCGGCTTTGCAGAGGCAACTGCGCTGGGAAAGAGAGGAATACAAATGAGAATTATGCTGGCATTTCTCCCCAGATGTGCAGATACTGATAAACAACAAAATAACAGGGGAGGAAACTGCATTCAAATACCTACCATTAAAAAAAAAAAAAAAAAAAAAAGAAAGCAAGCTGAAATGTATGAGGATGTGTATTACAACTGTTATAAAATACATTCCTGATCCACTCTGAAGGCCAGATCATCACCTAAAAATACATTGAACTTCAGATACAAACTCTAGTCTTTGTGTTTCAATGATATATATTCTCACACTACATTTTAAGTATACCTGCAGGCACTGTTGAACTGCGACTTGAGTGAAGGGCATTGCCCTAAAATCCTAGGATAATTCCAAGGATTGCCTTGGAAAGTCTAGATTATATATAGTTTCCATAATTATTTTCATTGCTTTGAATATTTATCCCCTACTCATCCATTGCTACAAATATCTTGAATCTGTGAGCAATTAGATACATAAGAGTTAACTTTACAGAAATAAGATTGCTGCTTAAATTCAGAGAGGGAAAGGGTGATAATTTCTTTACAGCTATCTTTCAAAATAGAGCTTTAGTCATAAATACGTATATTTATCTTATCTATTGTAGAATAATAATGTTTAGAATACTCATGTGCATCTTTGGTTTGATTAACATGAAATAGACTGGCACCTCATTTAGTTTAGGAGTAATAATACTTTTCTTTTTGTCTCAGATAATATCAAGTCTGTTACAGTATAATATTTTTAGCTAAATATCTGTGAAAATTTACCCTCTAGATACCCTACTTGATGTTTTATAGAAATGCGCATCTTAAATCTTAATTCACTAAACAAACAAAACTATTTTAGGACAGAGAAATAAAAATTGTCGTGGACTGTTGCAAACTAAACATTATACTGAAAAATATTTTCCCTTTTTTAGGCTTCGATTATACTAAAAAATATTTTTCCCTTTTGCTATAATTATATGTAATTTTTGTAATTATATGTAATTTTAATGCACAAATTCACATGATAAAACAGACCAAGTTGTTATCTCAAATGGGGTGATTATTTCTGAGATGAGTGTTCAGAATATGGTCAGTACCCAATAGCTGCATCCTGGTAACTGATTTTTATTTTTCACTCTTTTCGCTCTGTGTCAGGACTGGGTAGATTGTGTTCTGCTTTTTCGAATATCTCCTCCTTAGATATCTCTTCCCATTGCAATTACATTGCATTCAACTCATCATGGCAGTGCTATAGCATCTCCTATCACAGGACAGGCTGGGTGTCAGGGATTAATGTCATCCTTCACCTTCTCCCAAAGAGCAGAGCATTTAATTGCCATCTTGGACAACAGTGCATTCCTAGCAGCAGAACCAGGCAGTGCTTTCTACTTGGAGCTTTTAAAGGCTGAAGACAATTGAGAGCCCAGACAAGAACAACCTACATTGTCTCTTCTAAATAATCTTGGAGTAACGGTGAAAGGAATCAAAGGAAATACTTAGAAAGGAGAAAGGACATCTGAGGTAGGGACAGAACCGATGGGATGGGCACAGGAAAAGAAAAATATAATGGAAAAACCCTATGAGAGAGAAGGAACAGATCTCATGTGAAATGCAGTTTCAAGAGATAAAAAGTTGCTGCCTCCCATTAGTTATAGTATTGAAGATGAATGTAAGAGAGGCTCTTGGTGCGTTGCTATCACAGCAGGAAGGTGCATGCACATGTACTGGCATCACACTGTGGGGTCAGCTCTTGTCAGACCAGGAACAGCTGTGCTGGGAGGGCTCAACTCATGCCAGTCCCTGATCATTCCCTGCTGTGCTGCTCACAGCACATGTGATGCAGCAGCACATGTTCAGGCAACTCCTTGTCTGAGGAGTGTCAGTGAGATCTATATAACTGCCCTATGTTTTGCATACCAGGAGATTTAAAATGCTACTCTTTAAACTTTTCATTGTTTGGAGAAGAGCAGCAGATGCAGAGCTCTGAAGACTAAGCCCCTTGCCTACATACAAGCATAGGTGTGGAGGGACAGTCTTGCTTCCTGGCCTGGATATGGGTATCCTGTACTAGAAAGGGAACAAGCAGAGCTATCATGGAAAAGTGATTTGTAAAGAGAGGACTCACCTCACTGTACTTTGAAAACCTAGTATTTAAACATCTAGTATAGATAAGTTGTCTGGGCTGCCTCCAAGATCACAGGGGAGTCACTGTCAGCATAAGACTCATCTAACCCTTTGATAGGCACTTCTCTATAATAATTGGGAAAAAATTAAATTGAAAATTCTTAAACTTCAAAGGGTTACCAGTGTCACTTTCAGGATATAATCAGTAGGGATTAGTCTGATACTACTAAGATCTTTGCATTAAAAAACTCTCAAAATAGCGAATGCTATCAGTCTGGGCTAGAATCAGAAGTGTAAGAGCTCACCAGCCTCCTACCACTCTCCCTGAACTGTTGCATTCCTCATACAAAAGAAAAAAAAAAAAGATGCCATATTTAATTGATCAATTAAATTAATTGATCAATCAATTGATTCAATTGATCTTGAAATAACCATCAAATTGTTACATGGTAGTATGTTAATTTTCCTAGATGAATCTATCATTAATGGGACTAAATGTGTACATTTTCCTTCATTAGCTCTATATCTGCATAGATTCTTTCTCTTCCCTCATTTTATTACTTCCATTTTAATTCAACTACCAGCTTTTCTGGGCTTGTGAAATAATCACAGAAGTGAGGAGCAGTCTGATGTTACTTGCTGTAATAATCCCCTTGCTTAAGCAAGATATGAAAGGTTTTTAAACAGGCCCAGCAAGCACGGCTCACAAACAGACTATAACTTGTTGTCTTAGTCTGAGTTAAATCAAGAAATGGCCAGATCTTAACAGGGAAAGAAAAAAAACAGAACAACCTCCAGAAAACTAGTGATTCTTCCATGATATCAAGCTCTACTGGGAAAAGCAAAAACTCATTAAATTTTACCAATTAATCTGTAAACTAAAAGCTGAAGGAGATTATCATCTTGGTTGCTTTTAAAGGAAATCAATTTCTAGCATGGAAAAGATGCTATTGGCTGTATATTTCTTCACTGTGTGCTATTTTTCAAGTTCTGAAAATTTGAGAGTATAACCTACACTGTGAATGCATTTACATTTTACTGAATGATCAGAGGCACCTTAAACCTCATTGTACAGGAACTAAAATTAATGATAACTTAAAAGTTCTAATCTTTGCCACGGAGAAGTAGCCCTAAGTCTTATTAATGAAATACTGGTAATATTAGTTGATAGAAGATCAAAGTTTGGCATATGCTTGGACACAACATTGCTCTTTGCTGTAACACAGCCTCAAATAATAATGTGAAAACTGTTGCTCAAACAGTGTGCAGTGAAGCCTCATTCCCTGCTAAGATTTCATTTTTCTTACCTGGTCTCTTCTGTAGCTATAAAGAAACCATCTTCAGAAGCATCAAGCCAATTTTGCCTCTGTCTCTTGATCACTGGAATGGTGCTTGTCTTAATGGCACTTGCACTGGCTTGCAAGGCCTTACCATTAGTCATGTGGATATGGGGAGCAGCATGCTGAAATCACAATAAAAGGGAAAGGTATTTGCCTGAGAATAAGCATAATTCTGTTAACTAATTTGACTGTAAGGGACAGCCTACACACATCTCAGAAACAAGCTCATCTTCCTCAACCAGTACCTGGGGGTCAGACAGTAAACAACCTGTGCCCATTGACATGTTTTATTCAAGGGTCTTAAAGGTCTTTAAAAACTACATTAGCTAACTCTAATGCCATTTTATACAAAGTGATGCTGAAACATAAATCAGTGCTATGAACTGAGTAGTTCAGAAGCAGAAACCTGTTAGTTTTAGGAGAGAAGGAACATTTTCTGAGCAAAAAACTAACATCCCAAGCAAGGAAGTACAAGACTTGTCATCCAAGTATGGCATTAAACTAATTTCAAAAAATCCATACTTCTCACTTCACAGGTCCTTATTCTGCCTGTCATTCTTTTTAAATAAAAATCACTAAATAAGTGGTTTGGACCTGCTTCTAACCTAAGCAGAAGCAGGAAAGCAAAGGTTTATATCAACACGCTTGTGCTATGGTTCTTAGGTTTACTCACCAGTCACTATTTGTTAGACCTACTGCAATACACCTGTTTTCATTTTATAACTGATAACAATAAACAATGCATTAATTTTCCATTAGAACTTTACCTGGAGTAATTGTGCAATGAGAGTGAGTAGTCAGATCTAACAAGAGAATCTGCTTTCTGATAAATGAGAATGAAAATGTTTCCTGTATAATCATAGGTAACTTTGTGGAAGAATATACCACGAATATATCATGACAAATATATTAATCTTGGAGATCTGAATATTATTTTGGCTACATAATTGGCTACAGCAGGAATGACCAACTTTGATTAAAATATATATGAGAGAAGAAATATTATACAAAAACAAAAATTTGCTTACTTTATCTCACATAGATTAAACATCATGTTCTCTTAAGAAGATGTGCTATTTTCTTGGTGAAATAATACCAGTATTCCACATTACTGATAGCATTTTTGTAATATTCCTAAAATGCACACAATGCTGCACATTCATGGGAGTATTCTCTAATTAGGCAACCACTACCACAGCCACTGAGTAAGGAAGGGACTGGTAGCACCCACAAAGACCAGTAGAACAGAACACAAAACTGATCCCTGAAATCATGCCATAAAAACATAATAGCCAAAAAAGAAAAACAAGGGCCTCAATTCCTCTGAACAATTCTTACCCTTCTATTCAATGCATTATGTTCACTTTATGACACAACTTTCACCTCACCCTGTTCCACACCATTTGCTCCCTCCAGTAGGGCAAATTTTATGCATTCAAAAAAAAAATTCACTGTTCATTATGCTACTGCAATTCATTATTCTACAGCAAGAGCCATCTCCTCTATGATTGCTTAGGTCCGATGCAACAAAGCCAAACAACAAGAGGAGAAATAAGACATCGAATTTGAGTGAGTCACATATAAATCTTAGGGCTAAACTATTTTCCTTTGTCTTAGAAACCAACAAGAATTATGGTGAATTTAGTTGTTTTTGCACAGAGGGTTGCAAATCTATCTTTGTAGTTCTTCTAAATATTTTCCTTTTTTTTCTGTTTTTTTCATTCAGTGTCTAAACTATAGCTTGGCTTTCACGTATTTCTTTTGCATTGACTCTGGTGAAGATGAACTAGAGGACATGCTACTAGAAGTAATTCCACTGTTATTTAGAATAAATTCAGGATAAAATACATAAGTGGAATGAAATTAGAAATTTATGAATGTATTTAACTGCCCGTTTCTTAGTGTACAAAGTGGGTAACACTCAGAAAGCGAGTAAGAATTCATGCATGGAAAACACTGCCATACAGCAGATATCCCACTAATACTTGTATCCTGCAATTGCTAATGCCATACATTCCAGAGGAACATTCAAGGGCTCAAATGGTAATTTTTCTGTTGTGCTTTGCTCGTCAGAAGTGGGTTTAGGCTACCACATAGCATGGCTCATATCTTTTCTCAGGCTCCTTCTAAATACACCACTGACTATGTCCTTTGCAAAAGACAAAAGTTGCAGTCAAAAAGTGTTCAGGAAATGTACAAAAATGTATTTCCTATTGCATAAACTCTGAAGAACAGTGAAGCCTGATGGAAAAAGGATATGGTTTTTCATAATCTTTTTTGCCCTGGCAGAGACAGGTGTTCTGAATTTCTGTTTTTTTCTGCTTTTATTAGCCCCTAACTCTCATTCCAGTCAAGAGATAGCATTAGAGAAAATGATGCAAGGGTTACAATGTAATCTCGTTTCTGTTGCATCAAATTGTTTAGAACTTTCTCTTTTATTTCCTTTCTCCCCTGGCCTTTTCAAGTTATTTGAAAAAAATTAATTACTTTTCACATAAGGATAAGAGAAAATAAGATCCTTGTTCCCCAGTCTGTGCTAGGGAGCAGATTATCTTTAATTTCAGGTTAATCAAAACAATTGAAGTTCTTGACCAAGCAATCAGTTAATTAGTTATAAAAAATATATTAACCAGCATGTATAAAAATAAGCTTTCAATGCCCCTGTCATACTAATATCAACACCAAGAGCAAAATGAACTTTCATACAAAGTACTCATTAAATGCTTTTTTAAATTATTATTATGCTTTCCAATTTTCTCCCTCTCGAACACAGTCATGCTAGATAGATTCTGAAAGCCTCAGGAATACTAACATGTGCTGCCACAGAGCCCGACTCATTCAAAACTCTGCATGCAGAAAGCTTCAGTAATTTCATCATAACACTGCCATGTGCAATCAGCCACTAGTGTTTTGATTTTGGGAACATCACGTACATCACTAATAAGCTCTTCTGTGAGTTTGCAAGAGAGCCACTGGTATCAAGGGTCTGCATACCAGAGGCACATCACAGAGCAACAAGAGCTTTACTCAGGGTTTGCTAGCTGCATGTTGGACAAATCTTCCTCCCTGCCGAGTGACTCCCTTCTCCCAAGTTTTCTTCTAAATCATTGAGATCTCTTGTACCTCTAGGACAAAATTGCTACATTCTCAAAAGACATCATGAGAAAAACCTTTTGAGGGCACGTTAAAGAAAACTTCTCAAGATGAAGGGATCTCTGATCTGGGAAAATTATATCCAGTGAAGAACACAAATATTTAAAGTCACCATAGGGAAGAGTTTTACCTGCCAAACAGATGGTCTCCATGCTGCAGACTGAATACATCCTCAGAGGCCAAAGGCAATCTTTTCAAGGTTTTCAACAAGGAGGAGTTTATGTGAAGACTGTTATGCAGCTTCACCTGTGCCCTGTTAAAACATTTACTTGCCAATGCTGCTCATCAAAACTCAGCTGGCAGGGGCATGGATTTCCCATCTGCATACACATTCACTTCATAGTGGGCAACTGAGACATCTCCAATGTTCAAGGAAGGCAATAGATCCCTTCATGAAGAAGCTACAATGTCTTTCTCCCTGTCAAACCTTATGGAAGCAGCAGCACAGACTTACTAATTCAATCAGCTGCTTCACTGAAAATCCAGGTTTTTCATTAGGTCCACTAGGCTTTTCTGTGTCAGGAAAACCAAGGAATTGGCTGTATGGAATCACTATACATGTGATACGTGCTGTAGTGGCAGCTAAAAGTCCAACAAAGTTTGAACATCATTCTACAGGCACCTACAAAGATACTCCACAAACACTTTATATTACAGTGGCATTATCTGATAGCATTTTTAATAAGGAGGGTAAGTCTCCTGCCCTCATTAGCTCCCAGAGGAACTTCAAGCATAAGGATATTAAGACACGTGTTTTTAAGTCAAGAGAAAAATCTTGTGCAAATTCAGAAATGGGACTCAGAAACCTCAACTCTGATTGGGGATCTGTCTGTAAGTTTCTCACCTTGTATATAAGTGGCTGAGCATTTATTCATTGAGAGCCAGTAAAGATTCTGAAAAGACACTGAGCTCTGAAAAGACATCCAGCTTTAAAATAAATACATAACACCAACAGTTGTTTAAAGCAGAAAAATTAACAGTGACAGTTTATGCTGTGGCTGAAAGAATATTTAACTGGATTACCACAAATTCCTAAGTGGACATGAATTTATGGTTTCTTACATTTTCCCACATTGTTTCAAAAAGGAAAAAAATCCCACTGCATTAAATTAACATTTTTAATTATTTTTGTGTTGCATCTTTAAACAAAGAATCAATTTAAGCAAAGAAAAAGAAGCTCACTACATGCCAAAAAAAAAAAAAATCACTTGAAGAAACCAGATATGCTCAGATGACTGGTAATCATCTATATTAGTTTGTTCAGTATATTTTGCATTGACCTAATTATAGAGGATATAGTTTAAAACAAGTTTAAAATTACCTTAAGTTTAAATCAGATATTGATTCTGTTTTGCCACACCTGAATTGTTCCTACTTAAAAAGGCATTAGTACTATACCTTTAATAAACATCACGGATTGGGGCTTGTTTAATTATTCACAGAGATGTGAGATGAATGCAAAAATTAAAAACCAATTTCTACACAGCATGAAGTCACAAATGTTGATAGTAGCATGAAGACACACGTTCACTTTGGGTATAGAATTTCATTTAAAAACCCAAGGCTATTAAAAATATTTTCAAACAACACATCACATACAAGAAAATAACCAATCAACATAGTCAGAACTTTGGAATTTCTGGATTTGCTATGAAACCTTTCACAAAACACCTAGAATAGTTGTAATGCTGAAAATCCAAGTCAATTATGTTTCTTTAATTGCAAGAGGAAAAAACACACACACACAAAAAAAAGGCAAAAAGAAACAGCTGCCCCCAAAAGATGACAGCTGACTTGTCAACGCATCTCGGCTAAAATATTACAATGTTTATAGCCTCTGTATATCATAAAAGTTACATAAAAGCTATATAACCTCTGAATACATTATGTCTTTAATGGCATGACTTTGAAGTAAATTCTTATTTATGTAGATCAGTAAATTAGTGAAAGAATTTCACTAATTAATGAAAGACTAACCTAGGCAACTATGCACAGAATAAGAGGGAATTTATTTTATAGTTAAAACAGCATATTTTCTCTCCCTCCTCTCACACAGATGCTTAAAAAAAATCTATTTTTTTAATTTTTGAAAAAAAAAATCTGAAATTAATAATAGAGGAACATCTGTGTTGAATATATATAATCTCATACTGTTTCTAATGCAAGGAATAGCCTATTTTCAACTTTATTGATAATTTCTACCTACTCAACGGGCAGTAAGATATTTTTCTTTACCCATTCAGTTATGCTTTAATTGCAGAGAAGATTTAAATTATTATATTGCTATAACCATTTCTCACTAAACTGAATACTTATTTTTATTTGTACTTTTATTTAAGTGCAACGGACAATTACTGCACACTGACTGCAGAACATTAGTCTGAGTGATCCAAGTTGTCAGCAGAGAGGTCTGAAGAGGTTCTCAACACAGGAAACTCGAAAACTCAAACCATTTAAAAACCTTTTCTTTAAGTCTTTAAAAGTTTGGACCTGTTTTGGTATGAGGAAAAATTTATATAGGCAAAATCCTCACTCTGTCAGGTCAGTTTTTGGAAGTGTTTTGATACTTAGTAGAAAAGAGAGATTGATTATCCTCAGAGTACAATTAACAGAAAAACAAAGTAAGGGGAAACAACGAGTGAAGGTTTCACCAGCTTCAGTATTAATGCCCTCCTCTTTTCCTGATACCAATGCAGGATTGAAAAATCATTGAAAAATTTTTCAATCCTTTCCAAAATTTTTATAGCAGAGGAATACACTTGAATAGTTAGGCATCTTATTTTGAAATAGGTCTATTTAAAATTAATTCATGACAAACAAGAGTAATATCACAGCCAGTAGAAAATAGAAACATGTCTTTTTCCAGACATCTCTATTATTTTGAAAATTTATGATCTGTAGTCCTTATGTATTTATAATCAATTTGTACTGAATTAGTAATGACTGTTGATGATAAGGGCAACAAACTATATTAACCTTTTATCTCCTGTAGAATCGAGTAATCCATGTGGGAATTTACATGTCTCACAAATGTTTGACATATAGAAGAGGTAAATAAACTTGGAGGGACACTATAAACTGTAGGAATGACCAAAATACGAGCCCACATAGTGTTTTGTTGAGGTGTATTTTAAAATTCTAAAATCCAGCCCAAAAATTGGTCTTTTTTCAAACACAGATAGCCCTCTCCCTAAACACCCACAGGACAGGCATCAATCATTGCCAGAAAAAGGTTTTCTTTATGTGAATTATTGTTCAGTCCTTACCTAACATTTATGAGGAAACAGAAGGAGACCGATAACATTTCTCACCCTAAAAACCCTAAGGTAGTCACTAAGCGCACAACATTTCTATACATAAAACTTTCTAATCTCATATTTGAAGGTTATCTCTCTGCTTAAACATTTCCCTGTTTCCCGAATCCTGAACTATCAAACTCAGGGTAAAATCAGAAACTGGCCTCCCACGAATGTGATGCAAGAAATTACTCAGTTATTGTTTTGAGCTTTAAATGTGTTCTGACACATGTGATACACATAGAATGCAAGAGATTTTGTTAACATTATTTTGACATGTTAAAAAATCACTTAAACAAGCAACACAGACCTGTAACTGGATTTTTCACCTGCTCAAGCTGACAGCACTGGTACCTCTTAAGCTATTCAACCTCATTTTTTTTCCCCAAGATTTCTCATGAAATAAAGACAGACCCATTTTATCTCTACAGAGATATCAGACTTATGGAAAAAACACAAACATTCCAAAGTCTTAGTATACTACTATATCCACTTCATTTTCAAAGGAAAAATCATAAATATAGACAGATCAGTGCCTATAAACTTCTCTATACTTACCATTATTGTTCTTGTTGTCTGGTTGGATGATTCTGGAAAACAAAAGGACCACAGCATATTAGAGTGCTGTCTTTATCCATAAAATTCCTGTTTTCTGATGCTCACCCTGAAGGCTAAGATGCTGCTGTTCAGCTACAACAATGAACACATCAAAAATGCAGAGACTAGAAAGATTTTTCATGAAATGAGCACGAGAATCATCACTGGTCCTGAATATATATGGCACGTTGTAATATGCTGTTAACTGCACTCCATTCCCTTTGCTTAATTATCCTTTTCTGCAAGAAAATATAAAAATGGAACTAATTCATAATTCATGTTTCACGAAGTGGGGTTTTTTCATTTTGCTTTTAACATATGGCATCATTTAACATGGAGGATTAGCTGCACAGAAAAAAAAAAAAATAGATAGTATCAGTGTAATTCCATTGCTGTTCCCATTTGAAAAAGTTTTGCAAAACCAGACAACCATTTTTCTGAGAATTTTGAGATGGGTGCTCAGTTTGAAACTGACAGTATACTGAGAAATATAACATCCAGAAATGTTAACTATTCTCTCCTATATGATAAATCAGGAGTCAGTAAACTGAACTTATGGTTATATTTGTATAAATTGAAGAGGAATTACTATTAGCCCAATAGCTAAGATAGATTTTATCCTGCTGTTTAACTGAAATTACTTCTGCCTTTTTTTCTCCCTGAGAACAGAAATCTCACTCTCTTTGGCTTTAAACCACTACAGTTTTCTTATTACAGACATTGTTCTTTTTCAAAGCAGTGCAATTTCAGCAACTAAACATCCTTGCAAACAATTAAAAAACCTGCAAGAAAATTCACTGCTGATCTAGAAGGTGCAAGGTGATGCTACTGTCTCACAGACTTGCTCAAAAAATTGGATAAGACATCTTATTAGCTCTAGCAGACAGTTCTTAAGGAAGAAACACTCATCAACACTTTGTGCAGTTCTACATAAAATGTACGAAATTCTGCATGAATTGAATCAGCAGAGTCTCAGTTCTGCAATGGGATAAATGCACAATAAATACAATGGGTGTTATTCTCGCCTTGGTTCCAAATCAGCACTCTTGAAGGGGTTCTGACTCCCATCACTTACACAAAGAACTCTCCAAGGATTTTGCTATTTTTAAAAATAGTATTAAAGAGATTAAAAGGACATGAGAAAGAACAGCTGGAAATCCTTTTTGGAAAAAATAAAATGGTAATTCCACTCTCAGACAGGCATTTCTCTTTCATTTTGAGGAGTCATCTTAACCAGTCTGAACATACCATTCAAACACTGATAGAAACAAAGATAAATCATTTGAATAATCTCAAACTATTTAGAAACTCAAATATTCAACAGAAATTCCTGAATCTAGTTTATAGTTACATTTGTACAAGTCTTCATCCTTAATCAAATCTAATTAAAAAACATATATATCTGTAATGTTACACTGATAAAAGTACTGTAATGTGAATACCTACCTAAAGCCAGCAACATTTTAGTTGTGTGCTCCTCTACCAGCCTTCTTTTCCTCCTTTTCCACACAAAGATAATTATATATAAAAATACATTTTGGTCACCAGTCTTCCAGATGATTTTTAAACTGGTACAAAAAACTAAATACTGTGACAGTCTATTGTTTCCTGTTATCTGAAGGCATTTGACACTCATATAAAGTAAGATGAAATCTTAGAGTGAAGAACTCTATAATCTGTTTTTATCTTCACATTAAAGTTATTTTTTGCTATTACAACTTTGTTTATTTTTTTGACACACAAGTAAAATAACATTTCAGGACCTGAATGTTCCTGAGAAAACCCAGAGACTGCTTGCATGCAGGTATAACCACATCAATAACTCTTGAGACAAAGACTCATTCCATTTATAAGCCTAAATACCCAGGAAAAAAAACACCCTAATCAACCTATTTCCAAGAGCACACCTGCATTTCCCGAGGAATCCTCAGCTTAGCAAGAATTATGAGGTTAAACAAAAAGAAAGGGGCATCTTCTCTCTTGAAATATAGAAAAGATACATTACACAGCACTTTCAGTCACCCCAAAAATGATCACAGCAAATAAACAAAACCCCATATTTTTCATATTCAGATACTAATAATGAAACCTTCCCTCATACTCAGAGGTGCTCTACTTTTGGCATAGCTTTCTATAACCAATCCATAAAAAGCCATGATTGTCCCAAAATGCTCAGATACCTTCTCAGTTCCACAGACAACTGAGGGAGAGTGTCCCCCTAAAACGAACCAGGCAGCAGCTGAATGTACCTGGAAGAAAGTAAGCAGTGTACTTTTGAAGAAAACCCGACAGACTGTAATTCAATCCCAGCAGCTGTTAACTTCAGGATATTACCATATTGATAACCTATTAATGAAACCCAGCAAAGAAGTGAAGAAAGATCTGTTACATTTGTAAATATCCCTGTGTTACATCACACAATAAACATCATCCTCTGGTTTTGGCATATATTTTTCTTACAGCAGATACTGAAATACCATCTAAGTTTCCAAACATTGAAGACCTGAGTATATCCATAAATAAAAAAGTAGGAAAAGAACTGTTTAATATGAAGACACAGTCAAAAGGTTCTAGGGTCTAGCAGAGACTACTGATTAAGGTGCCATTGTTACACAATTTAAACTCTTGTATTCTCTGATACACAAACATTCAGATTTTAGAATTGAGGAGATACTGATTTCTTCCAGAAAATAATTACATCCTGACTTGGCAAGGTTCTGAAAAACATTATGCATGAACACACACCAGCCAATACCATGGACAACTTTTAATTAAAGCAAGTAAGGAATAAAGCCCTTGTTTAAAAAGGCAATCACGCAGCATTTGAAACCTTTACAAAAGGCCTGCACACCAGTGCAAACTCCAATGCAGCCTAAGGGCATCAGAGCTTATTTAAAAACCACAAATATCTTGGTGTTCAACTGAACAGAAGACAAAACTTTTGATTTTCAGTTTTATATGCCAAGTTTCAGAATGCCTTAGGGAAGTTAATTAATCAGGCGTGAATTTCAGTGAAACTGGAACCAGTGGACACTTGGCTTATAAATGAGTTCTTACAGCAAACGATTTTGTGCAAAACTATGATCTGCACTTGCAGCACTTCAGTAGAAAGTGAACTCCGGGGTACAAAATGATTCCCACCTTATGGCCAAAGAAGTGCCAGTGAAGTAGACTGCTCCACTTTAAACAGAAATGGTCAGACATCATCATCACTAAGAAGGGCTTTTCGTGATGTGATGTGAGTGAATTACAGTAAATGCAACTTCAGTGCTGACAGAATGTTTATAAGTGTATTATTGTGGAGAAACTGATGCACCAAAAGCAGAAACTGTCTAAGATGCTCCTATGCTCTTTCTATAACACATTTATTTGAACTCAAATAGAAATGAGTAAGTTGTAGAAGAAATTTCCTTACATTAAAACGTGCTTTACCAACCATTCTGATCAGTCAAGTGTTTCTCGCTGTTTACAGGCACTAGGAGACCATAAAATTTCCCACTGTGAAATCGTTTAAGGCTATATCAGAAAAAATGCACTGCGAAAGGATGGTGTCAGCTACAGAATTATTTCAAGTTTACATATTATTTCCCAGCAGCATGTTATTTTTTATTCCCTTAATAGTTCTTCAAGCCAGGACAGAACTCATATCCTTAATGCCACTCCAGTCCTCTTCCAGCTGTTCATGTGTTATTTGTATACATGCTATTCTTTATTTCTGCTCATAGAGAACTTAGTTACCTGACATTTCTCTTTCCCTTTTATATTAAGGGGTTCATCAACAATACTAATGGGTAAAAGGTCTCCTATTTCTAAACCTTCCAGAATAAATACAATTGAAGATAATGTGATTTTGAAATGTGGACAATAAATGCAGACTGGCTATAGCAGAGCTGTTTAATCCTAATAAAATCTCATCTTCTTATGGTACATAAGACTTTAAAGGTTCTTTTCACCCAGGATGGACCACCTTGTGAAAGAAGCTGAGAAAGGAAGAACGGCTTTGTTATTTCTTCTCCATTTGAGTAAGAATACTTGAAGTAACCAAACAAATATTTTTTTCCTACCACCTTGTAGTGATAGAACAAACTATATTTTTACTTCAAAAGCATTATTAACAATAATTAAATAAATTTCTTATAATCATACTAAGAATGAGTTTGAGAAAGACCCTTACTTGCCCAAGACAGAAATTTTAAACACTAGAGAAACAATATACAGGTGAAGAAAGAAAAACCGTACAAAACGATCACAAAGCACTTTCCCTATATACAGGAACTTTCCAGTTCCACAGCCTAAACACTTTCTGAAGGTGCCTTCCCTATTACATTGTGTACTAAAATTGTCAAGAACTATTGCTCTGCAATGACAGCTTACAAAAATAATCAAGCTACTTAAGAGTAATCATGCACTGAAGCACTTTGAATCTAAACTCCAGATCTTGAATCCAGAACACGTAATTCATGAGAAAACATGCTGCTAATCCTGTTGTTCACCAGACAGGCTTCTCTTCTGCAACTGTAATTCTTTAAAAAAATACTAGGGAAAAGTAGTGATTCCAGGAATTA
The DNA here is from genome assembly GCA_035221455.1 of Xenops minutus. Lineage (NCBI taxonomy): Eukaryota > Metazoa > Chordata > Aves > Passeriformes > Furnariidae > Xenops > Xenops minutus. Next base: position 24,531,582 of record JAWWEE010000105.1, on the reverse strand, counting down.
AGTTCTGGCTTTCTGCATTGTGTTTTAAATGCAAACTTAATTTTACTGTTGTTGTTGTATTCGTCGTTTGCTGTTTTAAGAGCTGTATTGTGCCAATTAGAAAAGCCAACGTTACTGCAGTTTCATGTCTACACATTACCTGTATCTTAAAAAAAGAAACACTGATTCAATATCAGAAATGGGGCAGGTCACCATGAAGTGCCCTTTCCGCCACCTGCCATCCCACGTACCCTGCCTTCTAATCCCTGCTGTCAGCAGTGTTATCAGAAGCACACGTTGCACTGGTGCATTCAGGGACACCACACTCTAATCTTCTCATAAGCATTCATTTCCTTCATACAACAAAAAGAAAGTGATCGATGGCACACTCAAAGTAGTGCATTAAAGCCTGAATGTGATTCTAGTTTTGTGCCTTTTTTTTTTTATGAATCAACTGTAGGCAAAGAAGCCTTACAAAAGATTTTTGAAAGAAAGGAAATAAACAGAAAAAAATATAATAATAGTTCCTTATTCAATTCCTAGTGTACTTGCACCCTGGGAAATAACTCCCAGTTCTCAGGATACAGAAAAGCTGAGCTTTTCAGTTGAATGGAAACTCTGGCAAAGTAAAAATCTATATATATATTTAAAAAACCACAATACAGTGCTATGCTAATGCTTAGAAACAGTTCTTTTTTTCCACGGCAATTCAAGGAAACATGCGTTTGCAGAAATGGTTTTGCTTCTCCTAAGTGCTGCTTTGACCAATGGCACTGCTTACCTTCTCCCACTGAAAAATACCCTGCAGCTGGAGCAGTCCTCAGACACTTCAGAATGGAAAACAGTCCTTTTATTTGCAAACAAAGATCAGATACCTGAGAGATAACTTCAATGTGAATTCAGTGTAGGCAAATAATCACCACACATTTGTTGTTAAAAGACAATAAATGATTTTCTCAGCTTTAAGAAATTCTAAGGGGAAAAGATTTTTTTTTTTTTTTTGACAAAAATATTTTCCTCCTAGTTGATTATTTTTCAAGTTAAATCACAATACCCTTTGCATCTCTGGGGTCAGAGGAATGAAGAACGAAGCGGGAAGTGGGGAATCATCAACTCACTGTTTTAGAAAAGAAAAATTTAAATAAGGAGAAAAAAATTACTTGAGACATGCAAACATGGGATGCAGAAGCCAAGTTCTACAAATGATTGACAACGTCAGCAGTAACACCCTGGGGTAATTAAGGCCTGTACCATTTTCCAGGTACATTTTTTGGGCTCTTGAAGTTGTCACTAGTTCATTGTCCTCAGTACCATCATTTGTACTTCTGCAAAAGCAAGCTAATATACTGACCACAGAAATATAAGCTTTAGAGCATTTTAGTTTTCTAATAAATATTTACAATTATTGCTTCCAAGTGGGTGGTGAAAACAGATAAAAATTGGCTACTCTTGTGCAAGCTGCAAAAATTAAAGGTAAGAAAGTTGTTAGGTCAATCTCTTGAGGGTCAGAGATTGTTTAAATGACTTTGTAGAGAAAAGCAGGACAAAGTTCTTGACACTAAGTATTTCATATATTGATATAAGCATAGTAATAATGTATTTGGGAGAATAACTAAGAATCATAAACACCCTTTTCATAGTCCTTTTCTTCTCCAATAATTGAGTAACACAACATCAACTTTTCCTGAGAGATCTATTTTCCTTGTTCACATTTCCATCAATACCAGTGCACCCATTAGACAAAGAGATCTGTAGCTAAATATTTCAGAAGAATTTCTGGCTATACCAAGGACCAAGGCTAGAAAGCACATGTCCTAAGTAAACTTCAGAGGAAAAACTGACTGTGGAACAATATATAACCTTTGTTTCTCTCTTTTGGAAAGAGTGAGTACACACAATTCAACATCAGTCATAGTTTGTGTTCCAGCATGGAAGAAATGGCAAAAGTGAATGCACACAGTATCTTGTTTATCACAATTCATTTCCTCTCTTTCAGTTGGAAATCACTGGTATTTTACATGTTAACAATTCTGGTATGTTTATAGCTTATTAATATGTCAAAGAAAATTTAAGCTTTTCTTTTTTAAAGTAATGGAGTGCCAGATGTTTTTTAGTATGCAATCCATGCTTATAGCCTGCCCCCACAGACAAACACATCTCCATTTCTACCAAAATGTACTATTATGACAAAAACAATGAGACGTCTTTGAGAGAAAACAACAGACCAATGAAAAAAATCGATCCTACAGTGAAAATTCCTTCCCTGTAATGTACTTTCACATAAAGTTACATGAACTTGATTATGATGAAGCACATATTAGAATTGTTTTGTCTGTTCCAAGACAATTTGGAGCAGGAAAGGCTCCAGTCCCCCTTCTTGTCTGTTAGGCTGCTTATATTTTTATGTGTTTGTCAGAGGAGAGTCTCAAATTCCCCATGAAAAAATAGCACTGAAAAATAAGCCTTTCTTCCTTGCTTATTTCCTGAAGAGACAATACTATCAGCCATAACCAGAGAGAGAAGAATTGACCAAAAGAACATGTAAGAGAGAAGGTACTTTTTTTTTTTGAGATCTTTCTCCCTTTGCCAATTGCTCATATCACCTCCTCATGTTGCTGGGTTGGTTATGTGTGAACTCCTAGTAAAACAGACCCCGAAACTGTCGTGTCACTCCTAGATACTTCTTGTATCTGCTGTAAACTTCAGTATATCCAGGAACAGAAATCTGACTGTTGAAAGAATCCTCTTGAAGGCATCAGGACATCTCACCCTGAAATATGGCAATAAAGGTCTGGACAAGGAAGAGAGGAGGATAAGGGCTGTTGATTAAAGTCTCTTCAGCTATGAACAATCAGTTCTCGTATTTCTGCCCACAAATCATGTATTTGGTATCAACAGGCACAGGCTGATTTCTCTACCTCATTAGTGACATTGATATCTTGGACATCCTGTGGATATTCTGGTTCTGATGAATGTAAAGGTAAGGAAATATGTGCCAGATTACAGAGATTATTTTCACGTAAAATACCTCTACCTGATGTTTCCAAATGCTATAAGCAAAATTATCATTACTCACCCTGCCAAAACAATAGGCTGACGTGGGACTTGACTACTTGGACGTACTGTTGCTCACAGTTAAACAGCTTGTGGGTGAAAGTAATGGCTCAGAATAATTTCAGACACTGTAATTTAAAGATCAGATTCAAAATATCTACAAAGCACCTTACAGTCACACCTAAATCTTCCCATCATCATCTCCAGTCATAAAACTTGATACACATAAATTCTTCAACATCGTGATTTTCTGAAGATGGAATTTTCCCATTTTAAAGAGGCTGCCTTCACTGCAGAGAACCACTTATATATCTTATGCTGACTTTAATTTCACCAGCAATTGAAATACTGCATTTCAGAGTAGCTAAAAGCACTGGCTTATTACTCAAATTTCCTGAAGTACTGTCACTTTTTTCCAGAACAGCAAAAAACCACAAACAAACAAAACAACACCACTCAATGGCATCTTTCATTACATCCTACAGAATGCAAGATTTCATGCTGTTTGAAAATAAAAGAAAACACACTTTTCTAATATTATCCAGCAAAAGTCTTCCTCCGACAATAAGGGACACGAAAACCTACAAGATCCTCTATTTAGCTACAATACACAGATTTAAGTAGTGCAATCTCACTCATGTCCATGCAGATAACTACAACTATATCTCTCAGTCACCAGTGACTGACACTCAATAGCAAGATATCAGGGCACAACACTCCGGTTTAAGAAGAGATAAATGAGCTCCTTCATCATTCTTGAAAAGATGGAGCAAAAGCAGTCAGAAATGCCAGACCCCCTCACCACAGAATCTTGTGCTGCATTAGCTAAAAGCAAAACTCGAGCCAACATAAGACTCCTATAAGAAATGCTAATCATATTCGTGTTTATTATTCTTAAAAGCATTTAACTAAATATTAATGATGTTTTTCATAATCTTCCCCCACTTCTCCACAGAGGCATAAAGAAGTGCCATTTCCATAATGCACTGCTATATTCTAAGCAAATAATTACTCATTTGCCTAATAACAAATCCTGTCAAAATATAGTACTCACCTGGGCAGTAAGACTGACTTAAATTATGCTAATCTAAATATATATTTATACAAGTCTAAGTGACATTTACTTGAATGCTGTAAATTATTGTATATCTTAACTAAACATATTTATATGGCTTCCTTACAACAAATTTCTAATACTGTTGGGAAAAAAGTAAACTTGAACATGCAGACATTTATATGCCAATAACATTATGAAAATAGCAAGAAATGCGACTGCATAAGTCTCCCGTGCTCCTTTTTGCGTTAAAGCATTCACTGAAAGACAGAATCTCTCATGATCTCCATAGCAGGCTTTCTGGCTACTGCTAACTGATACAACGCAACAAACCCTGAAGGAATCAGTAGCATTTTGGAACAAAAAAAAAAGCAAGCTTTTTAGTATATTTATAGTTACACAAAAACTCTGGGGGCTGGCAAAACCTTTCCCTGCACAAACAGTATGCTGTGGTCAGGGAAATTACACAAAAACCACCAGTTCCCAAGTTGGTCTGGTCACTGAGTGTTTGCTGTGTACTGAAGAGAAACTGGATAAATTACAACCAAAAAAATGTATTTTATATTTACCAAGAGGCAGAGGAGTAGGTAAATAGGTAAATGGTATATATTAAAGGTAAAAATGTTTAAGTCAAAAGAAACAGAGGACCTATGCTGTTGAGTATCTTTACTATCAGTTTGTTATTTTTCTGTTGCATTTTATTTACACTTCATAATCTTTAATTAAAGAAATGGGCAAGGATAAGAATGAAAATAGACATTTTTAAGTATTAAAATGGGGGGGGGGGGGGTGTCCACTAACAAATCCCCAGATTTCAGTTATTTAGGATATATGCTTTCTGGTATGTTATGTTTTCATGGAAAATAGATAAGTCAGAATTATCTCCTAAAGCAAAGACTTACCGTTCTCAGTATTAATTTTTCAAATTAGGTGTTATTTTTGTGTAAATTGCCTTAACACTGTTATCTGACTGATATAAACTAATCACTGTGGCTAATGACTGATTTTATACACTCTTTATTTTGAAAAGAACCAAATAGAAGAAAAATTTTACAGACTTCCAAGCATGTCTCCTTACAGGGACATAAGGAGGGACTTAATCACAATGTTTACCTTGATTCTATTGTTACAGCCTTCTCTAAAGTAGAAATGTGCAGGTTGTATCAAGATGGGGGCCAATCTCTTCTCCCAGATAACAAATGATAGGACAAGAGGAAATGGTCTCAAGTTATGCCAGAGGGGGTTTAGACTGGATATTAGGGAACATTTTGTCACTGAAAGGGTTGTCAAGCACTGGAACAGGATGCCCAGGGAAATGCTTGAGTCATCAAAACAAAACATGCTGCATCTCTGCCTTCACCAAATTTGTTTTAGTCTTTTCTTGTCCTTTTTTCCATTTTTTTTTTTTTAATCAAGATTAGTAAGAAAAATGGTAAATGGAGTTTTTGTAAGAGAGGGCATTAATCCTTGTTCAGTGAATAAGCACCACCATTCACTGCATCAATACTATAAACATACTATCCATATCTTACATTTTTTTACCTCTATATCATCCTATCCAATGTCATCTGAGGTTCATGGAAAGTTTTTCAATTCAGAGAGTTAAAGAGTATTTCTTTTATATTCCTTCACATACCATCAAGACCATTATGATGGCTGTAGTTTCTTTTTCCCAAAATGCTTAACGAAGAGTGATTGGAGGGTGCAAGCAATCGTTTTGCACTTGGACTTTGAAGGCTTGGTGTTGACCTGATTACATTGGGTTTCACAGAAGGATGTATCTCTGAGGAAAAAAAAAAAAAAAAAAGAGAGAAATTATATAGACTTGATTTTAAAATTAAAAAAAAAAAAAAAAGACGGTTTATTTCATGTATTAAATTTACTTTTGATTTTCAAGGAAAGGAAAGAAATTTTCTTGTGCACTTGTGTGCAGGACCTTGAACAACACTTCAAATGCAAGTCTTTGCACCCACAGGTCCTCCAAGTAAGAAAAATCTACATCACTTTAGATTACCCAAGTTCAATACTATGGTGTAGATGTGTAAGGATTTGAGAGGTTGAAGAACTCATACATATGAAACAATCTGAATTAGGTCTATATTTATATTTTCCTATCCTTTTGAGATTTGTACTGAAGCTACACACCTAGAGATTTTTTTAGCAAGGCAATAATAGCATTTTACTATAACGAAACCACCTCAAGCTATTCAATACTTTTCCACCACAATAACAAGCTTTAAGGGAACTTCCTACACAAGAGTCAGAAGGTTCAGGAGTCAGGGAGCCAGCCACTCTAGGGCTCTGCAGCTAAAACTACTCCAAAACTGCAACAGGAACACTCCCATACAGAGTCACTACTTGGGAGCTCCAAACATCCCAGAGTATCAGTTTCATAGAGCAGGAATATTTTGAAGAAGGAGGAATAAAGAAAGCAGGAGGCAGCAAAGTGTATCTGGCCAGCACACTTCAGGGTGGCAGCTGCTTGTGTTTGCCAAGAGCTGATACAGCTATATGGAAATCTCTGTTATCTGCCAGATAAAAGTGGCAAAAGCCTCAGCAGAGTCTGTTTGAACTTCATCAGGAATTTGCTGAACCAACTAACTTACTCCCATCACACATTTGGGTTCAAAATGCCACCACTGTGTATGACCTTGGGCAGACCCAAAATCTGTGTGTGAAGTCAAATGCCTGAGGGCAGGTCCTGTCCTTCTGACACAGCCTCAGGGCACCAGCTGCCAGCCCTTGCAGCCCAATTACAGCAGCCAGCTGATGTCCCCACAAAGCAGAAGACACCTCTGTGCTGAGGTGAGGGCAAAGGAGGTGAGGGAGACAGGAGAGTCAGTTGCCCAAGGGCAGTAAGATCAGAACACAAAAATTAAATGCTTTCTCATTTGCTGCCCAGGTTCATGCCTCCTGAAAAGTGCTTCTTTCTGCCTTACTGTATATAAAATAAGGCACAGAAGATGGCAATATGTAAAATCTGCAGTGAGGCCAGATATCCAAGAAGGCTCTCCAGCCTCTACCATTCAGAACTATCATTCAGGAGAAAGAGAAACCATTGCATAAAGTCAAAGCCTGTTGCAATACCATGTTTTTCCTTCTTTGGAAATGCCAAGGAAGTCCAACATCTACAGGCAAGTATTAGAACAGCAGAGAGAGAGGGTACAGGTAATTGCTTCAGGGCAGTCCTGTAGGTTTGGGTGTGCAGCTAAAGGCTAGTTTAGTGTCACCAAATTTTTCACCACTTAATTAGATGAAAGCTTCTTACTGCCATTCACTGCAGTATTCATCTGCTGTTCATATAAAAAAGTTTAGGAATACCAAGCACCCAGCAGATTTCATGGCATGTCCCATTTTTCTTGCTGCAGGGAACAAACATCTTGTATTTTGCTTTTCTACTAAAATGGGAACTGAGGCATGCTTAATGTTATGAACATTACTGATTGCTAAGGCAGAACTTTAAACTGAAATAGAAACACTTGTTCCATTTGCTGAAGATGATTGGAATTTGGATTCTAAAATGTTCGTTTGGCAATCTTTTCCAATTTTCTGAAGGAAATGGTAAATTTTCAGAGGTAACATCATTAAAACATTATTTTGTTTGTCAAAGAGCTCCAGCAGAGCCACAATAATCCCAAGCAGCCGCATCAACATATGAGAACTCAAACTCCTTCCATCTACAGTGTATCAGAGATGCATTTTTATATTTTCAGGGTAAGGAGACAGTTGAGGAAGGAACATTTGACTTTTCTTAGTTCAGAAGTCACTAATTCTCCATTAGTTTACCACAAAGGCTGTCTTTTCTCCTTGTGCAGTAGAGGAAGGTAGAAAGAACATGCTCTACATTTAAAGTCTAGAAAGGAACTTAATTAGACAGCCAGGACCGCTTCCCAATGGACTGAATCCCTCCTTTGGCGTTTTTACACCTTACACTCACTGCTCCTCTACACATAGATTTGCTTCAAGTATTTTCATGCTTTAAATCAGAACTTTCTAACCAGCTGCTTCATCAGACCTGAGAGGTCAAATGAAGCATTTCAGTGGTTTTACCTGAATTATATTTTCCTATCATATAATTGCATTATGGAATAATAGTAATTATCAATCTTTTAATTCCTGCAGCTCTTTCCCTTGTTCTATTGCCTAGTAAATCACTGAAAATCTCTTAGCTACCTGAACCTTTTGCTAACTCAGAGAACTGACTATAGAATCCAAATTACCCAAATTATCCCTTTACCCACATAATAAATAATCAGTCGGATACATTTGAAATAAAAATAAGACAGGAGTAAGAAACAATGTTTCAACAACATATTAGAAAGCCATTCAATAGGCCCAGATTTCAGCCTCAAACAAGTGAATAATAACAACAGTAAAAACTTCTCCCATTTCCACTCATGTCAGTAGGTTAAAAAAAATACAAAAGCCAAAGCAAACAGAGAAGTTGAAGTCTGCTACTGAGTCTCTTAAATAAGCATACTGGATTCCAGAGGTGCTTAGGCAGCTGTACCTCTCGCTCATCTTCTCAACATGTGTCCCAGCTGGAAATGTTAGCCTGGTTTCCTCATAACTAGGAGGTAATATAGGATGTTTAATTAGCCAGGGGTTCACCTTAGGGACTTTGTTTTAGTAAGCACAGTGATGATTGAAGGGATTAGAGGGGATTAGCTCCAGTTCTGCAGAGGACAGGGCCTAATTTTAATGCTTAACCTGTCTCATCTATGGAACTGGCAGCCAAGAAGCAGAACAGGGATAAAGGTAAGCGATGACCTGGGATGTGCAGGGCATTGAAATCCTCTCTGCCTTACCAGAAAGGTTGAAAACACTGATGCCCTGAGACAGCTAGCTGTATGCCTGTAAATGTCTGTGGGAACCACACAGGAGGATTTTTAAAAGAAAACAAATGTCTCCTGTACAAGCTATGACACGATACCTACTATTAATTTTTATGAGAAAAATGTTGCAAGCATTACTTGTTTGCTGAACCATGCAAAAACCCCAGATAAACAAAAAAGATTACAAACAAACAAAAACCACCCCCACAAAACAAAATGCAAAATAACTCAAAACCCAAAACAAACCCACCAAGCTAAATGGCAAACAAAAAGCCATTTGCTAGCCATCTTACAGAGCTAATTCAGATGCATGCATTCAACTGCACTGGGTACATTTCATATCCCTGCGACACATGATTTGCCTTCAGCTGTAGTGGGATTCCTTCACTTTCCATACACTCAAATGCTAAGCAGACTCTACGGATACCTGGTGTATTTTAGCACTGCTCATCTTCTACCAGACATTCACCTAAGTACACAAAATGCTTTCTGGCATTGTTCATCCATTTACTTCCATTAAACCTACAGAATTTTGCTCCCTCAAAGGCTAAATAAGTGGCACTAAAAACATGCGGTGTCTTCTAAGTTTACCCACATTACCATTTCTTCTTTTGACTGCACAGGCAGGTCAGCCAGATGAACCACCTCCTGTCTAGCTTACTCCCTTAACAACCACAGCTCCACCAAGTCAACCAAAGTAGTCCTTTTGACACAGGTAACACACACAGGTAACAAACAGCCAGGATGCCTGTAGGAAATTGTCACTGGCTTTTTTCTTAAACTCAAGGGCAGGAGGAATCAAAATTCAGCTCACTGAATTGGCATTGCCACTGAAGTGGCATTAATGCTTCATTATCCAGTTTTCTGAAGTTAGGATTTTGATAAAATTGATATTCTGGAAGAACAGATGTAACTCCATTAATAGATTATTTCTATTTCAGTAAGGCAGAGACTGTTACTGGTTACTTTGTTCTAGTACAAAAAAACCTCTCCTGTTGATTGAAATTTTGAAGAAAACATCTAGACTGAGCTCTACACTCAGCTTTGCTTCTGTAGAATGGGATTAATATACATCAGAATTATTCACTGTTTCTCTGATCACAGGATTGATTCCTATAGTCATTTGAGGATTAACAGACTCTGGGTTACCACAATTCTTATATGACTGTGTAAATATTTAATAGTCAGTGACACTTCCATGAAAAGTGAGCTATTTTCTTTCTTCTTTTTTTTTTTTAACAAGGAATTAAAAAATTAGTAGAATTTTTCATCTCCCCATTTACTTATGGGTTCATTGTCCTCTTGGCTGTGACCTCAGTATAGATTTTATTGCACCTTTTAAATTTAGGTCACCAGATCACCAGATTGGTGTCTTGGTGTGGCTGAGATCCCCTTCTTTTAAGTATTTAGCACTGCAAATAGATTGAAGGGGCAAGCAGAGCAGCACTGAGTGTACTGAGTATCTCCCTTTTAAGCAGTTACTTTTTTCATTTAGACTACCAGACTTTTTTTCACATGCCAAGTTAGATCAGGCTTCACTCTGACACTTTAAACCAGGGACAGAAGGACTTGTGCCTACATCCTGCAAAGTTTAATCATGCAGTTGTGCAATTGACAGTGGAGCACCATTATTATTAATCTATTAGCTTCGGAGTTTTTTCTTGTTACTAAAAGCATAAATCCCTCTTTCTATGCATATAGGATTATAAAGCATCAGTCCACACTGAATGTTCATTTGGTTTGTTATTCTCCAGAGGCAGATACGCACCTAAATACCCAATGATACATGACAGGGGTTTTCTGGTGCTTTTTATCTTCAGAGGATTTCCAACAAGTTCACAATGTCGATCTGCATCTAAGAATTTTAAAGAATAAAACTCAGTTTAAATATTTTACCATTACAGATAGAATTAGGACAGACCAACCAATTTCAGCCTTGCATTTTTGACACAATTTTCTTTTTTCTTTTTAGCCCACATTCTCCTTTTTTTCATCAATACTTATAATGACAGATATTTAAAGGCAGGACATGTCCTGCCTTTCATGCAAGTGATGTTATGGTTATTCTGTTTTGTTTTTTTAAAGTTAATGTAAGTTTAACACCATTTTGATTGTATTTTTTCCTTACAAATCCTTTTTGGAGACAGTCAGCTAAGCAAACGAAACACAGATGAAAACATGAGAAATGCAGCTCTGGCTACTAAGAATAATTTACATTGAGGGTTTTTTTGGTTTTTTTCAAGGCTCTTTGTCTCTAAATGGGCTAATAGAGAGGTAAAGATTTAAAGCTGGCACTGATGATTTTGTCATGTCATACTTGCATAATGGTGATTCATATAGCATTTAGTAAGTAAAATTGATCACAGGGATTATAATGGCTTGGGAAAACCAAAGAAAACCAAACAACCAAAGTAATTCCTTCACTGTAAACTTTTGAACAAAGTGGTCAGTTGTAACCAAATATTACAGAGCACAAAGGTCTCAAAGATTGTACCTTTCTGCAAAGTACATGAAAATTAGCGGTGCAGTGACTACCTTAAATTTCATGCCACTGTGAACTCCCATCTCTAGAGGCACTGAATACACAAGAAGACATTCCATGTTTGTCCCAAACATGAAGTGCTACGATGAATAGGTTCATGCTTAGATAATGAAGCCAATCAACTTATGGCAAAAATTTACAAGGTACTAGGTTTCAGTAAATTGTTCCAAGACTACTGGAAATATACTATTTTTTAATTATTCAGAATGACTGATGTACCTGTCTTCCAAGAGCACATAAGAAATCCCCACACAGAGTTTCCAGAATCCCTAGAACATTCTGTTCTATACAAAACTGCATTCATATGATTGTGTAGATCAACAATTCTCTCACATGAAATTACTTCCCACAAATACCTACCTACATGTACTCCTTTCTCTAGGAGTAAAGGATAGGTTCTGTATAGGTATCACACATGTACTTGCGGATCTGCATTTTCCAGCAAGTTTTAAGAAGGTGCACATTATAGATAGATTATAACTGCAAATCCACTTCGTGTTTTTTCAAACTGTGTTTGCTTCATTCCAGCACATGAGATGGAGTCCAAAATCACAGAAGAGGATAAGACACTATATAGAACAATTTACAATCTCCTTATATATCCTACTAGCTCTGTGCAAAAACCATGAAGGTTGTGAATCCACAGCAATGATTAAAATAAATATTTCAGATGTCCAAAGAGCAGTTTGCAGCACAGCAGACAATGCATAGTTTACTTCAATATATTAAGGAAAGTACTTGAAATTCTGAAAATGCCAACTGGTATTTGGGCACTCCAAAGGTTCCAGAGCCTTAATGCTGAGTACACAAAGTATTTTATTATTTTCTCTTAATAACAAAATATACTGTTATGGGGTGGAGGGGAGAGGGAGGAGGGGGAACGCACAGACCTGGTGCCTGGAATATTTTTAATATTCTGCAACAACTGAAATATTTTAAGTGATAGAGTAGACCAATGTGTCTCCACTGGCTCCTTCAGTAAAATAAGCACAGGCTATACAGTATTTTATAGTTACTTTGAGAACACCAAAGCATTGCCTTAGAATTAATTAGCAAGAAAATTTTCTATCTATGAGTCTTCATTGTAAAAAAAAGACAAAAAAAATCATGGAGAGATATTAGTATGTTAACTGTAAATACAGACTGCAAAGAGAACACAATTTCCACACGTGAGGTAAAACATGTTCACCAAAGCAAGTATTACAAAGTACATCTATCTATTAAAGCTGTTAAGTACTTTTAACAGCAGCAAACTTTGATCCATAACATGCTACTACAATAAAAAGTACAATAAAGTTTATGATCTCTATGCACAACACACAGAAAAACACAGAAGTTAGACAGTGCATTATTCTCAAGTGTAAAACCATGGGATAAAAGTTATGTAGGAAATTGTCCAAAAATAAAATTAAAAACAAGCCCTAAAACCAAATATTAGCTTCCTCATGAAAAATAAATATCTTAGTGAAAGAGGGAAGTAGTGGAAGCTATGACAAAAAATTTATTTATTAAAAAGGAGTATTATATTTTATACTATATTTTTTCAAACACAGCAAAAGCAAAAAGTATGCCTGTGTCTGTAGCAGTAGGAGATGATGAAAGTGTGAGGAAAATTAGATTAAGGCACAGTAGAAAAGCTGAATGCATTCCTTGCATCTGCATTCACTGCAGAAGCACTTAAAGTTCACCTCCAAAAAAATTTTATGAGGAAAGTATGAGAACTGTATCACATCAAAGCATCCATAGGAATATTTCTAAACAAACTGGTAGCAAATGAAAACAAGTTACCAGGACCAGGTGGAATTCATCCAAACAAGCTGCTGAGCACATACAGTGCTGGTGTTTAATGAACGCCAAGTCTTGGTTCAAGAGAACAAAAACAGGGCAAATGTGATAACATTCTTCAACAAGTAGGTCTGCAGAGTGGCAAAAGGGTTGCACTATTAATAGAGACACACAGTTAAATATGGAAACATCAAGGGAGCCAACAAAGACCTTGTGAAGGGAAAACATGTTTAATGTGCTCACATTACTCAGTGGTGTGTCCTTGCAACAAGGACAATGGCACACTGGGCCTTATGAGCACACGTGGCCCTGGCAGGGCCAGGGAGGTCACCTGTCCCCTCAGACCCTGTGAAACAATAGCCAGGCTCCATGCTGAGTTCTGGGATCCCCACTACAGAAGAGATATGGACACACTGGAGCACATCCAGCTGCTGGAGAGTCACCAAACTGGCTGGAGTACAGGACATATGCAGCGTCTGGGTGATTGGGTCTGGTCAACCCTAAGACAAGAAGGACAAAGGGAGACGTGACTGCCCTCCGGCAACCTCCTAGCACCACAGACACCAAGCCAGGCCCTTCTCAGAGGAAAGCAGAGATAGGACAGTCTCTGCTCTCTGTGGCAGTAGCCACAAGCTGAGAGACGGGAAATTGTTAAATTTAAGGAAAAGATTATTTACTCTGAGGTTGATCAAACACTAGAACAGGTGCCCAGAGAAGTTGTGCAGTCTCTGCGCTTGGTCTCTGCCCTTGAGCTCTGATACAAAGAGCTCATCAGGACAAAAGGCCCATGAGCACATGAACTTTATGCAAGAAGTGGGATTAGAGACCTCCAGGGATCCCCTCTCCCTAACATGTCATATAAAGCCAGTGCCATAAGTCTGCTGGGAGTCTCTGAAGGAATCATGACATACACATGCAGCTCATCCAGCACCAAACTTAGCACTTCAACAAGCTTTTAACAAACTGTGTCACAAAAGATCTTTGCTGGCCAGATGTTACAGGGTAAAAGAGTTTTTTCAGGGATTAGCACCTTATTAAAATTGTCTATGAAATCCCCAAAGGATCTGTGCTGTTCAACACACAAAAGATCAGGAAAAGAGGAGATCAGAGAGTTAACATTTCCTGAAGAGAAATTTCTGAACATAATCAAATCTAAAACTGATTGCAAAGGATATCATCAGCATCAAACAGCACATGTAAATTAATTCTTAAGGGGTAAAATGACTGTAGTATACAGATATAATGACGGGTTCTACAACATCACCAAATAGAAGAGAATTCAAAAAGTCAGTCTCAGCAGCTTTCTAAAACTATCTAGACAATACTCGAGTGGTCACTTAAAAAGAAATCAAAACTAGAATTTTAGAAATTATGATGATAGGAAAATGGAAACCATGTGACTCTAAAATTATGAGAAATCTATATCTTGAAGTGAACATAATTTGGGGCACCATAACCCTAAAGAGAATACAGTACTATTAGAAAAACTCCAGGAAACAACATTATGAATCACAGCATGAAACAGATTCATTATGAGGTTTTAAACAGACCAAGTTCTTAACCTAGAAAAGTGATGACTGTTGTGGGTGTTATAGAGGTGAATGAAATCATGAATGCTGTGAAGAAGATGGTAACAAATGAGGTTGTGCTTTTAGATCTAAAAGTATTTTTTAATGATTTCCTTTTTAAAACTAATTTGGCATTCCATCGTACTTCTATCAAAATTCTGATTATCTAATGAATATACTGTGCTCTCTGTATTCCCTGAATTGTGTTCTTCTTAGAAACTTTTTGGGAAAAGTATTGTGCTCTTTCCATTATTTTGCTGGCTACTAAAATCTGGCATAAATTGTATTCGAAGAAAACAGCAGAGAAAATATTTTTATCCTAGATGCAGCCAAAAGGTCTTCCGCAGCTATCAAAATCAAGGATGAAAAACAGTTTGTGAAACAACACCCATGAATGTTACTCACTTCAGATGAATGGGTAGTTTTATGTCAGTGAAATATAAGCTCTATGCTTACAAAGACAAATCAGTACCATTGTGCATATTCTACTTAGTTTTCACTTGTCTTTGTTTCATCAAACTAGATTAAGAAGCAAGTACTCTGTACCAAGCTTATTAATAAATCTGAAGATTTAAAGGTATGATCAGTTTTTGTCACAAACAGTATACCCATTTTCAGATAACTATATGCACATTATACAGATCATATATTACCATGCACTGAAAAGTCTTGTCATGTCTACACACACAGCATGTAGTTATCTAGATTTAAATTACTATAATACATATATTTATATTGATAAAGCTATAACCAAGCAATGATAAAAAAATCCATCAAAATCTCCCTGTGCTGAAGTACTAATGTTCACAGATGCAAGGCTCACTGCCAGGCATATATCAACCTGCTTGTAAGCTGGAAACAGACCCAATCTTGTCAGTGACTGTTGAGAAGAATGCCCACGTTGCTTTCCTCTAATTAGGAGACTTTCCACAAACAGGACAGTTTTGCTTAGCTTTTTAAAAACATGTAATATGGTAAAACTAAAAGGGAGGTAGTGCATGAGAGTTAGAGTGCATGAGAATTTCCTCTTACCAAAGCTGTTCACCAATTCTAATTATTCCTGAAAATCCATCAGACAAGTTCATTGTCAACAACTACAGAGAGTCTATTATGTTCAGGAAGAACAAAGTTTGATGTTTCCGTGATGGGTTGTGCTCCTAGCAGGAGGTGCCATGCCTTCTCAACCTCCTGCTGGTGGCCATCCCTAGATTGAACTGGGATGTAAATGCACCATATCTCCACTACCTCCTGCTGGCATCTGAGCAGGGGTCATGTCATGGGGTTCACTAATGAGAAAAATCTAATTCTCTGCATTAACTGAAGGAATAAAGGACCTTGTTTTCTGCCAGTGGATATAATTGGCTGAGGGAGATTATGTGGGTGGAATTACAATAATAGAATATGCTTGGCAAAATCTGGTTTCACTTAAAAGATGGTTGGGCCTGAGGTTAGCATTCTCAGAGGCTTCCATGCTCCTCTGAGGCAACAGAAGTACCTGCAGATGCAATCAGGTGGAAGGCAAAAAATCTATTTATTTTATGAGTAAGCAGTGATATGCTTGTTCAGACAGTCTTTCTCAGAACTGGCAATTTGTTTCATTTACAGCCTGGCACTTCAACAAATTGCACAAGACTAAGGGGGCATAAAACTTGGGACGCTGCTGGGGTAAGTGCCCTACCAATCCTTCTGTCTTCAGATTTTATGGTTTCTTAGTGTTCTTATAGTGCCTAATGCAATAAAGTTGTGAAACGCAGTTACAGTTTCAAGAACTGGTTTGGCATACACAAAGAGTCAGGTGAGTCTGACATAGCACCTAAGCAGTCATTAGATTTGAGTTTCAGCACACCAACAATTTGGAAAACAAATTCCAAATCAGTTCTTGTATGTCCTAGGCACCTCATGCCATATCATATCATGGGTGATGACCTGCTACTCTGGCCAGGTTATCATCTAAGCATGACTGTAACTTTTCTAATACCAACACAGACATTCATTCAATATTGTAATTATCCAGCAGACTCAGCATAGGACACGATTTCTGTTAATTTAGTATCTCATTTAAAAATTTAAATTACTTACTTCAAGATAACCTTAAAAAAAAGGATTCAGGGCATTCTAAGGAAAAGAGAGACTATTTAGTTCTAACATAAAATCTATTCTAACATTAAAATCTAAAGAGCACACTGAGAATAGGTCACTAGATAAAAGTACAGGAATAAACCTATAAAACAATTTTTTTCAATTTACTTATTAAGCTTTACTGGAGGAAGAATATGACAACGACAATGCAGGTAAGAGCACTGTAATTATTCCAGAGAGAGAGATTGCCAGAAACAGAGTATGTGCGTGTGTTTGCCCATGTGTGGGTACAGAGAAAAATTAATTAAATTAATTGAGCTATAATCTGATTTCCACCATTAGAAAATTATTTTAATGTTGTGTTCAAAAGGCACTGACAAGTGTGACTTTTTTTTTTTCTTCAATCTCTGATAGGTCTAATCAGGAAGGATTAGGATTCAAAAAGACAAAATTGCAATGTCCAAAATATGCTTTAAGCAAAAATAATAATGAAAGACAGAGACTAAAGGAAAAAAAAAAATCATTCTGCTCTTGCTGCTAATTTGATGTGGCACTTTTTCACTCAAAGAAACAAAGAGAAGCACACACAGCACTGCAAGTCTGATACAAAAAATGACTGTTTCCTGCTGAAAAGCTCAGCTTTTCACTCTTCTCTTTAAAAGTTGAACTGTGTATATGACACTCATTCTACTCTGACAATTAACAGTTGGATGAAGTTTTTTCTTCTATTTTTTTCTCTTCCATAACCTAAGGCAGCTTCTTCTTTTGAATTTTGTTACTGCAATAAGTGAGAAGAAATAGAGATATGGACAGAAAGGTTCAAGGTTCAAGTGAACTTCTAGATTTTCCGCCATGATTCAGAAGAAATAGAAATTTAAAAGTATAATGCTTTCCTCTCAGAAAGTAACCTTAATTTGGATTTAGAATTAAAAATCTAATCCTAGTCCAGCCTTAGATACACTTCTTCCATGAAGTATTACTCATTTTACTCACACAGTGGACACAAGGTTTCCTTAAATCTGAAAGTTGCTCCTGACTTGCCTAGATTTAAAATAAGAAAGAAAATGGCCAGACGGATAACTGAAAAATTAGACAATAGAAATATTCACCAAGTTTTGGATGCCTATAGAAGCAGTTGAAGAGTTTGCATGTTAAAGCACACAAAAGAAAATAATTACTCAAAATCAGATTTTAAGCTTCCATGGAGTAAATTTCTTATAATCAATGCTGACATCATCAGCATCCCAGCTAAATATGTTGGGAAAACATTTAGCATTAATCTAGTAAGCATGGTTATAAAACGGATATCTGATATTCTAAACAGGTCTCTTCAATTGTAATACAATTGACGGTAAGATGAGCCAGCATGGCTCATCTCAGAATACCAAGCATCTGCTCCAAGAACCGTATCTATGGAAGACTGAGAAATAGAACCAGACAGCATGAACAGCAAAACAATGTCCTTAGCACAGACACAAAAGCTGTTGCAATATTCAGTGAATTTGCAGCAGAACTTACACACATATACAGGTGAAGAAACTTGCTGTTGCTATCTACAATAACTCATAACCTTTTGTCATACTATTATCAAATTCATCAGTTCTTTATATTTTGTCCGTAAACAAAACAAGTATAATACAAAATTTTATTTAAAATTAAAATTTAAAACCAGAACAGACAAAACCAAAATGATGTAATTATGATGAAGTAATAAACATCGCTATCACCACCAACTAATCATCACAGTGACAAAGGGCTGTATTACACACCACATTAAATTCTTCATAGATTTCATGGAATATTCTGACTTGGAAGGGACCGACAAGGATCATTAAGTCCAACTCCTAAGTGAGTGGCCCATACAGGGACTGAACCCACAACCTTGGTGTTATCTGCACCATGCTCTGACCAACTGGGATAATCCCCATCTCCGCATTCTTTGACCGACCCACTGAGGAAAAGAACATCTACAGATCAATACTTTCTGCTCAGCAGAAGAATAAAGAACTTTATAAAAGCAAACTTCTTTCTCACTGCCTAGTGGGAAGCATGGTTTTTTATGTCATGGCATTGATTTCTCCTTCCTGAGCCCACTTTTGTAAATGGCAATTTTTTTAAGTCAATGAGGTAATAGTTATCACTCTTTTTAATTAATTTGAAATGTTTCCCCAACCTAAAATCTGTTCAAGGCAGCCAGAAATCCAACGTGTTTGTGATATGCTAGACAAATGAAAAAAAAAAAATGAAAAGCAAAAGCGTATAGACAAGAAATGTTTATTGAAAAAGAAAATAAAATTAAAAGACAAAAATGGGTGGAAAGCACAGCACACAGAACTAAGAATTAAAAAAACATCTTACATTCTGCCTTAATGGCAGCACAGTTAATAGGGACAAAGGGACGTCTTGCTGCCTGCCGCAGCCGGAGGGTATTTTTGCAGACCTGACGGGCCAGTTTTGTCCAACACGTCGTATGAAGAAAGAAAGCTTGACGTGTTTTCACTGCCGACTTTGGACTTCCAGTGTTACGAACTGGAATTCCCTGTGTGGCCTGCCGGGACATGTGAGTTCTGACATGCAATTCCTACAAAAAGAAATGAAAATATCATAACACATGCATCTGAATCATGGCACTAAAATATCCACAATTTGGATAAATTCTCAAGGTTAATCAAATATATGCATAAGCACTAAACAAAAAATTGGAGCCTATGTAGGAAGCTATAAAACACAGAGTAGAGAACTCTGTTAAGAATGGATATATAATGCAATTCTAGAAGAGATATTTCATAGTCAATTTAACATTTCATAGATACACACCATTTGATTGACAAAATTACATTTCTCCACCAAAAATGCATGAAGTGGATGTTTGTTTACTTAAGGCTTAGGCAAAGAAAGACATGGCAGGACCTGCACACTTTACAGTTCTACTTAACACGCTTTACAGTTCTTCTTAACACAGGAAAAAGACTGACAAATTGAGAATTGTAATGCAAAAGTTGAACACATACATTAGAAAAACATTCAATTAAACATTCAAATCACAGTGGTTTTGTGAAAGCATCATTTTAGGAAAGTTTATCTACACAATCCTACCTCTGTAGGTTGGCTGGAAGACAGTTTATCTTCATCTGTCTGTGTGGGCATTTTCAGGCCACCATATTTCTTCCAATAAATCCAGCAGGATGCACATAACCTACATTGCATATTAGGAGGGCCCCAAGAATACCATTGGTGAGACTGTGGAGCTGAGGAAGACAAAACAGCACAGGTGAACTGGTACATGCTACAGTCGTTACAATAAATTCAAATGATGTAATAGATAGCTATATAAGGCCATAATATATGGCAATAAAAGAGCACTGTATGGATACATGTTTTAACACATTAGACATGGAGAATAATTATGTGAATTGTTATTTGCTTTATTTTTTACAGAAGCAACACAGAAGCCAACTCCAAATGGAAATTTTGGAAATGCTTTCCTAATAAATGTCAAACCAACAATTTTGTATACCAAAAAGAGATTTTCTTCCGGGGGACTACTATAAAACTTCCCCACTATTTCTAATCTTACCATGGAAAACAAGTTTATTAAGTTGCTTGTTACTTATTAGAGTTACTTGAGATCTGGAGAGTTTTTTGCTCAAGTCATGCAAAGTGCGTACTTATAAATCAAGATCCACATTCAAAGGACAAGCACATCCTCTTTTGACCTTGAAGATGTGCATGTATTTTTATCTTGTGCAGGTGGAAACCCAGGAGAACACACTAATTTAACCTTTTTCCTTTCCTTTCTCACAAGAAAACTATTCTTTAAAAAATATGAC
The DNA here is from genome assembly GCA_035221455.1 of Xenops minutus. Taxonomy (NCBI): domain Eukaryota; kingdom Metazoa; phylum Chordata; class Aves; order Passeriformes; family Furnariidae; genus Xenops; species Xenops minutus. The sequence goes on along the minus strand of JAWWEE010000105.1, from coordinate 24,510,856 downwards.
TTGAAAAATAAGCAAGTACAGATGTTCTATACACAAAATATGTTTTTAATTTAATTATTGTTTAAGAGATGGGCAGCCATAGGAAACAAACTTGAATCTAGCATTCTGAAGGTAAAGAAATAACATATCAGTGCCATCACATTATACAACTTAATCCTTCTGTACTTTCTGAACTTTTATAAGACAAAAAAATAGAGAATGGATTTGAATGTTGACATTTAATTAATGTACTAACTTTAAAGTTATTTCTGCCACACAAATGATAGCATCATCTGTAACATGGAAACAAAAGTACATACATCTGTTTTTAAAATACAGCACATGTTAAAAGTTAATGCAAACTCTTGGATTATTAAAAAAAAAAAATTACTTACTATAGCAGCTTTCACAAGCCCGACCTATTACTGCAGCCTGTGCCTGGTAAGAGGCTCCCATTGCTCCATTGACTGCAGCAGGTTTCCCATTGTTGCTGGATATTTGATTGGGATTTGGTTTATTGCTTTAAATAATTTTTTTTAAAAAAAAAGAAATGGATTTTATTAACTGGTTAGTCAACATGAAAACAAGTAATATAATTCTGTAATTCTGATAAGTATTGATAATTCTACAAAATCTGCTTGAAATAAGACTAATTTTTGTGCTCCTCTAGTATTTTCAGCATTGCAAGAGACTTGATATATAAGAGCTGCTTTGATACTCCAATTTACAGATCTTTAGCGTGCTCACATGTTCTGAGCTACTTGGCAAGCTCATAAAAGACCAAGTCTTAGGGTCAAAGCATTAACAAGAGTCTGATCCAGCACAGAATTTAAGTAGGTGGTTCTAGTCAACAGATAAAGCTTTACAAGCTGAGGCTGGACTTTTACTTTTTATACTTTGTCCAGAGTAGTAGCACTGCCTATATTAGTACAAGGTTGTCCACCCTAGAAGAGGGTCAAATAGCCTCCTGTCTCAAGCAGAAGTAAACACCTTCCCACCAACTGCAGTAAAAGTGAATGTTTTATAATCCTGGCAAAGCTTCCCATATAATAGCAGGTTGTTTTGACTGGACTCTGTTCTAAACTACTTTCTCTCTGAGATGGCTCAATAACTGGTTTGGGGGATTATTGTTTGCCTTTTAAAATATTATTATATTTTATTTTTCTTGTAATTATTGTAACTACTAATACTTCAGCGAAGTAGGACTTGAACAGTCAGTTAATTCAGAGACAGTTAATGTGCTCCTCACTAGGGTAAGTACAATATTTCCAAAGCTTCAGCTTTGGGAGTGTTAAGTACCCTCAATACAACGCAAGGCTGGATACACTGATTCCTAAAATGACTAATTGTTATGTTAGGTAGCATAGAACAGATTCAAGATTAATTAAAAACTAACTGAAGAAACCTTTGCTCTATCAATCCTCTATGTCAAATGCCAACAGGTCTGTCTCTTGCTTTCTCTTTTTTCACAATATCCAGCAAGATACACTTTTACAATTTCTATATACTCTTTATCAAGTACCTTCAGCTCGAGGTAGAAGAGAAGGGATGGAGAGACAATTAAGTGTCCCACATTATGTTGCTTAGTTACCTTCCGGAAAAGCCATGAATTGAAAGGGACTCTGCTACTGAGGACAGAATCTTGCTTTTACAGGAAATACCTTATGATCAAGTTCAAAAAGGTACTCAGCTCTGAGAATCAATTCTACTCAGATTTCAAATGCAATAAATCACTCTTGAAAGAGTGTTAGTGATTTGCCTGCCTGCGGCCACCCTGGATTGCACAGTTAACAAAGACATAAGAAGTCCTACCACCCTCTTACTGTTGACTAGGGACTTTTCTTGAAACAGTGGCAAAAGAGAGGCAGTAAGAGAAAAACTCAAAAATGCAAAATTTCAAAACACGTTTTGTTCTCCTATACAACTAGTCCCTAGAGGGAACATACTGGTAAAAACCCTGAATTGTCCACATGGACCAACGAAATTAAATTGAAAAAGCATTCTCTAAGGACTGAGCACCTTATGGCTTTCCTAAAGCAGACACTTCTCTGAGAGGATTATGGAACACTCAGAGTTTTCAGCTTTTTTTTTTGTGTGTGGGTTTTTTTTATTTATTTTTTTATTTTTTTAAAGTACCACTGATTGGAGATGTGAGCTTCAAAACTCATGAAATTTCTTGATACTTGAGTCTAAAATAATGAATTTAACAGTCTGCTCTTTGCATGCTTACATCTTTTTTTCAAAGAGAAAATCTGTATGTAATATGGAAATGAAGCTCTACTGTATGCAATTCATATAAGTCATCAAAAAGCCTTGCAAAGTACTTCCTTTGGTATTGCAGTTGTCTGTTATACAAACATAACAACAGAAACTTCACATATATGTAAAACTGAATATATCCGCACAAAGTTTAAAAAAATGTCAACCATAATACTTTCTCATAATCCTGAGAAAACTATAAATATGAAAGAGGGATCATATCTTGTTTCTGTAAACTATGTTAACAAAGGTAGATACAGCATCAAGTTTAAATCTTTAAAAAGAGAGATAGAAACCCCTCAGAAAAAAAGCAAGATTGCATTAATAGGACTTGCTCAAAGGTAAAAGTTTTGGGGCTGTGTGCTACCTTTAACTTACAGCCAGAATATCTCTTGTCTCTAGCTGAAGAACAGATTTTATCAGCAAGATAAAACTGTAATTGGAAATTACCTGATTTTATTCTATGTAACTATATTAACTGCTTCTGTTTTGAAATACTGCATTTCCACTAATATGGAGTGTTCTGCTACAGGGATTTGGAAAAGATTATTCTGAAAAAACTGCTTTTTTAAATTATAAGGCTCTTCTTGCTTGTGAGCAGTCCACAGGTAGCACTTGATCACCTTCTGTAAAACTTCCCAGTATTCCAGACAGGCAGTTTGCAGGCCAAAGACAAACAGCTTGGTTAAATATGAAGATTTCACTTAAAACAAGAGTTTCTACCATTATATCTCTGTACACAACAACCACTATGAAAGTAACTACTATAAAGATGACTATGACACTACCATGCATGTAACTGCATGTTACAGTTTTGATTTTACCTGTACATTATTCAAAAAAAATGACACTGTTGTTATACTCACTAGGTGGGGATGTATACTTGTTTCAGTTTACTTTCTGCTTCTGCTGCTTTCAGACGTTTCTAGATGAAAAATTAACACATTAAAATATTTTATTATATTAAAGCATGAGATTTCATAAAACTGCACACAATCCATCTTTAAATTATTTCTGTTTTGTGATTTCACAAGAGCCTTCAAAACAAGTGTAGAAATCTACAAGATGAAAACCATGAAAAACAAGGTTCTCTATTGTTATTATTCGTTTGAAATTATACTATACTGTCCTTCCCAGTAAAGCTCACAGTCCCCACATATAAAAACAAAAATGTAAAAACAAGAATTACAATTTCCATAAATTACATCCACATAAATATGTATGACATTGTGGCTAACTCTCAGTACAGAATTAAGTAGAAAATAAATGAATGAAATTGTAGATGATGAGTTCCTCATCAGTCACATACCTCAATACTTCCTGCACACTCTGGCACTTTATAAGCAGTATAAGTAAAAGCAATGTCTACTGACTGTTAGAGATAGCTAAATACCCATTTTCATTAAATGTCATTAAAACTGTGGCTCAGGAACTTCACAGTAGGAGGACAGCTACACTTGTGTCAAGATAGTCTGAATTTACTAAATCATTACTTTCTTCATACTTGCAACAATCTTGCAAGTAGTCTTACTAACTTGAAAAATGTTGATAAGCTTTAGTTATTACCCTGTATTTTACAAGTAACTAAGATGGCATTTGTTTTCAGCAATGGCACAAGAAATACAGAGTTCAGATGTCTACAGGTTTTGTCTATAGAGAAAGTATGAAAAAAAAAAAGTTATTTCCCTGAACTCAGGCATTACTTCTGTTCCCTTGGGGGGAAAAACAAAAAGAGAGATAAAAGGAGTTGAAACACGGTCAAGTGTATTTCAGAGGATGAAAAAATGGGGAGACACATTGATATCCAGAAAAAATAAATCAACACTTCTGGCCTTTCTTTATCAGGTGATTAAAATTCAGTCTTTCATTTCTCCTACAACAGCCAATTCTCCTCTTTGCTATACTCCTATCTTCTGATATCCAATCTTTGCAAGGCTCATAATCCAGGAAGGTATTTCCCACCTTGAGAACGGTATCATCAGACGACTCTGCTCTGAGAGTCTTTGCCTGAGCCAGTTACAGGGTTAAGCAGCTTTACTGGGCTAGTAGTCTGAGTATGCCTCCTCATGTAAACTGCTGTTCTTTTCCATTTTGGAAAGTTGCCTCCCTGTTGTCCATTGACAAAACTCTCATTTATAAAAACTGCACCTTTAAGGAGTAATGCATGACAAATAGACTTCTAAGCACTCCATGCCACCATTAATTAATTCCCATGTAATATGAGACCCCTTTTCTGTCTATCTCGAAAATAAGCTTTCCCCCATACCCCGCTTTTTCTTTTTTTCTTTTCTTTTTTTTAAATGCAGGTTTTTTGCTGTCCCCAGGTGCCTAGTTGTGTTTGGAGCTATAGAAACAAATTCCACTGATAGCACTGGTGCAGTTGCTGCTTTCCCCAGTGCCAGGCTTGGCAACACTGCTCTGCCTTCAACAGGCCCAGAGCAAACATGCAAACAAGGTCTGCTCTGCCTGCAGAGGAGGACTCAGTGGTGAACTCTCTGCTTTACAGCAGGCCACAGGCTTTCCACAGCCGCCTCTCTTTCCTTTTCATACTAAACCAAACAATACAGAATCTGTTTTCAGGCTGAAAAAGGATGCAAAACTGCCAGACAGCAGGTAACACACTTTCCATGGAGGGCCCTAACAAACTGGTTCCATTCTACAAAAAAAATGGAGGAATTTCACTGCACACCAAGCAGGAGCAAAAGAGAAAAACACAATAAATAGCAAGAAATGAGGAAAGTAGTCCTGAAGCTCTGTCAAAACATAAAGGCATTTGTAGGAAGCTATACTAAGTCCTGATGGCAGGGTTAGTGAGAAGTGATTATATACATATTAATTAAATTTTAGCATAATTCTAGTACTGGCATGGGGGTTGTAAGGAATACAATTTAACAACTGCTTTCCTCCTTTATTTACTAAAGCAAATGACACACTTCCTTCTAAAAAAAAAATAATCATACAATGCCATTTCAGTACAAACTATATTTTTTTGCATTAAAACTATGGCCAAATTGCTCTCTAAAAGCAACAGAACATGTCACATCTTGAATTCACACTGACCTATCAACTTTTAAGCACCAAGAGAGAAGAAAGGATGCATAAAGAAAACCAGCAATAGTTTCTGAGGTGAAATCCCTGTCTGTTGAAATTTAGAGGATGAAAACAGGGGTAAATATTGGAGTTTGAAACTGAAAACATTTAGGCATGAAACAAAGCACTAGTTTGTAACAGATCACTGGAAAAATGTCACAAAGAGAGCTGCTGCTTTATCAGGAAAAATAAAAATAATAAAAAAATTTACATCTTTAACAGCATTTCAAACAGGTCTTACAGACTGCATTTTAGGGGAGGTCAAACTACACTACCCCAGCTTTTCACCTAAGGTCTACTACTTTTAATCAACTAGCATTGAAATGGAATGGTTTTTTAAGGAACTTTTGTTATGAGTACCAACATACAAATATCGCAAAAAATGACCATTTCCCTAAATTAGTACTGTTTTCAACAGTAGAAACAAATGAATGAGAGGCAAGTAATATGTTGTTGCAGAACAGTAATTTAGTTACCATTAAATGTTTTCCCTTTTCTTCTTGCAAACTCTCAGTAAAAGAGTTCTTGTATTGAATCAGATTTCAAGGAGAACACCACAAATAATTAGAATACTTTTCATTCAGTGGAATCAACCACTTGGCCTTCCTCAAACACTGCATATATATAGAGAAAGAGATAGATAGATAGATAGATAGATAGATAGATAGATAGATAGATAGATAGATAGATAGATAGATAGATAGATAG
>JAWWEE010000105.1:24480121-24504740 GCA_035221455.1 Xenops minutus | reverse complement strand
ACGTAAAGAAATGAGATGGAATACTTCCTTAGTTATGACCCAGTTACCAGGAAAAACCCAAACCAAAACCACTACAGTCTTCCCATTGCCACACATCACCCTACCCCCAAAGCATGAATTTAGGAGATGACTCTGAAATCGCCACTTTCTTATTGTTCTTTTGGGAGTAGAAAAAACAAAAAAACACCACCAACCCAACAAATCTACAGTTTTTACTGTTATGAATTTTTACCGTTCCACCACAAACCAAGTAAGTACACGATGAAGTTCTGATCCCTTGTTAAGAAGGATTAGAGAAATGTTATCCAGTATAAAAATCATGTATTTGGCCTACACTGGTTTTGTTACTGATGATCATACATGTGACCCTGAAATCACATGTCTAAAGCATTCAATCCTCTGCTATATTGCCATGTTCTGAAGTAGGATGTTGTACATTCACTTACAAGTAAAACACAGGCATTTACAAGAGGATTACATTATCAAGGAGATAACAATAAAGCCTGTGTTCTTTTTCTTGTGTACAACCTAATCCTGTGAAAGGATATGCAATCTCAACACATCCCACACCTGAATCATTGTAGCAACAGAATCATAACAGAGCCCTAGAGAACTAAAAAGGGAATCTTAGTCCTTTGCCAACCACTCCAGAGCAAATATGTCAGCAAAAAATTGACAGGAAACAAGATCAGTCTCTGAGCAACATGAGAAAATTTGCACTTCATTTTGTCCTTACTCCATGGCACTCATTATGGATAAAATCTTTTTATCTGATTCTTAAACATAATCTGTTGCCCAATCCTTAAGAGTTGACAAAAAGCACAGCAAATCTCGGCTGGCAGTACCTTTCTAGGATTAAAATTATCAGTGCAAAAAGAGTGATAAAAGTGAAATGAATGGTGACAAACACAGAAAACATGTCTTTGCACAGAATATATTATTTTTTATTTGCATTACCCATAGAACTAAAAGGTTCTAGTGATAGTCCAAGATTCTCCCGTGTGGCAAAAGACATTTCCCCTACTTTCCATACCTTAACAAGATGACCTAGAAACACCTTTCAAATAAACCAGAACAATCTGAAGTAATCATTCTTCTGACATACTTAATAACTCCAAAGATCCATCTAACAGTACAGCTGTAGTTATTATAGTAAAATATTTATTTTCAACATGCTGTACATAACATTGCCACTAATTATGCAACAAGTAAAGGAGCCATAAACTTAGACATTAAATTGGAAATTAAAATGAAGTATATTGAAGTATTTTATATGTTTAGACCAAGGACTAAAGAGAGAACAATATAAAAAACACTGAAATTTTGCCTAAGCCTACTAAACATATCCTGGTATCGGTACCCAATGCAATATTATTACTCTGCTCCAGAGCAATCCAAGCAGTTGAACATTCAATCAGAAGGATGAACACATCCACTGTGTACAGAATGGTATCATTCAATCAGAAGGATGAACACATCCACTGTGTACAGAATGGTATCAACTTTGGTTTTAAATGCTGGGAATGCCAAAGTAATGTTTGTTGGGGAGTACCAGTAAAGGGTTCATAACACTAACAGCAACTTTAACACGCTGTATTTTTCCTTTTCCTTCACTCCCATGGCACAGCTTCCCAGACTAAAGCATTTACTCTGCAGCCCATTTCCTTCTTATCCCACACTGCAATAGGAACCAAGAATCCTATTGCCTCAAACCATCATACAATACAAATGACTTTAAAAGCTCTTCACAGGTGTGTGAAATACAGCAGGCACTAGAAGAATTGATAAAGTACCCTATGGGCAGCACAGAACCACTGGTCTATATCCCAAAATATTACCATAGGCCTCCCACCATATTTCTTTCTAAGAACACAAACAGATTTTTATGCTTCAGCATTATCACATTTTTTTAAGAATGTCTTAGAGTGGTTCATGCTGAAATAGTAATCAAATTACCTGCTGCACATATCTGTCAGTGGTTTTCCACATGTAGTAATACTCAATGATGCTAGTCAGTGACTTCCAAGGGAGCTGAAAAACATTGGTTACAAATTAAAGTGGTTCCAAAAAATTGCAGTGCCCACATCTTATGATACACATGTTAAAATCAAGTATAGTTGAAACTAATACTAAAACCTGAACATATTAAATAACTACTTTAAAATCCATATGCAAACAAACATGTTGCTATTAATAATTGTGTACCGATAATACACAACCTTTCCTTACAGTTAAGAAGTATGCAAAATCTCTAATGCAATATCACACATCCAAATCTAAATGTAATTTATTCTGTTTAAGGCATATGGTTAAACAAAGTGATCAAAACAGAAGGCAGATTTCCATTGGGAAACACAGAAGGTAGTATCTTTATTATAAAGTGTATCAGATGGAGAACAACATTTGGACTAAAAGAAATCATCTTGACAAGACTGTGTTCAAGTCTCATGTATTTTTTCTGTTGAAAAAATACAAAGGATACCTTACTTCACAGGTTTTTTAAGTCCCATAACAACTCAGCTGCTTATACAATACCACTAGTTTTGCATCAATCTTCACATACTGTCAATCATTATCAAGAAACAGAAGGATATGAGAGACAAACACTACTCTGAGCAACAAGATTCATACTGACAAAGAATATTTCACAAAAGTCTTTGTGTAAACCCAGTGCATGTGATAATGGCAATTCTTTTGGGTGCATGTGTGCATCTGTAAGATAAAAGTTATTAACCTGTTTTGTGAGAAAATTAAGCAAGCATTTTTAATTGTCACCAAATAATTTATTTAACTCCATAACATATTTAGATCTTTTAAATTAGTACTTCTCTTACAAAAGTCATGCATTTTTTCTTCATAACTTGGAAACATGTCACAAACTTCATACCTTCTAGAGGCGTGTGTTAATGCTGATATTCCCTGCTTTCTAGAAATGAGAATGATGTTTAGGAAGTCTCAGAAAATACAGGTGTGGAATCTTATCTTTCCAACCTTATTCACTCCACTCTGGGACTTTCTGCATGACTTAAGCCAAAAGAATAGTTTCCTCCACCTTTAGCTAAATTTCTAAAACAACAGAGGCACACCTTATCAAGCTGCCTCTCTCTGAATGCAGGAGCTCATAGTTAGTTTTTCATGCTGCTTGCTCGCAGACACTTAAGAAGAATTGAGTCTGGCTCACACCTCTGTCTTTCAGGAGATGGGATTTATGCTCAGACTCAACTGTGAATTCTTTCTCAGGCAGTGAGTAAATCCCTGAATTCTTGCATTTAATTCAAAAGTAGTAGTGTCAGAAATTCATATGCTGATGTTCTAAAAAAACAGCAACATGGTTCAGTTTCCTAAAATCCTTTTACTTTCTCAGGTAAATTATGCCTGTAGAGATATCTGCCCTAAAAAAGGCCAGTGAGAAGAACACATTTGATGTGAGGTGACAGATGAATTGATTCTCAGTCTCCAAGTCCATATTCTTCCTGGCATCCCAATGAAATACTGCCACTCCAACTACCTGCCATTGTCAATTAGTACATTTTAGCATATCTATATTTATTTTCCCTCCTGAACACTTATTAACAATTTCATGCTACAGCTTATGTTTGTTATTTCTCTAGAAAATCTCTTAATCTGTTTTAACTGTTATTTTGACACCAGTATGTTCATTCACTCAGTAGGCATCTACAACTAAAGATAATTAAGGTGCTTGGACTGAATAACTGTAATGCTTTTACACTTTGATTCAAAACTTGAAAAATCTGTTTGACAGACTGAGCAAAAATAAAGTGTATTCCATTTACCTATGTTCTTAATGCTCTGAACTGCCAGTGAACAGCCATAGAAAAACATATTGTCCTTACTAAATCCTACTCTTGAGAGAAATAAATATGCTCATTTGTGTGACATTTTTGCAGGAGCAAATTAGCAAAAGGTATCAACTCTACAAAAACAGAGAGGGGAATTTTAAGTTCATGTATTTTCTGCAGGGTGAAAATGGACCATTCAAATCAGGTCAGCAAGAAAAACCTAGGATTATAAAGCATCCTAAAAAAAACATGGTAATTTTAAGGCAGGTTTCCACAATTTTCTGAAGCTAGAAAACAGTTGCTCCAGCCTTCTATAAATAGTTAGAAGTTGTGATTACTAAGGCCTTTCCTGCCATATCTGAGATGTAATAGTTATAAATTTGTGAAAACTGTTGATAATGAAATACTAAGAATTAACAGGAATAACATCTGTGTCTTATTGTTAGGAAAACAGTTATATTTGGAGAACATAAAATACTCATTGTTCTTCAATTCTACTACCCTGGGATGTCAAATAATTCAAGTACATCAAGTAACTTGAAATAGCTTGTAAAGTTTATGTTGATTAGGATTCACACAGCCTTAAAGACAGCAGAAAGAGTCAATGAGTCAACAGCTGATGAAAACAATTATTCAAAGGCTAGACTAGTAATTTGATTACAAATGTGCCTCTCCTGTCTATTAAAAACAGGAAAACTCCTTTACACCATTTAATTTATAATAATTACCTTGCTTACTAATATTTAGTGTTTATAGCTTAATGCTTGAGCACATCAAATAGTGCCAATTCTTACTAATTGCTGGGAAAGTAAATGAACCTGCCCTTTACAGAACTATCATTTAAGGGCTGCAATTGCAGCTGCCACGCCTTGCAAATCTGAGCCAGCTCAGGAACAGCAACTCCTCTGGGGCATAATGACTCAGGCAGGTGCTACATAACCCTTCTGCTCCAGGAGACTGCTACCAACCACTTTCTGCCATGCAACGTGACAGTCTTGCCTGTACTGTGGCATCACTGCGTGACTGCTTAGCTATGAGTTTAATCTCAGGCACTGCAGACTTTCATTTCATCATTAGATCCTATGTGGAGACTTGAACAAGTTCACATGTACGTTACCAGTGCATTATCTTCTTTGTCCTTGCTCTTACAGTACATGTAAGAGTATTTAAACTTAACAATGACTTGCCACTGAAGAGAAGGATGATAATAGATAACCATACTGTCATAGAAAATCATTGCTTAAGTGCTACATACTTATACCTACCTTGCAGAAACTTTTCATATACCCATGATCTAAGTCCTGAAGGACTATTTTCGAGGGTTACTTATAAATTAAATGTCTTTTTTCAAATCCCTATACTTTTAGAATACTACATAGGAAGTGAGAACACATAAATTTTACTCTAGAGAAATTAAGACATCCCAAGACAACACAATGATTAACATAATTGAAAGATTTCAAACTACATAGAATTAAATCAAGACTGTGCACTGTTACCAGAACCATATAAATTGAGATAGAAAATAGATGTTCTTCTAATGATGTTTTTAAAATGACACTTTTTCAAAGATTAAAAAAAGAGATGACTGAGAATAAGTTCTAACTAAATAAGGCTATAATTAATAAGTGCCCCACATCCCTTTGTGCTGCACTCTGACTCATCATGAACATGCCCTTGGGAAGCTACACATCATCATCACCAGATCCATGTGTGTATCTTGCTTTTGGAGGAGAGGATGGGAAAATATCTGTTTTAGGAAGGAAGATTCAGTGAGAAAAAAGGAGGGTATCAGGAATCTACCAGAGATAAAATTTGAACAACATAAACAGCTTGTAGTAGAATCATCCAAACATCTAGCATTTGAATATTATAAATGCAGACATAATTCTTGCAAAACATTAGCCCATTGTATCTCTTTAATGTATGCATAAACAGAATTGGGTACATAACACAGAAATGATACAGAAAATAAAAATACTACATAATTAGCCGAGACAAGCCTTGAGTATACTTGGTCACAAATTGTGTTAGGACTCAACTTGTAAGCAGCCAATAAAACATGTGTTATATGATTGAGGCATTTTGGAAAGCCAAATATTAGCAACTATTTAATTAGAAGGCATAGCTTCTGAACTATTGTACAGTTACAGCTGAGAAATACGAGAAATAATAAGGAACTGTAATTTACATTAAAATTTCAATTCCAAAGCTCTATAAAATATTATTTTTCAATAATATTTTATTAAACTTATCAGAACCATTTCATCCATGATGCAACATTCAACCCAATGTCGTGAATGCAGTGACCATCTCTCTTGGGAATCTCAAAAGTAAGCACCCAGATATAATACACCTATTAAGATGTCAGTTCTTCAGAACGACAATAGCCTTCCCTTCCTACCTTCATTCAATTACCTGTTTCATTTCAAGATTGAAAGTTAAAGACATCTTTGCTCACTGCCAAGCCTCCTCCCACTGTCCCACACTCTATCTTGGAAGGACTTCTACATTTATCATACAGTACGATTTTCCCCTCACAAAGATTACTAATAAACTTCTGCAAAGAAAAAAAAAAATCTGAGCTCTCAGAGTCAAGCAGAATGAAATGATTGTGAAAATATTTCAATCAACTTCAGTCTTAAATAATGGAATTACTTTGGTTCAATTCCTAACCTTTTCATGAAGCCCAGCTTGAACTTAGTACAACAGAGAAAATCTTTTTCCTTGAAAGAAAAAGGCTCTCCATGAAATGTGACAAAAAAAAACTGGCAGCAAATTACTAACAATTCCAGCAATCAGCATTAGAATCCATTTCATTATGCTGCTTTAGAATTAGCAAATTAAAGCTTTACTGACCTATAGTCTGATACTTCACTACCAAAACCGGTGTAGTTAGAACATATTGGAAAACACTTCCTTTACTTTTCAGAACTGCCAAAACACCTAATATGTCAAAATAACTCCCTGTAGTGCACTTTAAAAGCTATCTGAATATAAATTTATCTCTGTTAACCATAGAAGAAATCCCCAGCTTTCCAAAAACACTCTGGGGAGTCGGACATGTAGTTGCTAATGAATTTCACTGGAAATTGTGGAAAGGTTCTGCAAAGTTCCTGGAACTTTTTCAGATGCTTATAAAAAGTCCTTGTAAAAGTCCTTATTGAAACACCTCAGCATCAGACATCCTACCTGGTATTAAACAGATTATCTTTTGTCATCATCTTTCCAAAGAATGTCATCAAACAAGAAAGCATATTGACTTTCAGTCAGATAAAATGTATACATATTTTAATTACATGTATTGGCTACACAGATTTCTCCTCTAGCTAAATCTTCCAAACTTACAGAAAGCAGTTATGCTCAACGATGTGAAAACACAGCTACAGTAAAGCCTATTACTTTCATACTTACAAAGTCTTGTCGAATGTCATTGAAGTCCTTGCCATACTTTTCCAATGCCTCTTCAAACAAACTGGCTTCTGATGCTGACCACTCTTCCATTTCGTCTCTACACAAGACAGGCCCTCCAAGTGGCACTAGGACACTGATGGCACTGCTCAAATCATAGTTGTGTTTATGCAGCGTATCCATTGCATGAAACTGGCAGGACGAGAGAATAAAGATGTGTTTAAACAGACAGTAGTCCATTTCAGTTAATGCAAATTCAATACATTATTCTCTATAAGCCAAGCAAGTAGTCTCAACTAATGCTAAATTTAGAATCTATCTTGATATCACAGTTTACTGCTGTGGAATATAAGGAAAATAAATTGTTTATTACTTAATTTGAGAAAGGAAATGCCTTGATAAAATGTTTACCAAAAATGACATTAGTTTATTAGTTCCTGCAAATTACTAGCAAACATTTCTAAAGAATCTTTAGTTGGTAGAAAGTGGTTCCAAGTAACCCAATAAAGACAGTGGCATATATTGACTGAGCGGCCATTTTCAATTAACAGAAGCTCGAAATAGTAACTAAACAGTGGTTCAGACATCTTTGTACTCAATATTCTCATTGCTGGTGAAGGAAGACATTTATTGTTTTCATTATCATCATACAGAAAGAGAAGAAAGATATTTGTCTCTTGCTAAATACTGTTGTCAGAGACAGACAAATTATGTTTCTTTGGGTGATTCCCTTTCTGTTATAAGAGAGAAAAATGGAAAACAAATAAGTTAAAACATTCTTCACCCTACAGGTAATACTGAACTCTCACACTGCTAACCAGTGATGGGGAATATGAAAAGTAAACAAATCCACCCGTCAGGAAAATTAACAACATGCAAGAAACCTTTCTGACTCAGCGTCCCAAAAGACCCCATCATCACAAGCATCAATTACTTTTCTGAAGAAGGTGTTAGAGTTATAAAGCATAATAATGTGTGTGACTGTGTAACATCACTCTCCATCCTCTTTGTACCACCACAGTGCTGAGCTGTAAGTGCAACACGCACACTCTCACATGGCCCTAGGCTCATGAAGAAAACCCTCAAGGAAGGAAGTCCAGCATTATGTGTCAGCATAACAATTCCAGAGAAATTCCAGTCAAGCTTCTGCATACAAATATACTACAAATAATGGATTCTCCTCACCTTTTTCCATCTCCTATGAGTGACTACTGTCTTTCTCCAGAGCTCATTCTAAGTCTTTGAGTGCTATCAAGCACAAGATTCTGGAACTGTTTTGTTTGCAAGAAGCAACGTCACTATTATCCTGAAATATGTCATTTTACTTATGGTTCAAATTCACCAGCCTGAAGAAAAGCCATTGTTAAGTATTCCAGTGTGGAAATATGTAACATAACGTCTAAAATCCATAAGCTTCATACCAGAGAATGTATATTGCAATCACTAGTTTATTGCATATAATTCAGACAATGAGTAAGCCAGATCTAAAGATTGAATCCTTATAGCAGATGTGTTACCAAGGTTTAAATCCTTTTCTAAATTGCAGCCTTGTGGAAAAGGAGTACACACAGGACATTTTCCAGGCAGCTGCTGAATCCAGAACTATTCACTGATACAAATTTTCTTTAAAATTACAGTAGAAGTGAATAAATCAGAATCTTGCTCTTGTTTTATGTTTGGTTTTCACCCATAATAAACATCTGATTCCATAAAGCTTCTTTTGATACTAATAAAGAACAGATTCATAATGAACTCTGTGGACAAGTGCTGTCTTCACTGAGCTGCTCCATGACAGAAGATCACTGACAAGTTCTCTGGTAACAACTTTCTGTCTTCTGCAGACTTGCCAGCCCTCACCTCAATCAAATGCCCACACTGCAGTGCGATAGCACTGTGGTAGCAAAAGCAAGAGAAGCCTGAAGGCATCACTAGGGGCCGAGAGAAAAAGTCCTGGAATATCTTCTTTATCCAAGCATGCAAAAAAACAATTAGTGGGAACCTGTGACCTAAGGAACTGAGAGACCTGGTGTTGCCTCTCCCAAAGAGAAGCCTGAAGGACAGAGAAACAATCACCCCTCCCTAAGAACTCTTGCCAGAGCATACTGTCCAGCACAGACAACGGTGCCCACCAGAGGAAAAGTATGAGCCACACAAACAGAGGGAACTTCAAGTCTAAATACATGCAGGTAAAGGAAGAAAATTTCCACCAAGACCTAAGGGAGGGCTTCATGGAGCGGGGAAGAAAGAACATGACAGGGCATGCTGCAAATCAGCCTCAACACACAGCTGCAATTTCAGGAGTCATTACATCAACTAGACTGAATTGACTCCAACAAAGCACTCAATCTGGAAACAGAGTATGGATTCTACAGTTCAATAATATTTTAAGCAGGTTTGTTGTATAAGTCACATATATGGAAGTCTAAAAAAAAATCATTAAAACCACATCATTCAAAATGAAAAGGAAAAAAACTTCATGCTTCTCATTTTGAAGAGACACCAAAACCAGATTTAGGTCCTTACAGTAAAGTAACGTGGGCTCTTCTGAATAAGCCTACCAAAACCAGTAAGTGATTCCATCAACCTGCTTTGATTTAAATGGCTCTCATTGCCAGTATATGCACTATGCAATGCTTAGGAATCTGAAACCGAAAGCCTTTCCAGTCTCTTACTCTTCGTAGTGATCAATTTTCATTATAAAAGAAAACACTGTCTCTGAGAAGGCCAGAAATGCAAGTTTCACTTGTTTGTCTCACGAGTCTTTATCACATGAAGAGAAGCACATTTACTATCATCTGAGAAGGTAAACACATATTCTTCACATCTTCAGTAGGGTTTTCAAAAAGCACTCATAGCTTCCTATCTTGTCTCATTAGGCCTCTCACTTGCTGTTCTGCTGCAAGACCTCCCTAATGTGTACATCCACCCTGAATCTATTCATGTTTATAACCTATGCTTTTTCATTTTATTTTTAGTATCAGTCTGTTTACAGTTATCTCTGATTGAAACAACTCATTAGGAATCCTGGAAAACCACAGGTGTGGCATACAGAAATCCCATTAATAGCACTTCAGGTGCAAGGGTTATCTGCCTTGCATTAAGAATATGGACAGAATAATTTTCTTACCGTTATGTACCTATATCCCTTCCAAAGTATAAACGAGATATGCCACAGGTTCTGCAAATGTCTCTACTAACTTTAACTGCTGCTGAAAATATGCTCCCAATTAGCATGGGAATGTCTGAAAAAGTAACTATTATAATGACAAATATGTCTTTTCTTAACTTAGAAGGAAGTACATTGCCAAAAAGCAAAAGAGAATGGTTTTAAAAAGCTGAGGGGGTAGGAAAATGAGAAGAGACAGACACAATAATTAAGCACATGGTGGCTCCTCTAGTGCCTCATTATAAGATATGCCTTTCATTAAGTGTAATGGAACTTAATGGATCATTTGTAATGGAGAAACATTTTCATGGCACTCAAACACAGAAAGTATCCCTTTATTAGCAGCATTGCACATGTACTTTCAAACAAGAAATTGCTATAGGGAGGAATCTATTATATTAATCACTGAATACAGTAAGGACATGCAATATGTGAAATTTATTAGAAATTCTTAATCCAACTAAATCTTAATAAAATTAAAAATGTTAAAGAACTATCTTTATGAAATAAAGTATTTGATGTGAATAGAATTGTGTTTGTGAAGTCATATCAGCAAGTGTGAAACAGAAAACTCATTTTGATTATTACTGAAAACATTCCATTTTGTCACTGCCTTTACTATACTACCATAGTCCAGACTAAATCACTTTCCTGTTCAATAGCCTTTGAGTACACTGCAAAAGGTAATAAATATTTTTCTCATCATACTAGTGAATATATTTTATCTGTAATAAAAGAACTGCTCTACTGAATCTCACCAGTCACCCATCTAGCCAAGCATTTTCTTACAGTAGGCACCAAGGAATGTTACATAGAGAAAAAGTACAGGTAGGTCTAATTACAATCTGAGGTCAATTCCCACTTCATTGACCAGCATTTACAAACCTTGGGAATTAAGAAGTTTATATGGCACAACTTTCCCTATTCTCCTCAGTACCCTTTTATGGATTACGGTCCATAATTTTTCTAACTCTTTTTTTAACCTACGGGTACTGCCCATTCTGACAAAATTCTGTATAACTAAATTTCATGAGCTCTCTATCCACTTTATAAGTCAGTGCCCTAACTATTTCAAACTGATCGGTTAATTATATTGAGTGTCCTCTAGTTCTAATACTCCAGTATCAAGTGAATAGCAGATTTATTTTAGCTTACATGATCATCTTTGTGATTATGTACACAAATACTTAAAATAATGAACAACTGCTGATGTCTTTGGAAATATATAGGTCAAACCGGATTCTATGAAATAGTAATATTTTTTTGTTCTTACATAACTTTCCTGGCATGTTTTTATTACTGTAGAATATCTTGTCATCTCAGCTAGTATGAACATAGAGAAAAACCTTCGGTCTGTAATCAATATATTTTTAACTTTCTCTAAAAGATGCAGATGCTTACATCACAGCAAATATTTTAACAAACTAAGGAAACACAGTAAGAATATACTAATTAAGATGTTCTCCAAAAATATTCTTACAAATTCAGATTACTTATCCTTTAGAAAATTTGATGACAGATATTTAGGCAGTAAAAAGTATTATCTATACAATTTTCAATCAGCTTTATTACCACATACTTTAAATCACACTGTTGCTCAATTATATTGAATGAATCCCTATACAATGTGTATTATCCGCTCTGCTATGGAAATTACCACAGCTAAAGTCAAGTGATTTACAGTATGATGACAAGGGCAGTACCAACCAGCTTACAGAAAACACACAGGATTTTCTACCATGCACACACACGCATCCCCCTTGCATGCAGGTATGTAAATGACAAGAGATAGAGGATGGAGTCTCCGGAGTAAGAGACAGTGTTGAATTCACAGACACAGAAGCTGTAGGATTTTTAAGAAGCCACCTACCAGTGTGATGTCTCGGGAAGCAGCAGCTGCACTCATGTGTAAACTAGGTTGCCTTACAGAGCTACTGCAGTCCAATGCTCGAGCAAACGTGCCAACCGCACTACAACAGAGAAACAGAAGAGACAAGTAAATACATAGAAAGATAGGGGGTTTTTTATTATCACACTACCTCATATCTATAAAAGTGTCCTTTTAAAAACAGAATTCACATATTGTTACGGTTAAGATTTCAGATCTTTGTAAAGAAAACACAAACCTGGTACTCAAGACAAATCACTGAACACTGCAGCAAAAACTCTGACCTTCTGCCCTCAAAAGTAACAAAATGCAAGAACTGCATGGAAACAAACAATACCCAGAGAATTCTAATGTATCAACTTTTTAATATATCAATTTTTTTTATTAACAGTGAAGTCAGAGATTCTACAGAGTTTGGGGTTTACAACCATGACTATTACTTCTAAAATTAAAAAGCAATAACACTGCTTAACAAATATAACAATACAAATTAAAAAGAGGTTCACCATGTCCCCACAAGGAAATTTTATTCAATTCAGTAGTGCACGTCTACTACTTCCATTAGCGATCCAAAGAAAGCATATTAGCTTAGTCTGAGGTACCTCGAAAATCCTATTTTCGTCACAGGTTTTAAGTAACAATGAAGTAAATGGATCTCTCAGCCTACTTAATAAAAGTATTCCAGCACTATTGAAATGGACATGTTTTTCTCCAAATCTTTACCTTTTTTCCCCACTTTTGTTGATGAATTGTACATGGCATTTATTACACTTACCAGAGCAACAAAGAGAGGTGGAGAATTAGTGTGAATAAGACTGTTCTAAACTGTAAACATTTCTTGGAAGTACATCTATATATCAATCAGAGTGAAGGGAAAGATGTGTAAGAGAATTTGACTGGGCTCAGCACATCATACAGGAAATGAGCAAAGATGCAAGGACACAAAAGATTACTAACTAACAGAAAAGAAGTTTCTCCAGAACCTGAAGCAGTGCAATGACTTGTGAGGTGCATTTTGTCACTGTGATTCCAGAAAAAAATATTTGTTGCAGTTATGGTGTAAAGCCCTTCTAAATTTAAGATGTAGTTACATAACAGTTTTAATGTTGTGTAAGCCTCTGGACTAAGGACTGAACCCTCACTCAGCAATTACATTCCTCACCACTTATAAGTGCAGAATGATACTGACAGATCAATACATGCTACTGTATCCTATAAATCTGATATTCATCAATAAAACAGTGTGCATCGAGTTAAACTCACTGAGGTGTATAACAGATCATGCAGAAACTGATGTCTGTTACTTCATCTTGAATCCAAAAAGATTTAATACTGAGTGTTTTAATAATTGCTGCCAAAATCTTATAAGACACATAAGATTCAACAGCAGTGATTCACAGACTCCTGATATTAATTGCATAGATTTCTAAATGATGTGGAATAAATAAGTGATATTCAGATGTCATTCCATGACTTTTCCTCCCTCTTTATGGAGATGGCAAGTATGTGACAAAAACACACATACACATTCTATTTTCTATTTTTTTTCTGTTTTTTTTAAGCTTGGCAGTACATGGAACAATATTTGTCCTCAAACCAGTCCCAATAAGGCTCTATTGTGAACACGTTTCCTGACAGTCAGTCAACCCCCTTCAACATGTTGGCATTGATAATGGTTGTAGCTGAACAGTCTTTCCTGGTATACTCCTGTCATAGCTGTCCAAACCAGTGAACATGGCATGACTGTATTTCGCTTCTGCTGCTACCTACTAGCTTCTTATCTTCCTTTTGCACAATTAGCACTATTGTCTTTTGACAACATTCCTAAAATAAAACCAGAGTACGCTATAAACAGTACAAGGAACATGTTCTCACAAGTCACACTCTGGCAGGTCAAACTTTTGAGGCTGACTTCAGAGCCCCAGTGCACGTAAATTACGTTGCCCAGTATGTAAAGTCAAAATTAAGACATGATGTAAAACTAGGTTTATTTTGAGTAAGTGATAAAGAGGTAAGAATTGATGCACCAGTTGATGTTGCACCCAGTGCTATACTGAGTAGGTGAGGATCACAACCATAGAGCATGGGTTGCATGAGGGCAACAGTAAATAAAACACACAAGGACAAAATAATAAAAACAACATAATAATAACCATAAAATCAAAACAAGTAAATAATAATAAAATGCAAACAGTGTGCTATTTAGGGAGGGCAATGAGGACAGGACAGGGGATGGAGATGGTACAGGACACAAACCAGGGGGTGTGGGTTATGTATGTATCTGTGGTTTTCTTGAAATAAAAGTAACTTTCAGTTCACTTTTCCCTGGAAAATTCGGAAAAAACAGTGACTTTTTCAGACAATCCAAAGAAGTGTAGAAATTCTAGAGCTTTTAGCTGTTAAATAGTAATTAGGCTCAAAACTTAATAGTGATATACAGCGCTATAGCTCTACAATTCAGACCCTAATCTCCCAACATCTTCCTAAATAAGCTAAACCCAAATATCACACAGACAGGGATTTACACAGGTGGAAAAGAGATGGATGAGACCAACAACTGGCATTATCAGCAAAGAGATCACTCTCTGCGCAGCCCGTATCAGCAAGCAGGTATAAGAGTTTTAAGAGTTAGACAAAATGATTCAGTGTTACCTTAATTAGGATTTCCTTGTTTTAATTGTCTTCCAAGACCAGAACCAAGCCCATTCTCTCAAGGACTTATATCAGATTGCAGCCAACAACCATACAAATAAAACAACTGGATATGATCCAGTGCCAGGATCTACAACTATGGGATAAATCCAGAAATTCCGTAAAACTCAACAAGATCTATGTCCAAAATATCCCAAGTGAGATCTCTAGAGATGTTGTATCTGTGTGCCCTACATTTAGGCAAACTTTCAGATTAGATTTTGAACACAGAAAATATATTTCTCCAATTTTGTTATAGCTCAGGTCTAAGAGATTAAAGTAAGCAATTGTTCAAATTTTTGCCTAAGATTAGTTTTAGTGATAGCTGATGAAATTATGAAGCAGCAAACACAACAGACTGTCCTAACAAAACTTCCAAAGATTTGGTTGCTCATCAGTAACTAGTTCTGAAAAGTGGCTGCTATTTACCAAAACAAATCTGGAACCACTGATTATACATCAGGATAAAAACAGCCACTGGTTTCCCAAGGAACAACAGCAGTCCAGCATAAAATCAGATCCAGAAAGTTCTGGATCTAGGCCAGTAACTACTGATTTTCTTCTACTTGGTATCCTCAAAAATCCAGCTAAGACAGATGTCCTTAATCTGAGGATGTTTATTTTAAAATGGTTCAATTTTATACACAGTTTCTGTTTCAGTGATCCCAGATAAGTAGTGGGTATACTCTGGCCAAAGCGAACCAGATCTGTGCATGCGTGAATCTGCAAATCCACAATTTTCCACAGATACTGGCAAACTAATGAATGAAACCTACACCTCACCTCACAGCTAATATTTTTGAGCAAAGTAATTAAGTGACCATTGGTGGTTTTACACATATTAGGAAAGTCTTTTGCTTTCCTTATTACTCCAATGTTCCCCTTCAATGTCAATTAGGGACAGTCCTAATAGATAACCTTTTAGACTACTGTGAATTTCAAGCCAACTAACAATCTGATTGCTCTTTGAGAGCTCTGTGTTACTTAAAATAGGGGAAAAAAGAAAGCAATACTTCTTCAGTGAAGACATATGTAAGCAGCACAGTATTAACTAAACCTGAAAATACCCTCAAGATTTTTACTAGTCAGTTTTGCAAAATCTGACCTGCAGAACGTATTTCATGTGAAACAATGTTTTTCCAGAAGACACATTTTCTGTGCATTTCCAAGAAACTGTCTGTACAGTGCTATGCTTCATTATTATCACTTCAGATATTTACAGCTCAAAGGGAGGTGACATGATAAACGTGAAAAGTCACCTGCCACTATTCTTTTGCTGACAGACTCTCAAGGTTAGGGTAAGGGTGGCATGTATGCTACAATAAACCTTCACTTTCATTACTGTATGAATTGAAGTGAAACATATGAAATCTTTCTTATTCAACAGAAATAGAATCTGATACATAAAAGTAGTTTAATTCACAGGATGCTATTTAAGCAATCATCTGTATGCCATCCTGCAATTTCACAGTCACAGAGGAGATTTACAGCACTCTAAAAGCAAGTCCCATGAAAATGCTGCTACATAAATTCTTTCTTTATACTGCAATAGATCAAAATCCATTAAACAAAAAAAATGCAAAAAGAAATTCAGCTCCATGTCTGAATTAGTTCTTTTCAAGTTAATTTGGGTCAAGAAGTACAGTAATAAAAAATACACAAAGGAGTAAACATATATTGGCCAAGAGTGGCAGACAAGCACAGAAGTAAAATTTTGGATACACCTAGTAAACTTGATGTGAACATCATTTTCCTTTTTATTGCCAAACCATCTGCCTACCATTAGATGCTGCAATTCACCTTGCTAGCAAACATCTAGTTGTGCGAGTGCAGCATTGGCAACAAGATTTTTCACCATTTTTACTGTCTATTTTTATGTTGCAATTCTGCCATTAAATTTAATTACCTCTTTAATGAACTCCAATTTCTTTTACTGCTCACCACCTAAAGAGAATCCAGAAGCATAGTGATACTGAAGCTTTCAAACTGGTGACTTACGTATTTATTTTCACTTATGAGCTTTGGGAACCTTGTCTAATGCCACTGGCTACACTGAATTATTTTGCAAGAACAGATCATTGCTATTTGATCACAATTGTAAATGGTTTTACTTATTGTTCTCAGTAGACACATGTTTTCTTTTCCTCAATGTGATGAGAGACACCTTGCCAGTTGAAGCTGCACAGTGTTCCCTTCCTCTCTATAAGATAAATTCATGTAACAAATACACATACAGTCATAGAACACATCCAAATACACCAATATGCAATGAGCACTTATAACTAAATCAATAGTAACCAAGAAAAAATATCTTAGAGAAAATGGAAAAGTTAGAACAGTGCAGGAAGGCTCACGGTCTAATTTAAAATGACTAACAAGTAATTTTCCATTCTTCTATGATTCTCCACCAAAAAACAGGCATTCCAAAAAAGAGAAATATGTCAGACAGAGGTATGTAATGCCATTTTAATTTCATAGAGATCAAAGTACAAAATTTCAATGCAGAGATGCGATGCTTCAAGGCTATTTTATTTATTTAGATTTCAAAATTCTGGTTTAGTTGGAAATAAGCTGGGACCACAAATGTTTGTAAAATAGCTTAATTTAGAGATATAGTCCTTCCAGAAGGCTACGTTGATAATGCAGTTAGATGAAGCTGAGCAAAATAAATGTTAACTCTTTTGCTGCATCATAAAGTACATAAACAGAACTAGAATTTTAAAAAAAAAAAGTATCATGCAATGATTTATAGAACAAATTAGTAGATAGAAAGAAAATGAAAGAAAAAAAATGGGTCATGTCTAAGGCTCTCAGCATCTGTGTAGACCAGAGTGCACAACTTCTACCGCATTTGAGACTGGACACAATAGTTTTTGACTCTGACAAACTGAAAAAAAGACAGGACTATTTATCTGACAATGAAATTAAATATTTCTTGTAGATTAGGAATAATAGAGACTGATGAGTGGGGGAAATGGTGCATCTGTATCACTTGTTTAGTTCAAATTAGAAACAGTTACAAAGAGACTGCCTCCAGCATTTTATCTACTACACTTAAACCAACACCAGAAAGTATCTCATAGCATAAAAACTGGGTTTCTGTTAAAGTAGTTCCATGTATGCTTAGATATTCAGTCGACAGGGCCTCATCAGAGTTAGACTAAAAATAAAACTGCTCAAAATGTGCACAGGGTTGATGATAGGGCCTTGGCACCAAACACTTCAATCCTACAAATCGCCTTCTACTGTACTGAACTATTTGCTAACGTGGACAGATCTAAACTGCTGTTGCAGCTTCTCAAATGCCTGTTCTTTGAAGCTTGTAGACACAGAAGAAAAACAAGTTGATGAAGTTGCACCTTATTTGAATGGACTAGAAAATGCTGCTGCACTTCTCATTGCCAAAGTACAAGCATTATCCTAAAAAAACCTCAAACCCAGAATACATTAGTCTGATGTCCCAAGCTTCTCCTAGCAGATGTTTCTGATAGTTCAAGCAACAGCATTTACCCAAATTACGCTTCAGTAGTAGCAATAAGGTACTTTCAAGATTTGTAAGTCAAACAAGACTACTTAGGTAGGCCAAGGTTAAGGATTCTTATGCTTTTTTTCAAAATACCCACCAATTTTCCTGGCACTGCTACTTCCAATTTCTGGAGAGGAAAAGCATTTTCTTCTGCTTGTCTATCCAGCAAACGATTGCATACTAGGGCTTCATGACAGGCCCAGACTGACCAGACATAAAAACCTAGAAAAAAGGCCTCTCTCCTGAGATAGTGAAAAAACTTTGTCAGATTGGGAAAGCTATGTGCCTGAGGCCAACTATAAATGTTCTTGGAAATGGACAACACAAATAGAAAGAGTATTTAAACATCTTCTAAAAAAACAACAAAGCCTGCTTGTGTGATTGAAAAAACTAAAGCATTTATGGACAAAAGCAACTCTTCTTTCAATCAGATCAGACTGAAAAAACTGAGAAGAAATACTTGATGCCTTTGATGCAGCATATAAAAAGGATCACTTGAAAATGCATTTAAAATGTCAAATACAGATAGTTTACACACACTTAACAAAAATCACGTCCAGAAAAGCATTTAGGAAAAAGTTCTTGTTGTCAGATTTTCAAATTTGCAAAACTAAACACAACCAGAGAAAGACAATTCCAACCAGAAACACAGCAGGCACAGCTAATGCCCAGTGAACTGAAGTTCAGCCACAACAGAACTGTCTGTAAGCACTTTACCAACTCATAATACCAACTCCACTGCTACTCAAGGAGATTTTAATGGTCCTATATAATGGTTCAGCATAAAACCTGCAAGCACACAGTGCACTGAATTTAAAGCTGCCACAATCATCAATTTCTGCAGAAATTGGTGAAAATCTGCCTCAGAAGCCACTTAAAGGAACAGAAATACAATCTTGAAGCCTGTGAATACAAGTATATAAGGAGCTTGGAAACAGTTTCTGGCAGCTGAAAAGCAACTTGCAATGATTAATAATGTTCTGCGGAAGAATAGCCATAAAGATGCACCTAACCTCTGATTATAGATGGCTTTTTGCCTACCACAAGATCTTGAACAGCTACAGTTGGTCAGCCATGACCTACCATAATAGAAGCCTTCTTTACAGAAATTTATCCACTTCTAAACAAATGCAGTCTGGGTCAGGGCACAGCATTGCACAGGTTGTCTTTAAATAACATGAAGAAAAGAGAGGTATGTTTTTCTCTATGTATGTAATATATTCTCTGTCACTTCCCAGCACACAGCTTACTGCTACACTCCTCTGGGAACATTTTTGGCTCCACAGTATATTACTTCAGCTCCCCAGAGTGACTGCAAAATAGGGAGTAGAGTAATTTAAAACCAATGAATGAACACTTCACAAAATCTTCATGCAGATGGGTTTTTTTAGGGCACTCCAAAATAGTCTGCCCATGAATGCCCAGGTATTATACTTTGGGTGAAGAAGTAGTTCTGTTTCCTGGGTTCTGTTCTATAGAGCATCTACCAGGCATTATGATCTTCTGAACAGATGCATGTTAACACCTAAACCCCTCCGGCTAGCTTGAAAATTCAACAAGGGCAGGCAAGTTTTAGCACCGTCTAGAAAGGATACAGCACTACAAATGGGAGGGTAAGTAAAAAAACAGGTGAATCAGCAGCTGAACTGTAACACAATAAATTGGCAACCCATTTTACCCTACGCATAAGCTGGAAAATAAAAGGCAACTTCTCCATTTCCTTCTTGAAATGCTTTGTTCAAAAGGGAGAAAGAAAAAGAACAAAAACTAGAAACCATGTAAAAGGATTATTTGCCTAAGAAGATTTGAGACTACACTCTGCAACCAGGTTACAGAGAATACAGGAGACAGATAGAGTGATTCAGGATAAAATCCCTTTGTTAACAGTGATTAGCAGTTCTCTGCTATCATTAGAACACTACTTTCATACTACACTTGTAAGTATGAATTACAGGACAGGCAAAACCTGCTGTATCTTATGAATAGAATTGTCCTTCAGTCAGAAGTCCACAGATTATCTGAAGTGGTTTGTTTTATTTTTTTAGAGAAATTATTTTAAAGGTATTTATTAATTCATAGCACTTTGCTGCTCCTCTCATAAATCTGCATAACCATGTTAATTTATAAAATTGAACTGACCTTATTTTTTCACTAAGGAAATGCATCACTTCAAAACTTTTAGTTTAATATTCATCCAAAATAATTACATTGCACATTATTCAGCTTATACATATGCTTGGCAAGTTCTGCATTCATTTATTTTGTTAACATTTTCCTTATTTCTGCTCTTAACTTCTATTTTACACCATGAACTTCCAAGTAGTCTAATACAAGACAGAATTAGTAGCACTGAAATCCTGTTTCACTTACTCTGAGGGGAAAACAGACTGATGTCTAAATTCAAAGTAACAAACTCTACTAAAGCCTGAAATACAGGGAGCATAACATTATTCCAAAACTCACTTTCTTTTTCTCTCTCCTGTATTGGGAGCTTCAATAAATATAGCAGAAAGTTATGGTCCAATTTTCTCTTTTAGCTAACTTTGGGAAAGAATAGGGCTCATAAAATGGCAAACAGGTTGAGTAACACAATATAGGGGAATAAATAGCAGGAAAAGGAAAAGGATTTTTTTATTAGAGGATTTTAATCTTACCGTGCTACAACTAAAAACTGGTCAATCTGACGGTCAGTAAGGGGGCTATCTGGATCCCATACTTTTACTTCCAGCTTTGCCTGTTCTCTGTCATCTAATTCTCCTGTCAAAAGGTAGATGGGACAAAACACTTATTACTTACAATGTTTTTCTCTGTGTAGTTCTTGTACTATGTTTAAGAGAGACATTGTACATTTTTAAACAAATAGACACATGGAGTACTTAACAATCAGCAATTATCCATTTAAATTCCATAATGCAGCATCATCAAAATAAATATCTTCCTTTACCACCAGCATTTCAATTTAAGGAGACATTCTTAGGAGACATAGTATCAATGAACTTTAATAAAATGTGATCATAAAATTGAAACCATAACCTAAGTTAACACTGGTTTCTTTAAATTGTTTTTTTCCTATATCACAGTTACTGTTTCACTTAAGCCATACTAAAGTTAATTTTACGCTTAACAAGCTTTCGCAATTAAATTCTATACAATTTGTATTCTATGGCCCCAAAATACAAATCATTAGGCAAAAATACTGTCTACTACATTTAAACATTTTTTCACCTCTTCAGCCACTACATTATCTGTATTTTTAACATAAATCATACCATTAAAATTGCTATGTACATTGACTAGTTACATCCTCCAATAAATATATAAGGCTACACCACAAGAAAGTTACTATACACTACATCATCATTTCCCAGCCCCATCTATCTGAATAGAGCAATTTGTGTACACGCACATTTGCCGAAACAAAGACGGTGGTTCCTGAAATTTTATTCTTTATTCCTTATCACAAGAGCATGGCATTTGTACTGCTTGGAAGAACAGTGAAGTGTGAATTTGGTACAATGATTCATGTTCATATGGAAGCCTAGATCTTGTCTTGCCTACTACACTAATAACTTCTCCAGTAAAATAAACATCTCAGAGGCTGATGGAATAAGCACCACATACTCTACTAGGACAAGAAGATTTACCTGTCGGATGCAGCTAATGCATTTGTGGTCACAACAGATGATGACAGTGAAGTTAAAATCATTGTCTTTTCTTGTTTTAGAACATGAATGTGTTCTTCCTTCAGTAAACATGTGAAAAACACTAATGTGTAGTTGGTTGCCAGTACTTGTCTGTGACTTTTACGAGTTACTATATGAATCAAAACTCGTTGCCAGATACAGCCATTTCACTCCCTTTGAAATCCTAGGCTGTGTGGTTACCTCTCTGAGCACGCAGAAGATCACTTTAGTCTGTGCTATTTCTTATGACTTAATGAAAACAACCAGCCTAAACAAGTACAGTATCATCAGGACATGAAATAACCTGTACACTTAAGAGTTTGGAAGCAAACTGCAAACCAAGAACTGGCTCCTCTGAAATCACATCATATATGGTGAGTTGCTCTAGTGTATTCATTCTGGAAGGAAATTAAAATGTGGAATGTATTCACCCCTACCAAACACACAAGTTAGAACTGCATCATGCTGTCTGGCTAATGTTTCAAGAACAAATTTCACAGTCACATTCTCAGAAAAACACAGTAAATTACTTTCTTCCAATACAAAGGCAATAAAGAACTGGCTTCCTAATGGGAATTCTGCTTCTGTTCAAGCTAATTTACATCCAGTACTGGATGCTAATTTCTGGCAGTCTTGGATGGGATTTTAGGTCTATAAACTTATTCAATGGATTATACACCTGTCAGTATATTCATTTTTTCCATCTGTGACAGACACTTTGTGGGTGATGTTTTACATTTTATAAATAATCTCTGAGCACATCATTTCAAACTGTTAATATAAA
This sequence comes from Xenops minutus, assembly GCA_035221455.1. Lineage (NCBI taxonomy): Eukaryota > Metazoa > Chordata > Aves > Passeriformes > Furnariidae > Xenops > Xenops minutus. The sequence continues at coordinate 24,481,791 of JAWWEE010000105.1, read as the reverse complement.
TTTTTTAAATATCTTAAATGTTATTTAACTCTTTGAGGACATGATATTCTGGAGATCATAACAATATTCAGGGAGAGTATACTTCTCACAAAGAGAGAAAATCATACAAGCATGGCATGGGTATTCAAAACACGTCACTCTCCTGAATCAAGTTTGCAAGACAAAAAAAATTGCAATACTACTCTAAAGGTAATTAAAAAATTGCTATTACAACATGTTGTTGCAACTCTTGATAAAAGTGAATCAGAAATATTGTATTCTGTAATGGCAGTAGACATAAATAGGATATGAGTAACAGAATATCTATACAAAAAGAATTTAAACATATACAACAATTACAATATTAATTATTGCTGCAACAATGGTAGACAGAGGTTTCCATAAAATAAATGATGTGTGCTAAATTGCACTTTAAAAAACTGTTTCATTCAGATTTTCAACTTAAATGGCAGGATATTATCACTTAAACAGAAAAAGTAACCTTAAACAGATCAATTCACGGAGGTAGTCACACAGTGCTGTAGAAATCTTTGAAAAGTTCATTTGAGAAATAAAAATCTTGTTACCTTCCCTTGCATGTGCTGAAAGAATCAGTATAGGATGACCACATAAGATAAACAGGTCTTCTTTCAAGAGGTCATCTTTCAAAATAATAATTATATGCCCGCTTTTTTACTTGAGCTATCTATCCTTAGCTAATCACACCTGTAGGCATTCATATACTGTAGGATTTCTAATGTACCAGACCATTTTAAAACTAAGATGCATTTTCCCTGTTAACACATCAACATTGACCTTCTATAGTGTTGAATTTGACACAAAAATACAAGACATTCAAACTGAACTGATGATAAAGTTGTCACAGCACTAACTCCTGTAAAACCCAGGCCACAAAGGGAATGGGGGAGTTTAGCTTAACATTTTCAGTGCACCTGGGAAGGTTCAGTTTTACATGTGTCACCTTTCCTCACTGCTATCAATATACCAATTACAGCTTCTGAGAAGTGCTAGGCTACTTTTTGAATAGTGGGTATAACATTACAGTATATCCAACTTATTTTAGATGATGCTTATAATTTTATAACAGCTAATCTAATCCTTATGATTAATTTTACTGAAAAACATTAGTCATCATGACATCATCATGCTGAAAAACATTAGTACATGATCAGAAATATGTCTGGTTTATGTTTGATTGATCATTCAATGCCTTACTTCTCATGGTTCTCTTCTAAACATAAAAAATATATTTAAAAAAAAAGTTAGGCTTTTTCTCCTTAAAAAGTAAAACATTTGTATTTCAGTTAGTAATTTTAAACAAATGAAAGCATGGTATGCTCCTCCCCAAAAACAATAATAAGAAAAAACTTACAAAAGTAAACTAAATGAAACTTTTAATCAAATTCAATTAAGATGAAGTATAAGAAATCAAAGGTCTACTTAGTCTTTTAGACTTCACTTCCTGCAGACAAATAGCCCAAAGTTATCTAGTACGTTACATTCAGCATGATCCTGTGTTCTTCTTATACCAAATTAAAAGAAAATGACTTGCTGTGCTGGTTTGAAGGTAAACCAGCAGAAGAAATGGACCCGCTACCAGAGAGATTATGAGTCAGAGTTACAATTTAATTGAAGATATTACAATACACTTATACAAAGAGAAAACTGCT
>JAWWEE010000105.1:24457614-24472337 GCA_035221455.1 Xenops minutus | reverse complement strand
AATCTCTCTGGTAGTGGGTCCATTTCTTCTGCTGGTTTACCTTCAAACCAGAACAGGGTCTCTAGTTCAAACTTCTCCTCAAAGAAGGTTCATCTGCGAGATCAGTGTTTACTTGAGTCTTGAAGACATTTAAGGATAGAATACCCTGTCTGGATACTTGCTATATTGCATGATCATCTTTATGGGGAAAAAATTATGCTCATGGCCATTCGAAACCTGTCATTAGAAGTTATAGCTGCTTCACCTCATCCTCCCACTACACACCTGTCAAGAACCTGCCTGTCTTCTCAGCAATATCCCTTCAGCCACTGGGGGGCTGCTGTTGGTCTCCTGGTGAGTTCTCCAAGTTGAACAAGCTCAATTCCCTCAACTGTCCTTGTATGGCAAGTGCTCTAGCCCTAGCAAGTGTGATGGCCTCCACGGAACTTAATTCAGTTTACCAATAACTTTCCCATATTGGGGGCCCCAAACCCGGATGCAGTATTTAGACGGGATCAAATGAGCACTCAGTAAAGGGAAAGGACCACTTGCCTTGATCTACCGGCTATGTACCAGGTGGCCACCTTCACTACCAGAACCTCCCGCTGGCTTACACCCTCTTGCTGTCTGTCAGTACCCCAGGGCCTTTCCCACAGAGCTGCTCCTCTCATCTCCTTCATACACAAATAAATTTCATACATTTATGAAATATATGAATAAAAGTATCTCTGTATTCTACAATTTTCCCTTCAGCTAGGAAAAAATTAAGGGCATTCATGCCACAGAGAAAGAAAACTGTCTTTGTGATTGGGACACATTACCAGATCTGGGGTTAACTTTTTTTCTTGACACTCCTCTTTCACCCTCGTTTTTACTATAACATTGTCCAAATTTCAGAGGGCATTCAAATGACTAAAGTCTTCTCAGGCCATCAATAGAATCAAAAGGTCTATAAGCTACCTAAGGGTAGCTTGACAACGTGATCTGTTTAAAAAGGAAGCAAGAATAATTATAGCTCTCTTCCAACAGTTAGTTTGAAATTTTTTTCTGCATTTGTGATGACTAGACAAAACTGGAGATGTCCACATGCTCCATGAAGGACCTAAAATATCTACCTTAAAATGAAGCATCTGTAGGAGAGGTCACAGAACAATTCTACAGTATGAACAATAACAAGTTACTTGAGTTTGGACAAGCACCCTCTCAAAATTTCTACAGGATCTCAGGGATACAGTGATTACTAATAGTGACACATGAACTCTACTCTGTTTGTGTTATACCTAGGGTGTGAAGGAAAAACCCTAACCCAAAAATTTAGAGTTAAAGGAAATAATGTGGGCAACTAGGCACATCAAGGCTCACAGCTATACTAGCCAAATTAGTAGAAACAGCAACAAAGACAGAGTGGGGACAGATCAGCAGGCCTTCTAAAAAAAAAAATCCTACCTCACATAGTTACTGAAGATCTGCAAGATCACATAGGTACATAAGGAAGCTCAAGGTGACAGCCTATTGCGTGTCTAATAGGTTTTAAACAAGTTTTAAGAAAATTAAGAGATCACAAGAGACAAGATCTTCTGCATGGATAGACAGAAGATGGTCTCATTTATCATTTTTGTTCCTACACTGGTGGGCTAAGTTTTCTTGAGAATGATGATTTCAACACTTAATCACTTTGCATTGCCTAACACAGGACTGTTCTACCAAATCCTGGTACAAAAACCATTCACTAATTCTTGCTTCACAAAGCAAATGTAATATCAGAAAATATGTTCTCAGAGATTACACTTATTCTCTAATTCTATTTAAAATAATAGGAAATAGTTACTATAAATTGTATTCATTTTCTTAAAAATACAATGCAGTACTTTTTTGTTTCATTGGGATACTTTTAGTCAGAGAATTACTGCAAACAGTTTCACTAAACTTCCATATCATGAACAGAACACAGCAACAATAAAGTTATTTCTTAGGTTTGTTTAGAAAATATCCTCTGCTTCAGAAGTTTTAATAGAGTTTTGACAGACAAACAATTATTGACCTGTTTTGCCTTTGTTGCAGCCTCTCCACCTGATTCAAAACCCTATGAATAAATGAAAGTAGGCACTGCTTAAGATTGGCCTCCACCCCTAACCCTAAACCCCCACCTAAGCCCAATCTAAGCCCAATTGATTTGGCCAATGAGATAACTGCAAACAATTGGCTTCTCTATTTGCAACACCACTTTGACTGTATTTATCTAAGCTGCCATGCATTTCACTTTGTGTAAATGCATGTACATTGTGTGACAACTACAACTAGGCCTAGATCCATGCTTGAGGCAGAAAGACCAGAGCAGGCATATGACAGAAACAATTATGCATTAGATGAAATCCTGTAGAGCAAACAAGAAAAAAAAAATTCCCACTTACTCCCATTCTTAAGCATTATTCTACTTGCTAAACGATATCCCTAATGCTATGCCATTCTCTGCTTTTTAGCCAACCATGTAAGACAACCTGTCACTGCATCAGTAGTCTACTGCTGAGCCACACTAGCTGAAATGCCAGAATTTAAAAACATTTGGGTTTTAAAGCTGTGAGACTAGGAAGAATCAATGTTACATAAAAGTCTACCAAGTATCTAAATTGATTTGCCTTCGTGCAATTTTCCTGTACACAAAACAGGATTAAATAAAAGCTGTTAAATGTGACAACAATTGGATCATACTCAGAACAAATTATAAAAGTATGCCTTGTAAACAAATAACAGTGATAATAATGAGTTGCCCAAAGCAAAACTGTATAGGTTTGGGGGGTTTTCTTACTTGTTTGGGGTTTTTAGGTTTGTTTGTTGAACTTAGTAGTCACGAATTTTATAAGCTGTTGGTCAAATACAGCAGCTTCTGGCAATCATATGCAGAGAACCAGGTACCTTGCTCCTATACTGGAGAGTAGAGGTGCTTGAAACAAGACAGTCTTTGTCCAAATTCATTTGTTGGTTCTCAGAGATAAATGTTTTTATTCTTGCTTAAGCACAGAGGAGGAGACTGTTACCCCACACTGGAAACAGATTTGAAAATAAACAACTGCTACATCCACAGAATAAGTCACTGGAAAACATGTTAAAATGAAGAAAGGACCTCTTTCTATAGTATCCTATTAGCCAAAATTCAAGTCAAAGCTGCAGAACAGTGTCTCCTGTTCTCCAGTGTATTAATGGAAACTAAAAATACTCTCAAGATCTTCAAACTAGAGTCTAGACAAACTGGAACACTTGGCACTAGGGGGAAGGAAGGGTTTCACACAACCATAACATCATTCAAATCTGACAACTTTTACTCCCAAGTTTTTCTCCTGTGGATGCTGATAACAAAAGTGGTAAGAGACTGTTGAAAGAAATCTGATCTGGTCTTTCTCCAAAGTCAGAGTCTTCATTAAATGTGTGATATAGGCAACTTAGATAAACCATTGCAAAGAAAAGGGGCATAGATATACAAGGGTTATGCATTTTCAACCAAATTTAAACTTTTTTTATACTTGTTTGCTGCAATTGTGTAAAGGATTTATGATTCAACATACCTTAAACTGGAAAAATAGTTGAATCTGGAACACTTCATTACATATCTTGATTTTAACTTTTAGACTTTTGAAAGCAAATGTTCTTTTAATTTCAAAAATTAAAGAGAAATATAAAGTTATCCAATAAATCCACAGAAAAAAAGGGAGAAAGATACGGTGCATTATCCAAAGTTTGGCCTAGACATCTGGTTTTGGAGTACGTTTTACTCAAGAACACAAAAATGGTAACATCCATATATGGGGAAAAAAAAAATCTATCCCTACAAAAAAGTGCCATAGTTCTCCAATAAACACCAAAAAACTCACCCATTACCAAAAAAAAAGTAGTCCATTCAGACAGAGCATAAGTTACCACAGTATGGAGAAAGTGCAAGCAATTTGAATTTCTAATCTACTAGAATAGATCAATGTATTTACATCAAAATAACTTAATGGTTATAGAACCCTTTCTTATTTTTCAGTCACATTGTGACTGGTCTTCTGGAAGCTAATCTGAACAGGCATGTCTTCAGTCATTTGAATTGGATTTATATGCCAGTAACTTTGAAAATAAAACAACTGTTGGTGTGTGAATCTTCAATTTTTCTGATTTTTTTTTTTAAATGGATTTGGGGATTTTCTGTAAACATAAAATACGCCTATCAACCACCTTTAAAAAGTTTTCCTTCCTTTACATTAGAAGACAAATTTTATGTGTGGATAAATTCAGTAATACCTTCTATTTTATTATACCATTGTCAGATGATATAAAATCTGATTTTTCCTAACTGACTTGAAGTTGCCTACAGTCTTTGTTTTAATTTAAGGTGCTTGCTCTGGACTTAGTTTTAAAGAGTCATTTATTATAGCATAATAAATTGAAGATAAAGATCATTGGCCACTTTTAACAGTACAAGTTGAAAATTTTACATAAAGATTCAAAATATTCACAGAATCCCATAAATCCTGAATATAACTATTTTATTCTATTAATTTTAAACACTGTTTAGATTTGTTTTCATGAATGAAAAGGCTTGACAGCCAATGGATTAATTTGCAGGCCAACAGCTTATACATAAAGAGACAGTAACAGCTGAATCATCTTTTGTTTTTCCTTGGAGGTCAGAGGGCTATGGAAACATTTAGATAACAATCAGTCAAAACTACCATAATTCAGATATTTTTATCATCCAAAACCAAACTCTTTTTTCCACAAGCCACTTGAAATAAGAGCAGATTAATCCAGCTAAACTGCTCAAGTGCTTCATGTACCAACAGATCCTTAGTTTGTGGGCTTGGTGTTTCTCGGCTTTGATGGATTATTATTTCCCTCTAAAGACAGAAAGAAACTGCATCTCTTATTGCACTTTGGGGATTAACGGGGTGTGACAAAGAGATAACAGTAAAACAGGGAAATCCTGTCTTCACAATGTAAGAAGGAGATCATCTACTCATTTAACTAAATCAAGGATTTAACACAGAGTGTTAAGCTCCAGAAGAACTTAGTAACTTACTTTTCATAAATACGGAATTTAACTTCAGAAAAAAATCAAATAAGTAAAATTTCCCAAGAAAAAACATTTGTGTAATATTCACTATTTCATAATTAGGCTCTGCCTTTAGTAATTTAAGTAAGCAAAATTCAGTAAGAAAAGATTTCCTGGCTGGCAGACAACCCCAGCTCATCCTGAAAACCCTGCAGTTCAACCAGATATTTTGGAATTGCATCAGCACTTCCTGGCTACTTGATACAGACACTGAGACAGTGATTTTCTCTTAGTCCTTTGGCAACCTTTCCTCTTGAGCATATGCATGTCAAGATAATTTTTTTTTTCCTTACAACAGGTACATTTTACAGCAAGAATAGCAGGGTATCACATTCTATTCATAAACTTGTTCTGAAAAACATTTGCACACCTTATAAACAAATCTGGAAATTACTTCCTATACTTTATTTCTCGTTATTAAAAGAAAAGTCAGAATAATAATGCAGCTGAACTACTAAACAGCATTCATTGTAAAACAATCTGCCACTTGCTAGAAATCAAATTATTCTTGTTTTATACATTTATTAAATAAGTTCCGTAGAAATTAGAAATAATGTTTTTTCTGTTTTTATTAAGAAAAGTATACAGCAAAAAAAAGCAGCCCATGATGAGCAGAAAACACATTTAAGGTTACATATATATATACACACATAAATATACACACACACACATATATATATATGTATGTATATAATTGAGGCATTCAGAACTCCTTGGACTTACTGCAAGAGATATTCTTCTTACATTGTCTTTTCTTACTAGTGAATAAATACCAAGATTCTTGAAAACAGTATCTATGTTTAGATACTTCTGAGGAAACATTTCTCTCTTTAGCACTCAATATATAGTGTGCATTATGCTGATGAAACCAACTCACTTTAAAATTTACTATGTAAATGTAATTATAAACATAACAAGACACAGGTGCTCATGGTTCTTAAATGTCATCCAAGCACTAAACAAACAATTGTACTTGAAATTTTGTTTCAAACAAAATGCAGAAAAATACTAAGGCCCAGGTAGTTGCACTACATTATAAATAAATAAAATAAAATTTAAAAATTATCAGTGATTTTAAAGCTATGCCAAGGCTAGAAACATTTGTTTCAAACATGCTACAGAACAGACAAGATGCTGTGATGAAGTTTTAAGAAGACATAAAGACACATACTCTATGCATAACCTGTTTTAAAAGGAAGAGAAGAAATATATTTTTCACTTGTTTCACTACAGTGTTATTATTCTACAAAATGGTTTGGTCATTAACATCTTCTCTCTGTGCAGCCTATATTAGAGAACTAATCAGATCATACAATTAAATAAACAAATACTGAATGCCTAAATTGTATTATGAACAAACTGGAAATGGACATTGTCTTTTCAATAGCTATTCAAGTATCCTTTCTTTCTTCCTTTCTAATATCCAGCAGTATTCATAAATTTTCTTAGACCTATCATTTTATTTTCTCTGTCTCTATGTGCTCATTTAGTTCAAAAGTCAGCATGAGCAATATTGCAAGATGAGGATTTTTATTGTTTCACTAATAAAAGATCATGTATTTACCTTCTGCAAGCATTTCTGGTACATCTGCTTGATATCTAGGCCCCACTCTGATTTCTCCCTTGTCTGCTAAAAGCGTTTTCAGTGATGGATCATACACCAATGAATAAAAAAAAGTATCCTAAAAAAGAAGACATTTGCAACAGCATTATACTTTTTCAAATTGGGTTTTAAACACATAACACCTTCCTTTTGGAAATTTGTACACTTTATAAAACACAGGTTTGGAACATAATTTTTTTTTTTTTTTTTTTTTTTTTACATAATATAGATGTTTCATGAATACTTTGAAAAAGGGTAATTGAAGTTTCTCTCATTGCTAGGACTTATTTCAGAACTGAGCAATAATGGAAAGATTCATGCACAAAAATACATCAATGGATATGAAAAAAACTAATGTTAACTTCTTTCTGAATGTAACATGTTTCCACTCACAAGCATCTCTACCATACTGACTCTGCATTATAAATTAATCTCAAAAACAATTAAACACTGTCTGTGTAAAACTTTTTCAGACACAAAAATAGCATTGGCAAATTTGGTACAGTAGCTCAAGTACAGGGCAAGTCCTGTTTTGAGAAACATTTTTACTGATTATCAGTAATTTTGGTGTAGAAATTGAAAAATAAAGACATGCTAATTTCAGTTTAAAACCACTGTCTGCCTGATGTTATATTAAGACATTCAAAGAAAAATACATTTATTCTGAAGGCATTTCGCACTATATTTTGCAATTATCCTTCAAATTCTTGGGGAATTCTCTTCCCCTCTGGTAAAGCTAAACATTATAAGTACTTTCCACAGTAAATAAAAGTTGAGGAAATACTTTCATACAATTGAAGAAAAGAAAAAAAAAAAAAGCCATGTGAATTCTCCCTTAAGTACCTGCTATAGGAAAACATCTGTATATTTTTCTGCTGTAATATACTACATAAATTACTTCAGATTAATTATTTTCTAAATACAAACATATTCATAGTAAACCCATCATTTAAGACTGTCAATTAAGTTTTTATAAAATAACATTTTTGAAATCAGTGATTTCAACATCATAATTACATAATTTTTCTAACCTATTATTCAAGAAAATATTTTCAAACTATTTTCAGTTTGCCCATTTATTAAAAATACAGCTGTAAAAGACTAAATCCATTACAATATTTTCCAGAATAGAATTCATATATTACCTCTTTCTCCAGGTATGACAGCACAGATTCTGTCTCATTCAGAAGTGCAACACTGCATTTTCCCCTACACAAACATAAGGAAAAATGGTTATTTTGTAAAAAGTTCAAATTTTTATTAAGTAAAAAGTTACTTCCAAGGAAACAATCTAGTTATACTTTAAACTTTAAAACTGAAAAGATAAAAAATTTAAAATATACAAAAATTAACATGCCATACCTTAAAGATACCGAAATTAACAGCATAGCAACTGAATAAATGGCTGTACTGACCCATGCATTCAAATACATTGGAGTTCCAACAAAGTGGGAAATAGTTTCAGGAATGGAGAAGCAAAGAAGGTGAAGAAGTACTATGGCAAATAATAAATACACATACAATTTATTAAAAGGTCAGCATCAATGAAACATCACCTCCAAGTGACTTACTTTCAAGGAAGTTCAGTGCCTAGTTTGAAAATAAATAACCCAAACCAGAAAGAATATAAGGTTTTACCAATGGCCAGTAAAATAAAAGTGCTTTTCCCTTTTGAATGAAATTACTTCTAAAGATGAATCATGGAATTCTAATAATTTCTTGTATGACCACATTTCTGTGCAGGCTCCTGGTGCAGACCTGCCCACATGTAACATCTGTAGATAAAGCAATGGGAGTTTGACCCCACTATCCCCACAGCTCTATCGTCCCCTTGGCCCCCAGCATTGCCTTGGCATCAAATTCCTCTGTCCCTGACTTGTCTGCAAATAATCCGCAGAATTATTTTTAACAAATGGTATTTTAAAGAAACACACATGGATGTGGATGAAAAATGTTAAGTGTGCTGACTCATCTTCCTAGCAAATGGCATTTTTGTGTTATAATTTATAACCAGACTACCATTACATATATATAATTATAATATATATTTATTACCCTTTACATACAGCACCTTGTATTTCATGCACTAAACTTCAGTTTAGTTGGTATTGACCAAGAGGAACCAGTGGCCTTATACATATGGCTATAGGACCTCTGCCCAGAACACCTGTCTCCCATCTTCTCTCATGCAACAGACCAGCATACAAATATAGAAAGAATAATTGTTTGCAGAGACCTTCTTGATTTTAAAATAACACCAACAAAGGTATGGTAAAAACCTGTCTGTTGTTGTGAGTAAATGTCGACTGCTAAGCTCAACCAGAAACACTGGAATCCAGTTGCTAAGGGCTGATAATTAAGAGAAAATACCCAGCCAATGTTTTATTCATTGTCACTGTACATCCTGGGAAAGGATATTAAGCCACACATTAAGTGCGCAGTACATGACCTCCTGAATTTCTCTTCTTTGCCATGCCTGTCAGGAGAACCACACCAGCAAAGAGAAATGGTGGGAAGATGAGCGAGAATTTCTGAGCACAATACACAAGAGCAAAAGGAAAGACCCTTGATATAGGAAACCTTCTCTGTACCCACCATGTCCTTGAAGGTTTCTTTGAAACTTTTGGCCTTGATAATTCCAGAACATTCATTTCCATAAATTAACTATATATTGTACCATGAAGTCAGTTTACAAACTTTATTTTAATGTTTTGTTGGTGTCTTTTTAAGAATAAAAGGCTAAAAAGCAGTTACCTTTCCAGTCTGCTTCTATTCCATACACCTCTAGAATATCCTCTCTTCACTACAGCCTACCCTTACTTAACTCCATTTACTGTAGAGGCATCCATTGCTTCACTGCCATCACAACTGCCAGAGTACTTATTAAATCATCTCAGACTTTGTTGCTGGTAATTTAAAAAGATTTTATTTCATTAAGAGATGAGCTTAATCCCCCCAGCATGTTTAAGTGAGTGAAGTTCTATCTAATGCTCCATTTCTTTGAACACGATATTAGCCATCTAATGGCTGGAGTCACACAGAGATAATATTTTTTATGTATACACCACCTCTGATATGTATGGACAAGGGTCTCAATGAAGACAACAGTACACATATAGTAGTAGATCACACTAAAAGAAAACAACAACAAACAAAAAACAAACAAACAAACAAGCCCCAAAGTGAACAGAAAAACACCAAAACCACACACACTTGAAAAGACGTAAACTACAGAATTTTTTCTAATTCTGACTCTCTGTATTACAGTTACCAGTTTCTGGAAGCTAGAAACCTGCAATACTTACTACAAATGGTTTAGAATCTTTACCAAATAAAAGCCTACTGTTTTTATATCTCCTCTCTTTTTTCTCCAATTGAGGAAATTCTTATCTGTCTAGTTGCAAATGGTCTGTTGGGTTGAACCTAGCATCTAGTTCATTACCTTGTCTCTAGCATCTCTCAGTCATTCACCTAAGTAATTTCCTCAGCATCCATATCAATTTGCAGGGATATATCCCTTAATATTCTCCAACCACCACTGCACTTTGCACTCTTTCTTTCAATACTAATAATTAAAAGACCCTGGAGAAAAAGTTAATATTGTTTAAACCACACTACAACAAACCTTGGGAGTTCTTTCTCTAAGGCACATATTTGAAAACCGAGAGCTTCTCTGGATTTAAATATAAATATAAAATATTTTCCTCCTCGCAGTGTTCTGGAACTTCATTTATTAATGTTTTTAAACAATTTCAGATAATTGGGACAGATGGAGCTATATCAAATAAATAATCAGTGTAACAGGATAAAATCCGACTGTTCTAAACTAGACAGAGAACAGAAAGGGGGAGCTAGCTACCTACAAAAACAAATCAAAGAGATTGTACACTGCATTTACCAGATTATCACTTACACACCAAAATAAAACATTTGCTTCACAAAGACAGCAGGATTTTTGAAAGTTTTGAGTCTTACTTAGACTGGTAGTATACAATGCCATAGTTTCAGTATTCTGTTGGAGTCTCCTGACTGAAATGTGTCATCAAACTGAGCAAAACTCAGGTTAAAATGACAAAATTACCCAGCTTTCGAGAAATCAAAAGATAAAAATACATAAATGGAGAGTTGCCTACTATTTTTTCACACATGAAACCTTCTGCCTTCTGACTTAAGCTGTATTCCTCCACCAAGCAATGTTATTGGTATCATCAGGGTGAATTACTAGAAAATAACATCAGAAGGTCTCATTGATGTTAAGATGACATGTCTGGTTTTGACCTTTTTCTCAAACTAAAAATATTCAGAAAAATTGTTTTTACTTTTTACAGATTTAGGCAAAATTTATGTAAATGTTGAAGGAAAATTTCAGCAACCTCAGCAATGCTCAAATAACAGTAAACAAATAAAATAACTTGTTTTTTATGTCTTCACTTACAAATTAATTATGATGAGACTAAGTTGTGCCTTCAGAATTACATCTGCTTTTGCATTTCAACTGGTCACAAATAAAAAGTAGTTCCATTGAGCTGGCAACAATGTCAACAAATCTTGTTATATTATTGAATCATCCAGCAACAAAAATTATTTTAGAGGTCTTGCAGTAAAAGGGGACAGCAAAGCTTGCCTATTATGGTCATGGTATTACCAGCCCCTATCATACAAACCACTCAGGATTGAATTGCTTCCCCTGTTCTAGTAACCAGAGCCACAACTCATAACTTTTGTCTTTAAAGAATTAATCATGTGAAAGCTCTTTTCATATGCTGCACCTTCCTTTGCACTCATTAGTTAGAAACCCTTGACTACTTGTAATTTTTTTTTATGTTTCAGGTGACTCCACCAGTGGGTTGACAATTCCTGATCATTTACACCCGTCAGCTAAGGGATGCCTCACAAGCTATTTCTCCACGCCTACAACCTAACTCCATACCTGAGGGAGACCCTTCTGTTGCGATAGAGAAATGCAACACACACACAACTCTCCACAAGAAAGCTACTTTGCTAAAAATGCCTTAATGATTTGGTAGGAAGCATTTCTTCAACAGCCTCGGCACAAAGCCAGGAGCATGTAGTCCCAAAACCAAAACACTAATCATCTACACTTGAAACTGCAAAGCACAGAGATGCTAATGATTATAAGAAAATGGTAAGACATACTGATCATCGTGATAGAAGTCTCAGTGCAGTGAACATAATGATTTGTATTCCCACCTCCCTGTTTTAGGGAGCTATTTTTCATGGGGGAGCAGGGGCTGCTGTTTACTGTGGAACAAAGAAAAGGAGAATAAAAAGGAATTCTAAAAAACAAATGTCAGCTTTGTGAGACCCTCTTAGGTAACACTGTCTAGGACAATTCAATAAGGAGCTAATGAAAATCAACACCCCATGTGAGATGTCAATTAGTATGCAAGTCCTGAAGGAGAGATTTCAAAGGGAGTAAGCAGAGACAGGAGCTAATAGAGCTTGAAAACTAAAGAAAAAAATGTGCCACATTTCAGTGAGACCCAATAGAGAAATGAAAAACATGCAGGAACATATTTCAGACAAGACTGTGACAATAATCAATATTTAGAACAGAGAAGCACGAGACTGCCCTTACTAACCTGTTCCAGTGAGGACAAAAGATGATGGTAACCAGCTCAAGAATTTAAGTAGCATGAAAACAGTTGTACCGAGGCTATTATACAAGACAAAGTTATGAAAATACTTCAATATAGCCTGGTTAAATAGCCTAAAGCAAAACACCAATTTTTTTGCACTGTCTGGGTAATTGCTCTTTAATGAGTTTTTTCATAAAGTAAACAGAAATATAGACTAAAGTCTTTACCAAAATTTTAAAAAGCTGATGCAAACACTTACATTTTAAAACTACCAAAATGAATGAAAATACCAGCAACTGTTGCATCTTTTAAAGTCCCTTTTTGTTTCAGCACAGCCCTAACTTTTAAACCAGTTGAGACCTCTGCAATTCCTGTTCTGCTGTTCTTGCAGGCTATTTCTTCATGTTTTCACAGATGAGTAAGACAGCTCATGAGATACAAATCTTAGATTTCTTGGAACAGGAGGCATGTAAAAAAATTACATAAAGAGATTACAAGAAGCATAACACTTGCTGCTTGTCAACCAATACAAATGATAGGAGTTAAAAAAGAAACCTCATGGGTACAGTACCATGCCACCCAATTCTCCTTTTGGAATTTAGATGCAGCCTGGGTGACACTGATGCAGTGCAAGAACTCTCAGAACTCATTGCTCTATGTTCCCACCAAGCCAATGAAACTTGACATGCATTGGTAGTTCAGACACAAGTGGAAGAAAGAAAAAAACCATATGGAGGCATGCCCCCACAGGCTTGGAAATAACAATTATTATTTGCCCTCCTGAACATGACAGAATTATGTTGGGCAATTTTGTACATATATACCAACTGTATCTTGATGATCTGCAGCAAGAAATGTTAGTCTCTCAGTTGAGATTTGGAACACACAAGCATGAGTCACAAGCTAGACAGTCTGAGAACAAAATAACAGGAAAGAATATTAGGAAATATTATGCTTATGAGAAAAATCTGATTTGATTTTAACATATGCTGTTACTTCAATGACAATCAGATATTAAACTAAAAAGAAGATGCATAATGAAGAGGAGTAGAAAGGAGCAGGTGCAGGAGCAGGTGTAGGAGAAGAACTCGGGAGTAACCTTTCACATATTCAGCATAAAGGGAAAAAAGGGTGGGGGGGAAAGGTACAGATACTGTAAAGGATAAGATAGCTTCCTTAAATAACAAAGGCTTTTCCTGAACAGTTTTAAATGAGAAAGTGTTTTGAAGATTTCCAATCAAACATCCACTTTGAGCCAAGTCTTGATCCCTTACAAGCAGTCTAAATTGCAATGATGATCACCAAACCACAGAGTAGGAACTGTGGAGTCCAAAGAGCTTCTACTAATTATATGAAATTGATTCTCCAGTTATGGGAAGCCAATACTAAGAGTACTTGTGTTTTTTGACTTTGAAACAGGGTTTAAGGGGCACAGAATGATGCCAAAAGACAAATACCAATGTCTTTACAGCAATTTCAAGTTCTCAAAATTGCAAAGGGATTACCAACCAGAGAGCAAGCCATTGCATAACACTAAAAACAAGAAAAGAAAAACATCATAATAGTGCTTTAAATCTGCAACAGATCCCTAACTACAGTTAGGCTTTTAAAATATTCAATCAGTATTTAGAATTGACAAAAAAAATAGCTGCATTGCATTGGTTCAGACTTAATTGGCTCAAGTTGTCTTTAAAGATTCATTTACAGAGCTACCTCAAACATGAGGGGAAAAAAAAATAACGAAACAAAAAAACATGTTACAGGTGTTTACTACTGGGATCTGTATCTCTGACAAAATAATACCAATCACCGAAAGAGTACAAGGTTGTGTATCTGCGGTCAAAAGATAAATCAATAAACTTGGTATTACCTGATTAACACACTCTTGATCAAATAAAATTAAAAACAGAATGCACAGCAAACTGATTTATGCACATCTAAATGAACTAGTAAAATGCCTGGCATCTAAACATATGCATAGATCATAAGGATGGATCAGGGTTTTCACATTGCATGTGGATTTTAGTAAAAAAATTCAGAGTTTTAATCTTAATTAGAGCTGGAGGGCTGATTCTGAGCACTCCAAATTGGTAAGATTTACAGACAGTCTCTCGGAGCAATCATGTACAACTGGCATGGATTTAAAAGTAATTAAAAGGTAAATATTTTCTTGGTGTGGACACAGTAAAGCTACATATTTTGATATCTGAAAACAAGCATAACTGTATATGTACCTTCTATAAACTACTGTAGGAAACCCAAGTCATTGATATTTTTTTTTTTTCTCAAGAGATTAATTCATGCTGAAAAGTAAAAAAACTGCTACATTTTAGCACAGCTGCAGCAATGCACATGAATTGAACAAAAACACAGAAGGCTGGTGTCCTAGTTCAGCAGGAGGGACCAGTTATCACTGGGTGGGAGTGATAAAAAGCTATGTATTCTACCCCCTCTA
>JAWWEE010000105.1:24428520-24457514 GCA_035221455.1 Xenops minutus | reverse complement strand
TGCTGGGTTTTTGGTGAGTTGTAAGCAGTTTTCTCTTTGTATAAGTGTATTGTAATATCTTCAATTAAATTGTAACTGACTCATAATCTCTCTGGTAGTGGGTCCATTTCTTCTGCTGGTTTACCTTCATACCAGCACAGCTGGTTAAGAATGATTTTTCATACAATCATGAAACCATTTAGGTTGGAAGAGACCTTTAAGATCATCAAGTCCATTAGAAGGTCCAAAGCGATGCACATCACTTCATGCAACTGAATTTAAAAGTTTTGCACCATGTGAAAGGCTCCTACTTTGCAATAATGTCACTATAGGGATAAATGCACTGATTTTCAGGTATTTAAGTGACAGTCTTCCACCAGTAAATACACTTTTTCGTACACTGTTTCTATTACTGGGTATTGATCACATCTGAAAACAGGATTCTGACCTAGATCGAATTTTTATCATAGTTCATGTCAGAATATTTCAAATTCTATTGGAAAAGAAAAAAGAGTCAGATACACTTCAAAGTCCCTTTGCTTCAAATAAACTCAATCCAGAAAGGAAGAATACCTCACTCAACAATGCAAATGATCAGGTAAGCACATGTCTATGCAAAGCAAATTCACTCCTTATCCAGTCTGATTTATGCCAGAAAATAAATCAGTCTTCTAAGGCTCATAGTAATCTTTTTAAAAGGAGCTAAAATTCATGTCACATATTTTTTACACACAAACACACATCCATATGAAATATGTGAATGCATACACACACACATACATTGCATGACCGAAACTTCTAGTTTGCCAGGACTGCCAAAACTAAAATCCTGAGGTAATACTACTAAATTGGAAGGTGACCTGTCTTGAAAAGTAACATTTCTTCTGTAAAATGACTCTGTTGATCTCTCTTGAGCTTTAGATCATTTGTTGTGTTTTAAGTGAAGAAATTCCACATTTAGAAAGAGTATTTCTCTACACCTTAGTTGTTTGAAGTATCAATATTAGTGAGTCCTGATGGAATCATGAAGAAGAAAGAACAGCAAACAAGAAAGCTGTATGACTGAGTCATTTATAATGCATTTAAAAAGCATCACACTCTTAGAGTTTGTAAGCATGGCATGTTCTTATAAACTGCACATTCTTATGCTACTTTTTCTGATATGTCTACAAAGTGGTACCAATCAAAGTTACTTTAGTCTACACAGAAGCAAGGATATTATTTAACAACAACAAAACCCTCAGAAATAAAAAACAAACAAAAACCCATATAAAAACAAACAAAAACACAAACCAAAAGAACAAAAAACACCACTTCCAAATCACCAAATACACAATCAAGGCCAATAAAACAACAAACTAAAAAAAAAAAAAAAAAAATTTAAATATTTTGTTCTGGAGTGCCTTGCTGATCAGAATAATGTCAAAAGAGGGAAAGCAAGATTCCTATAGGCTGATACTTTAGACGTTTAAGTACACTTTTTTGTATTCTCACATGTAAAAATATGCAGAGGCTCCAAATTTCTTAATAAAAATTAAAGAACTCTTCTCATGATCAGACTATTTGGTCGCCCTTTAATGTCACACATGCACAGGCATTCTGAAAAGATATTCACATTCTCCCCAATCATAATAATGAGCTTTTAATAAAATTATCTGATGCAATCACAATCTTTAAAAGGTTTATGAAGGCCTTTCTGTGTTGGAACAGGAAGTAATATAACAACACCAACAGCATCTTAAGATAGTGTGGGGGTTTGTGTTTTTGTCTTTGTCAGTTTTTTAAAGAAAGGGTACGTATGAGCAGATTTCAGAATCAAAGCTCAGAAAATTTTTCTGACATAAAGGCCATAGGTACACAGAAAACTTGCATTTGCTGTTTACGTCAAGCAAGAATTATAATTCTCTAAAGAGTATGAGACACTTAGTTCATCCAATGGCCAATTGTTCCAGCTCAGGAACAATTTCAGCATCTTGAAATTGTGTCAAAAAAAAAAAAAAAAAAAAAAAAAAAGGCAAAAAATGTACTGACAACAGTCTCTAAGAGGAAAAAGAAAAAATATGTCTGTATATATTTATTTTGCACTTAAAGAAACCAAAACAAGAAACAAATAAACACAAAAACCCCACCAAACAAAAACCAAACAAACAAAAACAAACAAACAAAAAACCCAGAGTGGTTGCATAATTAGCAACTGATAAAACTTTCAAGAATATGGTACCTTGTCTATCACTTGAAAATTTTCCAACTAAGCATGGACTGCTCCCTGTAATATGCAATTTAATGCAAGCACAAACAGTTCTGATCACATCAATAGTCACTGCACATAATTGTGTGGCCTGAATCAGATAAAAGAACAACTAAAAAGGTCATTACAATCTCAGAGCATTCTTCTTTCATACTAGGGTAGGATTATTAAAAACCTGTATTCAAACTAACTTATCACAAACAAGTAGTAATTTAGTAAATTAAATTTAGTGAATTTAATATTTATTGACTAAAGACAAATATTTTTAACCCCACTGTAACCCAGAAAGGCTTCTAACAAAGTAGTAACTTATTCTTTAATGCTACAAAAATCCCCCACAATTATATCAACTAAATTATCGATATGATAGCAACTAAATATAATTATATTTGAAATCCTCTTTCCCATTCACAAATGGCCACCACTTTGAAATTCTTCACCATTCTTAAGCTATTTGGACTTTAGTCAAATAGTCTGTATATAAGCCTTTTTCCTTCTTATAAATGAAAAAGGAAAAAAATTATTTTTTAAAAAAATTTTGGTGTGGGTCAGGCTTGTTCTTACAGTGTAAAGCAGCCCAAAATATCACCTCATTTTATTGACATCTGAGAATGTGTGCCCTATGTATGCTTTCCAAATGCTTAAAAGTATTAAAATAAAGATAACACAACAATGAACCAACACAAAAAAACTGCAATCCCCAAGACTGAAACACAGTTATTAGCAAGCAAGAACTAAGCAAAGATACTGAAAATAGTAAGATGAACCCTGATGGATAAATAAATTCTTCTACACGACTTATGTAAGTATTAAATTTTAGAGCATTTACAAAAGAATTTAGAAGTCAATACAATCTTTATAATAACTTAAACTTCTATTAACCCTTGAGAGCTTAAGAATGAAAAATAAATGCAAAGCTCAGGTCAGAAGTCAGATAACTCAGTACATCTCCAACAAGATAACTATTTGCAGGTTTTTATATAAAGGACCCATTTGCAACACATGCTACATTTTATGGTGAATTTGACAAAAATAGCAAACAATTTCAACTTTTTGACAACTTTCACTCTTTTTCCCCCCTATGCCTTCTCATGCCTTTCCAAAATGCTGTATTTGGTAATGCTCAAACCTTTGAAACCCCAAGTTAAAGCACACAGCACTGGTTCAACTCAGTCCCTCCCTAGGACTGGCGATGCTTACAGGAGCCATCTGCACAAATTCTGGGAGCATTTACTGCGTGACATTAAGGGAGAGTGGCTCAGTGAGTCTGG
Organism: Xenops minutus; assembly: GCA_035221455.1. Taxonomy (NCBI): domain Eukaryota; kingdom Metazoa; phylum Chordata; class Aves; order Passeriformes; family Furnariidae; genus Xenops; species Xenops minutus. Next base: position 24,454,016 of record JAWWEE010000105.1, on the reverse strand, counting down.
CTGGCAGTGTAACTGTTCCAAGGACATGTGGGGATTACAGAGCCTGGCAAAACTGCACCTGTAACATGAAGAGATTAGGAAGGAAGGAGATAATCCACTGGAGGGGTGTTAACTGACCTCACACGTTTGAGCAGACAGGCAGGCAATAGTTTCACTTGTAACTTGACAAGTAGGCACCAAGGTAACAAACTTTGTATTTGATTCCCAAACTACTTCCACAACTCAGCTTATACTGTACCAGGTACCAGAACAATGCTGCACTGAGCTAGACAATAACACCTTCTTAAATACATTTCACTGCAAGGTCACTGTCCACAAGGCAGCATCGTCATGTTTCTAGTTCTTTTCTAAATCTGGATTTTTTTTCTTATGCCAAAATTTATGTCACTCCCTAAAGTTACTGGAATGTCATAGTGACACTTAATGAAAGGGGGCATCAAGATGAAGCCTAAAAAAGTTCCAGCATTTCTAATAAAACAAATGACATCAAAAAAGTTACATATACTGTATATAGCAAAACCAAAATTATCAGAATAGGGAATATAACAGTTTAATATCTTTATTAACTGGAATACAATTTCAACAAGCCTGCAGATGATATTAAACTGGATTTGTTCACTCTTCAGGTATAACAGCTAAAGGGAAAAATTCTATTGCTGTGTTCAATTACCTGATGAAAAGATAGATAACTAAGACAGAGCCAGGCTCCCACTAAGATGGAGCCAGGCTCCTTTCCAAGAAGCACAGTGATAGGACACAAGGTAGCAGTAAGCGAAATCCGAAAGAGACACCCAGAGAGGCTGTGAAGTCTGCATCCTTGGATATTCTGGAGTACTGATAGAAGAAAGTTGAACAAGTACCATCTTCACAATATTTCGATCCTCCTTACTGGAAAAACCTAACTAATAAATGTCATGAAAACTACTGAGAATCACAAAATGTGAACATTCGTAAGCTAAAAAGCTAAGCAGTGTATTTTCCTCCTTGTTTCCTATTAAAATAAAGTTGTTAAAACATCATTAAACTCCATCAAGCTTGTTCTGGAATTTGCCCGGTAAAGGTCCTAGTAACACATGACAGCACAGCCCTACAACATTTATCTGTTCTGAAAAGTAGATGCAAGTCATCACTCTGCATTTGCCTGCTGTGCTGTGCCACATGTACTATGAATTCATGTGTTTTTCTGCCTTCTCTGTAAAGTATGTACTGGAGAACCTCTGTTATATTTGCTCCCTGAGTTGTGAGGTGAGAAGACATTTACAATACTACTTCTATGTAATCTTCCTTCTGCAAAGAGAATACCTTATTTCGATATCTAAATGTCAAAGTAAGTAAAAGGAACCACACAGGATTATTATCTCCATGCTATAGTTGGAGCAGCAGAGAATTGACGGTTAAATGACTTTCTCAAAGTCAGAACAAGTAGCTGAATCAAGCTACAGGAAATTAACACAAAAATTTCCAACTTGCAGTTTTTGTGTTGTCAGTGGGAGAGATAATCAAGACACTTGCCAATAAGAGAGAAAGTACATGCGTACACACAAAGTGTTTCTCCTATTGGATAGTATATACGGGGTTTTTTTGGTAGCTTCTAGACATTTATGGTCTGAAATAGCTGAGGGGAGCTGGATGTAGTAAGAAAATGAAAATTCCTTCAGAATGCAACGTAAGAAGCCTTGTGTCACACTTAACTATACTCCCCCTTGTCACTGTACTCTTCCTATTCCATTTCTAAATTCATTATCCCCCCCATACCAACACATAAAAAAAAAGTCTTTCTTGACTTCTAAATAGGATATGGCATGAGTATTTGCAACATTTACAGACAGAAGTCAACAAATCCTTTTTAAGATTTAGCAAGCTTCTTTCTACATTAGCATTAGGCCAATTTAAAACAATATTTGAAATGCTTCTCCAACATTTAGCCAAAGAATCATGATTTCTTCACATTTACTGAATAAGATGGGGTAATTTTATTTTTAAATGTGTGCAGCCCTAAACTGCAGATCTGACCAGAGTCACTGCCTCCTTTCCAAACCTGACTGCAAAAATGGCCAAAATTCCCTTGGCTAGCAGATTAAAAACAGCACTCTTACAAAGTAGTAACAGACTGGTTTTATACCAAATTATCAACTGTTGCTCTAGTTGGCAAGCCAGAGCTCAGACTCTTGTCCCTTCTCAGGCTCAAACATCAAGTGACAGAAAGAAAAACCAAAGATGCTTCAAAACAATTCATGGGACAACCTGACACAACTCAGGTAAGACCAATCACAGCCCTTTGTATGACAAAGGCTGACGTGTCCAAGCAGGTGGGCTACTGGCAGGCAATCCACCTCAGCAGAACACACAGACAAATTGTATTTACGCCTTCTTACCTGATATGTGTTGCCGGAAGGGACTCATATTGGCGAGAAAGGAAAAGCTCTCTGTGCTTCAACTGATGTTTCTGTTTATCAGTCAAATCAACCTCAATTGTAGTTTCAGACTCTTCTTCAACTTCTTCTGCAGAGAAGCAGAGCGTAGGTCGAAATTAACTCTGTTGCATAACATCATTGCAGCCATTTCACTTGACATCCCCCCCACCCCTTAGCAACCTCCTTTGGTATTTCAAAGAAAAGATGAGTTTAACAAGATTACAGTTTATGTAACTTGACAGAATATTAAGTATTTTGAGTTATACACTTCTACTTTAACTCTTTAAAAAAATTATGCTCCTTTCCTATTGCGTTATGCATTGATGTCTTTCACACAGTTTAAGAGCAATCCTGATTTTACTTATTCTTTTTTCATCTTCCTTCATCTGTTTTTCCTTTCTTGCTTGCAGACCAGTTCTGGTTTTGATTTTCTGTTGCCAATAATACTACCACTAAAACTTTCACAGGAGTCCTGGGGAAAAGCACACTTTCTGTGAAGAGAAACTTACTAAACACGATTGCAATCTAAGACTGTAAAATCACAGTCTAAGAAAATTGAGAAAGCCTACTGTCTTCCATTATATCAACCTTATTAGATACTGACAACAAACACAGTGTATTTTCATATTTAAATAGTATATAACATTATTTTTATTTTAAGCAAGACAGGAAGAAATAAAAGCAGATACCAGAAGGAATCACACACAGAATTAAAGAGAAATGTTCACAGTGCTTGCTAACATATCACACAATGACAGGCTTCTCAAAACAGCTACCCTGAGATCTTAATGACTTAAGTTGGTCTTTCTAGTGGATTCTTTGGACATGAAGAACTTGAATCCGTACTTCCTCTAGCATCCCAGAAAGGGCAAAATTCTCTCTGAATAATGGATGCAAAAATACAGATCCTTTAATAACTTGTTTAAGATTTAGCAATTTTCCACCTGGCAAATTAGCCACCATCTGCAAAACTAAGCGTACTTTACAAAATATTTCTCAGAAACTAAAACAACAGAACCTCAAAATGAGGTAGTATTTCATGTAACTACCTACAACATATGACATCATCCGCTCTACCAATAATAACCATTTTTACAACCAACCTACAGACACTATTTCAAAATGAAGCCTGCCTGCATCCTCATGGCAACCACAGTTCTCTCTGAATGCAACACGACTATTTTTTTATCATGCCTATGTGCAGCTTATTCCAATTCTACAAAAGTCATATAACAACACACCCTGATATAAGCAATTTCTTCAAAACCAATTCCATTTACTTTAAGTCTATCTTGCCATAGACATCCCCAGCCCCCTCCTTGTTTTGGCATGTTTTATGGAGAGATGGAACAAGAAAAACAAAAATGAAAAGACCAATCCCCCCCAGTCTCACTTGACAGCCCACAGTGTCACCTGACACATGTAGAGGCTCAAGTCGGACCATAACTTAGTTCAGAATTATTCTGGCATCTATAGTACTCACAATAAATAAAGCTTAAAAAAAATACCTATGCCAAGGCAAAGCATTTTTTTAATTAGACAGGTAATTAAATAAAAAATAGAATTTCATGTTAAAAGGTTTATGTTTGTGGTGGTTTTTGTTGGGATGGAGTTAATTATCTTCATAGTGGCAGTATAGGCTGTGTTTTGGATTTGTGCTGAAAACAGCCTTGCTAACATAGAGATGTTTTTGTTATTGCGAGAAGGGCTTACACAGAGCCAAGGCCTTTTCTGCTCCTCTTACCACCTCATCAGCAATGAGGCTGAGAGAGCACAAGGAATTGGGAAGGTGACATAGCCAGGACAACTGACCAAAGGGATATCCCATACTATATGGCATCATGCTGGGGAAAAGAGGGAAGGGGGGATGTTTGGAGTGATGTTTTGTCTTCCCAAGCCGCTGTTATGCATGACAAACCCTGACTATCCTGGAGAGGGCTGAACACCTGCCTGGCCCATGGGAAGTGGTGAATTAACTCGTTTCGCAATTCTCTCCCCCATCCCACTGAGGTATTGAGTGAACATTTGTGTGGTGTTTAGTTGCGAGCTGGAGTTAAACTACACCAATGTTTCCAGCAATTAATTCGTACAACAGCTTATTACAGTAAGTGACCATTACAAGCTACGTTTGTATTTCAAAGTTCAAGCATGAATATTTCTTTGCTTCCTTTGTTTCTGGGGCTTTTCTAAATAATATAGGCATGCAAACACATGGCCAGACACAGAACAGTTCCATCCACTCAACACAATTTCTCATCAGGATAATTTTACAACTTTCTTCTTTAGATTATAATATAAAACCAACTCTAACAGTAGGACTAGCATGTAGTTAAGCAAGTAATAGTTTGTTCCAACAGTCACACAAACCCATACCAGGAAAGCAAGCACTGGAGAGCATGGAGAAATGAGAAAGCTAAATTTGCTTGATGGCATTACAAAGAATTCTGCATCTGAAGAAACTCTGAGATAACTCCTTTTGAACTAGGTTTTTGCTGTGATTAGACCTTAACACCTGTTAGAAGGAAAGTAGTGACAAACTTGCAGTAGTTTTAGAGATCTCTTCACATTTTTTACTTGATTTGCAGCACATGTGAAAATTAATTGCCATCCAAGGAGAGATTATTCCTATCAAAAGGAGTGAAATAGAAGGTACCTAAAGGAAATCAAAAAGTATCACCAAGATAAGCACATTTTAGCACTTGGCAAGAGTAATAAAGCAATAGCTCAGACTAAGCAAATATTTTAATGGGGCAATATAATGATGACATACACAGGCCTCATTGTTCCACAATTAGAGAGAGGGAAAAAAAATAATTTAAAATTGTTCAGCTTGATAATGTTTTGAATGTGTTAGGTCTCACTACAAAGATGAGTTTTATCATTTTTCAAAAATGACACAATCCCCTTTAGGCCTTGAGCTAAGTTGAAGGTGACGGGTTTTTGTAGTACTTTTCCTGGTTTACAAGAAGTACTTAATTATTTAAAGGAAAAAATCAAGAAGAGGAAAAGCATCTCAAATGACCTTTTAAAGATTTTGGTCTATTTATTATAAACAGGCTTTCTAATCATCAATTGCAAATATTTGCTTTGACCTTGAAAACCAGAGTCATCCAGTCATACTTTCAGTGGCAGTGCTGCAGACCTTCCCTTTTCCCTCTGATAAAAATAAGACTTAACTGACTAAATCAAGCAATGGATTCAGGGAAGAAACTGCAATCCTCACTAATTTTACATGTGCACCACCTCTTTCAAAAACATGATGAACCTGGTTTTTTTTTCCTCTTCCATTTAATTTGCAGGATTCGCTGTCATAAAATGATGGTGTTAGTGAGCCTAAGACAACTGTCCATGCCACCTAAACTTTGTACAGTGTCTTTGTTTACAGTTATGTGATGACTCAAACTTAGCACTAGAAAGAACTGCTTGTTTTAACAACTAAAATGAAAATAAACTGAGGTCAAGTCTCTAGAAATACAATACTCCTATTTAATATAAAATTATTTTAAAATAACTTTAAAAATAAATCCTGGAAGACATTTAAAGACTTAAATGCAACTCCAATAACTGTATGGTTAACCACCAGCTAGCAAACAAGGTAAAGTGATCTGGTATTCTTCCTTAATATAGTCAAAATAACCCACCATGTGCCCCCCTTGTGTACTACAACAGAAAATAAAAGAGATTAGTTTAAACACTGAAGACCGTGTTCAGGGAGGAGGTGTAAATCTTCAGTATTAAAAAGGGGACAAAGTTCTCCCTCTACTGCCACCAAACTGCTGAAAGTGTTCTTTTCAGCTAAAGGCTGAATCACAGAATCAGACAGGAAGGGACCACAGTGGGTCATGTGGTCCAACCTGCCTTCTAGAGCAGGATCATTCTAGAGGACAAATCCATAGTACTGGAATCTGATAATTCAACCAAGAGGCATGGAAACGCAGAGGAATTCAGGCTGGAAGGGGTCTCAGGAGCTCTAGAACAAACTATTCCTCAAAGTAAGCTCAGCTTTGACGTCAGCCCAGGTTACTCAACATGTTATTCAGTTGAGTCTTGAAATTCTCTGAAGACAGAGACCACATAACTCCTCCAGCACCCAGTCATGGTGAAAAAACTTTTCCTTATATCCAATCTGAATCACTCTTCTTTCAATTTAGTCACCACCAAGAGTCAAGTCCATCTTCTCTACAACCTCCCTACAGGCACTGAGAGCACATTTCTTCTCCAAGCTAAACAAGTTCAATTCCTGCTGCCTCTCCTAGTAGGACAAGTGCCTATGATGGTGGTTTTTGCTGAATGTGTTCCAATTATTCAGACCCTTTCTTGTATCAGGAGCCTAAAATCTGGGTGCAGTAGTAGATGCAATACAAAGAGTGCTGAATAATCAGGGAGGATAATCTCATCTTGATCTACTGGTTACGTGCCTGGTGATACAGTCCAGGATATTGCTGGCCAACTCCCTCTATTGCATGGGAGTTGCTGTCTGCCAGCACCCTCAGGGCCTTTCCTGCAGAGCTGCTCCTCCAAGCCCCTCTGCTCTCAGCCTATATATACCTGCCAGGAGCTTTTCCCTACCCAGGTGCAGGACTTGGCATTTGTTCCTGCTGAATATCTTTATGTTCTTGACAAACCGCTCCTCCTGCTTTCTAGGAATCCCTGAATACCAGCTCTTCTCTTGAGGTACCCTGTCACCCGGTCATCCCCCCCAGTGTTGCATCACCTGCAAATATGATGAGAGTGCACCACATTGCCTCCCCCAGTCACTGGTAAAGACGGGTTCCCATTAGGTCCCCAGAGGACCCCACACCCAGTGTGAACCATTAACCACCACCCTCTGACTCGGACCATGCAATTAATTTTTTATTCACCTAGTTGTCCCAGATTGATTCCAACTGTTTGACCTGGTGGGCCTACCAAGAATGCTAGTGCTGGCACAAAGGAATAAGAGGCAAACTGGGAAGACATAATGCAAAAAACCAAGACCACTCCCTTCAACAGCAGCACAAACTAACACTAAACTAAAATGGCAGAATACCCAAGCCTATGGTACATCAGTTTTCTACCTCTTAAACTTAATTGCTTTCAATGTTGAAACCATACTTCAGCTTAGATGCATCCAGATTATGCAAGCTTAGATGGAAAATTTAAATCACTACCACATTGTGTAGAGTTACAGCAGTTACACCAAGTTTGTTGAAATAGCTTTAAAATTGTATTAGATCAGAATTTCAAGCTTGAGGAATGCCACTAAGCCTCACTTTCAGAAGATTCTATTTTTTTTTTCCTGTTCCTGTATACCTTTTTCTTTTACACTCAGCCCAAAAACCATACACATCATAGTTATCAACAACATATTTTTAAACACACAGATAAAAAGCTGAGAATGTTGAAGAGCAGCAAGTTTACCACACACATCAAAGAAAAGATGGCTGTGCGTAAGTCTCTTTTAAACTTAGCTTGTTGTGGCAAAAACATCAAGCGTGCATTTGGTAGTTAGACGCTACAGCAGTAAGAATTATAAATATAGACTTTGGGGGAGAAGGAGTAAATCTATTTACTGCCAAATAAGGTTCAAAATACGAACATTAAGTCTAACCATCTGAACAATCCTGTTCAGACTGTGAATGAAGAGCTCTCTTAGGTGAGCAGCTGGCCAATTTGCTGATCGGCAAGAGGCTTCTTGCCACATGTTTCATGGTACTAACTTCGTTGTGATAGTTAACCCCCTAGCACTGTAGTAAAACCATCTAATCAACTTCATGAGCTAGACTATGCATTTGACTGAGGAAGCATTTCTCAAAGTGGAGTGAGTTAGCTTTACTTACACCACGTCTCTCAGTACAATGTTCAGATGGCTGTTTGAATATATAAGATCAACTTAATATTTGCTGTTACTTTCACACAGGATAAAAAATCCAAAGCACAGTTTGCCTGGATTACAAGTCATTTAGATAGTATGTTACTCTCTAAAGGATTAACCTGAGCAATTCCACAGGTAGGAAAAAACGAGACTGATCACTTGTGTCTACAGACAACAGGTCACATACATATGGCCTCTAAAGGGGTTATCCAGTTTTCTCACACAATTATGCAGGTGATCCTCCCACACTACTCCATCATTATTTTTCTAAAGGAGGTCACAAAACAAAGAAATAACTACTGCACAACCATTAAGATCTCATATGCCACACCTACTCTCCAATAATAAAAATTATTTCTAAAAATCACTCAAAATGCTTTTTTGGGTACTTCCAAGTAGCATGTTAGAATAATAATAATTCCCAGGACAACAGTGAGTTATAAACAACTGGGCAACCATGTCACATCATAGGCCTGTAGCAAAATTATTTAATGAAAACTATGACAGCTTTCATTACCATAAAACTCTGCCTTCCAAAACATGATGGGTGGGTTTTTTGGACAACTGGTTTTGGAGATTTTTGAGAGCAAGGAGCTCATGGCTGGAAAGCAGGGAAGGATTACTTTCATTAGTATGAATCATGATGTGTTACATTAATAAAAGAGATCCTAATAAATTCAATGTAAAATGAATGAATGCAAGAGCAAGAACAATAATTTTTGAACCCTATTACTCAGCACTGCAAACTAGTTTATGATAACACTACAGAACAGAAGAGTCCCACAGAAGCATGAAAACAATGACACACAGGCAGTAGTGAAAGAGCAGGCAATTCTGTATCATAAACCTAAATAAGATTTTTCCCTTTTATCTGGGTTTCTGTATCACCTATTCAAGTGCAAATTCTTCCAAATGAGAAAATATCCTGTTACAGGGCTCAAGATCTGTTTGGTCATGTATACACCTGTATGAACTGCATCAAGCTCTTGCAGGATGTCTTAAGCAACAGTCCTGTGCCATGTTTACTTAAGCAGCTCATTCGTGGCAGCAAGCAGCAGACTCAGAATAGTACCACAGACATTGAAAATATTCATCATATTGCAAATAGCAATGTCCAATAACTGGTATCCAGCAACTCAGCTGAATCAGAAGCCAATTAGTAGTTTTTCCAAAGTGTACATATGTTTAGAGCTGCGTGGGACAGAAAGCAGAAAGTTTTAGTTCTACCCTCAAATCCAGAACTGCAAACCACCCATGAACAGAAGTGCACATGGCAAATCTGACACTGCCCAAGAAATAATTTTTAAATACATCATCTGGCTCAAGAAATACAAAGGCTATCTGTAAGAATGTCACGTAATCTGCATGAATAATTATTACATCTGATTTTCACAAAAGGGAGATATAGAATCATAGAATAAGCTAGGTTGGAAAAGACCTCTGAGATCACGGAGTCCAACCTTTGACCTAACACCAGCCTGCCCACTAGACCACGGCACTCAGTGCCACATCCAGTCTCTTCTTAAACACCTCCAGGGACAGTGACCCTACGACCTCCCTGGGTGTCCAGTCCAATGCCCAGTCACTCTTTCTGTAAAGAATTTCTTTGTAATGTCTAACCTAAACTTCCCCTGGTGCAGCTTAAGACTGTGCCCTCTTGGTCTACTGCTTGTTCCCAGGGAGAAGAGACCAACGCCCAACTCACTACAACTTCCTTTCAGGTAGTTGTAGAGAGTGATACAGTCTCCCATGAGTCTCCTCTTCTCCAGGCTGAAAAACATCAGCCCCCTCAGCCACTCCTCATAGGACTTGTGCTCCAGTCCCTTCAGCAGCCTCATTGCCCTGCTCTGGATATTCTCCAGCACCTCAATATCCCTCCTAAATTGAGGGGCCCAGAACTGGACACAGTACTCGAGGTGCAGCCTCACCAGTGCCAAGTACAGGGGAAGAATTACTACCCTAGTCCTACTGGCCACACTATTCCTGACACAGGCCAGGATACCATTTGCCTTCTTGGCTGGCTCATATTCAGTTTCCTGTGAATCAGAACCCCCAGGTCCCTTTCTGCCTGGCTGCTCTCCAGCCAGTCTGTCCCCAGCCTGTAGTGCTGCAGTGGCCAAAGTGTGGGACCTGGCATTCAGTCATGTTAAACCTCATCCCACTGGATTCAGCCCATATACCCAGCCTGTTCAGGACCCTCTGCAGAGCCCTCCTGCCTTCCAGCAGATCAACACTCCTCCCCAACTTGGTGTCATCAGCAAATTTGCAAATGTTGGACTCAATCCTCTCATCCAGATCATCAATAAAGATATAAAACAGGACTGGGCTCAACGCTGATCCCTGAGGAACACCACTAGTGACTGGCTGGCAACTGGATCTTCCACTTTTATGAGACAGATGTGATTAACAACTTTTCCCATCACTTAGATTTTCACCATTTCTATGTGAAACACCTGCTCATACCTTGTTAAAACAAGACTGTCTTTTCTTTAGCATAGACAACAGGTCTGTGTGATCTAGCTGGCTAGCAAGTTGCACAGTTGCCTCTCCTCAAGAAAAAGCAGTGTAAATATATAAAAATAATAAATTTATTACATGGAGAACTAAGAAGACAAAAGATTTCTTATGTTTTCTGTAAGAACCCAAAGTCCAGGTTTAAGATTCACAGCGGCATTTTCTTTCACTGTGTAACAATAACCACAGAATTTCAGAGATCTAAACTGCTTTTCTAACATTCAATTCACATCCTCAAAAGCTGGTAAACAGCTTTTCAAAATTTGTTGGCAGAGATGAAAAGGCACAGATTGTACAAGCACTTTCCTACCCCTACTCAGAATGGCATATGATTCTGCTTATAAAACACAAATTATTTATCTTCTACAGCATCTCCTTACAGAAGGGATAAATTTTGTCTGATTTTTTGCAGCAAGAAGAAGGAGAAAATAAAGAGAAAGAAGAAAAAAAAAAAGGAAAAAAAGGATTTGTATATCCTGTTCTTGAGTAAACTTAATCAAGACACATTAAAGCTCTATGTGCAGGATCTGGAAATGAGAAGAATATTACCCAAGATAATGCCTGCTCAATGTCAACATGCTAAAAAAGCTTTTCTGTCTATAGACCTGACAAGACAAGCAGGAAGAGGAAGTCATTCACTCTGATGGTCTGTGTAAGACTTAAAAGAGAATTTTTTTCCATCTTAAACTACGTTAAAGATTTATCTTCCAGGATATATTATTTCCTTGATGCCTGTACAGAGATATTGAGATTATAATTTACAGGAATCATACATATGAACTGAGAAAAGTGTAAAGAGATATGAATATATGTATTATTTTAAATTACTAAAATATTTTAGTTTATTAACTCTGATGCTGGGAAAAAATAAGCAAACAAAACAGCATAGGAATAAACACCACACTATATTAACTAGTCAAATTTTAATACATATGCCATTATCTTTTTTTTTTTTTTTCAAATAAATGGAAATAAAGGTCAAGTAAACCAATTAAGTTTTTCTTCTGCTCTTAGTACTTTGCTTTGTGGACAACACATTCGAATACCATGTTTGTTGCATCAAATCAAATATCAAAAATCATCACGTATTCACCTCATATGTGGTAAATTTTAAGTATTCTGATTTTTTTCCCTTGTATTAAGAAAATTAAAAATATAAAAGAGAGGGGAGAGCATTATCAAAGTATTTGAAGCTAGATCCCCTTTGAAGACAAATATAAATATGAAAGCTGTCTATACATCAAAACCCTTTTTCCTGTGTGATATTTGGCAACTGAGTCCTTGGCCTCTTGAGAATAACAGCATCAGGATTTCACTCCTGACAGCAGCATCAGTCAAAGGATATGGCCTAAAGGAACTGTCACACAGCAAAGGGTCACAGTACCCTGTAGGACTAGGTTACAGGTCACTGACTCTGCCAACACTAACGATTTTTACACTGGTTTAAGTCAAAACAAAGCTTCACTTTTAATAGAGGAAACTGAATCCCTTCAGTGTTGCATGTCTGTCACAATCCTTCACAAACTGAAATTTAAGTCTATCGTTCAGCACATCAAAAATGGGAAGATAGCTAATTTAGTTGTGCTGGTTGTTGATAGATGCTTAACGTGTTGTACAGGTAGAAAAGGCACATACCCTTACATAACCCCCGGATGTATGCATCCATAGTGCTCTATGCGCAGCCTGACAACTATGCAATCTGCACAGACAAGACAGCCTATGTACTATGATAAATCTTCAAACAGGTTTTGGATGCAGGCAGTAGGTGACAGTCAAAATGAATTACTTAGCTCCTCGAAGTCTTTTAGGAATTTTATAATGTAGAACAGGCTTTTACCAAGAAAAAAATAATGTGCCTTTTACCACACAAACTTGTTTTGCTCATGGTAGTGATGTGTTCCACATTATACAGTGCAATCTCTCTGCAAGGATCAGAATCATTTGTGTAGCATACCAAAATCATAATCAAACGAGGCTCATGCTACAAATCTTCACTTGATCAGAGAGGGCTACAAACAGTAGTTGAGGTGAAAAACAAAATACTGATCAAACAGACAAATCTGTGCCAAATAGCACAGTCATTCCAACCACCCATTCCATGTGGTTCTGGGCACATCAAACAACATACACAGTAACTTAAGAGTCATGTTACTTGTGCAGGCTACATTTAACAGAAGTAAAATTTACAGACAAACAACACAAGTACTTTACAGATCAACCTTATCTCCTACTTCTACCTAGTCCATAATACCTCAAGCCATGTATATATATACACTACACTGAGCACTGCATGAATCAGCTTGGGTAGGAAGCACTACACTCGTTCTCACACAGTGCCCTGCCCAAGCTAAAAAGCTCCACCTCACCCATCATGTGTGCAGTTACAGGCATGCATGAGTATCACCAAGGGCAACTACTGCAGACTTCATTCCACTGCAGGATACAGACATTCAAGAATTACTGCTGCTAAACCTTTAAACCAGACCTGCTTCCCGATTCATACATTTAACTGCCACTTCATCAAGGGGGGGAAAAAAAAGTCTTTCTATATTGAGTGAGTTTACATCATTCAGATTTATAAATTATATAAACTACTGATTCAATTAGACTATCAGAGAACTCTTTGAAGATATAAAATGCATCTCTAACTGGAGCTTTACAGATAGAGATAATCTAGCAATGTTTTCGTAGTCTAAAATTTATGCCTCAGGTGCTTTGGTACAGTGTGGGTGCACTGGGGAGAAAGTGGGAAAAGTCACTGAAAATTATCAGTCAAAAAGAAAGGAGAACCATGTGAGATTATGGAAATCTATGGGGTGTGAAACATCTTATTTATCTTCAGGAGACAAAAAATTATGATCAATAATGTCAAATTAAATGCTACAAGTGTTTTGGAGGTACCGAGAAAACAGTGTAGAATCACTGCCCTGCACAATTAACAAACAGAAGCAAGAAAGTTAGCAACTGAAAGACAGCAGTTACTTTTTTTACACAAATCAAAAGAAAACAGGAACTAATACTGACAACACACATTTAAACCCGACCATGAGGAAATTAATCCTAAAAGACACAGGGAAACAGGAGAATGCACAATGCTCTAGCAGTTTTCTGTGAATGCTGCCTCCTAAAGACTCAAATGTGAGGAATTTATTTTGGTAGGAGAGCTCAAAATAGTGCCACCTTTTGTACCTCACTGAGTTCCTCCCTATCAAGGGAACATAAGAAATAATTATAGTATTTATGTAATAAAAATAAAAGCTCCATTTCAGATATCTATTAAACAGTTTCAAGCATAAATAGGAACTAATATTTTGCAGCTTTCCACTCTCAACAGCAAATTCACAGAATTAATTCAGATTTTGGGTTTAGTTTGTTTTTACATGCAGAGAAATTGGCAGCAATGCATTCAAGCCTTTTAAATTATGTGTTCAGCAAATAGGATTTCTGAATTTAAAAACCAATAATCTACACATAGCTGCCCAAAATTATGTTTATTCTTAAGAGGTGAAAAGATAAAGCTAGCTGTTACCAGCTAGTTAGCTCATGCAAAAATTCTTATGCAGTTATACAAACTAACTGCATGGAGTGACCAATATTTTTGTACATGCAAAATCTATCTATGATCCAAACACTGATCACACACACTCTGGTGAAAAAAAAAAAATCTACTTATGCAAGTTTTCCATAAGAGCTAAAACCTCCTAAAATTATGAACTTAGCTGGAAAACCATTCACTCCATTAAGAGAAGATCATTAAAATTCACAATCTAACAAGACATTCTGCACAAAAGGACGAATCTGAATGGTCACAGCAGTTAATAATTCCACAAGATACTTGGAGCTGACAGTAAACTTGCTAATGAGACAATATAACTACTAATTCTAAAATGTCAGTTACGAAAAGAAGACTCAGATATTGTCAGAAGCAAAAAACTCCTCATTACTGCTCCTTTATTGCTTTTATAGCTGAGGGGATAAAACATTCACAAGTATACAGTTCCTTCACAAAAAATCAAATGAACAAAACAATTTATGAGACTACCCAAAGCACTCTTGAAAAGGGTAATAGGGAGCTTTGAGATAAGTTTTTCCTTGGTGACAAGGAAGCAGTTTTGGACAAGGCTTGCTGTATTTCAGCACATTCTGAATTTCCCCCCCTCTCCAAATAAATCATAAATGATGGCACTCTCTTGGGTAAATGAAGGAAAACTTCATGCTCCATTGTCTCAGGAGACCAATGAGGTCATGTCTTCCTCACAAAAAAAACGCCTACTGAAGTTCATTTTCAGTGAAAGTGATAGTTAGACTAATATAAAAGTGCCTTAGCATAAAAACTACTCTGCAACTGATTAAACAATTTGTTATCTGTATCATCCTTAAACGGTCCTCTTTGGGTATGTCTCTCCCACATCACAGACTTCAGGATTCCCAGAATCAACATAACACACCGGAATTTGCTTGTGCTCAGTTAATGTCTCTATTAGTTGATGCATTAACATGTAACAGCAAAAGCACCATTGGAACTCACAATCCTAAACTTTCCTGGCTTGCTAGATTTGGTTTTGTCTCTGTTCACCAACCCATCTACAAAATAAATCCATCAGTCTTCTGATGGCCTGCTCAGACACAGACTTCTGAGAGAGCTGTCTTTTCCTCAAAGAAAAGAGGGCAAGATGTGCAGTGCACCACCGCAATAGGTCAAAACTAATTTTCTCCTAATTCTTGAGTACTCATGGGGGAGGTGTCTGTGTGGATAGAGATGACAGAGCCAGACACACCAAGTTGCAAACAAAACACTAGTTTATATTTACAGAAGCCTTGAGATTAACAAAGTAGTATCTCACTGAACCAGTTACACAAGTGTGCTCGCCCAGTCCTCAGGCATATCTAGCAGCCAAGCCTTCTTCCTTAAGTATACTTCAAGAGATTCTCCTGTCTTTGATTCCCAGCTCTGTCTTTCCACTCCTTAGCTCCTTTCCCTCCTGTCTAACATCCAGAAAGATTGTATCTTTCATCACTGGGTAAATCAACAGTGAGCAAGAGCAATTACCAAGTGCAATTAAAAAAATCAACTGCAACCCAACAGAAAACCTTCCAAAAGCCACTAAATTCCATGGAACAGTCACTTACACTGTAAGAGACATAAATGTATTGAAATCTTGAGCTCTAAAGACTTCTTTTTCTTTTTTCACCCACATAACCATAAGCAAGACCCAAAAATTTTTGTTTCTGTTTTATTTGTATCAAGACCAACGCAATACAATGATCATCTTTTCACTCAAAGGACCACCTGCTAAGCAGGCAGCTCTTTAAACTTCAACTCTCTTAAAAGGGTAGCTAAGAACTCTATGCCTTAGAGCATCCTTTTCTGGAGGACGGATGTCAGTGTCTACAAACATCACCAATAAAGCAAGCAAACTATCTTAATTCATTCCCTCGAAGTTGTATGTGGGATACAACAACATAAGCATTCACCACAGGAGGTTTTTTGTTGTTGCTTGATTGGTTTTTTTAAAGAAACTATGAATTATTTCAACATTTAAAATCATGAAGGCGAAGAAACATAGGCTGCGGGGACAACAGGTGTCAAGGGAACAAGGGGACCAAAGGAAAGACAATTTCAGGTTCCAAATGAAATCTTCAATCAAAATAAACTTTTTATTCTAAGACATTATATGACTTAAGTGACAGGAAAAGTCATCTTAAAGAGATTTTTCAGAAAACATTGCAGTTAAAGAAACATTGCATGCTTTCTGAATAACTGTTTAGTTTAGCTTACAAGAATTACCATGATAAAAAAAGAAAGACGACTAAAAAAAGTATCCACCAAGTTTCTGGTTATGTTACAATCTGATTAGAGAAAAATAGTCAGTAATATTACAAATATTTTGAATTGTATTGAGTCAAATACATGACTAAGATAACAGAATACTGAACAACCCAAAGGTTTTTAGACATATTACTCTGGAGTTATTTACTGAATCCCAAGGTCTGCACACACAATTTTTTCCATAAAACTTAGTAAGTTATGTTTCTTTGATTGGTGAAGAGAGGAAAAACTTCTGTTTTTTGTGAAATTGAGTATTAAGAATACCATTATGCAACAGCAACCATATATTAAAAACCTGATGACACATGAAAGGAATTCACATTTCAGTTTTGTGTATCTTTGGGAACAACCTGCTAAACACTACTGCTCAAGGTAAGCTATTTTCTTGACATCTTCTATGCTACCTACTAGCCTGTTGCTCTACTGAAATAAAATGTTTCTCAAAAATCAAATGGAATATTAACAGCTTCATTCTCTTGGATGCATTTGGAGTGCTGGCAAGTAACATTGACAAAATATTCCTCCCCTCAAATACAAAACATCTTTACATGAAAATGCAGAGGTCATCTCCAGCTAAACTGCCCTACGAGATTAAACCATTTCCAGGAATGCTGGAATATTCTTGATAATACATAGAAAATAAATTCCTAGTATTTGTAAGGCACTTTGAGATTCTTTAGTGGGAGCTATAAAATGTAATGTTACATTAAATCTTTTTCACCAACTCTCAGAATAAATTGTAGTAAGAGCATTACTTTACAGATCAATAAATGAAAGTACATAGCAAATACTTGATTTGCTTCTGATCACAACACATTAATGTCATACCAAGTTCAGAACCGAGTACAGACTCTTACTGTTCAATGCTTCATGATATGGTTTAGAGGGCATGGTAGTGTTTAGTCAAAAGCTGGACTTGATGATCTTGGAGGTTTTTTCCAACCCTAATGGTCCCATAACCAGGAATCACCAGCAGAACTCCTTGTTTCCTCACAGATATCTATTGTATAGAAAAGTTCTGTAGCAGAAATACCATTTTGCATAGTATGACATGAAACTTGATGAATCAAGAGTAAAACCGTAAGTCCTAAAAAAGTGCAGCCACAAGAACTAAAGCCTGTACATAATCTATGCAAAGAGCAACTAAGAGTGAAAAATGGAGATTTTAGACTTCAGCTTCTGTGATCTAGAAAAATCTTATTTTACCTTTGCTCTCTCAGCCACCAGAACCACCATGTCTCAGATTTTTTTTTAACTGAAGTCCTGTGTCATTCTTAAAGAGCATCAATTTTGTTAATGAGAAAAAATACATTTTGCATGGGCTGTATCAGAGGCCCAGAAATATTCTTAGCATTTAGTCAGCAGCTCTGCACACCTAAGTCAAAGAAAACTCTCTTAATAAACCAGGAGATGAAGGTCTCCAACAACAGTAACTCTTTTATATTCTCATCATATGATTGACTAGGCAAAAGCTGGCTGAGGAATTGCAATAAGACAGTGACCTCAGATACAGTATTACATGATAGCACATATCCAGATAAAGCACTTAAAATATAAAGAACGGCAAAAAAAATGGTATATCATGCACTTGGGTCACCCTACTCAGCTTCAAGAAAGTAACAATACATAAACCTCACACATGGTGTGATTCTTGGGGTGGTCCTGTGTAGGGTCAGGAGTTGAACTTGATTACCCTTGTGTGTCTCTTCCAACCCAGGCTAGTCTACAATTCTGTGATAAAGCCATTACAAAAGAAGGAAATACAGAACTTGAGCCCTTCACTGTAACCTAAACTCAGTTCTGGTACAGAACTACTACAGTCTCCCCTCCACAGCTATTAAATTCTTGCCCTAAAATATTTACATTAATTTCACTTTATCTAAAGAAGCACCTGCATTATATAGATTCAGCTACAGTTGGCAATTTCTCAATCGCACCATTTGGTTAGGAAACATCTCTATGCCACCTCTTTATGTTTGCTTCACATATTTAAATGAGCTGAGTGTTTCTGTCCCACCTCTCCAAGTTCATTTGCTTATGTCCTTTGGTATCTGTTGCAATAGCTCTACCTGTCTTCTTCTAGTCATCTCTTTTCCCTATGAAGCAAGCCTTACTCTTCTGGTCAATTCTTTCATTCCTAGAAAAGAACGATCCCCACACAGTGACTCTATGGTGATAACTACAACATAAGAGCTGGTGAGTGTTAACACTCCAAAAGAGATGATCTACTCAGTTCAGGAGGCTGCACAGGATCAAGAAGCTGATCTTGGACAGTATTTTGGTTTGTCTTTCAAGTTGGTCTTATCATAAATTCTATTTTACAGTAACAGAAATCAAAGGGGGGAGAAATATAAAAGTCCTCAAGTGACCCTTAAACATTCCAAACCCTTGGACTTCAGTGGCTACAGTCAGCTTCTAGAACTATTTCCAAATCTAGACTGATGTCATACATGATGACAGTAGACAAATAAATGTTTCCATAATGAAGTTCCATCAGAAACACTAGAGGAGAAAAGAAGGCAATGCAATTTCCTCACAGAATAGTGACATTCTTTGTAATGAATGAAACTGCTCTGTACCTAAGGATCTTTGGATGAACTAAGGAAAACTCAATTTCCTCACTCTTTTTGGAAGACAATTTAGGAAAAAAAAAAAACAAAAAAAAAAAAAAACACACAAAACCAAACCTTAGGAAACAGTAAACCAACTCTTTACCAGTGATAGTCATGGATCAACTTCATTCCATTTCCTCTCCTCCAAACATTCTTTCAAAGTGCTTTGAAGTTTTCTCAAGTTATTTAAAATTTATTCTTGAAGTCCCAAAATATTTGCCTACAAAGCTATTTTGTTCTTTCATTAAATGGGACAAAAAAAAACCCACAAAAACAAACAAAACAAAACCCAAGCCACACCTGCCAAGATCTTGAGAAGTGCATAACTCAGGACAGTTTTCTCTATCATAAAGAAAAAACTTGCTAGGAATATAAAATATCATTAGAAAAGATCAAGCAGATCTTAAAAGACTTTTCTAGACAGGTACACAGGAGAAATCAGCGACTGAACTAGCATTTTCATTCCTTAAGAAACTTGTATCTTTTAGCATTTATTTTATACCAAACCAGGTGGAAGTGTTGTAATGTCAACATGTTTAGCTATATAAAACATTTCCAAAATATTCAACTCATAAATATACAAATATTTTGTTTACACACATCATATTTTTAAACAGAACACTGTGGTATTCCAGAATCAAAGCATTTAAATTGATTTGACATTTAACTACATCTGCTGTATGAGCTCTACAAAGATCTAAGCTATGTGAGGTCCCCTGTAACTGCAACAAGTATCTGGTAGATTACTTAGTCCTACAGCTTCCACAGATTGGGCAGAAAGAAAACATTGTGTCCATAGCAAACATCCACAGAGAAACCTCAGTCATAGGAGCACTGGGTTACATGATTTATAACCTTTGAGACAGAGGCTTTCTAAAGACGCTTGTTGAACCAGCTAGAAATTACATTTCTATACTCTAGCTAGAAAACAGAAAGAGAATCTTAATAGTGAAAACCTGATGGAAGATTCCATGGCATTTCTAGTGACACCAACAAACCACTAGTATGTTATAGTAGAAGAGCAACAGAGCATCAACAAGTCCTTTATATCAAAGTGCTGACAAAATGGCAAACTCACAAAGGAAATAGAAAAATCTTATTCACTTTTCCAGATGAAATGATGCAAAAAGGACTAACACACCATTTTCTAAAAAATAAGTGTCCCCTCCCCACAAAAAAAAAAAAAAAAAAAAAGAAAAAACCCAGCAAGATTCATATTTTAAAAAATTAAATTTAAAAAATGGTTTTTCCAATAAAATTGTTATCCTTTTCATACTTCCTTGTCCCCTCCATTAGTAAAGAAAAACAAAAAGTTCTGCTGGAAAGTTTAGTGAAGCTCAGCAAAAGTTCTTTATTTCTATACATTTCAGACAAAAGACTAATGGTTGTAGGGGGTGATGACCATAAAATAGGTCACCAATAACTATAAAGTGTGCCCAACTACATTAGAAAAACATTAATTCATTCCCTTAGAACATAAGCAAGACGTCTCCTTTCTTTAAAAATCAAGCTAGTACTGCATACTCAAATCACTTTCCCTTCTCTAGGACCAATGAAAGAATAAAACACTCAGCAAAAGTTGGCTATTTCTCTTCACTAACCATACCTGTATGAGCAAAATTACTACACTTTGATGTTAAATAAATTCTAAGGTGTTTTTTTAAAGTGCCTAAATACTCCATCGTGTCTGCATACAAAAGCTGGCATTTGGTAATGTCTTTCAGGAGATATATCACAATAAATTAGAGATTTAGAATCCCTACATAACTTACTCTCAGGTAAATTTTGAAAACTCAAATATCATTTACAAGCAAAATGTTATTTAACTGTATATAACAAGAAATCTACTAGATGTTGACACACTTCACACTTCAGTTATTTATAACAACAACTGCAGTATTTTGCAAATAAATTTTGCAAAACTGTTTTCTCAAATATCTCAGATTTTTATATTCTGCTTTTGTCTTCAGAATTACATTTTTCACTATAAAATTATCAAACAATATTGTATTCCACTTGCAGACCAAATGGCAACTAAAAAAAAAGGCTAGGTTCATGGTGAAAATGGGTTTTTTTCACCTATTATCACTTGCTGTTTTTCTGAAAAAAGAAAACCCAATGAGATGATGCTTACTTTTTTTCTGACTAACATCTACATTTAGCATAAATGTACATAACAGCTACTTTACGATGGTCTCCAGTGATATATTTTGTTCTTTACACTAAGCAATACATTTATGTCTAACAAAAAAGCCAAATCAAATCCTTACAAATGCTCTTAAGCCTAAATTGACTTACAACCAAGCATTACTTCTGACATGGAAAAAAAAAAATAGAGCTGTATCTTTCAGATGAAAAAATATATTCTTTTTTTTTTTCCCCCCAAATGAACAGTTTCAGTCACATTAATACAGCTTAACTTAATTCCCAGAAGCAACTGCTAGGAGCAGGGCCAGTATCAGATAATGCTAAGCACCTAACTGGATATTAATTAATTCCTAATGTAAATATACATTTCACATGCCAAAGAAATTCAATTTTAAGCAGCTGTAGAAATTGAACAGGCTGTGATAGAAAGAAAAAAAATGCCCTACACAATCTACTTACTAGCATGCTTATCTGCAAGCATTATAAGGCTGTTAGAAATATCTCTTCGCCTGTAAAAACACACCACTTTTGCTTCCACGTTTCCATTGGCAGTCTACAAGAGAAAGATAAATTGAGTCAGAATGTATCCCTCCTCAGCTGAGTAATACAAATTAAATGCTCTATGCTTGGAAACTGCCCTCATATCAGTAGTTCTCACATGATCAGTCAGGCTGAAAGCAACAGAAATATTCTGATAAATAAAAACTTCCTGACAGAGGCCAATGCCAATTTCAGATTGGACAACAGGATTAACTATAATTATTTAGTCCTCCGAATTTATATATTAATGAGCTGTTCAGAGATCTAATGCCAGTATCATGCTAACATAAGATTCCTTCATAAATATTAGAAGCTCGTGAACAGTTCTTTGAAACAGACCTTTAGAGAGAAATGCATATTTCAAAGTACTCTGACTTTTTTTTTTCAGAATCATATTGAATATAACATGGTTTATTTGAAAAAGTTACTACAGCTCTTTAGCCTAATAATGTAAAGAATTTACTAATATTTGAAGAATTATACTCTCCTTCTTATGAAGAGTACAAAATTAGCTTATTACTTTCAATTACTTAATTAAAACATTATACTTTTCATTTTTAAATAAGTTACTTAAAAGAAAAAAAACCAAGCATTTTATCCCTGGTCAAACAATAACCAAAGCATTTCATTATATATCTGCACAACATCTCCACATTTGCTCAATACCTTTAATACACAAAAGCAAAACATTCAAATTTAAGACAGCTGGACTATATCCTCCAAACCCTCTTGAAAAAAAAATAAAAATCAATACATAACTCTGCTCTATCCTGCATGAGTAAGATTAAATTATAGCAGTGCAGTTTAAAGATAATAAACATTATATTCAGACCATGATTGGAATCACTTCAATAATGCTAAATAAAAGAGATATTCTTCTCCAATAAAAGTCCGAAATGATTTGCCATACACAAGTTCAGTGGAAGTCGTGTTGGACAGCACTAACAGGTAATGTGGTTGATGTCTACTATGGAGTAGTGTTATGTTGCATTAGTAAGACAAAAATTATTTGCAGATCACCAATTTTTTAATATACTTTCTAAGCACTGGGGAAAAAAAGATATCTTTAGCATTCTTTACATCATGAAGGGCATTTTGATAATTAACTTTTGACATAATGCATCATAAGTTTTAATACTGTTTGAAGGAACAGCAAAAATATGCCATGGGAAAAGAAAAAAATCCCACACTATTCTTAGCAGTATAAGAGAGAAGAAAAACAATCATGCTTTCCACAAAATGACACTGTAGAAAGCCTCCATTCTCCAGGAAAATACACTCAAGATAAAGACAAATGCAGTCTGCACTTCCATTCAAAAGCCCATCCTTCATTCACAGCTGCCAATACGCAGAGCAATAAACAGCCACAGAAGTTACATATTCTGTTATTTGATCACTGCGAAGTCTCACTGATACCTTCCAGCTCTTTACACATATAGCTAAAAGCAGACACAGTACATGATCGCTGTCATTCCAGATGGATTCACAGTGTCATCATCATCCAGAGAATTAAATTCGCTCATTTCCACAAGCATTCATAGAATTCATTTGAAAATTTTTATAGCAGAGTAATCCTGTTCACCAGGAATGATCAACTGGATGTTTCTTTAGATAACAGGGCAGAACAACAAAATATCACACAGCAAGATTTCAGTAACTGAAACATACACAAAACACAGAGCAAATCTCAAGGAAGTAAAAGAAACCCCAACAAAACCCCAAACAAACAAAAGCAAACAACAAACAAAACACTCATACAAAAATCAAACAAACCAGAAAATCTTACCACATTAGAATTCTTATGGGATGGAACTAATTCTCAGTTTTTCACAAGTGCACTGACTGTTGTCAAAGGTTAAGAAAGAGTTTTAGACATTTGTGTACCTTGTTAAGTTCTTCAATTCTCCTAATGAGATATGGATTGCTGGAAGAATTTTCAAAGTAAACATAATCTGTAATGAAAAAAAAAAAAGTGAAAATTGCTGAAATATCAAAGCATAATATGTAAAAGTGTATCATTATCAGTGCAAAAATTTTCTTCTAAACCGAGAAGCCTTCAAAAGGCTGAGACTTCATTATGAATGTTAACACAGAAGTATTTCTATGCTGAGTTTTAATATAATTTGTTCCTAAATTCTGCTTATAACTGCACTACAGGGCTTTAACAATCACACTGGGAAAAAAGTTAAGTGTCTCGTATTGAAGCTTACATTGTAATTCAGTCATCTACACACTTCATAAATCTTGATACAGAAGCAGCAGTTTCTTACAATCGATCAGGGAAGATTTAAGAATTGAGCACTTTAGTGAGTTTCTATATCATGGAGATAAATATTTCTGTAAAATATGCCACCTCACATTTATTATCAGCTGCTCTGGTAGTATAGTTGTCCCAATGAGTAATGTACCTTTTACAATCCCTGCTTTTGTTGTGATCTCTGTTCAGTACGTTGCAAACTATCTTAAGGAGTAACAGTTATGAGATTAGTAAGGATCTTCCAAGACAAAATCTCTTTCAGCACCATTAATATAAAAATATTTTCCTAGAGTGTGTGGAAGTTTACTCATATCCTGAAAGTTGCTCCCATGTAACATGCAAAGAATTGACAAGCAGCGCATTTCCTTCAACAGTTTTCTGAAAACTTGCTTTTGTAAAATGAAAAAGTACCTATCAAATGCCAACCACACTTTAAATTTGATATTGGACTTCTGCACCATGCACCTCAGAAACTTTACTTTAAAAAACTAGAGGAGGAACCATAATGATGTACAAAACTCTCCATCAGTGTTTCAACACTACATTAAAATGAAACAGAACTTCAGGTAGCACCCTTAGCTCTGCTGAAAGAACATGAGCCCTGCATATTGTTCATGATTGCTTATTAAGATTACAACGAAAAAAATGAGAATCGATGACCTAAGAGGCAAACCCTACCCACGACCTACTCAGAGAAGGATTACTTTAATGAGTAAAGGCTGATGGGACTACAATCTAAGTGCAGATGGAAGATCTGTGGGTATACCAGTATATCTCAAAACATTAGCAGAAAGAGGTTTAAAGACCTTTCATCACCCCTCATTTCTACGCATCTTCAGCCTCAGCTCTGGCTGTTGAGAGACCAAGAGGAAAGAGCCAATTTTGGGCACCCAGCACCGCACACCTAAGCTCGAGCAGTGCACCTGAGCCACAGCGCTGGGCACACTGCCACGTTCGCTCCCTCCGAGAAGGAGGGAAAGTTATCCGTGCCAATGTCCAGAGGCTGAGCGGGGGGGAAGGCAAATGTTCGCCCCGTTTTTCACCGCCTAAATGCCCACCCCGCCCCTGCGCCGAGCAGTCACGTATCAGGGCACTCCTCAGGGGTCACGTCGGCGAGCAAGGAGGCTGACAGAACTCTCCCGGATTAATTATTTATCCCCGGCAGACCGGGGAAGGCGCGGAGGAGCCGTGCCGCTGGGGGAGGGCGCGGGGGCAGGGGCAGGGGCAGGGCAGGGAGCGCCCCCGGGTGATGGCCAGCCACCCGGGCCCGCCAGGCCGCGCCGGGGCCGGGCACACACGGCCCCCGCCCGGGCCCCGCGCTGCTGCC
>JAWWEE010000105.1:24251774-24420580 GCA_035221455.1 Xenops minutus | reverse complement strand
AACCTTTAAGAAAACCTTTACAAGTTTTAGAATTTGATAAGCAATTTCTAGGCTTTTACCCTTACCACCCATTACAATATGAGCCTTTCACTATTCTTTAATCTCTGCAACTAAGCCCTTTTGCAGCTTGTGTTACGGCTAGGGAAGAAAACCTGTAGAATCTGGATACCTGAAATTAACATCTGAAGTTTTAATATTCTACAATATTGTCTAGAATAAAAAAGAATATTTTACACCCTTTCAAGCAAGTTTTCTTTATCATTTATATTTCAATATAAACAAAAAAACCACCAGGATGCATCAGCCCTCTTCTTATTAAGCTCCTAAGGGAGGCAAGAGTACAACACACAACAGAGTCAAAACTGAAGGTTTTCCTGTCCCCATCTTCCTCAAAGCTATCCAACCAACAACTCTGACACAGGGAATCAGCAATAGGGAGAACTGCTAGGGGAAAAAACAAATTCTTCCTCTTCAGGAAGAATATGACCAAAGAAGCAACTTTTATACTATGTTCTTTGAAAAATCTTAGATTCCTTGATCCAATGGTTCTGCCACACACCTCTGGAAATATTTCAGGGTCCATCCTGCAAGTTCTGCTTTGGGACAGAACTCAAACATTCCTAAAAAGAGACGTGATAGAAAGCAGGAAGGAATCACAGGCTCATATTCATACAGTGTGTTTGTTTTCCTCTTCTTCTAAACACAAGACTAATCGGTACTGGAATAACCCCCTTTTGCACTGTTAGAGTGACTTCCTCTTTAGGCATCTGTAAAAGTTTTTTAAACTAAACTAATGTGTATTTACAGAAATAATAAAAATACAACAAACAGCTTCCCCTCCAGCAAACAAACAAAAAATCCAAATAAAAATGCAAGCCAAAAGAGAAAAAAAAAAAAAAAAAAGCCCACCCCAAAAAACCACAAAAAAAAAAAAAAAAAAAAAAAAAAAAAAACAAAAAACAAAAATCAGTCAGCAAGATATCCAGGACTGTTTTCACTGAAACCAGTTTCTGAATTTCACCAGAATAACCACCAGCAGCCAAATCAAAGTGCAAACATCTGTGTATGTGAAATGCCCAGAAGACATCACAGACAAAATAAACACAGCTCATACTGCTAAATCACATATACTCTGAGACAGAAGCAGCCTGCCTCATGCATGTTTCTCAGATCTGATTCTAGAAGTTCTGGACTTCTTCCCAAACGAAGGCTCATATACCTTTGAGGGCTAGCTGGGTCCATAAAAAAGCAGTGGTCAACATCCAAGCCATGACTGTAGGGCTGAGTTCTAACAAATTCTGAATGCCATCTTCTTTCATGGACATCAGCCAGATGACACATAACATACAATACAGGTAGAAGGCCCTCCAACTTTTCCATGCTGGAGAGCACTGTGTAAATTCTCATAACAATTATTCATAACATCAGTTCCCTACAGACTTCTCCATTAAACCAGTTGAGAATCGTGCACCATGACAGGGAGGGGAAAATTAAAGTAAAAATATTCTAGCCCTAGTGACTGTCAAGCCTTTCAGCGTGTAACACTTTTAATGACTATTTTAAGATTTCATGTTTTAATTGGGTCCTCTTGGGTAGTCACCCAATGTTTTGGGATGAGGACGGTTAAGATTGTTTCATAAATATTTTCTTCTGAACATGATCTATTGTGTGTTTTGCTATCAACCCTTTCTGTTTAGAAAAGAAAATAACAAGTGATTGAATATAGCATAGTGATCTCTTGTCCTGGAGCAAGAGGAGAAGGTGTCTGGTTAGGGGCCTTGTTGCCTTGTGTAGGATGGACTCCATGGACTTTATGCTACTTAATCTGACATTTTTACCTTAGCTCTCCTTAGGTCTTACCTCGCTCTTTAGCAAGCTTGATGCAATCTATAAAGTATTCAATATGTTAAGTTTATGTTAGTTCTATCTTTAAAATTTGAAGAGGTACGCTGCTTAATAGCAATCATGACTTACAGAGGACCCTTCCTTTTGAAAGTCCTTTTTACACTTTTCCTCATACATTGAAATGTAAAAATGAGAGTATTACCTTATAGTTTAACCCCACTGCCTTTTTTTTTCTTTGTTTTTTATGAGACAAAATCTGATGCTGAGTATCTTTCCTATTCACCTACAGATTTCTCTGATTGAAGCATCATAAGGACTGAAAGCAATATTTGCTGCTATATTAGTCCTTAACAAATTCAAAAACATTTTTAAATGCAGTGCAAAGTCCAAAAACTTCATTGTTCAGGAATGAGCTGTTCCTTTCAAACACTGGGGAACACCATTACACTTTTGTCAAAATTATTTCCCCACCAAAGAGGACAAAACTAACCATAGTTCTTCATGATCTTTCTGGTATTGTGTTTTCACCTTCTGTTGGAGTCTGCTGTTCTGAATAGCAAAAGGTAATGCTGCTTTTTCAGACACACCGGTCTTGCAATCCCCTGCAAGTGCAAAACTTCAAGGCACAGAGAATCCATCATGTCACCATTCATAACTAAAATTTCCTCCATCACTATTTCCATTACCAGCCCCTGTTCCAAGGCCTATAACTTGGCAGTAAACATTCATGCTAGGTTGAAATTTGTCCTGTGAGGTTTGAGAAACCCAAGAGCTATTTCCTTTTCTACTAAGGAATTGCTTCTCTGTTGTAGAAGACAGAGAAGATTGCTTTTACATCAACAAAATAGGCAAAGAACCTAATGCCTGCAGTTGCACCAAGCAACTTGTCCATGACAAATAAGTGTTCTGTTACTGAGAATATCTGTCCCTTGAGCCAGTTGACCTAAATGACCACAATTTCTGCAACACAGATTCCTTTCAATGGAATTTATTATCTAAAATTCCTTAAATACAGAAAATTCTGGAATACTAGACAGACCACCATAATTACTAATGCAAAAGCATTATTTTATTTGGTGAGAGAGACTCAGACCCTTAATTAACTCTGTCACACTTCTATAAATTCAGAATGACTACCAGAACTGTTGAGTACCACAGGAATCACAGTCTTGGGGAAGGCCAGAGAACTTGGCTACAGGATTACAAAATTCAGCAATGGGTTCACTGTTTAAGACCCAAACCTGTGAAAGCAAGACTGTGCATCTCTGCTCTGCTCCCAGAATGGGATAGGAAACTCTATGCTTCAGGCTGGTAACTGGTCTGCCAGACCTCTCTGGCATGCTGGGAAGGGGAATGCTGGTACACTTCAACAGGCTCACTCCAAAAAGCTGCCAAGAAGTGCAAGGTTAGAAATCACAGCTCCACAAGCTTGTCTTCCTCTCAAGTTTCAAGGCCTGCTCCTCAGGGAATAACAGAAGTGTAAGAGACTGCAAAAATCAGCTGTATGAGTAGACAATCCAACTACATACTTGGCAGTTGGCTGAGTATTTTTCATGTTCTATGAAGTCACTGAAACGCTGAACTCAAGAGATGAGGAATATTGTAAGGAATATTTTCCAAATAATATCTGCAAATAATAAGAAAGAGTGCCAGGTTCTGGCACATCCTTAATTTCTGCTGGGATCCAGGCCATGGCAACTGCACACATCTTAGAACAGGTGACCACAGTCCAGCTGAGTGGGAAATACTTCACCATCCCCTTTTTAGAAAAAGGGACAAGATGCTTAGGTCTAAGAAGAGAGAAGGAGAGAGGATGACTATATGAGTTATTGATAAGGATACTCAAAAGTAGGGCTCCTAATACAGCTCCTGGAAAACAGAAACATGGGATTTTAATCCAGTGTTTTAATCAGTGTCTGGGGTTTAGGGGTTTTACTTTGGTGTTTTTTTTGTTTGTTTTTTTTTTACTTTTAGTTCTATTTTGTGTTTTGGGGTTTTTTTTAAAGAATGTTTTCCCTATTCTTTTCTTTTGAAGAAAAAAAAATAATTTTTAATATATAAATTACAAAACAAGTTAGGAAGAAGACACAGAAAACTGGTGATAATAACTGGTGAGTTAAAAACAGATCTCTGAATTAAAGATTTAACTATAGGAGGAAAGAAAACAAATAAGGCACTGCAAACATGAGATGTCGGTTCCAAGTTTGAAGTCTGTTTCACAGCACAAATGTTTAAACAGATGAAATTTCTACAAAAGAGAGAAGAAAGAGTGTCACATTTAAACCTGCTGAGGCAAAAAAATGTTAATGATCTGACAACAATACTCTTCAGAAAATCTAGAAAGCAACATGATCTTAAGGTCATGTTTTGCAGTCTTCAGCACAATACCACAGCATAAAAACAAACAAATATATAAATTAATTAATAAAAAGTCCAAACCTCCAAACAGAAAGAAGTTCCTCCAGCTGAATGCTGCAGTTTACAGGTAGAGACTTGCTGCTGAGGGATTGGAGTCTTCTGAAATAAGCTTCTGTGATATTTACTACAATTTCCCACTTTTGAGAGCCAGGGCAATATAATATTCATTGAAGTGCAATACAACACAGTACATCTCATGAAATCATGTTAACCTTTTCTAAAAAGACACATACAAATTTTTTTGTACTATGATTTCAAGAATACTGATGTCTCCTGCAATAGTTTAAACAACAAAAAAAAACCCAAACAAAACCAAACAAACTCCCATGGATCAAAGGAAAACATTATTTATAATCTGCAACGAGCAATCTATTTTATTCTGGCTCTTGCAGTTGAAAGGCACATCTATAAACCTGCCTAGGCAGCTTAACGTGCAAAAACCCAGTTGTACTGGAAATTTACCAAAGATCTTTATCAGAGTAAGTTTGCATGGCTCTGCAAACAATATTACCCATTTGTTACTTAGCCATCCTTTCCAGGAAAGATCTGGTTTTTCACCAGTGTTGTGATGTTTAGTTCTTTTGCCATCTCCAGGCTAGATCAGTTCTAAGTTGAGGGCGAAGTTGTGCCAAAGTCACTCCAGCTTCCGCAGCTGGGTTTCACAGTTTATCTCAGTGGGAAGCAGGGAAATTAGGGGATGACTAAACTGCTAATGCCGGTTGATTAGCTTTACATCCTGCAGGTACATCAGTAGCTGAGCCAGAGGTAGTGGCCATTACAGCAATGCAGGTGGCCCATCTGCCATTTGATTCCAGCATGACACAACTATTTTTGAGCACTGCAGTAGACCAGCAGCACTTTCCAACACATCCCGTGATGACAAAAGAATGTATCTTTTTCAATTTCAATTTCATTATAAATTTGGCACACATTATAGTGGGATACCCCTGGCAAACTCTCCTTCTCTGAATCCCACTTCTCCCTCCCCAAGGGGAGGGTGTGGAGTTTACCTTCCCCTCTTGTAATTAGCAGGAAAGGAACAATTAATGAACATATTGCAGCTTTCCATAAAGTAACTCAGGAATTGTGACTTTAGTGACACTTGACATAAAATGTGGGGGCAGGTTTTCATGTAGGTAGGATCTGCCGTTGCCAGCGTAGAAACAAAAGTGTGTTGAAATAGGCAACAATATGTGTTAAAAAAAAAATAAAAATTAAAACCCCCATGAAATCCATACTCACATAAAATTAAACTGCAGTAACTTATACCAGAGAACAACACAGCATAAAAACTGTACACAAACGAACACTTTCACAGTATGAAATAAATAAAAATATGTTCTCATGCAGTTGTTTTAATATCAAGAACCAGATTCTCAGATATTTCACTATGTCTTCTGTCTAAAAGGTGATCAATCTACCAGACTGTTCTGGTAGATTCTGTCACAAGGATTTATACCTGATCCTGACCATCGGTGGTTACATCTTGAAGTCATAGTTGAAAAATACCTTTATGAGGAATATCATATCTTCATAAAATGAAGGCAAAGACAGAATCATTCCGACTGTGAGACATTTCTAGCTGTGTAATGGAGATAATGGTGTGATCACTTTAACTTCCAACTCCGGGACATAGTCCAGTCTCTTGTGTCATTTAGGAAGGAGTCATTTGATATAGAGGGTGAGAAGTTACTGCTCCTGAAAGTAGATTCCAACTCGCACCAGTGGTACAGCAATGAACTTGGGGAACACCCACATAATCTGTTTAGATGTTGACAGTGACTATGCAGGCACCCAGGGAGACCTGTATACAATTGCCTGCATGCAACCAAGTTTAATATATCCAATTTGCTGGAAGTCAGAATCCTCTCCGACATATTGCAGATAAGTTATGGAAAGTCGCGAGGGATCTTTAGCCATCAAAGGCAAGATGCCATTTCACATCCTACGCTGTGATCTCAGGACAGAGTGGCTTTATTGGCTTCCCTGTAACTGTAATGGAGCTATGCTCCACTTGTTCCTGAAGCTCTGATAATGCAAAAGTTTTAACACCTCGTTGCACTGAAGAACCAGGTCTGTCTGTGTCCTGAAGAAGCATATGAGCACCCCACACCCTCCAGTGCCCCAAAAGGCTCAGGAAAAGAGGATTTTTACAGAGGTCTGAATCTCATTTTCACCAAGAATCAAAGGATCTACACTAATGGTTTACTGATTTTAACTGGATGAGTATTTGACCTCAGATTTAGTATTTTAAGAACCTGAGCATCACCTTTAAGTTCTAAATAGTCATGTAAATATTTATGTAAGTTAGCAGTCTTGATCATTTTCATAAACTAGTATAGTAAACAGTAAGAGTTTCTGGGACCTCTGGAAGAAAACGTATTATAAGCCTAATAAGCTGAATAAATAATACAAAAATCTGCATGGAAGAGGTAAAAGTGACTCAATTTTATACATTTGAATGTTACATAAGAAATAATTCTGCATCAGCTATTGTAGTTTACTCCAAGCAGGTGGTCAGTAGTTAACAACACTGCATTTTTGAAGAGCAGAAGGAGGAAATATTTCCCCTATTCATCAGGAAACAAGTGAAACAGTTTTCAAAAATGCCTTATTTATTTGCTCTGAAGTGTGATGCTTAGGATGGTATAACAGTAAGATAGAGTTTCTAACTCTTTTCTTCCCCCAAGAGCTTAGATACCTAAAATGGAAAAATAAAGCTTTTCTCACAAAGGAATAAAACAAATTGACCAGCATTTCCAGAAACTTCTCTTTAGAATATTTTTTCCACAGATCCAGTAAAACCCTGCTTGTGAGACACTAACTCACTGTGATTGCATCCCACCTAATTAGACCTCCAGGCTTATCATCTCCTTTAAATAAGCAGTCAGAGCTATGGGTGCTGTTCTCAATGGCTCTGCAGAAGTCTCCAGCAACGGGATTTCACAGTCCCAGCTGTCTGAATTCCATTCCTGAGGGCCATGGTTGACTCACCAGGGCATCTGACCCCAGTCCCAACCAACATAACTTACAAAATTCTGGTCCTGTCCTTCAAAGAGGCATAACAAATGACTAGGGCTCAATTCATTTACCTAAACTCAGGCATAAGGTGTCCCCTGTGCACCATGTGGGACATCTGCAGAGGCTGTTGGACAGGACAAAAAAGGCTCATGCACTACTGGAGCAGCAGGTGGAGAAAAGGGTAAATCAAAGAATTGTGGAATCATTTAGGTTTGAAAACACCTCTCAGATCACCGAATCCAGCCATTAACCCAGCACTGCCAAGTTTACCACCACACCATGTTCCAAGTGCCACAATCGATACGTCTTTTAAATACTTCCAGGGATGGTGACTCAACCAGTTCCCTGGGCAGTCTGTTCCAATACTTAATATCATTTCTCATGAATAAATTTATCCTAATATCCAATCTAAACCTCCCCTGGCACAACTTGGGGCCATTTACTCTCACCCTAGAGGTTGTTCCTAGGGAGAAAATGGAGGGCATTTCAAGTGACATTATCTTTAGCTAACTGAATTGATCTCATGGCCTTTGCTGAGGGTGCAAGGGATAAAAAAATACCCCAAACCACAAAAAAGCACAGCATAACTTTTTATGTTAGCTAGTGGGGAAAAAAATAAAATAAAAAAGTAAGATTGTGAGAAAATAATGTTTATATACGCTTTTTTGGACCAGTTTTATTCCTTTTCTGAGAGCATACTTTGGATTCACCCACACACATGGCTTCTCCAAATCCCAGTGTTTCTCTCCATCTTCTCTGCAGACTTTCCCTTCCCATTCTAATGGTAGGCATTTAGAACAGAATCTCACTGGTGTGAAAACACATTCCTGTGTTGTTCTCTCCTGTGAGAATACATTCATGCCTTTGAATTCTCCATTAGCAAGCCTCCTTCTAATAACCTTCCTCAGGCGAGCAATGTCCTTCTCTCTGTGCTTTGTATCTGCCTGCCTGGAGTTCAGATGTAACAAACTGGTTTACCCCACAGCTAGTAACCATCTCTGTCCAAGAGGGCTTCATTTGATTCAATAATCATTGAAAAATTTAATAGCCTTCAGTAATTAGCCCAGCCTCAGGGACAAGAAGTTTTGCTGGGAATTTCCCAATAGAGAGGTGAAGGACAAGTGAGAAGGCTGTTGTCTCTCACATTAAAAAAAGCTCACAATCTGACCTACAAATACATCGACTCTCCAGTATCAAATCTTAAGTGTTCAGAGCCAAATTTCCCAAACTGTTAGCACGTTTCATGAAGTAAGTTAGTCTCATTATAAATGTCAACTACAGATTGTATTCTGTGCACATGTATATATATGTGAATACCCAGCTCCCTACTAAATGTCATTCATCCACTTTTAGAAACATTTATATTCAAAATTATTCAGATTTTTATAAGTGCCTCAGTGACAAGGGAACTTGTACTCTTATGTCAGGTGCCACTGACAATCCAAACTGCATCTGTCATTACAGTGTTTGTTTGGTAATTATATGTGGCAATGGGCTCATCTCCTGAAAGGTTTTCTGTGTAGCCCACAAACCACACTGATGTAGAGGGGCTTTGCAGAGAAGTCAGCTTTAAAAAAACCCCATCTATTTGAAATAATTTTTGCCTAAAACCTAAACAAAAGATAAATGCAAACCATAGTCCATCTGTGCATGCAGAATCTTTTGAAGCATTTGTTCTGTTCTTTATGTATTGCTTTTTCAAGTAATTAAGATAGAGAATGCCAAAGAGCATTAGGGTTTTCCCCCTACAATTTTGCATGTTATATACTATATACTCCCTGGCCAGGAATATCTTTTTGTTCTGTGTTTACAAGTCTATCATCATGGCAACCTGCTCCACAGCTAAAGTTCCTACATCTTGTGGTCATAAAAATAATCAAGATTCTTGACAGAAGACAACCCACTGAAAGCCAGTTTTGTTGGCATTGAAGCCAACAGCACTCAGTAGCTACCTCAGTAGGAATAGAATCTCATCCCGAGTTATAAAAAATGCCTGCTATCAAAATATACCACTATATTCCCATACAAAATACAAGTAAAGACTCTTTTCTAAAAGCAAGCAGAGAGCTGCACTCAGAACACAGAACAATGGTGTGAGCACAGGATCAGAAAGATTTGGAAGCTGTAGAAAATATTTCAAGTTCATTAAATAACCCTAGGATGCAATAGCACAGTGCAAGTCATGAAAATAAATGTTGACAGAAAGAATGCTAGTTTTACATAATTACCATCAATTGTGAAGCTCCTCCTGGGTAGCAAATGATAACAACACCAGGAAAAGCAATAATTGCTTTGATTCAACATCCCAGTGCGTGTATTCAGGTCCTAAAAACTAAAGCCCAACCAAGAACAAAGCAACACCACAACCACCTGAACTCAACTACTTGAAAGAAGTCTTTCCAATATTTTATGTTGTTAACCTGTTCAGTCATTCTAAAGATTCCCTTTATGCCTCATACTTTACCATTTAACATCTAGGTTAAATACTCTTTATTAATTTCTATGTTGACTTAAATGGATTTACTGGTTTACCTGTTTTTTTACCACTTAGGTACCATCTTTCAAGTCAAGACAGATAGAACTTTCAAGCACACTTTTTTTTTCTATTTTTTTTTTATTTTTTTTTTTTTACACAACCTTTAAAAAGATCTTTTTCTTAATATATTACTAAGTATTTTGCTTATGGCCACATAAAATCTTCAGTGTTTTGTCTTTGTCTCTTTCAGGCTCACAATTCTATTTTTTTTAAATTTCTTAATATATTCAATCACACCAACAAACAGACAAACAACGAAAAAAATTGCACTCACTGAAGTCTCCTGGAAATGAAGACAAATATATTACAACAACCACTGAAATGACACTTGTAGATTCTGAGTAATTCCCCTGGAACAATGTGAATTATCACAAATTTACTACAAACTTGCTACTTTACAACTCCAGTGGGGTAACCAAACTCAAAATGCAAGAAATCAGAACATTTACTGAAAACCTGCAAATTCTGTCTAAAATCTGAGGTTTTGTTCCTGGTAATTGCTGCTCCTGATGCAAGAAGATATTCTTTGCAGTTGTTGACACCAACTCACTAGAACAAATCTCACCTCAAATGAAAGTCAATAATTATAACTAAAATAACTATATTTGAACATGTCAAACTACAGAGAAAAAGAAAACATCACTGTTGCCAGGTTAGCTTTCCTTATATTGAATGTTTGATGATGTTATTCTGAAGGAGGAAATAATTCTTTTCTATACTTAAAAGAAACTGAAAACCAGAAATAGGTATAGGCATCAAATCAACCCACAATACCTCATCAAGAAATGCACTTAAAGTCTTGTCAAGCCAGAACTTTCCATGTTTTGCTATACAGCTCTTAAACACAGGACATAAAGCTCTGTCCATCTTGAAATGATTTCTAGAACATACACTCTAACCCATGTTTCTATACAGTTGGTAAATGTGTGTCTTTGAGCCATGTTATTTGTACTCTGCTCTCTTCCTCTACAAGCTCCCTGTGAGGGATGGGGGGGGGGGTTAGAACATTTGGAGCAGGAAGCCTGACAAATTGCAAAGCCAAAAGCACCTGAATAACTCATTAGCAACTGTCAGAGTTCTAGTCAGGTTTTGCTATTTAATTTTTCAGCAGATATTCTAGTGATTGTTTCTGAAAAAAATGAAATACAGAAGCATATACATCAAAGGAGGGTGAAGAGGTGTTTGTTGCTTATAAAATTAACAAACAGCCAATATACATCAACTGAACCAAGGAAGTAGTTGAGTCACCACCCCTGAAGGTATTTTAAAGACGTGTAGTTGTGATGCTTAGGGTTATGGTTTAGTGGTGGACTCGGCACTGCTGGGTTAACAGTTGGACTGGATGATCTTAAAGGATCTTTTCCAATGGAAATGGTTCTTTGGTTCTACGAACGAACCTGCTGAAAGGAAAAACCTTTCTGGCTATGTGAAAACAGACATCAGCATGACTAAACAGAGAACAAAAAATGACCTTACTGTTGTGTGCAACAACACGCTGGCGTGTGTACTTGACTACATCCTGTCCACCGGTGTTTGGGTGGGTTTCTGGTAAAAACCGGGAAACAGGGAAAAGTGTCTAACCTCGCCCTCTAGTGGCTACACTCTATAGTAACAAGAACTCGTAGGATTCTCTTCGTGGTAACGGGAACATTTATTCGAATCTCTCCAGAAGTATTTTTTAGAAGATGACAAATAGGCTTAAAAATAGTAGCGCTTAATCGCATTCTCCTTAGAAAAATAACCCCAATTTCTACTACAATTAGACAACTATTCATTTATTTTGATACTCCCAAATGTGCCTTAGAAATCTCAACTGATGCAAGAATAACAAAAATCACCAATCCCGACCCATAAAGTGCATATATCTAGAGCGAAAAAGAACTGGGACGGTGACTGGTTTAATCTGGATGTCCTTTTAAAGACACGGTGTTTAAGTTGGAAAAGATATACTCACCTGCTCTTTCTCCTGACAGCTGGAAGCATTTCATTGAAAGGGAGAGCTGTGTCTTGTCGGATTTTACCCCATGGTGCTCCAGACATTAGTAAGCCTAGAAAATACCTCGACCAGGAGAATTGTCATATTCGGGTAAAAAAATGAATTTAAAAATAAATCAGTATCGGAAATTAACTCCCGTGTTTAATGCAACCAAATGAAATTAAAGCTTTAGAGTGCAGACAGGGTTCTGGTAGGAAATAGTTGTACTAATGTTGTGGAGAGGTGTAGGACACAAAAATGCAGGAAGCTGCAGGAGCAGAGACCTGAGACCGAGGTGGGCAGAAGCAGGGAAGAAGGCTCTGTCTAGGGGACCTGGCTCTTCCTGCTGTCCATACAGCATGGGAGGAGTAAAAAGAGAAGAGTCTCCCGCTCCAGATGTGCAGGGCGGAGGGCCGGGGCGGACAGGCTGTAACAAGAAACCTACGTGTTGCCGGGAAGCCCGGCGCTGCAGCCGCTGCCCTGCCCTGCCGGGCCGGGGACAGGGAGCCGGGACCGGGAGCCGGGACCGCTCGCTGCCGCGGCACGAAAACAAATGGGACGGGAGCGACAGGCGCTGGCCGTCGGCTGCCCCGAACAAGGAGCGAGCTGTGTCGTGCTCAAGCGCTTCACCTCGAGCTTTTTTGGAGGAGTGGGAGGAAACGTCCACAAAGTGTTTCTTGCGTTTGGTGGACAACTTCGACCAAGAAACGCCGCTTGGCGGAGCGGGCAGCGGGACTGGCAGGAACGGGGCGCCCGCGCTCCGCCGAAACCCTCTGTCGGAAAGGGTCGCCAGCTTGCGGGGGTCAGCGGGAGCCCCGGGCATCCCCCGCTCCGCTCCGCTCCGCTCCGCCATGTGCGCGGGCGGGGGAGGAGGCGTGTCCCTGCCCCGCCGCACCGCCCCCCGCCCGCCTGCCAGCCGGCACCGGCACCGCCGGAGCGGAGAAGAGCGGAGCGGAGCGGCGCCGGGTGCGGAGCATCCCGGCTTCGCCAGGCCCGCGGCCGCGCCCCCGCCCCGGCGGGGCCCCGCGGAGCTGCCCGCTCTCCGCCGGCGCTGAGCCCGCGCCCGCTCCCGCACCTGCGAGCGGCACCGCCGGGGCATCGCCGGGGGGACGCGCGTTCCGCCGCGCCCCGCTCGCTCCTGCGCGGCCGCCGGAGCGCCCGCGGCGGCGCCTCTCCCGCCGTCCCTCCCCGCCTCCCTCCCTCCCTCCCTCCCTCTCTCCATCCCTCCCCGCCTGCCGCCCGCCCCGTCGCCGAGCGGGAGCCGCCAGCGGTGCGCGCAGAGCCGGAGCCGGGGCAGCCGCCGCCGCCCGCGCTGCCCCCGTGCCTCGCCGCCCTGCCCTGCCCGCTCTTCCCCTCCTCCGTCCCGCCCAAGCCATGAACTTTGGCCGCGGCCCCCCGGTGGTGTTGAACGTCGGGGGCACCCGGTACTCCTTCTCCCGGGAGGTGTTAAAGGATTTTCCGCTGCGCCGGGTGAGCCGCCTGCACGGCTGCCTCTCGGAGCAGGACGTGCTGGAGGTGTGCGACGACTACGACAGGGAGCGGAACGAGTACTTCTTCGACCGGCACTCGGAGGCCTTCGGCTTCATCATGCTGTACGTCCGGCACGGCCACCTGCGCTTCGTGCCGCACATGTGCGAGCTCTCTTTCTATAACGAGATGATCTACTGGGGGCTGGAGGGCTCCCACCTCGACTACTGCTGCCAGCGCCGCCTCGACGACCGCATGTCCGAGACGTGCACCTACTACGCGGCGGAGGAGCCGCGAGGGGAGCCGGGTGGCGGCCCCGAGGGCAAGGGCCGGCGGCCGCCGGGGGCCGAGGGCGGGAAGTGGCTGGAGAGAATGAGGAGGACTTTCGAGGAGCCCACGTCTTCCGTGGCCGCGCAAGTCCTGGCCACCGTCTCCATCCTCTTCGTCATCGTGTCCATGGTGGTGCTGTGTGCCAGCACCCTGCCCGAGTGGCGGGCGCCGGAGAACCGCAGCATGGAGGAGCAGAGCAGGTACACAGCAGAGTCAGTGAGGGAGCCCTCAGGGTAGGAGGATCCTTTATTTTCCCGCTGTCCGGTCTCCGTGTGTCCCGTCCAGTGTGTTCTGCCCCTCGTCTTGACGGTCCGTGGCTGTAGTTGCCGCCGGCGGAGATCGCCTGCGCGCCTTAAGACCCCGACCCTGAGCTCGGGGGGCTGGCGGGAGGGATGCGGGGGTGTCGGCAGAGCGGCGCTGCTCCGCAGCTCCGGCTTCCCCGGGTTCCCCTGGGCTCTCCCGGGCTGCGGTGACCCCGAGCGCAGGGGACGGGCAGGGGGGCACCAGGAGCGGCCTCGCTACAGGATGCAGGCTCGGGGCTGGGCGGGCTGGCAGCGGAGCGGGGCCATCGGAACACGGCTCCTACTCTCAGTAAGGGTGCCTCCCTCCTTGCAGGATCTTGGAGCTCTTATTGCCCCCCTTTAAGGAGCCACGGGACTCCTTACCCACACAGAGAACTTAAGACACTCGGAAAATCATTTTAAGCCTTATGATTGTGGGGGAAAAAAAAAAAAAAAAAAGAATAAAACTCGAAAAGAATGCAATTCCCTTGTTTTTTCCTCTGGGAAAAGCAGGATCCTGTAAATACTCTGCATGGTTTCGTACAGGTCCTTGTGATGGAGCACATCCAGTGCTTGTTACAAGTCTGCTCTGGTAAAATCTTGTGGGGGGGAACAGCCTTACCCACCCCCTCTCCCCCCGCCTTTCCATGTCAAATTCTCTATGTGGGGACCACAGGAGATAATCAAGCGGCACACTGAGCTCTTGCAAATCCATCATATAAGCACCCCAGTGTATGAATATAAAAGATGTTTACACTTGCTGTAGATAAAATGTGTGTAAGCACACTAAACATTGCAAAACATGCAGAAAACAGGGCACGGGTTATAAGGCTCTATCCTGAACCTTACTAGTAAGAAGAAACCATCATCATCTTATGACTTCAGATTAGGGTTACATTGATGCAACTCTTCTTACTTACGTATCATTGCACTTGTCCTCCTGCTGCCTCCCTGCCCCTCTTTACCTCTCTCCTGTTCCCTAGAGAGCAAAATTGAGACCACTCTGGTAGAATTTCTCCCATAAATAAGACTGACATATAAAGAAAGAAGTAAACGTCGCTGCTATTTGCTAGCTTCTCCCTTCTTTTAAAACAGGATATTCAACAAAAAGTTTTCAGCTTCTGCTCTGCTAAAAGGGCCCTACAGTGAAATTGCAGCCTTGTCATTATGAAATCATCATCTTTTACCATAGAGTTAATTGGAATGTGATATATTATATCTTAGTAGCCAGATTAATTCCTTGGAAAGTATTTTCATAGTTTCCATTAGCTTAATGGAAAACTGCACCTGTATTCCTTATTGTAGTTCAGCCAAAAAATTAATTGCGTGAACAAAAAGAAAGCAGATGCTGACTGAGAAGCTGTTGATTCCTACTTAGATTCAGATACATCAAAATTTGCTCTTATAGTTTCTTCAGTTAAAAAGCCTTACTTAATCTTTACAAGGTTGTTTCAAAGAGTGGATGCGCTGAGTGATCTTTTTGTACAGCAGCAAATTGCTGAGATACTCCCAACAGACATGTGAAAACAGATGCAACACTACCATAGCATTAACCACATCAGTCACGTCTTTGTTCAGATCTTCATGGCGTGGGAATCAACAGGTTTTCCCTCACTGAAAGAGTTCAGCTTGCAGAGGAATATGGCATATGATGTGCAATTTTTCTTTCATAGTGCCTTTGTCCGCAAGAACATGCATGTACACACATAATTTTACTCTTCTAAACGATTGTGTATTCTATACCAAGTGTTAGAAGGATAAGATCCTAAGTACTTGTAAGGTGCAGTATAGCTAAGCACTTCCCAGGGCAGTGAGGATTGCTTTTAAAACCAGATGGACCAGTATCAATGGTGCAGAGTTTCTTCAGTACCAGCTCTAATACTCCATGGTATTGCAACCACAAAATAGAGATAACTGTAAAAGTTGCAGCTGAACAGTTTCTGACGATCTTCTTGCAAAAGTCTATCATGTATAAACACTGGTACAGACTGGTTCCTTTCACAAGTAGCTTAACCCATGCTCTCTCACTGCACAGGAACTGATTGCAATCTGATGGTGAACACATGGAAAACAGACACAAATGTGTGTCTATCCACAGCTGGCCACCAAGGTGGAATCACTCCTCTCTTTATTGCATATGCTGCATCATGACTAAAAAGCCTGTTATAGCTGGAAAAAAAGGTCTGTTAGCTACAGTTGTTTTTAAGGGAGTGATCCAGTTTAGTTACAACTACTTACCTAACATGCCCAGTTGTCATCTGACTTTACTTCCCTTTATTTGTTTATATTTTCTTTTGTTTGTAGTTATTTCATTTAAAATTAGTTAGTTTTTCAAAACCTAAGAATCTAAGTGGCTTATTTGAAAGCCTGACCACAGAAATCACATCAGAGTGTCTGGGATCACATACTCTGGCAATACTGTCCATCTTAGGTGAGAAGGTTTTTAAAAAAACTGTCCAGTAGTTTCTGATGCATTTAAAAGTTTGAAGCCAATGATGTCTTTTGTCTATTAACAGAATTTCATCATCAAAGTAAAGAAATTCTATCTAACATAGTAATACAATAATTTCCATTTTTTTCCAAGAGAAATTGTGACATTAATGCTGGACTCCAGTGAGATTTGACTCATATGACACTGTAAATACTAGTATGAAGACGTCACATTATTCAAAAAATATTTTTTGAAAAGTTTTAGGAGTTAAAATTGAATGGGCTAATCTAGAAATCCTTAGGCTGTAGATTTGGATGTAATTATTCAACTCAGCATAATTCACTGAGGGGAGAACCATCTCATGAAACTCAGCAACTAATATTTTCAGTCTCACATTCTCGCTAATAACCCCCTGTCCTTACCTCAATATCCTACAGTTCAGAAAGGTGCCACATGGATAATTCCTGTGGCTGATTCCCCTGGTAACCATTCCCAGAACTGCTTTGGGCAGCTATAGTGAAAACGCCTTACTAGCAGCGTGTCTCCACCTTGGACATCATCCCAACAAGTTCTATCATTTACCAAAACAGCCTCTTTAATGAGGTTTGCAGTGAGGGTGACTGCGGCTGCCAGCTAATACCAGCTGTATTTGTTTTTCTTGTATGAACACCTCTCCAGCAGAACAGGAATTGAGTCCACCAGACTTTTCTCAGAAATGTTATGTTGTTATGCCTTTTCATGGTGACCATGCTCTGAAAGGGTGGACAGCCTATGGCTATTTTTGATCGTTTGGAGTAACACTTTTAGAGGGCAACAGAGAACATCATGAATGAGCTTTAAGGAGAGAGGAATGGGAAATCTGACCTCGGAATTTTACAGATATTACAGACACTAACAATATAATTCCCGAGATGGCAGAGAGATTGCCTTCCTCAGGCCTGTTCTCAGGATGAGAGATGAGTTATTAAATTTATTTCATTTTAAGATTTTTGCTCCCTTCCCTGCCATGGCAAGTTTTACTTACCAGAGCTAAAGATTTGCATAAGATTTGCAGAGTTTAGGAGCAGACAGCAGGAATGCCTGTCTCCCCTTCTGTTGCTTCTGGCAATTTCAAGTCATCTTTGCTCTCCTCTGAACTGTGCCAACAGATGCATACTGCGAATCTCTGCTCAGGGACCTGTCCACACACTGATTGTAAGTGTAATCTTTTAGGAAGAGCTTCTCAAGCCTGTTATAGGAAATCATTTGAAGCTGCTTGACTTACTGCCAGCACAGTTCTATCTGCATGCCTTAAAACTATTTTTCTAACTATCAGTAGCCTGTTAGCATTAAGAAGAGACTCCTTCCTCCTTTCCACTTAATAATCATTATGAAGTTTGTAGTGAAATAATCACTGAGTTACCAAGTCTATACGATGGTTGCTGTGTTCTTAAGTAAAAGCAAATAGACAGTAACTTCCCCAAACATCATCACTTGTCAGGTGTCAATGGGCTTTTTTTCATCTCTGCAAAATATCACCCTAAAGAGTTGCATTTGAATTTTAGACAAAAATCATGAGTCCTTTATGGTGGTGGAATTTCAGAACACCTAAATGTTCATGTTCAACATCTGCTCAAAAATCCAGTAAGATCTCCTTTCCTTTGTAAGATCTAACACCACATTTTTGGCAAGTTAAAACAGCGGGCTAAAGGTAAAGAATGGAACTACAGATCTAAATTTAAAACACAGATATGATTCTATTGAATTTACAAGCTTTTTCAAAAAGAGTGAACACAGTGAACAGATGCATATCACTGTCTGGCCACAGGAGAACCTTAAACTCACCAGGGCTAGGTGCCAGTCTTGTGCAACATATCTGGAAAAGATGCTGAGGACCCAGGGCTCAAGATGGTCATATTCCAGTATCCCCTTTGAGCTGTGCAAGGCATTTGTCCCTTCCCTGGGGAGTGCTGGGTCATTACAACCTCCCACATAAGGCAGCAGAGTTTAATGCATCAAGGCATATTATTACTACCAAAGCAGTGACAAAACGCTGAAAAACCAACAAGGTTTTTAATGCAGGGAAACTGTTGCTGTTCTGTGGCCTTTACTCCACAGCTTGCAGTGAGAAGGAAACCCTGTTGATTTCAAAAGGATTAAAAAACCCTAAATTTGCCGAAATTACCTAGGAGCCTTCCTGCGCAGGAATTTGATCATTCTGGCTACTGCTTGGATGTTTTTCAGGTTTAATGTGCTTTACATGGAAATAGGCTTTAGCAACAATTTAACAAATCAATGCTGACAGACTTTAATCTTTAATCCTGTCATATATGTTTTCAATCATATCATCTGTTTTCCTCATGTGTCATGTTGATGTGTATGTTTTATTTAAGAGCTTAATAGATAATAGTGCTACAAAGGAATATTTTGGCAGGATTTTAGCCAGCTCACCAGGGGTTATTGAAAGTATATAAAGGGACAAAGAATATTGCTAAGCTGAAACACTAAGATAGTCACAATATGATTTTTTGTTTTTTAGTACTAGCAGACTAGTCTTGTTAGTGATTGAAAAAAATAATCCCTGAAGTGGTTTAACTGATTGCACATAAAATAGCTTATTCTGAGAGAAAGTTATCATGTGCAACAGAAAACTGAACAGTGGTGAGATTACAGTAGGAAAAAGGCTTGCAAAGGCTTGATTTTCCATTTATGCACAAAAGACTCATTAGAGCAATCTTAAAAGACTGTTAAGTACAAAGCAGCTTAAAATTTTAGGAGAAAACCCCTCTTTGATGTGCTGGGACAATGAACAGTAAGTTTGAGCAGAAATAACCTGTAACTGAATAAAAACTAGGACTTAGTATTTTCTCTGATTATTTATAAATTTTATGAGGAATCTTCAAGAAAACACTTAATGAGTTTGTTTTTAATCTCCCCTCTCTTTTTTGAATACTAGCTATTTTGAAACTGAGTTGATGGGAAAAAAAAACCCCAACAACCGAAAACTGTGATGAAAGTTTGTACGCAATACATTTTACCAGATAAAGCCACTATTTAATTATAGAGTTATAGATTTTAATACAGCATTATTGCAAGTATAAGCAACAAAAGCAGGCTGCCCTG
Organism: Xenops minutus; assembly: GCA_035221455.1. Classification (NCBI taxonomy): domain Eukaryota; kingdom Metazoa; phylum Chordata; class Aves; order Passeriformes; family Furnariidae; genus Xenops; species Xenops minutus. The sequence goes on along the minus strand of JAWWEE010000105.1, from coordinate 24,401,174 downwards.
TGTATATGCAGAAAATATTTTAAGAATTGATTACAAAAAATACAGGTACTTTAGTCTTCTGAGTACATGCCTTTTATTTGGCTTGAACTTAACACTCAATTAAGTTCTCTTGAAGGCTAACTGATAGATTTGCTTTTCTTATTATATGTTATTTACCCACTAATAAGGTATAAAAATAAGTCACTGCAAGGAGAGAGAGAGGGAGACTTGATCTGAAAGTGGAAACATAGTATGTAACATCCAGATCTCCCAAGCTAGAGGTTTCACCAAAGCACACACTTTTATGTGATTCACCAATACTATCAAAATCCACGTACACAGACAAAAAGGAGTGACAAGAGAGGAAAAAAGGAAAATGTTTCCCTGATTGCTAAAAAGTAAGTAGAGGAAAGAAAAAAATAAGGGACATCCTTCTTCATTATCTTCATCCTAGCCAGGGAAAAGAAGGATGGATGCAAAATGGGAAAATGGCAGTACAAACTGTAACAGTGGCATTAACATGTATGCCACTGCCTTGATCTTGCTTTGTCATTTTTGCATCAATGACATTTCTTTTATCTCTTCAAATCCATTCTACAATAAAACGCTTCTTTAATCCATCCTATGACAGTATTACTGATATATAGCATTTCTTCTGCTAGGGACTACCAGAGTAAAACAATGGATTGATCACATTTCATAGATTTTTACTTGTACAACTATTCCCCAAAGTTATACAGAACCACTGAATCAGTGCTGCTTCGTAAAGAAAATTTCTACTGTATCACAATAATCAGGACCTAACTTCCCTAAAGGTCAACCCAGAGATAACGTGTCTAACATGTGACAAAATGGAGAAGTCACACTTCCAACATTATCAGTGCATCAGGAGGAAAATACAAGTGAAAAAGCTTTAAATTATGTAAATTCAAATTTCTTTTTCATTTAAGTGCTTAATGTCAGATACAGGCAGCCCTACCAGAGAAATCTCATAAAATGTAATAAAATAGTCTGTTGGAATTGTTCAATATTCCTGGCGGCAACTTTCTATCAAGATGCAATTTTTGTTTTAAGCATTACTTGAGATCTCAACTAGCTAGCATTTTAAATACATTCAGACTTCATCAGTGTGTCCATTACAATGATCTTGCTGTTTGATTTTACTGGGGAAAGTCTTAGGTATTTCCTCATCATATGTAAAAAGAATTTAAGTGAACTTACCCATTAATCTTTTTTCCTTGATTTTTTTTTCAATATAAAGGAAGTTTTCAAAAGCTTAATTTTTAAGAAAACATCTAATTCTTAAGAGCAAACTGGTTTGAAATTCAAAAGTCTTTCCAGCAAAAAGTGCTAACATAAACTATAAGTTTTATAAGCCCTTTATGAAGAAAGACCACTTGTTTACAGAACTTTAATTGTTACTAGTGAAAAAAAGGTCTGAATTTATGTGAATAAATATTTCTATAATTAATTCATGTTCATTTAAATTTGCTACTGCTGGAATTACAGGGTACCTTATGAGTTTACATCAACTGACTGTTACTGTTTCTTCCAATTTTAGCTTAAAACTAAGGAGAATGAATGAGCAAAATTAAATTAATAGAAAAAGAAATGAAATTTCAGTGTGTGAAACTTTTACAAAGAAGTTAGTTTACAGAGTCTATAATTACATCAGTTAGAGGAGAATATTGTCTTTCTAACAGTCCACTGTCTTAATAATAACAACAGATGTGTTAGGGAAGCTAAAGCTTAGTTTTGAAATGACAGTTGGATTATCACTTTTGAATCATTATGTTTCAACAGACCCTGTTAGGGTCCTTGCATTTACTAGTAATATTTTCAAATCTCCAATCTCACACCAGTTTAGTTTCAGACCTGCTGGTATGAGAAGGCATCAATACTGGGCTTTTTCTTTGCTCAGACTGTTGGTGGAAAAGATAAACAGATGAATGAGAAAAAGATTAACTCCCATTCCCTCGTGTGTTAAAAAAGTGAGCACAGTCTGAAATCTTAAGATCTGCGGCTACATACACAACAGTTACTAAATAATCTTTGAGCAACAATTTTATCTTCTGTTTCTGCCTTCCACTGGTTTCAAGTTGAGATATTTTCAAGTCTCATTTGATGCACTGGGACTTGAAAATCTTTAAGAACATATCAAAATCCCCTTACAGTATTTCTTCTGTATTTGGCAAGAAGATGATCTTGCCTATTACCTTAGCATTTGGTTACCTTGACATTTTTGCTACAATGTAGCTTAGGTGGAGTTACATTTAATGTAAAAGAAAAAAATCAATAATGCAGAGCATTGTGGTAAATGGGAGGACAAAGACCTATGACTTTGTGTACCCAATGATGAAAAATAAAAATCATCTGTATTTAGTGGCAATACCTATAAAGTTCTGAATATAATTCTGTAAGCCCCTGTTTGGGATGCAGATCAGATAGACTGGTTTAGGTTGGTTCCTAAAGAACTAATTTGCATGAATTATCCAATGCAAAAATTGATGTCTGCCTACTCCATCTGCATGTCCATTTTAGTTTAGCAGTATGGTTCTATACACAGCTGTTCATAACCAGTCAGTTCACTGACCTACAGCCCTAGGCATTCCAGGTGGATCAGGCCTCAGATTTAAACAAACAAATAAAAATGAACAAAATATCCCCAAACTCAATGAACAAACCGCCCCCAAACACAAGTGTTCTAGATAATGTTACACTTTGGCATTGGTGGCCTACCATTTCCTGTAGGGTTCCAGTTTTTGTAGGCATATTTGCCCAGCACTATGACTAGTAGCAATCTATAATTCAAAGAAACAATCATTGAGTGAGTTCTTAGCAATTATCAGTTTAAACTCTCACTAGATCCTCAGGTTAATTGCTGATATCCAATACCACATGCGCAGGATAAGAATAGTGTGGCTTTGTGTTTGTTGTCTGTGAAAGTCTAAGTGTTAATTTTGTAATATCTGTGAATAAACATCCACTGAAGCCTTTGCACAAAGCATAAGTACTGCATTTTGTTTCTTTTGACAGGATAATTGAAGCTATCTGCATAGGGTGGTTCACTGCAGAATGCATTGTGAGGTTCATCGTCTCCAAAAACAAGTGTGAGTTTGTCAGAAGACCTCTCAACATCATTGATTTGCTGGCAATTACTCCTTACTACATCTCTGTTCTAATGACAGTTTTCACAGGGGAAAATTCACAGCTTCAGAGGGCTGGAGTCACCTTGAGGGTCTTAAGAATGATGAGGATTTTTTGGGTGATTAAACTAGCTCGTCATTTCATTGGCCTTCAAACACTTGGTCTGACTCTGAAGCGTTGTTACAGAGAGATGGTGATGCTACTTGTCTTTATCTGTGTTGCTATGGCAATTTTCAGTGCACTTTCCCAGCTTCTTGAAAATGGGCTGGACTTGGGAACAAAGAATAAGGATTATGCCAGCATTCCTGCTGCTTGTTGGTGGGTGATCATCTCAATGACCACAGTTGGTTATGGTGACATGTGTCCCATCACTGTACCAGGAAGAATCCTTGGAGGAATTTGTGTGGTTAGTGGCATCGTTTTATTAGCCTTGCCGATCACTTTCATTTATCACAGCTTTGTGCAATGTTACCATGAGCTCAAGTTCCGATCTGCTAGGTACAGTAGAAGCCTCTCTGCTGAATTCTTAAATTGACCAAACTTCCATTCTGTTATAGTTAATTGCTAAGCTTTGTCTTAGAAGAGAATGGTGGAAAGTCCCTTCGCGTGTCCTCCTTGACTGGATGGTCCTGTGGAACAACATTCTCGCCAGCCTGGAGAAAGCCCGTCACCATTCAGACAGGAAGGATGGCCATCTGCCTTGGGCACCTTGCAAGGAGAGGGAGTGATGTTTCAAATTTGAGAGAACAAAATTAACAAAAGAGGATTCAGAAGTCCTCAACCAGACCGGTTTGGTCTTCAGTTTGCCTTCCCACACAAAAGCAGAACAAAAAAATGGGCTTAGCACTGAGATTTGTCATTCCTGTAATTATATCCTAAACCATTTTAAGCAACGTGTAGCAGAAGTTGTTCAAAGATTTCAATACCTAAATGCTCCATAGAGGCATTGATAACTTCTTACCTGAAGTATCTCCACTTTTAACTCAGATAAACAAGTTATATATTGGAGAATCACTGCTACTTTTGAGCTTTGCAACAAAGTAGAGCTGGTTCTGTAACTCAGGAAAGATGAAGAATATAGGTCTGCAGGACAAAAAACCTTGAGGCCTGATTCTGATCTTTGATGAAGCACACAAATCTTCTGTAAACCCATTGCTCTGAATTTGATAATTCACAAAGAAGCGCAAGAAATGCACCTCCAAATGTTGTAGCAAGGACTTCCTTAGTCACAATTAATTTCTTCTCTGGAACCAAATCATAAGTAAAAACAAGTGTTGTACTATACAAAGATCAGCATAAGCAATCAGTGATTGATACATATATTTTCTGGTAGCTTAGTGGGGGAGCTCTCCAAATTTTACATATGTTCAATTCAACTACATCCATGTGAAATAACATACTCATAAACACAAATTTCCCCCTCCCTCCATTTAATTAAACATTGATACCATAGTGAGAGTTCTCTAAGACAAATTATAAGATTCCATCACTTGAGCAAACACAGGGAAACAAGAGTAGCTGCTCCCTTTCAGATGACACTCTTTATCATCTTTAAATTCTGCAGTCCTTACTGAAGGATATGCTTTAATGGAAGATTTAAAAACAGCTGTAAAAAGCCCAGAGCATACCAAAGAAAGTAAAATACAGACATGTGAGTTGCACTTGGCAAAATGGTGTATTCTCCAATGTAACTAGAAAATGAAAATGAATCAAGTAAGGTTCTGACATATTGCTCACTACATTTCTTGTGTAGTACTGCTTAATAGCATCATTCAGTGTATTTCTGAAAGGCTGCTACCTAGAAATCTGCAGTTAGATACTAAAACACATTAAGGTACAGCTTTACAAATTTGGGTACCAATAAACATCAACAGGGAGCTTTCGTACGAACATGGAAGTTCAGAGTCATCAGCATAGCTGAATTTGGTGTGCTTGCCTGAAAATACCGCATTTACTGTTACTGTGCTGTAGAGGCATCTTTTATACACCCAATTGTTAAAAGCTTTAGAAGTAAAATGAGTACCACCTAGAAAATGCATCTCTGGAATTGCTCAAACAGAACTGCCACATTGGTCAATAACGAGTACACCGAAGGCTCTACTGTGAGACTTGAAAAAATTCATTATCATTTTAAGTGGTCTTAGTCTTAAGTAGTCTTAAAGAATTAAATTGCAAACACAATTTTTCTGAAGACCTGAAGAGAATTTTAGTAGCCTTCCTACAGACAAGCTTGACTTTCCCACCAAGACTACATTATTAAAAACTGTTACAGCCATACTTCTGTTTCTTGACACTGATGTGTTCTGGTGTTCAGAAGATTAGCTCTGTAGTTCCCTATACTACTCTGTTTATGCCTTTTATGTCAGAATCATGTTGCTCAGAAATCAGCATTCCACAGAGAGGTGAATATGAGATCAGCAGAAATTCTTTCTTAGGTGAGATTCACAGCTGATGTTAGTTAGGCAAGTTGTGACTTCAGAGACACTTAGATGTTCTACACCAGCAGAGATGCTGGCTCTGTATTCCTGCATGTGTACCTATATATATCCTGCATATATTATATATTATAGTCAGTTGAATTTTTTTTCTCAAAAAAATTTCCTCCTTGACAAAATTGAAATTTCAGACTTTAATCCAAACATAGCTGTTGAAGGAAATAACATTTTCATCTTCTAATTAAAAGTTATTTTGACAGTATCAAAACCATTTTCAAGGAGAAAATTGCAATTTTTTTTTTTTTTTTTTTTTTTTTTTTTTTTTTTTTTTTTTTGGTATTCTGCTCCATTTTTTTCCGCATTAAAACAGGTTAAAAACCCCACATAAGCACTTAGCCCTACAGATTTCCATGTGCTGTTTTTTAATGCTTGGGAAAAATAGTAGTTTTCATAAAACTCCTTAGAACTTGCTATGTCTTTTGTCCATGTATTGTCCTTAATCAAAACTATACTCTGAGATACAGCCCTGTCATGAACCGAATGTTTTAAGGTTGCTCAAAAAACCCTCCTACGCAAAACTCCCAAACCATCATCATGATGACAATAGTTTGAAGTCCATACAGAACGTGAAATAAAGTATGTTGCAATCTTGATTTCAAGGAAAAAAATGTATTGCAACACTATTAATCTTTAGATGCTTGTGCAAAGGAAAAAAAAATAAATTATTGCACATAATTACTTGTGAATACCAATTTGCACCATGAATCATTTTGTATAAGCTATTAAGCACAGGAAGTTTTCAACAATCCAGACTATATGTGGCATAAAAACAAAATGTTTGATCCTTTATAAAGTGCGTTTCAGCTAAAGAATCCTTTCCCAGTGTAAAAAGGTAATCTAATGAAAATAATTGTGTAAAGAAATAGGTCTGTGAAGATTATCTTAAGTTGTACTTTGTGGGTTTTTAATTTTTATATGGAAAAGTGTGAACAAAATGACATAATGTATTTTTTGAGTTGTAATAAAATATTTTGAAACTGTTCTATATAAGCCCACTAGGGAGAGATACTGGGATGGAGCTTTTTGTTGGGTTGGTTTTTGCCTTTCCATTTTTATTGTTGTATTGTTATCAGTGACTTATCAGGTTATCAGACTTCAGTTTCCTTACAAATGAAGTTGAAATAAAATAATCTCAATGGTAGCCTTGAAACAGAATTCTAGGCTAAATAAGGTCCTGACCTCTAGTAATATATGTAATTTATTTTCAATGGACCAGGTTTTTTCAGTGAAACTTTACAAAAAATGAATTATATGTGTAGTCAAAAGCATAAAAAGCTGAAACTTTAACTAAAATTTTACTTGAGACTGTATTTTACACAGATATGGGGTGCAGCACTATTTCAAAGTCCAGCATTTCAAAGCCAAGGGAAGGCAAGCTGGTTCATCTTTAATTATTGCCACTTTGAATTCTATACAATAAAAGATTTCATGGGCAGTACCTCTCTCTATCGGAAACATTCACAGTTGGAACAAATTAGATGAAATACAAATAGGATAAAATTGGGGATAAATGAAGACAGCTTATACAATTGTGACTCAGCATTTTGGTTCATCTAAAATGAAAATGAATATCACCAAGTTTTGAACTGCCATTGTATGGTTTGATGACAATAAAGGTTAAGCATACATTATATACAAGGTTCAAACCTTAGGACTGATTTATTTGGAACTGTATATTGGCTGTAATCCTTCAAGGTACTGTGTGTCACTTAAAGCACTTGATCATTAATGAAATCACTGGAATGGAAACCTGTCTAGGGTATTTTCCTTCCATAGTTCTACATGAAGCATCTTCCCAGATATCACAAAGAATGGAAAATTATCATTTTCCTTAATGTAAGACTTGGAAACTATACTGTCTGGATGAGTACTGACAAAAAGGAAAAAAAAAGGTTTGATTGACTGATGATTCTAAATAGTCTTATCAGCATAAGGAAGAGCCATTTAAAAATGTGATATTCATTCTTACTATACAATGGCTTATACTGCTGTGCATACCAGAAAGTTTGAGAAAGATAAAAATCCTGTTAATGTAAGATTCATATCTTAATGCCCATGTATTTAAAGGAAAAGGCACTTGGTTTTCACATGTATGCAATTTGTGCCCATAAAGGATTTGTTATTCAGATTCCAAAATAAACCTGAGGTCCTTGTGGGTTCAAAACACTTGTTTCTTCCCCTTTGGGTAACAACTACAAAAATCCTACCAGATCTGAATCTCTGCCAAGAAGTGGTCATATGCACACACCAGCCAGCTAAATTCAGCAGCCAAACCAGCCAGTTTCCTGGGAACCAGCGTAACGAACAAGGTCGGCTGTGCTCTGAATTTTATCTCACCTAAGAGTTTCCGGATTAAACTGATGATTAAAGTTCGATCATTTGAAGTACCTTAAAATTTTTAGAATTATTATTTCAAATGAGCTTCTGAGAAAACATTTGCTGGAAAATTAAAAAGCCTATGCATAGCAAAAATGATACCACTTTATAAACAAAACAAAAAATTCATTATGGTTTTCAAAAAAGAAAGCTGGCTCGCATTTTCTGTTCCTTGTTTGTAAAAGCAAACATGCAGGTCAGGATGTGTGATGCCTTAAACTTGCTACGTAAAACAGATCCTTGTTTAAAATATGGAGACTTAGTGAGAAAGATTTTCCAGCTTTGCTAGAGCTGTAACAGTTTATAGTAGCTGAAGAGCTGCCTCAGCCCACATGGACGAAACAACAAAATGCTGGTTTCATGGTAGAAATCTAATATGATGTATGGCCTGGGAAGTGCAACACAAATTAGGGAGTATCTTTTGCAGATGACAGCATAGGTTAAGCATCAAGAAGGCTGCACAGTGAGCAACCAAGACTGACAATCTGATTGACAACAAATTTTAAGAGCCACAGAAGAGGAAGAATATAAATCTTTGGTCAAATTAATAAAATGTGAATGTTTGCAACTACACATTTTAGAGTCTTTTATTCTTTATACATGCAAATGTTTATAATTTTGGAGAACATTAATTTTATATATTGTTTGCTTAACTGTAAAGAAAAATGTATGCTATAATTTTAAGAGAGAATAAATGTGGGGGGTTTTATGTGAATACAGAATTAGAGAGATAAAATCACATAATAAAATCTGCTGGTCTTGTTGCTATATTTCACAGCCTAGTGGTAAAAACACAAATGTTTATAAAATGTGTTCTTTTTAAGAAGTGAATTCTGTGGCTATTTGTATTGGTGCCGTACCTCAGAAAAAACTTTTTCCTTTAATAATTTTTGGCTACTGAGAAGTCTGCCATTTAGAACCTAGGATTTTTAATCAAAATAAAATTTGAATATTTGATCCAGAAATTAGTCTGAAACAAAAAATAAAGTTAAACCTACACAGGGTGATTTTTCAGCAACTGTATATCTATCATAATTATGGACTGCAGAACTGTCAAAACTAAATGAAAAAGCAGCCCTATAACACATATATTATTCCTGAGGGATTGTTTATAAAAACAAGTCTAGAAAAAATGGATGGCATTTGTCTTCTAGTTCACTGAAAATTAGTTATATTTAAAAAAAAAACAACAAAACCCAGAGCAAAAAAACCAACCAACCAAACCCACCCTCACTTCCCCCAAATCAACATGGTATTTGTTCTGGAATGTCAACACAACCAGACATTTCACCAGTGCAATCCTTCCATTGTAGTGAATGGATCTGAGATACTCTCTTGATTCGTAAAATGCAGCCATTTCAAAAGTACTTCCAAAAATATTCATAACTAATGATCTTGTAAAAAAAAAAAGTTTGAATATTTTAAGAGATCACTGAATTATGAACTATTTTGACACCAACCTGCTGCATTATTATGGAAGTGAACAGACTTTTCATTTAGAAACCATGAGCATTTTTACTTCTCATATGTTATTTATTAGCTTTAAAGGCTTTACATAAAATCAATCAGAGAAGAAATGAAGCAGATGTCCACATAGTCATAGAAGTATGTTTTAGAAGTGTTTTTTTCCTAAAACAACTTCTAAAATAGTTGGAAGCAGAAGGGGTTTTTTTAATGTTTTAACAGTTACTATTTTACAGACATGCTCAGAACTTGCACCTCTGATCAATCTGAGATGCAAATGTAAATACATAGAACCCCCCAAAATAAGATTGCTTCTTGCTGCCTTGGGGAACATTTTAGATGTTTGTTTGCCATAAAAATTTAAAAAATAAAACAGTAAAGAATTTCATCAAAATCTAGGAAATCTAAAAGTTCAATAAGTGCATTCTTTCCCATGTACGCCAGAAATCCTTCACATCTGGTTTTATATTTCTTTGCACTGCTCTTTTACAAATATTTAAATAGCAACTAGGAACCACAGTGAGACCAGGTTTCCATTGTAGTAAGGACTCTGCAGTCACTAATCAAAATACTGCTCCCAAAAACAGTATAATCCAAGACTGACACACAAATAAAAAACTGGATGCAGAAAACAGTGCAAGCAAGTAACGTGGCACTTCTCTGTAGCATGAGTGCAGCTTACCTATTGAGTGATATACTGTTAAGTACTAAATGTTCAAATACAATTTTATTTCCTCAATTTAGAGAGCCTTCCAGAGAATGAAGCACTTGGAAGACAGTCTTTTCTACATAAAAGGCCTGATAAAGGCCTTATCAGCTGCACTGGCTGTGCCAAGACAGCACAGTGTCTAACCATGACTTTTGTCATTAGGGTTTAATATTTGAACTTGATGCCACTTGATGGGATGCTATGAATGAGTAAAATTGGTGCCATTTAATTAGATTGGCATCTGGAATCCTTGATACTAGATAAGGATGCTATTATACAGATGCCATTAAAGACTAAAAGAGGAAAACAATTCAAACAATGTATTCACTAAATATAGTCATTCAGAGGCCCACTGAAAAGAAAAGCCTCACTAAAAAAATTACTTCAATTTAAAAAAAAAAAAAATCTATAAGTGTGGATTCCTGCCAGAGATTCTTGCTTATAGGCCTCAAATTTATATGGATTCCTTGAGTGGCTTTACCTGCTAGGTTCTCTGATACAAATTCAGCCTATAGGTCATAGCAGCTTTTTGGTCTCCACTGACTCAAGAGGATTAAAAACCAGATACGTTGGGAAAGAAAAATCTTCTTCAAGGGAGCCAGGCAACCAGCAGGGAATAAAACCTTGCTAAGATGAATTTTGTTTTGTTTTAGAAAATCTATTTGTCATCTGCCTTATTGAAGACAAAGTCTTTAATGTAAATGCCAGGTTGCCCTCAACACAAGACCAGGGACCATGAAACTCATCTGCTTCCCTCGTTATAGCACACTCCACCTTCAGCATCTCTATCTTGTTCTCTTAGACCATTCCCTTTCACCTGATCCTCACTCAAGAAGCATTAAGGTTAAACATTAACATCCATGAACTGAAGCTGCTGTTACCTTTGCCTTCTCTTCATATGGACTGTCCCATTCACATTTGAAATGCAGTTCAGATCAGATAGCTTAGAATAAATATCCATACATTTCTCTGTGTCAGTGTAGCATAAGAAGCTCTCTCCTCCCCCACAATCAATGTCACATACAATGGGAAGAAATAGTCATGCAAAGCAAAGCTTTTCCAAAGCAATACAAAATAGCCTAAATCATCTCCATTCCATCCTTGATCTACAGTCTTATCCTGGTGCTTCACAAGCCACAGGCCATTCAAATCCGTTCAACAACCCTGCAGTAAAGATCACCTATCCGCCTTTGGCCACCTGCTTCTGCCAACAGGTATGAACTTGACAGCTGAATTGCCCATGGGATATCAGAGTTCCAGATTTTTACTTTACTTTTTGGTTGATTACTCTAAACTTCTGTTTCTACCAAGAAGCTGTAAAACAAAGCGGCAAGGCTTGGACAGTACAATTCCACTGGCTGGTCCACTGGCACCAGCATATAGTAGAGTCATGCTAGAATCAACTACCAGTCTTTGAAACTGGTAGGGTTTCACTGTTGTATTAAAGAAACCAGATTAAGATATATAAGAGGAATTACTACATTTATGTTCCCTGCTTTGGGGATTTATCCCTACTTAAAATTCAGGATTGTTACATGAACTAAAGGAACACTGCAGGGAGCAGGTGGAAGATTAATTAGTGAAAAAAGGAAATGAGGCAGAGATAGGGAGAGGTTAAAAATACTAAATCAAACAATGTAAAAGGCTCTGTGTAATGAAGTCCTTCCTAAGTGACTCACCAAACACTAAGGAGGTGCAGTGAAGATGGAAAAAAAGATGGAAAACTCTCAGACAGTAGACTTGAAAGGACTTGCTATGTTTTTCAGCCCTCTTCCCCCTCACTGCTGCTGTCCTGCCATATCTGTCTCTGCTTTCTTCCTTTGCCAGACTTTCCGACCAACTTCTTTCCCCTTTGGTTTTTACCCTTTTCCTAGCTGCCCCATTTTCTTTCTGCTGCTAGCCAAACCGGCCGTCTTCTGCACTGGCACCAAGTATTTGTAAAATCACAGTGCCAGCCCATTGTCTGCTATCCCATCCTGACCATTCTTTGCTCTATTACCACCATTTCTATAGGTACATGTTTATTTAAAATCAAGGGTCCTGTCCCTGGAGGACCTGTGCTACAAAGTGTTTCCCCAGTCCACTCATCCATAGTAAGTGTAACCTGACTAATACCTGCCTACTTTGCTAAAAAGAAAAGCTTTCACCCGTTTCTTTGGATTACACACCGTGACAACAACTTGTATTGCCAACATTTATGGTTTACTACTTCCCTCTAAATGTTTTCCAAATGTGTCTGCTTGCAGACACAGTCTCTCAGATCAGGAGAATAAAGGAGACTGGCACTGTTTTGTGCCACTCAGCAGTTTCTTCCCTTTCTGCTGAGTGCTAATGACTACCAAAAAGCATAAGGCATCCACTCTAGAGGGAACCAGGGTCTGAATTCTGCAGGCTACAACTCAAAATACACACGAACAGGGGGTTTTGACTTAAAACCTCCCCAAAAGTCACATTCTTTCCTTTCAGAGATCTCCTGAATCAAAAGATATTCAGTTCAAATGTTACAGTTCAGAGGGAAAATTGGTTAAGTTCATTGTAGAACTGCAGTTATTTACCAGTAGTTATCAACAATCCATAAACTCTATACTAGGGGTTTTTTTCCTCCTTATCTATGCAATGTGCAAATCATATTTTATGGTTTCTTTATTTTTATTTTTTTTAATCAGTTTTAAGAAAGTTTTTTAAACATTAAGGTTGCAATCACCTAAAAATGACCAAAAGGGAACACATATAGATATTGTCCCAAAGTTCAAACTGGTTGATATGTGAATCAATGTCAGCTCTTAGATTACATTGAAAGTATATGGACCTTAAGTAAAATGCTTTTAATAGTATTTGGAGAATGTTTGCCATGTCTCTACTCATTAAACTTTCCTGTAAGGTAAGCATGTAGATCTAACTACTTACTGATTTTTTTTTCCCTGAAGCTCTACAAATATGGTGCTATTAACTCAATAACCTGGTGAAAGCAAAGGAAGAACATACAGTAACTTTATATTATGTTAGGGTAATCTCTACAGAACACTGCAAATGTTTAGCAAGTGCTAAGAAGCTTGAGTTTGTAGTTTCAAATTATAATAACTTGACACTGTCTGTTTGGTGGCAACTGGCTCTGGGACAAGCCACTTAATGGAGTCAAAGCAATGCCTCTAGCAATTCTGAGGATGCATAGAAGCATTTCCACTCTTTGAGCAGTAAGCAACAAACACTGTAGCCTAAAGGAGACGGGAAATCCTTAAGGAAACCATAATCGCATCAGATCCACACTGCAAAATCTAAAAAGAGAATTATAACAGGAAGGGGAAACAATCAAGAGTATGTAAATGAAAAAGCAAGTAAAATCATAGTGCCAAATCTGTTTCCACACCTCCTCACCATTCCTTTTCAGTTCCCTCAGGCTGCAGAATAGGATACAGAACTCTCTAAATGAACATGCCTGCCCCACCAATGGTACTGCAAGCTCTGATACTCCCTGTGAAAGCAGAACTCAGAGTTTCCCTTTTAAAAAGCCTAGGCTGCTACATATCGAGCCAAATGAAACTCGCCGTTAGCAATTGCCATCACAGAACCTACGCAAGACAAGGGAGCCAGATATGGTTCAGCAAAATTTACTGTGAAAAATCTTTAGGAGGGAGGATGTTGTCAAAAGACACATTTTCAACAAAATTTTACGCAGACTATGTGTGGTCAGCAACTGCTTCATCCACATACGCAGACCTGCATGGACACAGGTCACCTCTTCCTTGTGAGAAAACTACAAAGAGAGATGAAAGCATAGCCCAAAGAACCCCAGTCTAACTTTAAGCTCTGTAAGGCTGTGTGTGCTTTGCCAAAGAAAAGTTCCTGCACAATGCAGAGGCAGATGTTGCAGGCAGCACTTACTTGGAGGACTCCCTATTTCTGCAACTATCCAACCTTTTAAAGTGTGCAAGGACTTGGCTCAGGAACAGTTCCTTTCAGCTTTCCCTGCTGTTACTCTACTCACTCCAGCACACTTCAGTCCTCTTCCCAGCAGAGCTGCTATTGAGTTTTCCTCTTCTCCCTAGGGACTTGATCAGTGTTCTCCCACACTGTTACCTAATCTGCTGAACTTCTTTCTCTTATGCAGGGAAATGCTGTGCTAAGGTTCATCTGCTTTTATTCCAGAGTATCCCTACTCTGATGGCAGTAAGAAAGCACAGACAGGTGTACAACAGCAAAGAGAGTATTTAGAAAGGAAAACATGTCACTGATAATGTGGCAAGGCAAAGGGGAAACACATCAAAAAAACCTTCACAACCTCCTCAAACAGGCCTGAGTTACACTACTATCTGAAGAGACTAAACCATAAAAGTAACGTGCTTACAGAATGTCAGTGAGACTATACAATGCTGCAGGAAAGATAATTAGGAGTCTGTCAGCTGAAAGATATCATAGACTAATGGTTCCTGCTGTTAGCAGAATACAGTTCTAAAAAAAAAAAAAAAAAAAAGTCAAAACTGTGCATTATTTTCAATAGTGCTGGAGACACTGATCTCATGGAGAAATCTATTTTTATGTTACCTCTGATGTGCTAAATTATTCATAAAACAATAATGTTTTCTACAAGAAACATTTCTCAAGTAACCAGTAATCTGACATTAGTATAACTAAATTTGAATATGGCTTTTTGTTTGTTTGTTAATAGTCAAATAGAAACTCCTTAGAATACAGCCTGCTGAGAAATAACCTAAGCCAAGATGGACCTTCTGTCCAAGCATAGTGATAGTTTAGCCACCTCTGAATGGCTTTATCACATGGCAGTTCTTGGAAGAAGGGCTTATAGGTAATAGCTGTGAATGGGATTCTAGGCAGGTATTAGAATCTAGAAAATTCACTCTTACATCTCACATTCCACAATTTGCTAGGCTGTACCTACTGTTGGAAGCAGTGGACACAAGAGAAGTGATGTGCAGAATGAAATAGCTGATGCTGAGGACCTGACACATTACACATATTGGAGGAGTTGCTTCAGACAAGTTCTGGTTTAGTCCTGTTGACTGTACACTTGTTGGCAAATGAAGCACATTATGTTTGTTACTAAAGTGCATTTTATACTCAACCAGAAAGTTCAGATTCATCCAAAATGATATCCTGTGAGCTCCAAGCCTGCTCAGTGATTGACCAAGCCTAGGTATGACTTCAAGGTTTACTTCAAAACCGTATTTCTATTAAAAGCTTCTCAGCTGAGTACATCTGGAGGAAATGTCTCTTTTTGCTCCTTATATTCCAGTTTCTCCTCTCCAACACACTGGACAACTTTAGTTTTACATTTGTGGATCCACAGAACTGCAGACATTTCATTGGCGTTGCAAGTTCAGGCTTTTCTTAGACTATCTTGGCTGAGTGGCCATGGTGAACTGCAAGCTCCTAGTTTCTTGTTCACTCAGTCTAAGAATATTTCCTCTAACATAAGTGCAAGGGATGGGTTTGTGTGTTGGGAGGAGAGGGGGTGTTTATAGTATAATCTTGTCTTATTCAGGAAAGTTTGTTATAACACTGCACTGAGGATGTGCTTATCTCTGGACTCCAGTCTGTGGATTTGCATATGAAAAGGCTGACAAAAAGAAATTAAATACAAGGACAACGCAGATCCTCCCAGTACCTATAACATATCAGAGAAAAATAGACTTTTGCCATGGACTGTTGACTTTGAGAGAAATGCTTACAGTCTAGGGAAGAAGAAAGAAGGGATGGGAGAAGACTTTGGCAGCACTGTGGAAACAGAAAACCTTGAAGATGCATTTTTCCTCTCAATCTTCAGACATACTGTTCTTTTTATTTGGGAGCTTATTTTACTATGCATATAGTATTTAAATGAAAAGTTAAGGAATAATAATGTACTGCCATCATGAGATTTCTCTTCGGGTTGTAAAGGAAAAAATATGTTGCGGCAGAAAGCACACACAGAGAAACTTTGAGCTATGATTATCTCTATCAAAGTCAACAAAGAGGCAAAATATTGAACCTTACAGCACAGCATTTCAAAACTGGAAAGTGTTATAAGCCATGGAGATAGGGCCTGGGGATTAAAGATTACTTTCTCAAGAGCAAAATAAATAGGGCTTTTAGGTAATTATTATTTTACTGACAACCAATATTGATGTCTCAATCAGATGAAAAATTTACCTTTGCTTTTGCAATTCTGAAAATCAAGGGGGAAAAAAAGCAATGACAAGAAAGCTGAAAACTAGTAAAAGCAATTTTTACTGCAGGTTTCTGTAATGCTTCTCACATCTGGAAACTGGAGGATAAAAGAATACTTCATAGTTTACCTGAAATAAACCATTGTTTTCACAATTTCTCTTCTGCATTTATTCAGAGAACAATTATCTGCAGAGAAATGGTCTATAAAAAAACATACCTTACTGCCCCAGAACTGGTTTTCAGTCATTAGTCTCTATAATAATTATATCAAAGTTGTCTGATAAAGTAAATGAAGGAACAGAAAAGTTCTTCATGAGAACCTGGAAAGAATACTATACTCAACACTTCAACACTTCAAAAAAGATTTCTGATCCCCATCACACTACAGTCAACACAGTGCCCTTATTGCCAAAATTTCTATTGCTATTAAGTAACTATTGTTATCAAGTATTTCTCATGTAGAAGCCTTACTTCAAGACAAAGAAGTGCCCAGGAAACAAAAGTGAAATATGGAATTATTTGAAAATTCATAGAGAACACATAAATGGCTGCCTCCTTAATACCATCTCCCACAAAAAAAAGTGCAAGAATTCCCTTACAAGAATGATACACATTAAAACCTTTGATTAAATTTATATTAACGTTGCAGATTTATTACAACTTTAAAATAAAACCCTACAATTTTTATTTTCAGTATTGTTAGGACTATGAAAGAGAAATCTCTTAGTTGACCACAGAAGCCTATTTCCAAGAGTCATCTCTGCTGCATTCAGTATGTATGGGCAATAAAGCACAAATAAATTCAGCCACAGGTTTTAGAAGTAACTACCACCTTAGTCTGCGTATAATTGAATTTATTTCTTTCAGTTGGTAATTCACACGGAACATGTTTACAATATCAGTTTCTTGAATTAATAGAGTTTATGCTGGGTGATCATCACCTAGTTTGGGGACTTGTATATATTATGTATATACACACACACAAAGCAAATATTAAGTAAATCCAATCTAGTACTCTTAAAAATGAGCCCTGCATAAACAAAACATAAGTGCACATGGCAATTTTATGTTCTAAATCCACCCACACAGTTGTTCTCAGCAATTCAAGAAAAGAGTTGCATGGGTAGATTGACAGAATTTGAGTTACAGACATCTGTGCTGAAATAATGATCAGTATATGAAGGTTTTGTTCATTAAGCAACTGATTAAGGTCTTGTTTTTTATCCTCAAAAAGAAAATAAATACAATAATCACAGCAGCAGCAGCAACAACAACAACAAGCAGAATTGCTTCTTTCATTCACTCCCAGAAATCTACTCATCTTGAAACATAATCTTAGTGCTATTCCAGGAACAAGCCATGATAAACAAACTTGCATGTATAAAACCAGTGATGTCAACGATCTGTAAAAAATGGAATAAAATACAGGATCCTATTGTCTTTAGCTGCTGTCAGTACCACACTGCAGCTGAAGATACAAAATCTCTAACAGACCAGATGTTGCAATACCAGTCCTCATGAATTGTTCGTCTTGGTGCCTAAAAGTCAGAGCTCAGCTTAAAGTCCAAAGGAGGAAGGCTTTTCCTTCTGGGACACTTTGTTTCTATTAACTGTACACACTGTTTTCATCTTCAAAGTTGCCCAATCTTTGTTTGAACCCTGCTAGAGTGAGTGGCCTCATTTTGCCCCAGTTACTTCCTATAGCAGTATGTTTTATAGTCCAGTTACCCACTATGTCAGCGAGTCTGATTAAGCAAACCAGTCTTGGCAAAAGTCTAGAGGCTAAAACAAAAGATGAACTAAAAGTCTAAGACAAAAGCAAGTTTCTTCCTTTAAAGGAAAGACTTCATGCTAATTTTTTTTTTTTCATGGAATGTTCCCATGCTCCTGTGGTACACGAACAACAGCAGAAGCTCCACTTGTAACTGTAATTTTATTCATGTCATCCTCCTATGCAGCTCTCTTGCAAGGTAAACAACTCCCCATCTTCAATTTTGTGAGCTAAAACAAGAGGGAGATCACACCTAGGTTTTGTTCCAACAGCTTGCAGCAGCAAAGTTTCACAGCTTACTTTTAAGCATCAAGACTTAAATTGATTAACTGAAAAAGAGGATAAATTTGTACATTTTTCACAGGCTCCTCAGAGCTCCAGGGCACGAACCTTTTCTTTCTGTGACTTTAAGTCAATGTTGAATGACTTTTCAAGAACTTGATTCAAGAACACCAATTTGTTATACAATAGTGTTATCTCTATGCATGACCTGCCACAAAATATGTGCTCCCTGGGTACTGTAGCATGTATTAATATTGGAAAAAAAAGGCACAGGAGCAAGATAGAAAACAACCTTAGTGAGCTTACCAGGTGCACCTATTCCTTCTAGCAAATGCTAAAAGACCCACACACGAGGAGCAATAGTGCATTTGCAGACAAACATGCTCAGGAAAGATTCCAGAAGCTTCATAATACGAGCTAGACCCCACGGATTTCAATAGATCAGGACTGCTACGACACAAACCCAGCCACGATTCACAGCATTCCACTCTAAAAGAATATGCATACCCCATCTTCAGGGTCTTCTGCTCCATTACAGGCAGACTTGACATAAAACATGAATTTTAGTTTATTTTTCTCAGGAATAAATAGAATCCTGATCAGCAAATTCTTTTCTACCATAAATTATGCAGCACATCTTCCAGTTCATTAATACTGCCTAGTCTTGGAAGCTATAGGGATTTCAAAATTCTTCTTCTAACATTTACAAAATATTTCCATAAATTTCCTATTTACTAAGCAAATAACATATCCTCTCCAGTTAAAGTTCCTAACACAGAGTCAGAACATCGACTCAGGGCATCACGTATGGAGCATCCAGCTGGTTCTCTCTAAGAGAGGACAGCACAGACAGAGTCTGAGAGACTGAAATTTCACCAAGAAGAAAACCTGCTTTCAGGGCAACAGGCACAGGTAAGAACTGGTGCAGCAAGGACCTATGCTTCTGATTCATAGCCCTGCTCTCACACAGAAATGGATGTGCAGGGCTCCTAAGGGCTTTCCTGGTTACTGAGCAGTTGTTATCCTGTGTAGGATGTGTCTGCTCACAAGGGGATAAATCCAAGACAACCCAAGGCTCCATTTTGCCACCGCCAAACTCAAATTCCAAAATCTAAGCAGAAGGCGTTACACGGGTGGGTAAAGAAATCATATCACACACATTTTTATATGGGTATTTTACTTTCCAAAACATCTCCTACGAATACATCTTCCTCCAGTTTATAAGCAAAGTACATTTTAATAGTTTTCACTCAGTGCATGACCACAGATATTTTTATAGCAAACATATCTGCCAAACTGTATGTAGAACCCTTAATAGGCAATGATCTAATTGGTGTGGGTCACTAATGACTAAACATTGCCAACAAATAATATTTTTCAGTAAGGTCTCAGTATGTTTAATCTTATCCAAGAGCAGGCAACTCACAGTGTGAACTCCAGTAATGAATTCGCACTGTTAGACTGATAACATCAGGATGTTCTGGATCATTGACAAGATCCCAGCTGGCACCTGCCTGTGGCCCAAGGCAAGCACAGAGTGAGCAAGGAATGCTGCAGGTCTGAGCTGCATGCATGGCAAAGCCCCACCTTGTCCTGCAACCGGGGGGCTGGGCTGCTGACTTCTCATGAATGTTACATTCACAAACAGAAGCAGCATCGTATCACATTCCCCTGGCTCATGATGCTGATTTCATTTAACAAAATCCTTATTTTATACAACAAATTATACATTTCAGATGTATTAAAATGATGGTGGGAGAGAAGGAAACCACTTGTTAGAGCGGAGACACAAAGATTAAGTCCCAGAAAAAAACCCCACTGCAATTCCTGTTGCAAAATGTAGAATACGTAAAATTTTCTTAAGAAAATATGTCCTTTGTTGTTTGATCTTTGCATACTTTCAAGCCTAATCAACAAGAAAGGAGATTTAATCCTGAAACAGATAACAGCTAACAAGCAAGCTCTAAGTGATGTCCAGGTGTTAGAAAGAAAAATTACTTTTTGGGCAAATTGCCTTGTTAAGGTTTGGGGCTTGACATATTTCAATGATCTCAGACCTAGGGGGAGGTTAACAAAGCTTGGGAAGAAGGATGAACCACTGATAGTGGACACAAAGAATGTAGAATTTACAGGCCACTAGGACATTTGGCAGAACTCCCAAGATAAGGAAGAAACCAATAATAGATAACTGACCAACTGTGCTGAATCAGCTCCGAGTGGGTGAAAGGTGATTTTGGCCGGGGGGATCATGACCACCGACTCAAGAAACCCACTGACTCAAGAGATTGAGTATGCAGACTAAGAGGCATAAGAAGAAAATTACAAACTAATAGAACTAATAAGAAAATTACGTAACTTGTACCCAGTGAATATTAGTGCCTCTTTTGTGCTAAAATATATAAATAGTTGAAAGTTTTGACAGTTGGTGTGCTTGATTTGTGGAACACAACCGAGTACCCAGGTTTGCGCGACTCTGAAGTAAATAATCAATGTATCAGAAATAGCGTGGCCAGCAGGAGCAGGGAAGCGATTCTTCCCCAGTACTCAGCACTGGTGAGGCCGCACCTCGAGTGCTGCATCCAGTCCTGGGCCCCTCAGCTCAGGAAGGACACTGAGGTGCTGGAGCGTGTCCAGAGCAGGGCCCCGAGGCAGGGGAAGGGCCTGGAGCACAAGTCCTGTGAGGAGCGGCTGAGGGAACTGGTGCTGTTCAGCCTGCAGAAGAGGCTCAGGGGAGACCTTACTGCTCTCTACAGCTACCTGAGACTATAGCAGGGTGGGGGTCGGTCTCTTCTCCCAGGGAAGCAGCGACAGGACAAGAGGAAAAGGTCCCAAGCTGCACCAGGGGAGGTTCAGTTTGGACATCAGGAGGAATTCCTTCGCAGAAAGACATTGGACTGGGCACTGGAATGGGCTGCCCAGGGAGGCGCTGGAGTGAGTCACCGTCCCTGGAGGTGTTTAAGGAGACTGGACGTGGGACCTGGCGCCGCGGCGGTGCTCGCTCACGGGCTGGACCCGCTGACCTCGGGGGCCTTTTCCAACCTGTGTCACTCCGTGATTCTCGCACTGCCGCACACGAGGCGCCGCACACGCTCCGTGCTCAGAGCGGACCCCAACACAGGTACCTCCCCCGCGCTGTCCCCTGTCCCGTCTGTCCCCGCTGCTCTGTCCCCTCCCTGCTGTCCCCACTGTCCCCTCTCCCCCTCACACGCGGGCAGGGCCGGCTCGCGCCCGACCCGCGCGCCCCCCCCGTCCCCGCGACAGGTGCGTGGCCCCACCCCCTCGCCCCACGCACGCTCCCGGGGGCGGGTCCCGGCCTCTCGCCGGCGCTGATTGGCTGGCTCAACCCCCGCCCCCGCCCCTCCCTCGGCCGGCTCGCCCCGTGCCCCCGCCCCCTTTCGCGCTCCCTCCCGGCCGCTTAGGGTCCCCGCCACTTTTGCCTGACTGAAAATTGCCGGTAGCCTCGGTTTCTTCGCGAGAGGCGGGCGCGCTTGTAAGAGAGGCGCTCCCACCGCTTTGGTGCAGGCTCCTGTATTTTCCTGTATTCCTTTTTTTCTTTCTTTAACCTCGTCCCTTCGGCGGCTTCCCGCGCAGGCGGCCGTGGTCGCTGCCGACGGGGCCCTTGAGAGCTGCGGCGTCGCCGAGAAGCCGGTGGTGGCGGGGGGGGCCTTTCCCCGCGCGGTCGCAGCCGGCGCCCGCGCCCGCCATGTACTACAAGTTCAGCGGGTTCTCGCAGCGGCTCGTCGGGGCCACGGCGGCCGCCGCCTACACCCCACAGGTAACACCGCACGGGGAACACCCCACGGGGAACACACCCCCGGGGCGGCCGTCCCGCCGGGCACCGAGCGCGCCCGACCCCGCGGATGACCTTGGGCGAGGCGGCTCCTGAGCCGGCTTGGGGAGGTATCGGGGGCCACAGCCGGAGTGAACACGCTGGCGCGGCCCGGCCCGGCCCCCGAGCTGCAGCAGGGGCCCAGTGGTGGTTTAAAATCGCAGGTTGGAAAAAACCTCCGAGATCATCGGGTCCAGCCTGTGAGAGAACGCCACCGTGTCCGTTAGACCAGGGCACTCAGTGCCCTCTCCTTAAACACCTCCAGAGATGATGACTCACTCCACCGCCTCCCTGGGCAGCCCATTCCAATGCCCAGTCACCCTTTCTGTGAAGGAATTCCTCTTGATGTCCAACCTAAACCTCCCCTGGTGCAACTTGAGACCTTTTCCTGTTGTCCTATCGCTTGTTGCCTGGGGGAAGACACCAACCCCCACCCGGCTATAATCTTTCTGGTAGCTGTAGAGAGCAGTAAGGTCTCCCCTGAGCTTCCTCTTCTCCAAGCTGAACAGCCCCAGCTCTCTCAGCCGCTCCTCACAGGACTTGTGCTCCAATCTGTTCCCCAGCCTCGTTGCCCTTCTCTGGATCTGCTCCAGCACCTCAATGTCCTTCCTGAGCTGAGGGGCCCAGAACTGGACACAGCACTGTAAGTTGCAGCTGCAACTTGTTAGAGCAGTGTTGAGCTGGTGCCCTCTGGTCTGTTCACGCAGGAAAAAAAATGACTGAAGGCATTAAAACCGTTATCAGAGAGGACACAAATCTATAAAAGTTTAAAGCAAACTGAATAACCACCTTTCCTGTACTGTCTTTCATATGAGCTTATCATTTACACAGCTTAGTCCTCAGCTGTGGCACACGAATGTGCTGTGCAACAGAATAGCTACATTTTAAAGAGGCACCTTCAGTCCCTTTTTGCAAATCTGGTTAGGCCAGATTTTTGGTAGAATTTTTTTTTTCTTAGTTTGACTTAATTCCCATGTCACACATTCAGATGCATCAGTCTGATAAAAAGGTTTTTAATAAATAGCATTTAAAATATCAAAGGCATCCGATGAGTAAGTAGGTGCTAAGTCCAAAATGAAATAAATCTTTTCCTGTTGATTTCATTGCGCTACTTAATAAAACTATAGCTTAGCATGTTAAGTGGTTTGCTTTTTATGCTTCTATTTATTTTGATATTTCTGGAAAAATGAAGACATCCTGCATTTCAAATTCTGCTTAATCAAATATTCAGTATAATAATTCACTCTATTCTGTGCTGTTACATTCTGATGCTTCGTGGTAGAGTATTGTTCTGTGCAGCTTTAGGTTTATTGTGGGCTTGCAAAATATCAGGTGAAATATTTTTCAGAAATTCTTTTACTGACAATAACTTAACTGGCAGCTTATTCTAACAAAAAGTTACCTGAGTTTTAAATGTGTGTTCTTTCCATCTCAGTCTTAGCATTCTTAGAAGGCTTAACATTTAACAAAATTTTGTAAAGTCGTCTGAACAATTCAGCTGGTTTGAATGAGTGGGAAATTCTTCAGCTGGTGCAGTTGAGGAGTCAGGTTGAAAACTACTCATATTTAGGAGGAAGATGGCTGCCATAATCATTAGAAACACATTAAAAAGTATTAATTCAAAGAGGTGGCTTATGTTTAAAGTACAAACAGTGGGACCAGTTTCAAATGTCAGGTGAGGACAAGTATATGAACTTTTCCCTAGTTCTTCAAGGCTGAAAATGATCCTGGTAGAAATCTAGTTACACAACCTGATCTTCACTTGATATAACTTACTTTGCTTATATCTATTTAAACTCCCCACAGATCTTTTGATTTTGTCCGCTATGAATTGCTTGGAGTTTGTAGAGAAACTAAAATGGTTAACCTTTCCTGCCGTAGATGTTACTTAATACATACACAAAATCAGTTTCACTTAAGTCTGTCATCCCAGTGCCAAAAAGCCTCAGGTGATCCTACCTAAGAGCATCTTTGTGTTAATACTAAGAAATATATTTAACATTTTACAGTGAGATGTGTTCTGCTATGAAGGATCTGCTGTTTAGGTTAGAAGAGTCTTTGTTCAGCAAGTTCATAAAAGCTACTCCAGTGCATGTTCTGAAATACTAAGTTTAACTTTCTTTCTTCTTTCCCATTTTCCTTTTGGTCCTTACCTCAGTTTTCTCTGCTTTCTCATTCTCTGATCTGTTTGAGCAATTGTTCTAACATTTAAAAACTTGTCTGTGGTGATGTCTCCATTAAAGTATGCTCCAAATCCTTAACTGTTTTGTGCTGTCAGGAAAATGTCCATATAACTGCAAGTTCATACGAGAAAGGTATAAGTTTGTTTTACCTTTGAGCATGGTGGCCAACCAACAGACACACTGGGTCCTAGGACCTTCAGACCTCTGAGAGGGGAGCAAACACACTACAGCAGGGTAGGCAGAGAATTCTGTTTGCTGTTTTGGATTAGCTACATACCTTGACCTTTCTCTGAGGACTTCCGTGTTTGACAAAGTCAGTGCCTTAGTGTGCTCATGAAATCAACTGATGTTGATTGTTCTGCATGACTACATCTGCTGTACATTGTCCAAGAATTGGAAAGAAATGATGTTATAGTGATTAGAAATAAAAGATTAAGACCTTAGTATCAGAAGAGGAATTATCAATGTGTAACATTACTTTAATTAAGCTTAGGTCTAGTGTGTAGAGGCATTAATTCTTCAGTACTATCCTGAATTTAGCCAGACACTTGATGTTAAGTCTGTTAAACACAGTTTCAGTAATGTTAAATACAAGTGACAAGGGTCATTTAAGGTGTCTCAATTCTTACTTAAAAATCTGCAATGAAATTCAGCCATTACGTTATACTGAGGCTTTCTCTTCAGTCACGCTAAGCTTAGCAAGCAGCTGGGTCTGAGAGAGCACTTGCCAATAAACCCGGACAAGGACTAAGTTAAGCTAATTTAGCTGAGCTTGGTTGGAGCTCACACCAAGATTCACAATTCACAGATGGAATTCAAGAGGAATTTTACTTTACAGTGAGGGACTCTAATTAATGCAGCATCTGTGTTAGGCAAACTGAACGGTCTCCCTTTTGCAGCATATGTTTTGTTGTACTCTTTCATGAAGCCAGTGAACCACATCAGTGGTTTTTACTTAGATTGCTGCATTATGTTCTTAACTGATGCCGTGCTGCTCTGGAAGTAATTTACAGCAATACAGAGATGATTACATGACCCTTCTGAAATGTTTTCATTCGATTTCATGATGAACTTAGTCATCATGAGTTGGGTCTGAATCTGCTATGGCTGCAGCAGAAGAGGGATCTTACAACTCTCTGAACATGAATGTATTTCTAAAGCCTGAAAAAGAATACAATAATCTAAAGCTGTTGACATGACTGATTTCCATGTTCTAATAGTAATCCATAGAGCATGTCTTGCATCCAGGCAGTCTCTGTAGAGACAGAGTTTTAGCACTAGTAGCAAATGGTAGGGGTTGTCTCATATATGCAAGTTGAGGAATGATCAAAGAAATATCTTTATCATGAGACTTGTAAGTTACAGCTTACTTCGATTCTCAGTATTTACATTTTTCACATATTACAGATAGTTAAAGTAGACATGATGATAACAAGCAGGAATTGCAGTGATTTAGTAGTTGTGGAACTTACTAGATGGCACTGCTCCTGAAAAAGGTGGGCTCTCAGGAAGGTGAAAGTGAGATTCAGAATTGGAAACCTTAAGGCAGATGAAGATGTGTATTTTCACATTTGCTGTGATACTAACAATCGAGAAAGCAAGAAGCATTTTGGAGAAAAAGTCACCTGTGCGTTTGTTATAAACATCTGGTCTGTAGTTGTATCAAATCACCAACCTTTTAGAGACAGAACTAATAAAGTATTTCAAGTTCTTACAGACAAAAATACTGGTCCAAAATTACTTGCTTCAGGGCTTTTCACATAGCTGGTATTTAGCCTTGAATATGTAGTCAATAACTTCCCCTGACTATAAATAGTTCCCTAGATGCTTCCTTCTTACCAGTATGACCAGAACTGTTACTCCTTACCTTCTGCTCAAGCCTGTTCAGTAGGAAGGCAGTAGTTACTGAACATGCCAGAGAATCCAGTTTTGGCTGCTGTCTTTCAAAACATAACCAGGAAGGTCAAAAATGGATTCTAATATTCATTCAGGCACCAGAAGAGTGGGAAGCTGAACCCACTTCATCAGGGTGGAGCATTGATGACCATAGACTATTTTGGGAAGTTGAGAAATCTGGTCTTTTCTGCTGAAGATGCCTGTTGTAGTGGAGAATTTACATATGGAAAACACATCTCTGGTCTATGGCAGGCGTAAGAGAAAGAGTGCCAGTCTGCTTCCAGCTCCAAGTACTGTTCATCAGGCAGTTCTCTTAAATAGAAAATGCATTCACTAATCCTTTCAACAGAAACTAGAATTTCATTACAGTCTTAACTTGACCCATGGAAAGCACTTCTGTTTGTAAGGAAAACCTGTTGCATTAATCTAATCGTACAATGCTTTTTTAACTCTGTGTCAACTTAGGAAAAAAAATATTACAGCTATTTTGGGAACCATATTGTAAAACATCACTGCCATGAGTCCAGACATAACCGTTAAATCTAACTAGAATATTAAAGACAAGGGGGCCACGTCATGATGGCTGTGACTTTCTGCCCTTAAGCACAGAACTGGATTATGTAGTTTTTAGTTATGGCAAATGTAGAATACAACTATCTGAACCAAGAGGAAGTAGAGCTGTGCTGCTCATGGGGAGTTCACTGAGGTGTGGAAAGTTGCAGCAACATGTGAATTATAGGATATAGTTACATACACATAAAATATCCACCATCATAGGGCTTTGGGAGTGTCCTTGAGCACCACTTACAATTTCTGTATGACACAAGTGATCCTAATGCCTTTTTTTTTCAACTCAAAATACACTTCCAAATTATTTAAAGCCCACTTATTTATGACTACTGTTTACAGCATTCAGGAGGTAGAGTTCATTTCTCACTCTGATCTAGCATCAGGGATCCTTGCTTCTAAGCCTACTGCTCAGAGTCCTAGATAGTCTATGTGCAAAATACAGGCAGTAATTTGGACCAAATATCAGCACAGAAAAACAATAGCTATAAGTTTATGCCATGAGGAAGTTGGACAGGAAGCTCCTATGCTCCTTGCTAAGCTCTGACCCAACGATGTTGCTGAGAAATCAGTGGGCCAACATCGTGGTTGTAGCTCATTGTCATGGGTCATCTTACCAGATAAATAGTCTTTGTAATGTATCCTTATAATGACTGGCAGCATGCCTGCCAAATATGACAGTTGGTACATTTGCAAGTGTTATATACCTTGATATTTTAATCTTTATTTATGCAGGGACTCAAACCAATAGTTTCCACTGAATCCCCAGCTCCGGTTTTTGGGACAAGTAAACTTGCTTCAGATTTACCAGCAACTGATTCTTTCTTGAGTAATAACAAGGTGCCAGACCTACAGAAAATGTTTCAGGTAATGATTACTTTGAGAGTAACTTAAACAAAACTAGAGAATGGGACATATCTTTCCTTATTTAAATATAGCTAACTACTTTTGTCATTCTACAATACCTAAATTCTGTTAAGTCTAGTCAAGAAATGTCAAGCACAGTGTAATCTGTATGCTTGTACTATACTACAAAGCATATATATGCCTTGTATAGGAGATAAATACAGAAAGTGGCAAGTCTAGTAACACTGTCTTATTGGTGGCTTCAGAAGATGTTTGTTGTATTATTTGACTATTGAAAGCCCATTCTCTCTGGGAATCCAAGCGTATGCCTTAAAGCAGCTCTGGAGGAATAAAGTAGATCAGTACTGTTCTGTGTACAGTTATTTGATTATGGAAGCTGTTTACAGTGCAGTATAATAAAAAAGAGCACATTAAAGTTTTCAAGGCCAGTTTGTTAGCTACACAATTTCTAAGTGTACTTAGAACTAGGACTTTTCATCAAACAAATGAGTTAAGCTTTTCTTTTTTTAAGTGTCAAGAATGTGCTTCATATAATGTTCCCTTTCCTCTCTTACATGCCACTTGCATTTGGAATGTGTCAGTCTGACTTGGTGAATAATTTTTTTTACACATCTTTTCATGTTTTTTTGTTTGTGACACTTTTTCCATCCAGGTCTTTCTTTCCGCTTGCACTTAACAGCTTTGGCTAATAAAATTCAACTTGCCTTCGCGCATTTGTCTTGCTGGATAAAAACCACATAATACACTTGATTGTAGCTAGCCTATTTGTTAGGGGATTTCCCTCTTGGAAGTCTCTTAATTTGCCCAGTATAGCTTGTTCTTTAATGACCTCGGTATGGGTGTTAATTTGTTTGTTTTCTTTTTGAACTGTTCCCTCAGAAAGCAGACGGCCTGCCAGTACACCTGAAACGAGGAGTGCCAGATAAGCTGCTTTACCGGACCACGATGGCTCTAACAATAGGCGGGACTATCTACTGTCTGATAGCACTGTACATGGCCTCACAACCGAGACAGCAAAAATAAATGAACCACAGCTTATGGGACTCACAGCACTTCTCTGAAGGACCTCCTGCATGCATCTCTTTGCACTTAATTCTGTGGTCACATAGGGTTCATTGTTCAGATTAAATTTCTTGGAGAAAATGTTTTTAAATCGGTTGCCTTATGTATTCTAAAACCCAATATAAACAGACAAATACATGATTTTAACATATGGTTGTAGCTTTTGTTGTTGTTTGGGAATGTATGAAGAGTTGTAGAAAGTTAAGCTTTTCCTTCTGTCCCTCCCCCACTTAAACAATGTTAGAGAGAGGATAGGACAAATACTTTGTGGGCTATGAACCACATTCCTTAGTGGAAGGATGCTGCTAGTTTCCAAAACATTAAAAGCAAATAATTGAATTATTATAGCATACTGGGCACCTTTGTCATATACAGCTTATTTTACATAAGCAGCTGGCAGTGGAACTTTTCCAAATGCTGGTATATTATTAAATAATTGTATCTCTGGTGGTAGGACAAAGGGGTCGTCTCCTTGGAGCACTTACAGTGGATTTATTCTGTAACTTTAGCATCACTGTATGCAGCAGAGTGCACCAGTATTGTAGCATCAGTTATACTGCTTTTTAACCTTTCATTTGTCAAACTATTATTGTGCAATAAAGATAACTACATGAATACCAAACCAGGCAAGTGTTGAAAGTTTCAGACCACTTCAGCTGGCCTGGTAGGGAAATAAACATATTGGTGCATTTTTAAATTCAACTTGTAGATCTCAAACCAGACAACAGATTCAGCTACCTTAGTGTCATCATTTTGAGGTGGTAAATACCTTAAAACCCTCTCTCAGATCTCATTTTGTGTTTAACTATAATCTTTGGTGAAACAGGTCACTGTCATAACTCAGCTGCTTATTATTTTCAGTGCCCACACACAGCTATTTATGTACCCACATACACATACATTTCCTTTGCTGTGTGGGTGGAAGACGGACAAGTCAATAAAACCCATTATGGATTCCCTTTCCCCGGTAATAGCATAGACTTGAACTGCAAGTTTCTTACAAGTCTTTGCAAAAAGCATCCTACAATTTGATAGATCCTCCTCTGTCCCTCAACATCCATTATTCACTCTTGGTCACCCAGGCTCTGGATAAGCATGGATTTACTGACCTCTCTAAAGATCCTCTCTCCCAGAGCTGTGCATAAACAACTTTAAATGTAAATAGGACAACCTGTTGATAAAGGAACCTAAAACTTTCTTTTTTTTCAACCTTTTACTAAAAACATTTTTTTTTCAGCCAGGTTGCACCAAAGCCTTATTACCGTTCCATAGGAAAGAAAATAGCTGCTTGTACTGTGATCTCAGGTTTTAGTCAATATCAGTATTTCAGGGTGAGAGAGATTTGACTGACTGAAAAATATTTTTGTTACGTCAGTAAAAGTCAAAGAGTAGCAGAGAATAACTGAATTCTACAGAAACTGATGGCTGTTTTGCCTTTGCTGATAAAATATTTTATCCTCAGTAGTTCATGCTTCCATGGCGTTAAGAATTTGTGCTGTAGCCCTTCCCTACGTATCATCTATTAAGCACTACCTACAAGAATTTTCTAATAAAGGATACTTTGCATACAAACTTGACAGGTAGATTTTCATGAAGATGAGTTTTGCTCAGAGTATTTCCATGCTCTTAGTTTTTTGATTGGGTTTTGGGTTTTGTGGGGAGGGAGGGAGGGATTCGGGTTTTTTGTTTGTTTTCGGTTTTTTGCGGGGTTGTCTTAAAACAATCGTTTTTAAAGTTTGTAAAGAAGGTAACAGCCTTCTGCTTGTTGCTAAAGCAGATGTAGATAAAGTAATTAAGCTGTTATCCCATAGCTCATTAGCTAGTGGGAATACCCTTCAAGTACTTGTGGAAAGACATCACTCAGGTTCAGCTTGCCTAAAGGAACTCAAGTAGGAGATTGGGTTCATGTTTTGCTATAGAGGTCATGGCTGAAGCTGTGAGTATCAGAATTGTCTTCTTTTTGCCCAGGGCCTAGCTTTTTCCAGCTGTCAGCTGGTAAAAACCTATGCACTAAAGGGAAAAAACACCACCATCAGATTTTGCAAATAGAGACTACCTAATACACTGCCTTTTTTTTTTTTTCTGTCCTCTTCAGTGTTTGGAGTTGGAAAAACTATTTTCACTTTGCCCTTCTCACAAAAGCTGACCCCACTGAAGTAGGATGAGAGTGCTGCTTCTGGTGGTCAGATTCGCATGCCTGGTTCACTTGGGGGTTAAAGAACAGAGGATTGTTTGTACCCAGTGATACAGCTCCAGTCCTGAAAGAGGAGACTACATTTCTGTATTCCGACAGCAAAGTGTTCTGAAAAACAGGAAATCTTGCAGGCTGTAACCAGGAGGTTAAGCTGTCACAGCAAAATCGCCCCTTGTCTTAATTAGTTTTGAGATCATCATAAAGAAATTACAACATGACAAATGCTTTTTCTTCCCAGAAAAAAATACTGTTAAATAACTATTTAAAAATACTTCACATGCCAGACTTCTGTGAGGATTCAAGATGGTTTAAGTGTTTTGAATTATTACTTGAAATAGGGAGACCTAGTCATCATCTTAAGCCTTCAACAACACCCTCACCTTTAAAAGTAGTCTGACCCCGGCCTGGTGTGAAATAAGGTCTTCAGTAGAGAGAATTAGGGGTGACTTGCAGCATCAAAAAGCTTACTTAAATATTTTGAGTTGAAATCCCCAGAAGTAAGAATGTGATAGGTACTACAACTTTATAATGTATGTTATGTTTTGCTTATTCTCTCAGTTTTCTCTTAGAATATGCACAGCCTACCAGCACTGAGAACAGGGAGAAAAATGCATTTTTAAATGATAGCTTATACTCTAGTGTTTTTTCCTTGAATGTACAATAGAGGATAAATTATAATAAGCTTTCATGCCCCAAGGTACTGGATGTGAAAAGGAAAGCAGCTGAGATTTACAGTACTCTGGAACAAAATTATCTCATGGATAATCATCCATCCCCCGTGGCATTATCTTATTGTTGAGAGACAGTGGTTTTCCTTCTTAAATGATTTCTCTGGCAACCTGGATTCAATAGTTATGTCTTTGTAATGTTTTTTAAATAAGATTTCCCCCCCTTTTTATGTGGGAGTAGTAGAATAAATGCATTTGAGAAGATATTGGTAGTATGCACATATGTCTTTCAGCTGCTTTAAAAATAAAAGTATGTTAAGGGGAGGATTTCTCCACAGTATTTCAGGATGACCACCCAGTCTCAACAGGCTTTTGCCTTAACATTTTCAATCGTCAATAAACTATTTCAATACTAGGACATTAACTGACTGACCATGCCTTAAAGTAAAGCTTTCAAATTAAAAAGAACTGTAAGGAATAAAAGCAAGAGAAACTAGAAAATTTGGACAAAACCTTACACAGCTAAAAAAGTAAAAAAAAAAAAAAAATGTTTAAGAACTGTTTTCTTGCACATATGGACATAGTACTTAGCTCAGTTTGTTAGAGCATGGTGCTAATAATGCCAAGGTCATGGGTTTGATCCCTGTACAGGCAATTCACTTAAGAGTTGACTCAATTATCCATGTGGGTCCCTTCCAACTCAGAATATTCTGTAACTTGTGCCTAATACTTGCTTTGTCTTTACTCTTCTTCCTCCCTTCCAAGAGGCTTTAGAAGAGTCACAGATCAGGCTTTTTTTGTGACTCCTGTCATAAACCGTTACCCCTGCAGATCTTAAAATTTTAAAAATACAGATGCTTTTACACAAAGAAAAAAATGCGAGTATTGGATAAGTTACAAGTAAAATCATACTAAACTGTTCTAAAAAAGTTAGAAGATATCTGCATTTTCTGACACTATATTAATCTTTTCCCCTCTCCAGCCCTTCACCTCAGTGAAGAGTTTCACAAGAAAGGCAAAGGTTGATCTGTTTTAAAATGGACAGTGGGAAGAACTCACCTGTAATCTAAACATTAATTTTAAGCAAATAAGCATGATAAACAACCTTTTAAAGCATTTGGCATATTCAGTAGTAATTTCATCTTCATTTATAAAATATTATTAATTTGAAACAATTCCAGTTAGCTGCAGTGCAAGTGATGCACAGATTGCTAAGAAATAGAAGCATATTTGCTATGAAAGGGTGCAAGCATCCCTGTGGATCTGGAAACAGGGTATACCCTGTCAAGCATCACTGTGGCATCTCACTAACACCAGAGCTGATCTCCTGCTGCTTCTCGTGCAGTTCCAGACTGCTTTTGGATATGGCAGTAGACAGAAGGAAACAATTTTTTGTACATTAGTTAAAATACAAGAAAATTAAGGGTTTGTTTCCTCACACACAGACCCCCCAGTCTGTTGCAGGCAGCCCATAGCTGGGCTACAAGAAGGTAGTCATCATTCTCTGGCTCCAGAGAGAGATGATAGTCCATGATAAAACGTTTTTCTAAATTATTTTCCCAGTGGATCCAGTGCTGCAAAACTAGGGAGGTGGGGGAGAGGGGGAAGTACTCTTCCTCACTTCAGATCAGCTGCATACCATTGTCGCTTTCCCCCCTTCCTCACTCCCACGTTTTTATTCTGAAGACCATGAGATTTTTTTCTAGTTTACTTCCTTTTTTCCTACTGCATTTCTTAAATTTTCTGTGCCACAGAAGGAATGAAATTGTTTCTAAGTGCTTCAAGAGAACTTCTGAAATATTCATAACAGACGGTATATATTTGTCACATGTATTTTTTTCTCTCCAAGTTGGAACAAGCCCTTGAAGTCTCCATTGTCAAGTACATGATCCTGTCAACCCAGTGAAGCCCTTACTACAGTGAGAAGCCTTTGAAGAAGCTGTTCTACCCATGTGCAAACATAGGGGCATCAAATGACTTGCTGCCTACAGGCACCAGACGGTATTTCAAAGAAATATAGGAAATACTTCTTTCCTGCAATTCTTACACATAAGCCACGTTACCTCAAATGCATATTGTACCCATTCTTATAGCTTCCTTACAATTCTGTCACACGCTAATTTTACTATTAAGGGCTTTATCTGCGTATGGTGTGTAACCTCAAGAATCTTGGACACCTTTCTGATTTCATCACAGACCTAATTTTGACCACCACAAATCAGAAATGTAGGCATTAATGTGTGTTTGCTACAAAACTTTCACTTAAGGCATAGAGGCAGCCGACAACATCCATAGCAGAGTTCAGCATGACCTGCCACTGTAAACCAGGTGTTCTTCCAACTACATGAAGCCATCCTTACCATTTTCAATGGTTCTTGTCACGTGAAGAAAATCATCTATGTAATCTAGCTGTTTACCTACTCAAGAGAAGACATTGCATAAATGCAAATCATGTCTTTAAACTAAAATCATAACAGCGCTTCTTTGGAAGAAAGCAAGAAGAACATGTTCGTTGGAGCAGAGACGTCGTAAGTGTCAATTCCACCAACTTGATCCTGACTTATAGTCAAGAGAGCAAGACTAATGAAATGCAGCTTTTCTGGCATAAAGATCAAGTGTTCCTTATTAAAGCTTATTCTTGCATAAGCCTAAGGAAAATTTATTAGTCTTCTAATTGGAACTGATTAAGTAACTCTGCTCCTATGCAAAACAGAAAACACACTTCATCATATTCATTGTTAGCAGCATAACCCTGCAGAATTAACAGCAAGCAAGACTTAGGCTCTCACAAAACAACAGCAGCAGAAAAAGCCTATGTTCCAGTCAAGCTTGTCTTGTAACTCTTCCTTGGAGTGGGAAGCAACAATTAATCATACATCTATATACAGTATGACTTTTCTTCCTTCTAATTCAAGGGAGATTGGGTACTCATAGAGTAACCAACTTGTTTCCACGACACCCATTCCTTGCTTTGGGGTGCAACCAAACAGCTAGACTCTGCAGTTTTCTCCAAAACTGTAGTGCCTCACATGGCTGACAGGCCTAAGGAAGGGAAGACTGTCATGGATATCTGGCTGGTCAATAGCGGTACCATCTGCCATGGCTGGCACTTAGGTAGGAGTAAGAAAAAGAGAAGGTGATACTCGCTGTCTCTGGAAACAAAGCCATCAGGACCACATCGACCACCAAATGCCAGCAGGTCTGCTAGGAACACAACACCCCATGTGACTGTGTATTATTCCATATATGTAGGAGTGTGTTGGCTGTTTCAACTCCTAGGTTTTGTGTTCCACGTTTCCAAAATTCAGCAACTTTCACCAGCTAGATGACAATTTCTTGTGCATACTTTTATATGCCCTTTAGTTCTTACATACTGTAAATTCAAATGACCATGTGATACATACATTTCATCAGGATCACTGACCTGTGCTTAACTTTTAAAGTCTTTAAATTTTAACTGTCTGCATAAGAGTCTTCAAAGGCTCAACCAAGCCCAAACTACACTTTTAGTTTTCATTGCTTTCCTTAGGTATTTCTGCTAAGCATTTGCTGGACACAGCTATAGTATCTTATTTCGTATGAACAGTTCTGATCCTGATAACTGAACCTGAAAGTTGCTGAATTTAGTGCATGAATGAGAAATTATGTGCTTTATTTCTCAAAACTAACACATGCATATACATACATAATGCCTGTAGGTATAACTCTGGTTGTCAGTTGCCCTTCAGGAAAAATGTATTTCCAGAAGCAACAACAAATAAGCAAATGGAATCTGGTACCTGTAACAAACATTTCTCCTCATTTGCAGCCCCAGCTTGAAGAAATTAAAGTTATGTGAAACCCAGCAAAAACTGTCTTCACAAGGCAAAAAAAAGGCACCCTTTTATGTAACATTTTTTAATCTATTTTAAATCCACTCTAAACAACTTGTAGTGTAATTATTACTGCACTGTCAGTCTTTGGATTTCAATACACATTAGGCAAAAATGCGCTAAAAATGCACTGCTGCCTGTTTTTCTCATTAAACAGTTGTTTCAGTTTCACTCTGTGAAGAGGTGCATGATTGCTCTCCTAGAGCTGCAAATGCTTGGACACATGAATCTCCAACTCTGCTTGTGAAAGGTTTCAAACAAGTGTTTTTCTATTCAAACATTTTTGCATTGAAAAATTACAAAGATCCTATAAGCTATCATTTTTAGAGTCAGATTTGCTAGTACAAAGAGCGTCAGGCCAGAACTACAAGAGTCCTGCCAAGTTGCCATATACTGGACAAATCCTCTCTCCTGGGGCTGAATCAGAACAAGTCTTGTTTCTGGCAAGGAATAAACTCATTTTTAGATTGTCTTTCCATGCTCTTCACCATTTTATCAGCAGAATTTATAGGTTGCATAGCAACCTGCCCAAGTTTAATTCTTACTGGCAAAATCTAGACCGAAGTGGAAAGAGTACAAGTCAAAGAAAAAAGTCCTTTATATTTCTGTTACAATCACTTGTTACACAAACATTCAAGGTTAGGGTGAAGAGCAACCGAAAAAGCCACGAAAACAAAACACCCAGCAGAGTTTCTGTCCATTTTCACAGATTTTGACAGGAAATCTCTACAGACTTTTCCCCTCTCAAGATTCCTTTCATATTTCATCTCTCCCCATCAGAAAGATCAAGTAGCAGAGAATAATTCCTTTCCTAGGAAGCTGTAATAGGTCACATCTCTGCAGCTGCAGACACAGGACTTGTGGAAGACGTCAGAAAAAGTGCTAGCTGTGAATTTGTGCCAGTATATGTGACCCATTGTGATGCTCTTTTTGGACAGAAAAGTTACCAGTATACAGATTAAAGACCAAACTATAGAGCAATTACAACAAAACTGTCCTTTTACCATCCAAATTAACCCACATAAATCCATGTTATCATACCAGGCTGTTGAAACAAATATAGTTCAATTGTCCATCTGCAGAGGCAACATAGCCTAGAGGCTGCAAGATAACAGAGGCGGGTTTTAGATCTCCCCCTTATTTCCTGTGATGAGACCAGGCATTTAATAAAAGCACTGCTTACATATGGTAGACTCATCACCACAAAACAAACACTGTTACAATGATCAGAAGTTTTTGTCAGGTTGTTTGTTTGTTTTAAATATAAAAAGAGTTACAGGATTTTTCACTGACATTTTTCAAATATTTTATAGACCTAAGATACTGATTTGACTCTCCCTACAAGAAGAACCTGATGCTATCACCTGCTTCTAATTTATTTTTCAGACTTGATTTTCCCTATTGGAGCAAAAAGAGAGTAAAAGAGTGATATGAAAAAAAAAAAATCTCTAACTGCTTAAGAGTGCAGAAGGAGCAAGAACTAGTCTTATACAATTAAGATTGAAAGTTCCTCATGGTTATTTCATAATATATTTCATACAGTTCATAATATATTTCATAATATATTTCTACAGGTACAAAGATCCTTGAAGCTTTAACGTTATATTTTACATATAATACCATTTTCAGCTTTTGATTTTTATTTAAGTCTTTTTGATTTTAAGTCTTTTTGATTTACTGATAGGACTCATTATAATACACCCAACTCTGTCACTGAA
The DNA here is from genome assembly GCA_035221455.1 of Xenops minutus. Lineage (NCBI taxonomy): Eukaryota > Metazoa > Chordata > Aves > Passeriformes > Furnariidae > Xenops > Xenops minutus. Next base: position 24,363,930 of record JAWWEE010000105.1, on the reverse strand, counting down.
GCCAAATATTACATTTCTTGTGGATCTTGGCTGGAGTTTCACCTGAGTGACATACGAAAGAGGGTTTCAGAATCTGATGCAGAAGTAACTGTGTATTTGCTGTAATTTTTCTTGCAACAAAGAGCAATTTATTATCAGACACACTGGAATAAATCTGAAGTATAATAAATTTCTTAGATTTACTCTGGAACCACCTCTATCTCATACAAGGTCAGTTGTCTGTTATAAAATACAGGAGCATTTTTAAATCATGATAGCACTAGCAATTATGAGCAACTTCACAGTTGTGTTTATGGTAAGCAGCTGTATTCTGTGAGCCTAAAGAGACCATCAGATCTGGCAGCTTGAATGGCCATGGAACATCATGGCATCACTATAAATTTTGGTTTTGTAGAATTTAGAACAAGCTGGAGTATTAATTGCAACAGCTCCATTTTTAGTATAGACAAATGCAAAATGGTCCTTTATTTCAAGCTATTTGTATCATTTTGGTTACAAATCTAATGTGATTTACTCTAGTAATCCTTAATTAATATAATTTTAAAAGAAATAAGCTATTCATTTCAATACTGTAATAAAAGGTTTGAAACCTATTTCATGGCTTGCACAAAATGAAGGGGGGGCGGGGAAGAGAGACCTGGTTCTTACTCATTTTATCTGCTGCAGCTATCATATCTGCTCAAAGTAAATTAAGGATAATGACATTTTAATCCAGTGGCCCGCTAGGGCTCAGAAAATTCTGGGATATTTCTATTTCAATTTGATCTTAAAGCAGTCCATTCAATTTGAAACAAAACAAAATGTACTGATCTCAGGCAATCTAACCTTGAGAAGTTGTCAACTTTAAAACAAAATGAAAGCACATACTGTTTCTGAACCTTTAAATAACATTCCACTTCCACTCACCAAACAAACAAACAACAAAAAAAACCAACCAAAGAAAAAAAACCCAACCAAACAAAGCAGCCAAAAAAAACCTAAAGAAACATAGAGAAAACCCTCCAGACTGACACTAGAATTTCCAGGGTAAAGCCATTGCACAGAAACACATGCAGTATTCCTTACAGGTTTTTCCTCCTTGTGCAGATGACACTATTCACTGAATTTAAGCGAAGCTTGAGTATCATTTAGGCTCCAGAGAAAATGATTCCCTTAACAGAAGGCTTGTAAGAAAACAGAATAAAATTCATCTGGCTCCTAGTCTAAGTGGCCTGATGGTGTTTTAGAAAGCGTATTTACCCTTCACAGGGCTAAATTATGAGAGTGCATGCCCTAAAAGCGTGCATAAAGCAGAAAAAGTAGGAAATCAGGACAGAGGTTAATATTTAGGCTAATTTAGCATAATGAAAACTGGAAGAAAAGTACAGAGGAAAAAACCAAATGTGGTTTTACAGTGCACTGTTACAGATTTTAATAAAACTAGACTGGTATACATAACCCAAAACCCAGACTCTGCTTCATAAAGGAAATACTGAAAATAGTACCCAAAGAACAGAAATTATATAAATTACGATGCTGAATTTCTCTGCAATGTTTCCCTAGAATGTTCAAACTACTATGCAAAGTCATCATCCAAATAGTTTTATTTCTTATTGTTCTATTAGGGCTAATTGCATTTACACTGGAGATATTGGTCTAGGAGTGGACAGCAGAAGGCAGACCTTCCATTACAGACCATTAGGAGTTCTGCATGAGCAGAAGTTTATTTCTCTCAGAAGGCCATGAGAGTAGTCAGACATCTCGGTGAAGAAGGTTATTTGTTTACAAGTGTTTTTCAGATGAGCATATGCTAAACCTATAGACATCAAGATGAAGAGGTCTGGGGATGAACACTTGAAAGTGATTTGTCTTCTACTATTTAGTGGAACTTTGATGATGCAGTACACTCAAGAGTTTAATAACACAACATAAAGCAGTATTTTCTGTCTGGTTCTTAAGACTTAATTATTAATTAAAGTGACTATACTGCTTTTTCTAGCTAGAATGATTTGAAAATAGCTTCTGAGTCATTGACCTCTCTTAATAGCTGTTTAACCCTAGCTATTGAACTCAGATGTTGTGATGTTTCATGTATGTTTTTTGTTTCCTTGACAATGACATGTCCTTCTTCATACTCAAACTATAGAAAACTTCACATAATTTTATCTTCAAAATATCTTCATTTGAATTTAATAAATATCCAATATTAAGGCAACCTAAGATTATGCCAAGATTGCCTACCATTTTGAAAGGAACATACAACTTCAAAAAAAAGACATTTCTGAGCACTCAAAGGTGACATGAGGCATTGAAAATGGACAGAAACAAAAGTCTGATTTATACAGGAATGTATGAAAGGGAAAGAAGAAAGGTTAGTGAAATGGAATATTCTCCTTGACTTTCTTCCATTCAAATATTCTCACTCTTGTAATAGGAGCTTTGCTAAGAATCTGTAATACTTTGTTTTACTATGAGCCCTATCAACATCTCTGACCAATTCAGTCGATTGTCCCATTGAAGGACTACGTCCCCTATTAGACTACTGAACATTTTCAGCTCAGCCTCACAAAGGGAACAGTGAGTATCCAACACTTGACAGGGTTACAGCATGGTGGCCATCACCATTACTTTGCCCAAGTAATCTTGGGACCTTGGGAATTTATCTTTTTTGAAAAACATGGGAAGTAGGAGAGGAAATAAGCTCAGTGCCTGTTTTGAACACACAGAATGTAAAAGTAAGGGACCATCTGAGGGACACAGATCAGTGAGCAACTTGATCTTCAAACTATAAGAATTGGTAAAAAAGGCTTTGATCTTCAAACTATAGGAATGGATTTGTTTTAACCACAGTTGTATGGTTGGTGATTACCTGTCTCAGGAACTCACTGTTCCCAGTGGTGTGTTTTCCTAGGACTGTTCTTGTGTCAAAATAAAATCCATGTTACATATTTGTATAAATCTCTGTTAAGAAACCACTTAGGAGTGGCAATTTCCAGCTGAAACTGAGAAGACACTCCACATTCATGGGCAGAAGGACACAGGTAAGACTAAAGACAAGCTACTCTCTGCAGCAGAGCTATTAATGCCTGCTCTTCCGTGGCAGTCACACTTCATCTGTCAAACTTGCTCCCTTTCCTTCAAGGTAACACTTGTCCTGGGTCCTCTTTAATATTTTTATCAGGTAATAGACAACATACAAATAATCTGGAGCTACCAACTGTCTGACAGACAAGATTACAGGTGGCAAGTTAACCCTAACAAATCACAAACAGCAGTTGAATTCTGCTGGTTTTTTCTGACACTGAGGACACAAATCTCTCAGCTTTCTACTCTGTCAAGGCATCAGTTTTAAGAAGTTCCCAGAAATTTAATTTTCTCTAATTTGAAGATCAACAAACAGGTTTAAATCATTATCAATGAGGGACCAATAGATGGACAGTAGATTAAATCACATCTAGCATAACTGACCTCTATGTTGCAATAAACCTTAGTCCTTGATAAGTAAAACAGGGCTTAAGATGAGCCCTTCGGCCCAAGCAAAGGGGAATGATGGCAGTGCATCAAGACACTAATACCCTGGAGAAGTGAAAGTGTAACTTGTGATGGCCCATAGAATGCAAACACCATGGCCAAGTTGGTTTGAGAGCATGACTGTGCTCTTTGGGGTGTTCTGACTGCATTATGTCAGAGGTACCATATCAGTACCTGTCAGAGTACTGCAATTCAGCTGTATCTGCCACCAGGCACAGCAGTACTACAAGATCTAAATTCTTTTTTTTAAAATGAGGCATTGTAATCAATCTGAAATTCTGTACTGTAGTGTAAATGCATTTCTGATAACAGTATCAATTATTTATCTGGAAAAAACCCCACAACACACAAAACCAAACAAAACAAACAACCAAACAAAAAACAACCAAAAACCAAACCCCCACAAACCTGAAAATTAGTATTTGCCCAAGGTAAATATGAATAAATATGAACATTAAAAGGAAGGAAAAAATGGTCTTTGCCCTAAATTCCTTGCTGTTGAGCCTCTTCTTTGTAGTCGAAGGTGCAAGGAGGGACACAATTCATCGAGGCATGTAGCAATTTAGTGGCAGACAACTGCCAGAACGTTGAAAAACCCTACTCACTGCATGCTCCTACATCTGGAGTACTGTCGTCAGCAACCAATATTGAAAATAGCCATGCTGCACTAAAATGCTGTTTAACTAGCCACTTAGTCAGGACAACCAATATCAACAAACACTACAAACTGCATCCAAATTTGTGGGTCATCAAAGAGTACTTGTGTTCAATAAAATAATAAAAAGATTTAGCCAGTTGATATCATGCCTTAGGCATATCTTCTCCACACAGCATTTACCATGTGTCATGCTGCACCATTCCCTAGCAACATGAAGCATTATTATTAGCATCCTAAGACCCAAGGTTATTAGTGAGCTATGAATTCCCAATACTCAAAAAATAAAAACCTCTAATAATTTTATTGCTTTCATTCACCAGCTGCTGTTTTAATCATGATATGTAGTTTAATTAAAAGTCATTACATTAATTCTGTGTATGACTAGACTCCACAGAGCCTCTTGCACAGTGCTGTTAAAAAAAAATGCAAACAAGACAAATAAACAACAATAACAAAAAAACCACACACACAAAAAAAAAAAAGGAAAAAAAAAAGAAAAAATCCCAAACCAAACCAAAAAACCCAACGAAACAACAAAGGGTCAGTTTTCTGTAATCCCTCAGAGTGCTTTTGGGTTTAAGCCTTTTTTCAGGAAAGGGTAAAAAGTAATAGCTGCACACACTAGGGTTTTCCCCTAAGATAGAAACAAAGCCTGTGAAAACAAAAGTCTAAGCAATTAAATTAGGATGTGTGCTGAGACTGGCTTTCGGCAGTTGCAGGAGGAAGACAGGCAGACTGCCCCAGTTTTAGCTTTAGCCACCAGGCTCTGAGCTCCCAGCTCAGGGAAACATTTTTGCTCCATTGCCCCCAGCACATCAGTGTATCAGCCTTATTCTCAGAAATGCTTCATGCCTGCCTGGTATTTACTATGCTGGACCTACACATCCACTAGGAAGTTTTAAGAAGTTCATGAATTGTATTAAAAAAAGTAAAAACTTTGTTGTAGAATAAAATCCTCCAGTTGCTGGAAAAACCCATCTGCTCCACAAGAACATTAGGGTAAAGGGTAAAGTGTTGTGCTCTACATTTTACTGGGTTGGCTACAACATGGAAGGACTGGGAATTGAGACTGGGAAGGCTTTCTGTCACTCCCCCTCCTGTTCATCAGCCTTCAAAATGAAGAATCATGGCTTCTTCACAAAACTCTGAACAGTACCATGAGGCAAACAAGGGTGCCTCCAAGTCACAGGTCAAGCAGGCAAAGAATGTAACCTCAACTCACCCCACCTGAGAAAGGCTTTGCCTTGAGAGATCAGTGAGTGCATGATGAGTCTCAGTCCTGCCATCCCACTGCCTGGGCGTTCTCCCGTTCCAGTGACAAGGTGGGACAATAGCTGGCAGACTGCTATGTGGCCAGGTCCATAAATTCACACAAACTCCCACTTGTTGGCATAGATCAAATAGCTGGAATACTACATCAAAGTACTGCCAGATTCCTGCCAATACAATGTCACCAAACAGTACGGATGGTATTTGTTTGCATATAGAGACATTCTGAATCTTATCAGCCTGAACCACAGCATTTCTCATTACCAAGTCTTCCTCTCCACTCCTGATGTGGAGTTGTACTTTATCTTCTTGAAGTAGCAAAAATATTCACTGATAATATTTCTTTGGTTTTGCAGTTTTCTTTCAGAGGCTCAAATTTGCAGAGCCCACAGACTGTGGTGTGTTGTCAAACCCCCAACACACATTACAGGATTATAAAATACTTTGCAAATAGAGAATGCTGTCCCTTGGGACCAGGGGAGTTCCTAGGGCCAGGAAAAGGAGACTGTCTCCGTGCAATTCAGGCTAATTGTATGTTTGCAAGAAACCTGAAAAAGAAGGTTCTGGCTCAGTCTCTACACCAGTCTCATCTTCATGTCCCTTCCTTTCTGTCACTGAGCCTTGAACAGAAATTTTCTGGGGCTGTCTCTAAATTAACTCTCTAGTCAACCTCCTATTCAGCACGCAACAGCAACTTTCCAATTAACAGCTATTCTTTCACTGTAGTCTACACCCAAAGATTCATTATTCTAAATTTACCTACAAATTGAACAGTCCTCTTTCCATCTGTAATCAGGCCAGGTACCAACATGTTCTAAATCCTTCCTCATCTGAATACATTACTGCTCATTAATTTTCTTCTTTATTGTTTTTATTATTCCAGCTTCACAGTAATTGATTGATGCTGACTATTGACACAAACAACTTCAGCTGTACAATTTAACCCTTGTATCTCTAGTCTTTAGTATCAGTAAAAGAGGCACATTTAAATTTGTAAAGCTTAGTCATATTCATAAAACTACCCCTATATGAGAACATCTGCAGAGAAGATTGTACAAACATTTACAGTCAAATTTCAGTTTTAATTACTTTTTCATCCTTATTTTTGTAGCTGGAACATGACGATTTTCTATCTGAGGCTGCATTTAAGAACATAAGCACTAAATATTTTAGACAAGAGCTAAAGAGCAGAAAATACACCTTCTCCTAACAGAATATTGAAATGACAAAAAGAAAACCCCAAAGTTCAAAAGTATTCCAGCATGAAATATGGTTTGAAATATGGAAAGAGACAGGCACTCAGCATAGAAAAATCTCTTGACTATATGATGAAAATTAGTTTTAATTTATGAAACAAAGTTAAAGAAACTCTACCCCAAAACATAAGAAGCAGTCCTATCCAAGATTGACAGAATTTAGATCTGCAGCCAACCTGGCTTCCTCTTTCTTAGTCCACATTTTTTTTTTCTGTTTTGAGACACTTTGCACACCCCTTTTGTGAACCATTCGTGACTCCCCTCCCAGCCCCTTATTTCTCCTGTTTCTGCACCAGAGCCCTGTGTGAGCAAAGGCACATGGGCATAGCCAGAACTTTGATGTCCAGCAACTACACTGGCTTTGAAGACATTTTTTCTTTGTGGCATCTTTTTATTACCCTCGCTACATAATGGGGTATGTAAACACCATGGGTGCAAATGTATGCAAATAGCAAGGATGCAAAAAAATCAAGAGGTAGTGATGAAATGTAGATATCACAGTGATTCTTCCAGCTAACACCACTGTGGCCTTACTTTACCTTACCAAGTATTTTTCTCTCCATCCTACCCTGTTTAAGATCTGAATTTTGTATCTGGGTCTGGTGTTCAGTGAAGTGTTATCATCTACAGGTTTCTCAGAATGTCACTTCATGAACCAGAGGGTGGGTCCCTGCTGTGTTCCTTGTCCAGCTGCCCCTGGACTACAGCATCTGGCCACCTGCAAAAGGAAATCAAACTGAGAGCTTTCAGGCTGCAATAATTTAATCTCCCCTGCCCAGAAGATGATGACAGTAAGCAGGATGGCACTCTTTGTCCATGTACCATTCTCAAAGGCATCAAAAACCCTTTATGAAGGTTTAAGTTTTCTTTCTGAAAGCTAAAAACCACTGAGAACAGACACTGTAACACTGAGATTTTCTCGGTCTGACAATTTTAAATACAGTTTCCTTCAATTTTCATGGACATCAAATTGAACACTTGTTTAGGCTTCCAGTGAAATATCATTATTTTATCTGCCTTAAAATGCTTCTTTCAGTTGTCATACCAAAGATTTTCAGCTCTTATACTCTGAACAACCGTATAATCTATTATAGCTTTTATCTTCACACTTAACCATGTCAGGAGCAATCTACGCATATCCTTATCCTTCTCTTCCTAACACCATAATCTCCTGATCATTAATCAAAAAGAGAGAGAAAGATTTGCAAATCTGTGCTGTGCCTCCTGTTCAACATTAACTGTTGCCAAGCCACTTGGCAAAATTATTAAGCAGTCAAGCTTTTCTGCTTTATGTGAGGTTTTCTTTCAGTTATGCTCCTTCCCTTAATCTTCCTCTATTGTTCATTATACATTGTACATTTCCTCATTTACTGGATTAGATTTAGAGTTCTTTATTACTCCTTGGCATATCTTGCAACATCTTACCTCAGTGCCACATTTGTGACTGCCATATGATGCTTTGTTGTACTAGACCAAAACAATATAAATGATACATTTTCCAACAGTTTCTAAAATTCCTTTTGGTTTTGTAAACGAGAACAGATTAGAGGAAGTCCAGTTATATCAGATGAGACACATGGATGAAGCAAACTTACTTAACACTGAAGTGAGCCCTGCTCAGAGAACAAAGGTACACTGTTTGATATACAGAGGTCGCTTGCAGTCACAGTTTTCTGTAACTATAATTCCAAACTCACTTTTCCCTTGGCTCATTCTCCTGTTTTAATACTGAGTCTTTCTTTTGCCACAGGCATAAAGTTTTTCTCAATAAGAGTATGTGCCCACATATTGTTGAAGGGCTACACTCACAACACAGCGTTTCAGGTTTAAATCCCCTGCCTGCAACCTCAACCTGTACTCTCACACTCCTGAGAAATGCCTGAAGTACCTGCCAGAGACTACTCAGTCACTTGCATTCAATTTCTTGACGTGCTTTCATTTTGCCCAGAGTACAGCGCAGGAGCTGAGGCAGAGGTCTACCTTCTCCCAGGTGAGTGCTCTCACTATCAAACTCTATTGTGTTCTCACCCCCTGTCTGCTTTTCATCCAATTCTAGGTGAATACTCAACTATTTCAGTGTGATATATAATAGGTTGCAGGGAAAAAGATAGTGATTAATCACCTTTTCTTTGGTTTTTATCACAAATTACCAAAACTGTTTCATTTGAATGGTGCATACACACAGGCTACAGTCTCTGCCTAAAGGAAAAAAATAAGAACAACAAATCCTTCCCTTCCCTGTCTTCCTCCTAAGCTTACAGACGAAGCCAAGACTTGTTTTCACAGTGCCAGCAGAGTACACACTGATCATTTCTCTTCCATGGTTCTAAACCAGTGAAACAACACCAATAACTACTTTTAAACCTCATTAATGCACAAAGAATAACACTTGGGTTATTTGTCACTTAAAAATTAGCCATAAAGAATAACTTTAGCATCCAAACAAAAAAGGCTGCCATTCCTTTAGAGAGGCCACCATTTTTCCATCTATCAGAACTTGCCACATAGGAATAGCAATTGTTTGTATCTAAATGCCTCCTCAAGGTGACTTTTAAGAGACTTGTGTATTTCTGTCCTGCTTGTTAGGTCAAGTACAAATAATAGTACATGTGGGGAATGAAGGAGATTCCACAAACTCGTGGTTTCCCATAATTCACAGCTTTCAGCAGGTCAAGAGGAGCTCACAGATAGGCAAGATCCGCCTCCCTCCACCTCTGCAGACCCTGCCCAACAGTCTTCCCATATTCTTCAGAGGAAGGGCTGTCCTACACCCTTATACCTGCACGTTGGATGAGACAAGAGCCTCCGTTACAGCCTTGGGACAGTACTGCCAAAAAAAGAGCTGACAGCTCAGGTCATGGTAAGAAATGCAGCTATGGCCTGAAAGCTTCATAGAAATATCTGAAATAAGGATTAAATAATAATTAAATTAAAACTGATTTTTTTTTATTGGTGTTGGGTTATTTCTTCAGTACAACAACCAGTTGAAGACTTCGAAGGAGTGTGCAAGAACAAAAGTGGGAAGCTAATGAGTGAGGAGGGTGGTATTACCATGCCCCAAAGTGAATGTTATCTATGCACTATGAAAGAAACTAAAAATGATGCATGTCAACTATAGAACATTTGCTGTTTGAAGGAATAAGAGATTAAATAGCTTCATGAAATGTCAGAAGACATGAGTAATTATTCAGTGAGGCACCTAGACCAGATTAATTACTGCTTGGAAAGAGAAGTCTTGATAGGGGTGTTTCTCTAAATTGGCAGCACTGACAGAAAAGCCTTGATGTTCTAGGTAACCAACAGAATAATAATCATACTGATAATAAATAAGAAAACCCATCACAATGACAACAAAACAAGCAAACTCCCACAAACTCTTACACAACAGGGACCATTATTTCATGAAGAAGGATCTAAGAACTATTTATCAGTGTCTATCTTTCTCCTGTAAGCCAGGAAATGCAGATTATGTATTTTGTTGTACTTTTGAGGTACCAAAGTACTTTTCAGTGGAATATTTTTACCCTTGCCCTTAAAATAGTGCAATAAAAAATATCAACAATTATGCAGAGTCTGTTACAGAAAACTTAAATCCAGAAATTGTCAAGGAAAGAACCTTGGGTGACACCAAGGAGATATGAAGGATATAATTCCCTGGAGATTTTAGAAGAAAAGTGTATTTATTCCTCCCTCCCTCCTCTTCTTTTCACAGCATGTAAGGCAATGTTAAAGAAAGCAAATTTTCTTTTTTTTTTTTTGAGGAGAAACCCTGTTGTACCATAGCTGTCTCTCTGTCTGGAGGTATAAAAATTACTTGGAGTCAATTACACTAATCTCCAATGCACTGACTGGCAATTACAAGAAGAGAAGTCCTATGTCTCCAAGTTGTTTATTAAAGAAAATACCATACTCTTCAAGAGCAGATGATTGCCAGAATTCTGCCCTTAAAATGAAGTATCCAGAGTTTCTCTGATCTCATACAAGCAATACCAAAATACATCATTATACTTCCTTTAAGAATAATCTCAACAGCCTTTTGCTTCTAATGAAAGTAAATACTAAATTCAAGGAGCACCCCAATTTACTGTCAATTTAATTTTCCAGCTGCACTATATCACACAGTATAAATATCTTAAAGCTAACATAATTTTAATACCTTTACTTGTGTAGAGATAAAATTTGTTTTGGTTCATCCAAAAATCTCTCCCTATGCTGAGTCTCCAGACAAAATTAATGTTTGCAGTTCTCCAAGTCTAGTTGCAAGTGACTAACAGAGAGCATATCCTCCCCTGTGATGCCTTCAGAATTGTTTGGATCCAATCTCACATGTATATCACACGCTACACTAACACGATTACATTCAGTTTTAAACTCTCCTTCATAGCAGGATCCTGGGATCCCACACTGCAGTCACGTTCCCATGACAGACTCCTCTTATGCTTTCAGGCTCTGAGGTGTAGCTGGTCACCACCATAACCCCGTGGAAACTACCAAACTCAACTCAAAAGGTCTTTACATACCTCTTAGACCAGCTGAGTTCCTCCAGCACTGCTCTTCTTGGGTTGAGGAAGGACTTACAACAGGGAACCAAAACAGGAAACATAGCCTGCAGAAGCAAGGACAGGAGCAACAGCAGCAAAACCAACCCCCAATCAGCTAATGAGGATAACACCCAGCTGATACAAACACCTACTGATTGGGCATTTATTGCCTTGCTCTCTGACTCTATTTGGTGTAATCTTCTCTTCCCAGCATTACTCTTCCTGCCCTCCCACACTTTGTCCTCTCTGATAGAAAATCCTCATAGTGTTACCCTGAAAACTGGGGAAAAAACAAAACCTTCTGAAAGCCCAGTGAAATCCTTGTTTCAAGAGAAGAGAAAAAATAAGTGACTACCAGAAGAATAATCTTACCACTCCTGCAGTTCCACTGATTGTTTTACCTACACCTTATGAATGACTTTCTAGTCTTCCTCTTTCAACTTTTCACTCTCTGGAAGAATAAGAATTACTAGTTGCTCTGTATTCGCAAAATTTTTAACATGCATGGGCTTTGTTCCTGTTTGGTCCTTCATTCCATCATTATAATAATAAAAGCTGAACATTCAGAAATAATACAAAAACAATTATTAGACCAAAGTCAGATCATTAGGAAACAAAGAAAATTGTCTGAAGGTCTACTCTGTTTTAGAGACTGACTTTCTCCTTCAGCAGACAAGCTGTGAAAATTAGACTTCACAGTTCAGTTTGGCGTATGAGAATTGCCAATGTTGCTGAGAGCAATCTGGTAGATAATCTGGGATGCAACACACCTGTGCTTGCAAGAATAAGTTAAGTAAGCCTAGTTTTCTTCCTTTTCTATGAGAATTTTTTTTGCTTAGAGATCTGTAAAGAAATACAGCTATTATAGTAGAAAATTTTCCATCTTCTTTTAGTTAAAAATCTAGCCACTGGTCAAAATGAAGATTTTTGCAGAAAATATTAGACCTCTTTAGATATTTTTATAGTTCTTAGGAAGGAAAATTTTTAATGGTTAAAAAAACCCAAAAACCCAGACAAAAAACTTAAACCCCTTTTCCAAGCACATCTCTTTTTATAAGATTAAAAACAATAACAGTATTTTTATAGCATTAAACCCCCCTATATTCATAGTCATGTTTTTCTTTTAATTTATCCTTCTCTTCAAAGGTTTTCTTATTAAAAAAAATCTTTTGTATTTGTTTGTCATTTTGCAACCATACTTATGGAAATTCCCTACATTTTTAAGTTTTCATTTAAGGTTTATTCACAAAGCAGGTCTTCTCGTGGTTTGATGCCTAGTTTCATTCTCTTTTTCTGCGTTTCTGTGCCTGTACAGGTAGGTGGGTCTTTGCCAGTTCTGCATAGTGACAACATGAGGTGTGCTCACAGCTCTGTCAGTGAATTTGACTTTGAAAAAAGGACTAAGTCAAAAGTTTGTTCACCAGTCACACTATTGTTTTCATTAATTGAAAGAAACTTCTTCCTCACAGGAACCATTAGGGCAATTTTAGGAAGAAACTGAAGATTTTCAAAGATACGGCACTGTGCTGTAAGAAGTACCTTCAAGTACAAACTAACAAATTTGGAGAACAGTATACAGAGTTTAATTGCTGGTTATAAGATCGGAATCTGTTTGTCACTCTCCAATAACCACTTTCAGCTGAGAAGCCCAGCAGAGATTTGCCAGAGTGCTAGCCAGTCAGCATGTTTTTAATATGAACCTCTGAGGATATGGTGAATACTGAACAGCTCCAGATAGCTCAGTCTGTATCCTCTTTGAGGGGCTCTACTCCACACCTTCCTTTTCTCAGCCAAGCACATTAACAAGAATTAACAATCATCGAACACTTCAAGTAATGGCTGATTGACTCAACTAGCAAGATCTGTTTGTTATCTTGTGCTGCTGCCTGGCCACGTTGCTCTCCTAAAGTGTTGATGTTGTGTAGGCAGGTGCTAACAAACATGAATCTATTGCAGTTTCTTTTGAATAAACTGAAAATGATTAAATGAATACAATAAAAAAAAAATGAAAAATATGTGACAGTAGCAGTTATATTTGGTAATAAATCTACCCTTGATTATATGTCTTTTACTAGTGCTCACTGACTGAAGACAGCAAGCTGTCTCTAGTTTGTAATTCTAGAAAGCTTCTGCCCTGGTGAGGCTTCTCAATGGTGCAAGCTATTTATATTAAGGCATCTTCTTAATAACTTGTATTTCTGGTATCAAGTACAGTTCAGAAGTCTATCAGATCCAAGAAGTCTGTCTTCTAATCAGAAGTTCTGATAAAAGAAGTCTGCTTCAATTAGTGCTGTATGATTATTTTTGCATAAAGAAAATCTCTTTACAGTCAAAAAGCTTTTGGAAGTGCAAACACAGCCTGGGTGTGAGCATGTACTCCAAAGCCATGCTTGAATTACTAGAACTACACTGAGTCTGCTGCTTCTGTTGCCAGAATCTCTAGAGAAATATCTTGCTGTTATTAGTACTGCTCTAAGCCACTTTGAGATTGTTTTGTTAAACAGACGAAAGTTCAAAACCCCCGTTGGGAGACTGTGGCCAAAACCATCTTCATTTTCAGGTTTTTCAGCACTCCATGAGATAGAAAATACTCTATTTTTAAAAATTATTTTAAAGTGGTTTTTTTTTGTCCTGATGATTTTCTGAAGGGTAAAATGTCTCCTTGAAAAAATATCATCAATGTTCTCTTTGCAATATTAATCTGGTCTTTTTTTGTAATTTTATTTCCTTTTCTTACAAATTAAATTGATTTGCAGAGACAGAACTCTTCAAAGATATTCCCATAAGATCTCTGGTTAGATTATACCACTACTTCAAACAATAATGAATCTGTTTCTGAAAAACAAATGTTTGTCTCTTCCAAATTGTGCCTTGAGTTCCCTTGAGCTTTACAATTCAGTGAGCATTAATGTTACATAGCACAAATAATGGGACTTTTTCTGAGAAGACAGGATGCAGCTGCTTATGCTTAATTAAAACTTATAAGATTTGTTGTGTTGCTTTGATCTGTTGCTTTTTTGTTTCTCCACCTTTTGAGCAAAGGTTCTGTCAAAGTCTAAATGGATGCAGCATGTTTGTCTCAGAGAATGTCAAGCACAGAACCTGTGTCTGAAGCTTGTGGAAGAAAAGGCCAATTGCTGTCAAGGTGAAAACGCTGACACATTTACCTGGGTTTGCATTCAATTTTTAGACCTATGTTAACAATATACACAGCTTATATATACAGATGATTTCAAGCTGATGACAGTGACACAGTTTGTATGCACCAGCAAATATATACCTGGAAGTGTTTCAAAAACATGTGAATATGGCATTTGAGGACACGTGTGAGCATGGTCGTGGTTGAAGGTTGGACTTGATGATTTTAGAGGTCTTTTCCAACCTTAATAATTCTGTGATACACGCCAAAATCCACAGAACAGAAATATATATATATATATATATACCTCGTTTTAGTAAATATCATTTGTGGAAGAAGCCTATACCACAAAATATACAATATGCATCACCCTACAGAATACTGATACAGGCATGGGGACAGCACAATTAGTCTGAGGCAGCATAAGATGCTGCTGGAATGGGTAAGAGTCCGTACCACTGCATGATTTATAGGAACAAGGACCTCGTTGCTTTCATATTTCCCCAGGAAGTAGCACATCTTCTATCAGGACAAGGACATTTCACAGCATAATTTAAGGAAAAGAGGCTATGCTGTACCGAATCAACCCAGAGAAACCTGCAGTTCTTCTCTCCACCCTCCCCTCCTTTCAGTATTTTACAAAAGACATAGCTATTCTGTGCACTGGAGCGTGGGGTAGAACATCTCAGCTTGCAAACACTAGGGGCAGGGTGACGTGGATGGACTCAGGCACAGGCAGATACAGCAAACCCACTTTAAACCCTGAACTGCCTCTCTAGCCAATGGTGCATTGTATTGCACAGATGCAGCCACCTGGAAATAGCTTGGGAATCTTTGCACTTTCCATTGGGCACATCCAGATAAACTCCTTAACCCCTGCATGTACTGGGGCTGGTCTGTAGCTGAGCAAGCAAAGAAACCTGAATGATGTCCCCTCAGTCTCTGCACAGCACATACTACTCACTCAATACACATTTGCCTGACCATGTCTCTTATCAGCCAGTTTTCCTAATATGCTCAGTCAGGTTCTGGAAACCTCTATAGTAAAAACAAAACCAACATCCTACTACTTCACTGTTTCAACTCAGTGATTAGAATTTCATGTTGCTCTTTCAGGCAAATAAAGTCCAAAAATAGCTGTGTTTAGAACATGAATTTGAGAAGTGCTCAGTGGGTTGCCTTGATCAAGTCATATGGGATGAAGAAAAACAAGGAATTCATTGTAATTTTTGCAGGATTTGTCTAACAAGACTCTTCGAAGGATTAAATGTTCATTTAATATAATCTTCGGCCACTCTTGTTGCCATGACATATTTAATGAAAAAATACCCAGCTCATAACTTTTTATCTTTAACAGTTTTCAAGTGAGCAATTATAACAGAGAATAAAATTTCACTTTCTGTTGAGTTTGATTAGTGATTTCCTAAGTAATTTCAAACCTAACACAGCCACAGAACAATTATCTGAAGAAGGGAAAAATCACCTCTGAAAGAAAAATGAGAAACATAGGACCATTTTAAGAACCTTGATTTATTGATAGAAACATTTTAACAAAAATTAACCTGTGTGACTCATAGCTCTCTGAAGCCACTGAAAAAATGCACACTTACTCTAAAATTTTATTGAACTCCATTATATGCAAACAGATCTTACATTTACGGAAGCGCCCATGAGATTAAGCACAGAGGAAAAGTCAGTTCAGGGTAAAAACACCAATGCATGGAGTTTGTAAGAATCTGCTCTGGCATTTCATGCAGCCAGGATTTCATCCTAACTGCTCTTCTTAGAAAATAAAAAACCTCTTGTAACTACTACTAATAAATTTATATCAATAATCCTTTCAACAGAGCCTTGCTGTGCCCCATGCATTTCCTTCCCGTGGTGCTTGCCTGTACCGCAGTGGAGGCACAGTCAGTCAGTACCATCTGTCATGGGCATTCAGAACCAGCTTTACATAGTCTTTATACCTTACTGAAAACTCTTATATAAGAGTTTATCTTCCAAGAGTTATATGGCTTATTGCCACTTAATTTAAATACCAAACAGATTACTTTCCTCTCTATCAGATCAAAAATAGTTAGAGTCGCAACCTAAGATGAGAATTGAAGAGTGATAGAGAAAGTTTAACCATACATACCGTGGTGTTAGTGGTATGTACTGCTTATAGCCCTTAGGATAAAAGACCAAAAGTCACTTATCATCCATAGTCATGTCAGTGAAGGTAGCATCAAGGTACTGAATGAGTGCCACCTGTATTTATTTATAAGTGGATAACAAATCTTTTGATATTAGAATCCCAGCTCACTTTTATGAATTCTTAAAAGCAGTCCTTTTGTTCTACCAAAAGCAAAATGTGATATATATGAAGAGCATTTTTGCAACTTTTGTTGTTCAGAAAAGAAGCAATGGCATGCCCAAGGGAATAGCATGGTCATGCTGTCTTTGCTAGCACCTGGAAAGCCAATCTGTCTGCTGCTGCCGTGCAAAGAGGTGGTCATGTGAAGTGATGGCTATTGCCAGAGGAGCAAGGGGGACAAACATGAATGACTTTCCAGGATTCAGTTGTCTCTGAGCTACTCACAGTCTTTGCCTCCCACGGGTGGCAAAATTCAGCATTGCCTGTAGTACTGACAAAACTTGAGCCAACAGTATGAAACAAGGACAGAAATTAATCGTACCCTTTGTTTCATCTAAGCAGCTCCAAGCTTCTAGAAGCTGGAAGGTCATTAGCTGTCTTAGTAATAAATAATGCAGAAGACAGAATTTTAAAAGGGGATATAATGTCCCTGAGAGCTGCTACCAAGTTCATTATTGATTTCTGCCAAAATTAAGTGTGTTTCTTCATGGATGGATGTAGACAAACACTAGATCTCCAGCTCTTGCTCTGAGCTGGTGTAGTTTGTGTTGGTATTTTCACTCTGAAAACAGCACAAATGTGTTACAATCAGATGCTTATGACTGGCAGGGAGCAAGAGAAGCCAAGGAAACCATTTAATCATCTCTCCATTTGGATTTAGCTTAACCTTGCTATGGAATCTGACTGTCATTTTCTGGATCCCTTGCTACAAAACATAGATTTAATTTAATGCCTGCTTCAAATAATCCTCAGAAAGGCTTGAGAAATATAAATTTATCAAACCTTTCTATAGGAGGGACACTGTCCTGTAAATTCCTCATCCCTCTCTGCCATCATGTTTTGCTTCTGACTTAACATGGGCAGTCCCTACTGCTCTTTAATTTATGCCACAGTACAAGAGATGTTTGATTTATATTGCACCATTTTTAATGACAAATTGTAAAATTGTGCTAAAGGACACATCCTCATCCTGCCACACTTTAACTACTTGTTTTAAATTCTCTACTTCTCTGACATGAATTCTCAAAACATTTCTAGAACACCTTTTTTAAATGAAAGGTTTTATTTGTAAAATTAATTTTGTGATCTGACACAAATTTGCCAGGGCAAAAGGTGGCTGTGCAGTGAAGACAGCTGAACTGATGTAATATGAAAGTATTAACTTGTATGTAAAAAGATTAATAATTTTGTAGGTCAAGCCTAAAGTTTGGGTGCTAATTTGCTAAGCAAAGTAACCTTTTTAGTAAATGAAATACTTAAAATATCTTTCTGGCACAGAAAACTCGATGTCTACCTGCAAGACATGTATACCATGATATAATAGTATGAGTTTTGGCTGGGCAGAAGTTTAGAGAGTTCAAGCATCATTTAACTTTTACCTTGTAGTCTGAGCTGTTATATCATTTTTCAGAGTTACAGATAAAAAAATAAAAGCTCTTGGACACTTTGATTTTATCAAAACACAGTGTGGAGAGAACTTGAGAATGTAAAAGCAAAAATTAGATTCAAAGGGTTGTGTTATTCAAGAAAAATCTGTTTTCTCTGCTGAATGAAGCAGACATGTTATCTAGCAAACCATTTAAAAGTATTGCTTAGGGACTTCTTGTGCTATATGAAAGCTGTTCAACTTCCACTTTCTGCCAAAATTACTTCATTTTGATATTTTTCACTGCCCCGGTACTTGTTATTTCCATTTGTTTCATATTACAAACATCCTTCAGAACAAGGTGGTTACATTTCAGACACCTGAAGAGACGCCTTCACATTTTGGGTTTCACTTTGTTTACTGTGAACTGGGGAAAAAACATATCAAAACAAGAGAGCACAAGTATTTTGGGGGTTGTATTTAAAAGAACAGAAAAGCATAAGCTCCTTTATGAAACAACTCAACCTTTTACATCAAAACTCAGTCACATGTAACTCCTATAAATGCATGTGGCAGGCTACTTGGGAATTTGCATGGCATTGTGTACTGCTTGTGTAGGTATGTAAATGTGTGGATGGATGCTGGCATTCTCTACTTAGCTCTGCAAATTTCAGACTGAAGACAGAAAACCAGATGAAGAAGAAGCAAACCAGACAAGCACTCTGAAAGATTCAAGATGAGTTTATAGAAGGGCTTGTGGACCAAGTGCACAATCACATAGGCTACAGTCTGTGGTCAAAGAAATAAATCTGGTGCTGGTTTATATGATTGCACACAGGGGAAAAAACCCTTGTACTTTCTTTTCAAAAAAATATGTTTTTATCAAAGAAACCTCTGCTCATCAAATCTGTTATCAGATTTGCTTTCCAAAGAGAACAAAAAGAATGTTTGCTTCATCTTTCCTGGTTAATGGCGAGGAAGTGCAACATTATTCAACCTGTTCCTAACTGTATTCCTATTTTAACCCTCTTTAGCAAGCTCTTAATTAGATTGAGAGTCAATCATTGCACAAAAGACCAAAAAAAAGACAAATGGTAGGTAGAAGAATACTCAATACTATTGATAAAACGTTCAATAATACAATTAATATCTTTCAATTAATGGGATTAACTTACAAATTCTTAAAAATGTATGCTATGGAACTTGCTTCATAAATGATAAAGAAGATGCTCTGCTTGTCTCATGACTCTTGGACCTGGAGTTTATGGAGGATGATGAAATCACAAGATATGCAATAAAAGCCTAAGAACTGGCATCACTAAATAACATCACCCTATATAAAAAATAAGCAACTGAACCTTTTCAGACCAGATCCTTAAGATTTCAGGGATGTGTATTCAGATAGCCAATGCTGCAATTAGGGTTAAGTTCTCCTGACTATCTCAGCTGCTAGATGAGACCAACTAACTTCACCCATCTGCTGTTACTAACTGATCATATCTTCAGATGATTCTAACATTACACGTGTCGAGGTTTTTTGAAAATGTACTTTCTATATTGCTGCTGAAGTGGGAGCTGATGGCAGGTGCATGTATATTAATATTTGGGTCATCCATGCCTATTTCTCATGCTGTAGTTCACCTGGTGAAACTGTCTCAAAGTGTGCAAACCTGGCTCTTTCCATATCTATGCTGAGTTGAAAGACATTAGAAGCAGCCAGTCCACAGGACCAGCCAAGAGTTGGTCTGAGTTACCCTTTCCACCCTGTCGCCTCCATGAATACATGTAGTGTGGGTGTTTTGTTCTGTTCCTTTTGCACTGTCCTATTTACTAATATAGATATTTTTAGAGAAATTGGCACCATACTGTTAAAAACAAAATTTTAGTGTCATATCCACCGTGCAGAATGGGGAATGGGGCAGAAACACAGCTCACAGTTGTTTCATCACTGAGGGAACTGGGAATAATGAGGCTAAAGGTTTCTCTGGTGGGGAACATAACGCCATGCTTATCTAGTCTTACTGCTTCCAGCGTGACCCTTTCTGGTACATACTGCTGCACTGTAGCATGAGATGGGACCAAGGGGAGGTTGTGGCTCAGAGGACTCCTCTACATGTTGATCTCTTTTCTGTGCTGTGCTGTCCTTACTCACTGTGGATCACATAGGGCACAACAACTTCCTAGGACCCAGTTCTGAGGTAGCCATGGAAACAACCCTTTTTGTTTCCAGTGCCTCCTGAAGTTAACAAGGTAACAGTCACCACAGGAGTCTATTCTGGCTAAAAGAATGCTGGGGAATGTAGAATTCAAAGGGAAAGGCAGCAGTTTCCAGTGGAGGAGGCAGAGGAGAAATCAAGCAGAATGTAAAATGCAGAGAGAAATTAATTCACATTTCTGTATGCAATATACATTGATAGCAATTGCTAGTTGCACATCGAGCTGAGGGCAATAAATCTCAAAATTCATTTCTCTGACCTTGTGCACATTTTCTTCTCATGAACTAGATCTTTAGGTTTCGTTCATGTTTTCAAAGGCACAAGGGAACTGTAAAATATTCAGCTGTATAAAAACAATATGTAGGACAGACTTACTTTGCTGTAAGGTGATAAAACCTTTGCACAAAGATGAATAAATTAGTTTTGTGCAAAATAGGGATCTAATAGTTTGAGAAGAGTATGTGGGAAACGTGAGGTTTCTTATTTTGTGGCTATCACCGTGGTATTTGTGCACTTTTCATGGTTAATAAGACAGTTTAGGGGCTGGCAGTGGTTCTGAAACTTATTCATATGGAATTTATAAAGTATATAAGGAATGCATCTGCATATGCACAGGGGAATTGTGAATCCCGCACATTAGGGGTAAAACTGCAGCAGATCTGATGTTTTACTCCAGGCATTAACATTTAAGCTTAATGCCTTCCTTCCTTCCTGAAGAAACAATTATGATATAAATCCAATTCAGAGGAAATCAGTGCTATTTGTCCAAATGTATTAACTTTTTGATAATTGTACAGCTGCAACCCCCATTTTTGTGGAATTAAAACCATTGGCAGCTAGGGCAAGTTTGTTCTTAAAGTACTACCAGGTCTAGACAATCTGGGACAACTTTTTATGCCTCCTCTCATATATGGGATAGGCGCCTATTCACTGTGGGTTCTTTCAACATTTTTTTTTATTAATTATTATTTATTTATGCATTGTGAAAGCAATATTGTACATGATTATACAGGTAGCTTAGATACCCACATAATATACTGAGTTTTTTGAGTGACTGCATGTAGATGGCTTTGAAAATTCTACCCAGAATGCTGCTTCTCTTTAGTCCTTGGCTTTGTTCTTTTTTAATTGAAATCAGAAGATCTATTAAAACTTGTCATGAGCAGAACTTTTAAATGAAGAAAACTACCAAATAGTCATGTAAGACTCAAAGTAAGTTTCAACATTTTTATACATAATGAATTAACAAAGGTAATGTAGATAGGCATCTATTATCTTTTCAACATCACAGACATCTAAATCATTCAAATCCTCGTTAAGGTGGCTAATGCTGCCTTCCAAGCATTTTTTTAAAATGCATTGGGTCTGGTTGAGGTGGAGTTTATTTCCTCATAGCAGCCCTCACAGTGCTGTGCTTTGCATTGGTAGATAGAAAGGTGTTGATAACACATCGAGGGCAAGATCCTGGGAGAGGACACAAGTAAGCCAGCTGACTCAAACTGACCAAAGGGGTATTCCATATGATATGATGTTTGCCTGCTGAGAAACCCCTACGTGTGTTGAAGCCCTCCTTCCTGGGAAGTGGCTGGACATTGCTTACTGATGGGAAATAGAGAATAAACCTGGTTACTCTCTTCAGCTGTGTGCATGCAAACTTTCTCTTTTGTTTAGTAAACTACCTTATCTCACTCTACAAGTCATTGTCCATCTTTTTCTCTCTCCCTGTCTGGCTGGAAAGTGGGGTGATAAAGCAGCTTGGTGGGCACCTGGTGCTAAGGCCAAGCCACTACAGTATTAAACAAACACACAACAGAAATTAAAAAAAAAACCAACAAACAACAAACACAACCATCAAGTCACACATCAAAGGGAGAAAGCTACAGAAAATCTACTTGAAGACAAAGAACTTATAAATCCCCTTTTGGTAATTTTTAAGAAGTACATTAAAGAATTTCCCTCCCTTTTCCTCATTTTATGCACACTAATATTTAAAAAAAGATGGTGAGTTGAATTGCCATTTTCAAATACAATGGTAGAGGTTAACATCTGAGCTTAATTAACTATAAAAGTTAAAAAAGCAGTTACCAAAAAATTGTCAAATTTGGAGTTTCAAGGCAAGAAAACCAAATCTCCAAAGATATACATATGCGAAAATAAGCACAGCAAGTAGATTGACCACTGTCTTCTAATAAAGTCTATAAAATGGCTAAGAATTCAAAACAGGTAACACAACACTTCTAGAAGAGAAGAAAGATCAAAATAAAGGATTCTTTTGGACCTGGAAGTGCACCAACATCACAAACTCTATTAAAAATCCATGCAAGGAGCTAACTCAGAACTATTTGTTCAGCTGAGGTCTTGGAGCAATGACGTTATTTTGCTGACATGTTGCCCACTGTTATACACAGTCCCAAATGCAGAGCAGGCTAGGCTAGGCAACTCTGCCAGCAATTCAGCAGCCAGCTCCAGGGCAGGGCATGCTGCTGGCCTTAGTGACCATCCTGAATTTGTTCCATGTATTTCCATCAAATCACAATATGCTTTGGGTTGGAAGGGACCCCAAAGATCATTCAGTTCCCTGCCATGGACAGGGACATCTCCCACAAGACCAGGGACATCTCCCATGAGACCAGGTTGCTCAGGGTTCCAGGCAATCTGGCCTTGAACGATTCTAGGGATGAGATGTCCACCACTTCTTTGAGCAAGCTGTTCCAGTGTCTCATCACTTTCACAATAAAGACTTTTTTCCTTATACCCAGTCTAAACCTACTCTCCTTTACCTCTAAACCTACCCTCTTTTTAGTTTGCTGAATTTCATTACTCCTTTGTACCTAGAAATAGAGCAATTACAGAAAAGGCACACATATAAGCTCATACATGAAGAATGTATTTAAGAAATCTCAGGATATAGCTTAGAGTACTCTGAAGCTACCTGAAGTCATGTCAATAGATCCAGCTGAACTGCTGGAATCATCTATACCCCAGCTGGGAAGTCTCTGTCTAGCTTAGATATCTATGTATGTTATACTTTTCCCAGCTCAGTTCTCAAAACATTAGTTTTCCTTTAACCTGCCAGGTCACTTGAGATGACTTGTCTGGGAACTTTCTCTCTATTCTTCCTTGACTTTGTTTTTATCTTCATCTCAACCAGAAATTTCAATGGAAAGGCTTTATGGCAAAGGTGGTATTACACACCAGAACCTGGAGAGACAATAGGGCACTCAAAGAAAGTGGTTAATGATTGAATTATGAAACTGGAAGGGGGTGAATTTGCCCTGGAGTTTTACAGAACTTAGAAAATTCAGATGATCCAGAAATAAGCAGCAGATAAAAATTTTAAAAAGAATCAGTTCCAACACCCATGGGGAAATGACCTCTTCTGTACTTTACAGAGCCTCCACATTAAACGGATGAAATGCAGTGCAGAGTTTTTAAAAAGTGTGCTTTTATTCTTTTTTTATCTTTCTTTTTTAGTCCAATAGCTTGTTTTCAATATATTCTTAAATATTCTTAAAACAGAACTGCTGTGTTTTTGTCTGAGAATGTGTAGGGCATGTTTTGTGCAAGCCAGACAACAATGCCACCAGTCATATGCAATTCAGTTCTTCAAGAGACGGTCTCTCCAGCATAAGGCCTTTTAATGCAGTTTCATTTCGGATATATTCTGAGAAGCACATGCCATTATTCAGTAGCAAAAGAGTGATATATGTGTAATAATTACATGGAGAAAAACTGTAATGTTCAAGAAAACTGCATTTTGATTTCTTGTTTTAAATGCATTTCAAGCATTTTCAATGTAATGGACTAAGATAAGCAGGCAATTCACATTCTTGCCCTTTGTGCCATACCCAAAATGAAGTTTCCTTTGCTTCCTGTGCATCACTGGTTTCTGCTAAGACAAACTCAGTTGCAACAATGGTGCTGATTTTTGTGGCTCTGAACTGGTTTAAGTCACCAGTACTGACATGCGTTTTGAGCCCTAGAAGTGTCTTTAACAAAGATTAACTTGTAAATCCCAATCAAAACTATACTTACGTTTTCTCTAAGTTTTTGACTGAGCTAGCTTTAGCTAAATTTACTTCACTGTTGGCTTTCATTTACTTATACATTTTTCTTTAGAAGCATTGTTTCTTAAAGAGCTTAACATCTTTCCACCATAGCTACATGGGTAGAAATTCAATGTGAAACCACTAGAGTGGCTCTTCAATTTCACTCATGCAATTTACAGACAACTTTTCAATTACTTTACATCTGTTGCTAATGATTCATAGATTTGAACACTATTACTAACATACTGACACCTCATCTTCAACTTCTCCCTTCCAGCTTGTCTTAGACTTGTCATAGAACATGATGATGTTCCAAGTAAAGGACAGTTTGTGCCTTATCAGATTTCATTACATGAATTTTAGTACAACAGTGGAAAAAGCACCCTGACCTGTCTTCCTTTTGAAGGCTATTGCACTGACATATTGTAGACCTTCTCCCCTTTATTGATACTAAAGAGTAAAGCCTTAATTTTTCTATCACAAGTTCACTAAACCAGACAGAACAGAAATCATCCTACCGTGCTTTTATTGCTCCTAACTATAATGGTTCTGCTGACATTTCCGAAGCATAATTGTGTTATTGCTTGAGACCTTTTTAATTGTGATTTTTACATCTGACAAGCACACTGTTCCTTGTGCTAATGGTACATTATGCAATGCTCTAAGTTCTGGTATGTTTGCTGATTTTTTGATAGTGTGGGCTCTACCCATCAGGCATAGACCTAACAATTTTTGTTAAAGAATAAAGCAAATAATTCATTGTTTGAATTCAATTGCCACAAGCTCACTGTCACCTCCAAATAGTGAGTCACACAGGTTTCTGCTTTCCAATGAGAGCCCAATCCAGTAATGAGCTACATCCATCAACTGTATTTACATTTTTGTATCAGAGCAGTTGGTGGCTTACACGTAAATACAAAATATAAGCTTCATATGGGAAAATAATTTCTCAATGAGATTTTCACCTTTTCTCATTCAAAAATTAAGAATTTCCTAATACTTTAGTCAAGTACAAGAGATCACAATTGTTCCGTCAAGGATGTGTGAGCATTTTCAGAAGGCAGAGGAGAAAAATTTCTTCCAGAGAAGTTTGTCAATGTCAAAGATCAATAATTTTCAAGTAAAAAGAGAGCTGAAGCTGAATGAAAACTCAAGTGTAGGGTTTAATATAAAAGACTGTGTTTTGACATAAGAGCTGAGTCTCCAACAACCTGGATTAAAGACAGACTGGCAATAGCACTGCATGACATCTCAGATTTGATCTCTGCACAAATAGATTGAACACAGATCTTTAATTTCTGCCACTTGTGTCTTGATAAACTTCGGTATCCATTTTGGCTGTTTTAGAGTTAAATATTTTTCTTACACCTTAACTTGGCTTGAATGAAGAATGATCCTGAAGGAGCTGGCTAGTGGCAGCATTCACTATGCCTGGGCACAAAGAACTGCAATCAGGGCTCTAGGTCATCCCACACATTTCATCCTGAAATAAAACACTTGCAGCTGATCTGAGATCCAAATCTAAGCAGCAAACTGTCTTCCAGTGAACAGCACTAGCCAGAAAAGCTCTCTGGCATGCGGCAAAGAAGTGGAGAATATGCAAAAGTCCTAAGTGTTCTGCAGTATAACTTTTGTTGGGAAGCTGACTCTTTTATGGGCCATCACCCGATGACGGCAGAGAATTAGTTTAATAAAATATTATGTTTTAGACTTTTCCGTGGAAAAGATAATATGTTTTCATATCCTCATTTAGGAATGTGTAGAAGCTGTGAGAAATAAGGCATGACACAGTGGAAAGTTCAAGTCTGGGGACAGTTCAGAGTTGTCAGACACTCTTTATATCTTTCCCCACGTTGGAAAAAAAGTGGATCTGCTCGCTGACATGGAAAGTTGTAAAAAATGCCAGAAAATGTCCTAGAACTTGTCTTGATTTTAGGGGAGCTTCAAGAGCATCCATAACATGGCTGTGTGATGGTCAGTGTCCTTAGCCACTTTTGTCAACAAGGGGTTTTTTCTATAACTTGAAGCCTTGGATTCACCCAAGGATAAACACATGAATCATGAAGCTTCCAGAGTCCTAATCTGAGTAACATAGGGGTATCCTCTCCTTACATATGGAAGCTTAACCATTTTCTACTTACCACTGTATCTGCAGATTGAATATCATATATATTTCCACTTTTCCCTCCAGGATGGGATTGGTGTGGCAGAGAGGAGGATGGACAAGAATGGAAAAAGTTGATAATGAATTTGATCCTGCTTTCATTAGAGGGGAGGGTGAGCTAACAAAATACATATGGCTTTAAAAGTGCCAGTTGAATCTTGAGTTAACTTGTTAGTTAAATATCCTGCTTGGCATTCTTAGCAGAGAAAACATTGGAAAATAATGTGTTTTACTAATCATTATTATTTACAGTAGAACATGAACAATTCAGTCTAAACTATTCAAACATAAAAATTGTTAAAATCCTAGTAATATTGGAAATAAATGATCTGTGAATGGTTCTGTAGTTTGTTCTTTTTTAACTTCTAATTCCAATTTTATTTTTGCATGGGCCTGTTCTTTCATTCAGCTACCCTCAGTCCTTTCACTGCAA
This sequence comes from Xenops minutus, assembly GCA_035221455.1. NCBI lineage: Eukaryota > Metazoa > Chordata > Aves > Passeriformes > Furnariidae > Xenops > Xenops minutus. Next base: position 24,336,973 of record JAWWEE010000105.1, on the reverse strand, counting down.
TGTTTAGCAGTCATAAACATCCCTGCTCTCCAGCCAAGCTTACTTTTTTCCTCTAATGACCTTTTCTAGTGTATGAAGTGTCTAAGCGATGTGTAACATGTATGTACATACACTGGTCTTATGGTTACTGACTCCTCATTTCTTCTAAAAATTCATCAAGGGGCCATTAAGCAGCTCTTGGACTTTGGTGATTAACCCAGCAAAGGAAAAAGGTAAACACTGATGTTTAATTTATTACCGTTATTGTAAATTCTCATGAAATATGAAGAACTGTATAACTCCACTGAGTTTTAAACAAGAACTTTATACTTAAGAGAAACTGTCTAGAAACCAATTACACTATCTTTATAGACCAAATTTAGGCCATATTCCTGCAAGATATACAAGGACCTGAGATTTTAATGTGATTTACATAGCATAAGGTTAAAACATTTCACTATCATTTCTTTTATAAAAGTTATGCTGACAAGTCCATATGTTAGCAGACTTTTTAAAAACCCCTATTAACTGATGTTATTTTTTCCTTAATGTTCATTTCCCTTTTTTCAAAATTTGGATATGCATCATGAAACTTCTCTATAGAAGCTCCAGTTAGATTTTTTAAAAATCTACAGTCCTTTTTGGTTTTTTAAAGATACTTTCCACTGCAAGTTCACCTGTGGTTAGAGCTGTTAGGAAAAAAATCCTACAAACTTATTCAAGGAAGTCTTATGATAAAAATCTCAAGAACTGGTAATCACTGGTACCTCAAAAATGTATCCATTCAAGATCCATGAAATGTATAAATGTTTGAATAGGATATTAAAAAACCTTATGGATATATGTAATGCAGTAAGGACTACTAATGTTACCAGCGTTTCACTCACAGATTTAAACTGCCAGCCCATCTCCCATCCCAGACAAAAGAGTATATGGAACCAAAAGAGGCATACAGTGTTTTTCCCCATTGCAAACCCAACTAATATCTTAGAGTCAGCAGCTCAGGGACTTTCTGAGAGAGAGGTTTCAAAGAGACTATTGTACTTAGTAGCTGTCAACAGAATTATAGTCCATCAATTCCATTTAATTCTCTTTGGAGGCTATTTATACTTTCAACCTTTTTTGATAATGAGGATATTAGAACATCTCTTAGTCATTCTGAGATGAGAAATGGTAATAATAACCCCTTTTCACCTTCTGTCTAGCTTTAATGATATGATATACTTTCAGTATATGTTTTTCTAGTTGCCTCTTTTTCAGGCTGGAGTGTCCTCTTGTATTTCTATTTCTGGGTTTGACTCTCTGATTTGGTATCTTCTTGTGTGGAAGCTATTCCATACTTCTACCATTCCTCTCAATCTTTAAAACAGAGAGACTATAGAATCTTAAGGGTTGGAAGATCATTTAGTTAGGGTTAAAGATCTTCTAGTCCCAACTTCCCTGCCAAGAGCAGGGACATGTCCCACTAGACCAGGTTCAAGGCCTTATCTGATCTAGTCTTGAACACTGCCAAGGTTAAGGCCTCAATGTCCCTGGGCAACCTGTTCCAGTATCTTACCATCCTCACAGTAAAGAATTTCTTCTCAATATCCAGCCTAAATTTCCTCTCTTTCAGTTTGTATCCATTACTCCTTGTCCTGTCACTATAGTTTCTGATGAAGTGTCCCTCTCTGGCTTCCCAGTAGGCCCCCTTTTGATACTAGAAGTTGCTATGAGATCTCCTCATAACCTTCTCTTTCCCAGGCTCAACAGCACCAACTTTCTCAGCCTGTCTTCACAGGGGATGTGCTCCAGTCCTCTTAACATCTTCATGGCTCTCCTCTGGACTTGCTCCAACAGTTCCATGTCCTTCTTAAGTTGAGGGCACCAAAACCAGTGCATGCATCAGTCCAGGTGAGATTTTATAAGAGCAGGGTAGAGGGGGAGAATCACCTCCTTCAACCTTCTGGTGATGCTTCTTTGGATGTTGCCCAGGATTTGATTGGTTTTCTGGGTGCAAGCGCACATTGATGGCTTACGTTGAGTTTTTTATCAACCATCACCTGCAAGTCTTTCTCTGCAGGGCTGCCCTCTGCCCAACTTGTAGGTGTGCCTGGGATTGTCATGACCCAGGTGTGATACCTTGTACTTTGCTTTGTTGAACTGCATGAGGTTCTCATTGGCCCACCTCTCAAGCATGTCAAGGTCCCTCTGGATGACATTCTTTCTCTCCAGAATGTTGACTGAACCACACAGCTTGATGTCATTGGCAAACTTGCTGAGGATGCACTCAATCCCACTGTCCATGACACCATCAGAGATGTTCTACTCATTGGGAACTTCACCTGACTGTCATGCTTTTTCAAAACTGATGTCTTAGCAGCTTCATCTGGCAGTTCCCTCAGGACCTGTGGATGAACCTCATCAGATTCCATGGACTTGTGCACATTCACATTCCTTAGATAGTCTAAAACCTGATCTCTGCTGCATGGGCTTAGAGTCTTCATTCTCCCAGTCCTGACATTTACCTTTATCAGTTTGGGCAGCGTGGCTGGAGAACTTGCCCTTGAAGACTAAGGCATAGAAGTCACTGAAAACTTCATCCTTCTCTTTGTCCAGGGTAGCTAGTTCTCCTGTTTCTTTCTAGAGGGAGCCCACATTATCTCTAATCTTTCTTTTGTTTAAATATACCTATAGAAACCCTTCCTGTTATCCTTGATATCCCTAGCCAGACTCAATTCTAACTGGGCCGTGGTTTCCCTAATCTTGTCTATAGCTTCCCATGCAATTTTCTTGTATTCCTCCCAGGCCATCTGTCCTTGTTTTCTTTTCCTTCTGAAAGGCTCTTTCTTTTCTCTGAGTTTTCTCAGGAGCTCCTTATCAATCCAGGAGACCTCCTGGAATCTTTCCCAAATTTCCTCCTTGCCAGGATACATCTCTCCTGAGTTTGGAGGAAGAAGCCAGAGTCTGCTCTCTTGAAGTTCAGAGCAGTGAGCTTGCTGCATGCCCTCCTCACTGCTCCAAGGATCTTGAACTCTACCATCTTGTGGCCACTGTAGCCAAGGTTCCTTTGGAGCACTGCATTCCCCACCAGCTTCACCTTGTTAGTGACCACAAGGTCCAGCATGGCACCTCTCCTTGTTGGCTCCTCAATCACTTGACTAAGGAAGCTGTCATTGACATATTCAAGGAACCTCTGGGATTGCTTGTGGCCTGCTGTGTTGACCCTCCAACATATATCAGAGTAATTGAAGTCTCCCATGAAGACGAGGGCTTGTGACCTTGAGGCCACTCCTATTTGCCTATAGAGCGCTTTATCCGCACCATCCTCCTATAATATCATAAGTGTTTCACACATGGGCATGATATTTCTTTTTAATTCCATTATTTTCATTGTTTCTAACATTCAGTTTCCCTTTTCTATCACTGATAATATTTTTGGAAAACAAACACCAAGATCACTGTGGCACCAGGATCTTTCTCTGATAGGTAAGAGCTAATACAGAGCCTATTACTATGTCTGTCTATTTTAACTCAGGTACACTAATTTGCATTTATCAGTATTGAAACCTACCTATTGTTCTATGGCATCAGGAGAGCCTACTGCAGTTTCTCAGGCAGTTTTGATGAGGCTATCCTGACTAACCTCATAGCAAGTGCAAACAGTGGCATCTTGTAATCACCTGCTCTTGCAGCCTGTGTGCTTTCTCGCTGGCTGTGCCCAGTGGCACCAGTCCTGAGCCATCTCTCAGACATCTTCTTCCTCATCCTACTCTCCCCTGCCCATCTCAATTCCTAATCCCTTCCTTTTTAAAGACATGCTCTTACCTAAATGCTGATCAAATTTGGAATGGGTCTGAAAAATACTGCAATCGAAATAGCTTCTTGTCCACTAGAGGGAAGTACCTCCATAATTAGGTGACTGTACAGATCAAGGAAAATAGTCTTTTGTGTTTCTAAATTGCAAGACAACACTTGTTTTGAACTTTAACAAAAATAATTAAATGCACAAATGAAGAACTGCTTTTAGTAAAGACATTGACACGTTAGGTAATAAATAACCTTTTAAATTGGATTGTGTTAGGCTTGCCTTAATGCAGACTTCTGTTCAATAAAAGCTAGCTTATGACTTAATAGTTTCACAGGAAATTGCTGTAGAAGAACAATTAAAGAAAATGAAGGTTAGATTTGTATTTCTGGCAGAATCTTAGTTGTATTCAACTCCCTTAAGGTAGAAATACCATTAACCTTTAATGAAACAATGTTAAATTACTTTCAAATAGTTGTCACTCTAAAGATGAGTCATAAGGAGAAGTCACACGAAAAATGTTCTGTTTATCTCTGCAGTGACACATGTAAACCATCCTTTTTCCAATTTTTTGTTATATATATGGTACCATCAAAGAAAGACTATTTAGGGTAGCGGTGCTGATCTACTGAAACATTTAAGCATATCAGTTATTTCATAACAAGAGAGTATGCTCATAGTTAGCTACCACGACCTGGGCGGTTTATCTTCCACAAAGTTTAGAAACTTAAGTATGAGAGGACTAGGTCTTATATAGATACAGGATGACCACTGATGCCACTTACATTCTTATTTTATTTTTTTCTTACTAAACTCTGATAGAGGCCTTACCATTTCTACAACATTTCAGAAAGACATAAACAAAAGTAGGACTGCATGTCTTCAAAGTCTGATCACTAAAACCCTCCAACTGACTTAGCAGCTTAAAAGATTTGGGATATTAAACCTTTGCGCAGCGGCCTTCTGCTCAAGTTGAATGACTTTTGAATCCCTAGTTCATGTAACTCTCCTCTATCACTGTTTTGAACTTTCATGATCAAATAGTCTGAAAGGAATTTAGTGGGAAACCAAGTGTAACATGAAGGTAAACTCACTACCTTGATCAGCCTGTGTTTAGGCAATCATGCTGATATCTGAGTTAAATGCCTTAACATTGTCACTTAAATGTTGCCTGAGTGAAGGGACCCTCATTTTATTATATAATAAAATCATTGTTGCACTATAAATGAAAAAAATCCAAATGATTCAGAAACAGGTGACAAGATGCCACAGCAGTGACTTTTGTGCTTGGCTGCCAGAGCTCTGCAGTCAGTTTCACACAGAATCAGCCCATCAAAATTCTCCTGGCTTCAGTACTCAGTGTTTCACAGGAATCCTTCATGGTCTTCAGCAAAACTTCCTATTTGCTCCTATCTTTTAAAACACTTTAATATATTGCCAGGAAAAGACAACTTCTGTTATCTTGCCACATTGATTCATTCGTGGTTTAGGATTCTGCTACATGGAAATTGCCAGTAAAATAATAGTAAAATAATTATAATTAAATAATTAAAAGCTTCCAGACTATCTTAGAAATTCTCACTGCAGGTTTCCTGAGGAGAAAACAGCTACCTTACTCATCGTTATCTTCTCCTCCCCTTGTGATTGCCTCCTACCTTAAGAGGAACTGAGGTGAGAGGCAGCAGCAGAGTGCCTGGGCTGCACTCTTGTCCCAAGCAAGGCAGAGAATCCTTTCCACTTCCCAGACTGCCCACACCAAGGCTGCCCTGGGAGCTGCTCCAGTTAAGGCAGCAGTCGAAAGGACCTTCCCTGCCCAAACACATGCAGCCAAGAGGATGCATCCTTTCTGCAAACACAGCCCCCTTCACAGAAGTTCTGGAGGAAGGGTGGGTGGGAGAGGCCATGCACTCTGTGACTGCCTCCCTCTTCTTGGGAACTGGGACCTCCACGTGGGAGTACTGGGTCCTTGGCTGGTGCATCCCCAACAGAGCATAAAAAGGTAAACCTGCAGTATCAAGGCTTTTACAGATCAATTCTTTAACAACATGATAGAAATTATTTGTAAAAAGCAAAACATTGTGTTTGTGATTTTTTTTTTTTAACTTAACACAAAGTGACAGTTGACTAAACAGTTTTACATAAAATTTCCATTCCCATTTGAAAAGCTTACATTTGCAATAAACATCCCTTCCCAGCTCTGCTCCCAAGCTCAAGCTTTGCTCTGGAAAAACCCTTAAGCACTGAAATAAACATTATTTCCAAACAGACTCCACCACCTCACTTTCCCCTTCGCAGCTCCATCTCTTAGATAACATTACAAGCTTCAACTTTACAAGGTGTTTTCCACTTCACACCAACATACTGTGAAACAAATCACTCATCTGCAGAGTGAACTCTGCTTAATGAGGCTTTTGCGTTAGAGTCTGTTCTGGGCACAAACTGAAAAAGAACATGCTCACTTACCACAGAAGAGTCGCTACTGAGTTTTGAGCAGCAGAACTGTGAATGAGTGGTGCACAGAAGAGAGCATTTAAATGACACAGCTTTCCACTGAAAAATGGAGAATTTTGACCCAGCTTTCTGAAGTCTTAAACCTATAATTAACAGTGACTAGGCTGCGTAATGGTAATGGATTGCCTATGTAGCCAGCCTATCATTTTATTTAAAATATAATGGAAGTGAAATGCTCTCTCTGCTATCAGCAGGTTGTGGCAGCAGAGCAGAAATGAACACAGAGAATAGGTGGGTGTTCTTTCACTGGGTATCAAAACCCTGTTGAAGGAAACATGTTTCTTTTGTAAGAACACAATGGAGATGTGAAAAGAACAATGAAGGATTTCAAAAATAGAGTGCATGAACAAAGTTTCACACTGAATGGGTCAGAAAGGGGTCCCTGCTGTCTGAAGACACACAGAGCTATGCTTGGCTTATTTTCCTGCTGCATGCTCCTTTCATACCTCTTCAGACATACACACAAGCTACCTAGTGTGGAGTGGGTGGGTGATGTGTTAGAGTGCTCACCGCTAGTTTTTGCCTTAACCCTTGTCTGTCAAGTGCCCTCCTACAGAGTAACTGAAAGGTAAAATTTCCAGGAGTAGCCACTAATTTGGTGTTCTTTGAATGCTTTTGTGCCTACATTTAGAAAACTTAAGTGGCAAAGGGAGAGGTCTAAGAATTTGGTTTACTATTTTCCAAGGAAGACTTTCCATTTCTGCATGGTTTGGAACAGCATGAATCGAGCAAATCTGACTTCTCTTTTTGTTTTAGTAACATCATGCTTGACAACCTTTCTAAATCCTAGTTTCCACACCTATTGTGTCTATAGTAATACTATATCTATAGTAATATCATTAGCAATCTCTTCCACATACATATTTAGAAATACAGACAAAGAACATTAAAAAGAAGTTATTAAATACAAAGAGTTACAGGTGACTGGTAGTAGAGGTGACAGAATTTTTTAAAGGTCCATTATTATTAAACCTGTTCCTTGACCTTTAAAAAAATAAAAGGGCACCCTATTCAGTTTATTTCAGGTGACTAGACATAAGCAGAATTGACTTCTGCCAACACTGCGATAATTCAGGATACAACATTATTCTCATTATATTTCCCTGGTTTTTTTCAGGCATTCATAACTTCCTGAAATATTAATAAGTGCTGAGATTTATTATACACCTAGGGCTCAGTTTTGTGATGGATGTAGCTCTGTGGCCCTGAGCTGGGACTAGAGCTTGTATTCACATGCTCTTCTAATGTGGAATCAAAACAGCAAAAAGCAAGGCTGGAAGGTACCTTGCAGGGTCATTGAGTGTGCCCTGGCTCACACCATAAATGGAAAACCATACATTTTTCTAATTTATTCTTTGTAACCTCCCTCCAATGACAGAGGAGAGCGACGATATTCCCATTCTCAAGCCTCTCTGTGCTCACTATTTCTGTTGAAGTTAAACCTTCCAATGGCAACTCATTTGGGATTTTTTTCAGTCTTATGTATGGGGAGAATAGCTATTTGAGACACTAACAGGACTTAACAACAGCCTTTTAATACCTATGGGAAACTTACAAAGAAGGTTGTAACCAGGCTCTTTACTGAGGTGCATGGCAGGAGGCAGTGGTCACAAAGAAAAGAGAGACAGGAACAGAGGAGGTTTTGGCTGGACATCAGGACAGTATTTTCACTAGGAAGATCATTATGGAGTGGGTAAAGTTGTAGACTCTCCCTTCTTGGAGATTTTCAAGACCTGACTGTTCAAAATCCTGAGCAACTCGGTCTGAATTCAGCATTGTCCCTGCTTTGAGAGAGAAGTTGGATCAGAGACCTCCTGAGGGGCCCCTCATCCTGAATTATTCTGTAAGTCTAATTCTATCTCTCTTTACAGAAGACCCTTAAAATTAAACTACTTTTCATTTTCCCTTATCTAGTTCAAAAATGTATTCAGCCTCCCTTCAGAAGATGTGCTTTCCATGAACCTAGCTGTTATTTCTCCCCTCTGGACTCTCTCTGAGTTTCTCCCATCTGTCTTGAAGGACACTGAGCCTCTGGTTTTATATGATGAGAACATTTCTCCAGACTGAAGCCAGAGGTATCATCAAGTGGCAGAAAAGAGATTTTCAGTTGCTTCATAAGTGCTGAGATTTCATTTGAGATGGCTACATAAAAAACAACATGAAGCATGGGACAGTCTATACAGCACGGTATTTTAAAACATATACATTCTGAAAGAAAACAGTTTGGAGCTATTCAAAGTGCTCTGTACACATCCTCAGCCATGCAAGCCTTTAAACATAAAGACTAGAGTTATCCTGAAATTCAGCTTTTCATGCATCTCCCCCTCCAAACCATGAGATCATTTTTCTTTCTTGTAGTTTTCATACTTTTTTTCCAAAGTAGTTTCAAATACACCATATTGCTCCTTCAGGTTGGCACCAACAATTAATGCTGTACCCAAAGATGAATAAGCTAGGAATATGACTCCAGAACAGAAAAAGGTTTGCAGCTTTAAATAATGGGCAGGGCTTTGGCAGCAGTATTTTTTATTTTTAATTTTTGTATCAACCCTATCCCAACAGAACTAAAAAATGTCCTGTAATAAGTCTTCTTCAAGAAAATATGGAGCAAATAGTGCCCTACAGCTGTTTATGTGAAACAAAGATCCAAAACAGTCAATTTTGTTCCTGACTCTTTTTCTCTTAAGACTCAGAAAAATCATAAAACTACATTCAAATAATAATGACCAGAACATATACAATATTTGCCAGGCACTAGTTCAGCAGTCTGCTTTTCTTCTCATAAGCGTATACAGCCTCACAGCCCCAAACAGTACTTTGCAATCCCTGATGTTCCCTTCTTCCCTGTGCTCTCCCCACTGACATGTTCAACTTTGTCACTGTCTGAAAGGACGTTCTTTTATGCAGGGAGTTTTCCTCAGGGTCTATTTTGATATCCTTGGTGATTTTAGGACAATAAAAATTTCTGCTGCACCATGGCTCACTTGTTCTCAGTCTGGCACATTACTTACTGATCTTGGCAGAACCATAGTGAATTTAAATAGACAGACAAGTGTATTTTTTATTATTTTTCTTGAGTGTATTCCTTCCCCTTTCCAAGGAACTGACAAAGTCAAAAGAACATCAGGCTCAGCTTGAGGACATGGAGTTTGCTGTTAATTTTTTCTTTCCAAATTATGCAAAGTATCATCTTTACAAATGCTTGTATCAATATAAGATCCAAAAATCCCTCTTTATAAATGGTGGCCTAATGAGAGTCTTTATCTTGGTACCCATCCTTTTGATTACTTATATACAGTTACAAGTAAGCAGACCTCAGGCACTTTGATATCATGCTTTGATCTTAATAATTTCATTTACCACTTCTATCCCTAAGTTTGCTGAGAGGTGATAAACTGGCAAAATGCATATTTAATTTGTATTTGCTACAAGTAAAACTGCCTGTGAAGTACTGGACATTTATTTTTACAGCTGGTTCTGAATTCAAATGCACTGATCATAAATAATTTCTGAGAGTCATGTAATATTTATGCCAGAAATCTGAAACTCCATGTCACACTTGGAGAAATGAAATTCAGGGAGAAGAGGTTATGTGTTCAATGAACCAGTACAGGCTTGAGTGTTTGGCACAATACTACCAGTGCACCTACAAGAACCTGAGAGCAGCAATTGTTGCCCTGCCACTGTTGAGGAACCTGAAAGTCTCCCTGTGCCAATCTGTGTGACCTGCATAAGAAATGGTCTGTTATATCTTTTCAGTCATCCCCCTTATCCCTGACCGTGCAAGACTGCTTTATGTAAGAAACAAAGTGCATCTTATCAGATCTACCCAAGTGTTTGCATCCACTTGACAGAGTGTAGAACATCAGCTGACTTTGATGTGCTGCTCCTTTGCCTGATTGATTGTTTCTTGAAGGGAATGGTCAGGCATGTATTTATTGCACTGACTTGTTCAGTTTTAACTATTCTCTCAGTTACTCCTATATGGGTTAAATTTAACTGCCCATCTTTCAGGTGAGAATTACTTTACTTGACTTTAGGAACCTTCAATTTGGACAGCTATGGCTGAGCTGGGTGCCCCATATAGTCAAAAGAAAGAAGTAGATGGAGAACGGATAACCAATCTGGAGATGACAAAGCCAGAAAGGGGAAAAAAATATTGTAATTGAAAACAACTATGAAGATCTGGATTGAATGTAAGCTTTTGCACTTAAATGGATTTAATCTTTTGCAAGACAACTAGTCAGGCATAGGTTGCTTTTGGATAACACTGGATCACAAGTTGAACATGAGTCCACATTCGGGTCACCATGACCAAGCTATCAATGACAAAGCCTTGGAGGATTAACCTAAGACAAGTGCTCCCTGTCTTATTTAAAAGGATATATTATGTTTCCTTTGCTGCTTCTGCTGTTCTAACTTCATGACCTAAGCAATATTATTTGCTTCTAAGTGTTCGTCTGGTGCAGTTTTAGGCTGCTGAATCCAAATAGTCATTTTCACTGCCATACTCTTCTCTGTCAATTAATATATTTTGGGTTTCTGGCCACAGTCTTCTCTAAAATGACCCAACTACAAGTTTTAATAATGTAATGAGGTTTGTGTATCTCAGTTGAGGAGTGGCTATTGTCTAATATGCCATTCACTGGAGCCTACTTTTGGCATTTAAGCTGGTTTTTTGAGTACTACGATAAAACCACCTAAAACTCTTGCTCAATTTAACATAATCTGCTGCTTTTGTTTTTAGTGTTTATGATGTTCTAACTGTCTGGGTAAGCCTGGGGTCCATGAAAGTGCAAACCACTCAGTGTTTGGATCACCTGCTGCTTGTGGTAGGCCACACAAGCATTTATTTCCTTCTGCATCAGCTGCTTACGCACAAAACTGTAGGAAAATAAAACTGAAAAAAAGTTTGGCAAGTTATAGAGTCTGCTGCTCTCCCACAACATTCCTGACCGTCTCTTAAAGACTTCCTGTGATAGAGATTCTTTCAAAGTCATTTATTCCACTTCTTTAGTATTCTTGGCTTTAAAAAGTCTTTTGGAAGTTCAGTTACGTCTTCTTTCACCCTAGGTCAATAATTTCTTGTCCTCCCTGCCACAACTGTGGACAATAGACTGCTCCATTCTGTTTTGAAGACCCAGCATGTCTGAAGACTCTGAAAAGACTTCAGTCTTTTCTTTATGAGAAATGATCCTACCTCTTTCTTAGGTTATGATTTTTAACACTACTGTTAAAAAAACACTGTTTAGATTACTTTGAAAGACTAACACTACTGTTAAAGCAAGTGACCCTCAACTGAACAATTAGGAGGTGGAACTGCAGCATCATGAAAGACAAGCTAAAAAAATGGATGTGTTGGAAAAGATGCAGAATTGGAACTGACTGTTTGGTGCAAAGGTGAATACAATATAAAGTCTCAATAAAGCAAACAAACAAAAAAAAGGTAGAGAAGAAAGTGGTTTAAAGTTTTGGCTAATGCAAGAAAAACAGTCATGGAAAGCAAGGACTTTGAAGTGCTGACATAGAAAGACAGAGAGAATCACTAACCAAGTTTTGACTCACAAGTGAAAATCATGCTACCTGACAAGGGAGTGAATGAAAATATCTAGATTGTGCATCTTTTTGATCCAGGCACTTTCTGATGGCAAGGTAACCAAAAGAAAAGTCCTTCAGCAATATTTGGAAACTACTGCAGCAGTCTGTATTTAACACACTAGCAACTTAAGAATGAATGAGCTCTTTTTCTGTGAAAAGGCATTTAAAAATGACAATGTTACAAATTCTCATCTTTAGGGAATTAAGCTTTTGAAGGGCACAGTAACATAAAGGTAATTCCTGTAAGAGAAAAGGTAATTTTCATTCTGGTTAGCAAAGTGAAGGCATGGAAGGAGGAGAATACCAAGAGTGGGAAGGACAAGCCAGGGTTTAGGTAAATGTCCAGAAACCAGATGCATTGCCTATGTAATAGCTATATCTATATGCTAATGACTTGAACCAGTAAAAGACCTAAAGGTTTCAAAGACAAACTGTATTGTGTAGCACTTCAAGTAAACTCTAAATCTCTAGCTGAGCACTTAGCACTCCTGTATAAGACAAGAAAACCAGGAATTCTCCAAAAGTTAGGGATACAAGAAAACCACTGAGCAAGAAACTCCCTGAAGCCATCCAAGAGTCAATGTAAGGAAACACAGGACTGCATATGAGTTTCTTCCTTCTCCAGAGGCTTCATATTCAGCCAAACACTCCTTTCCCTAGCTGGAAGCAAAATCTTCCAGCAAAGTTTTTAACAAGGAAAAAGCCTAGGAGAGTTCTTTGGGAAAAGTGATCATCATTCCTGTGCAATCTCAGCTAAGGCAGAACCATGATTCATTTTTTACAGCTTTTAACAAAGCAAAGCCAAGTGGTACTTTAAGCCAAACCCCAAAGGACTGCTTTAACCTCTGTCTACAGAACTACATTCCTTCTTGCTTATCTTTAAGTCCTGAATTTTATGTTCTTGCCCACATGGTGACAGTTTTAAGAATAAATGCTATGTCAAGAATGGAAATCAGCAAGAGCAAAACTCAGTCTGGCACTAGGGTATTTCTGTAGGAAGAGAAAGCTGAGAGACTGATGGAAGTGAGCTCGATTCTCCCATATGCACAGACAAATGTTCTTAGTAGCCACTGGACTACCACAAAGGATTAAAATTGTAGTCCACAACTACTCCTTCTCAAGCCTTGAGCAGAAAACGTTCACCTGATCTTTGTGAGGATAAATACCAATTTCTGTACAGCTATTCAGAGCAGTTCTGAAACCTTTTTGTTGCCTGAAGATCAAGTGCACCATTTGGTTTGTATGCACTAAATTCTACCCAGTGCAAAACTAAGAGCCTCCAAGCTGCTTTTTAGAAAAGTTTCTGACATGTGCTATCCCCCGTTCTATCCTCTCTGTGTCTTCTTTCAGAAACAAGACTATGAGGCCAAAATTGAGACAGGGAAAATGTTTACAGTTAAGAAGGATGTAGGATCCTAATCTACAGGAAGTCTATTGGGAAGTCAGAAATGCCACTCTGTTTGGTTTATGGAGTCTAGCTTCACAGAGAGAGGCTAGTAAGGATATTGCATGGCCTATAGCATTTTCTGGAACTGCAGACAGAACGTGGAGGCACTCAGGGAATTTAGGTGGTGCCATGACCAGGATGTTGCTGGGAGGGAACAGGCAAAAGATTCAGATCACAATTCTAGACTCGAGCGTGTTAATTGCTCTTTGAATCCAGCTGCTCAGTTTGCTGCTTAAATGAGGCTGTTATTTCTTGTCCACTTCCTAAGGCTATTTCGAGACTAACTGCAGGACTGCAAGGCAATCAGATACTTCAGTAAGTCACTATCGGCACCCCTGGGGACCTTCTGCCTCTCCTAAGTAGAGATCCTGCAGGAGCTGCCAACACGCAGAGCTCTTCCTCAGACTTCCTCTACCAGGCTGTTGCTTAGCCACAAGGCAGCCCGGGAGGCTGTGGAGCTCCAGATGTCAGCGTGCGGTTAATCCCTGTGCCGGCAAGGGGCCAGAGGTACAAATGTCCGCGTGTAATTACCATTCTCTCGTGACTAAACACCAGCCCATGCTCGCTGCCCAGCTATACGTACGAGAAATTCTGTACAGCTTGCAGTCCTCCCTGCTTGCTGCCTGATCAAGAACTAGTTGGTCTTGTGACAGTATTTTAATGACCGTTTATGTATGGAGAAGTGAAGCATGCAGTTACTGTGCTAATAGTACATTTTAAATGATAGTCACTAGCAAGAAGAGTATGCCCTGTGAAACAGGGCAGTATGCCCAATACTCTCGTTGTGGGAATATAAATTTGCTCTTTCTCCTGCAGTTTTCACAGTTCTGACTAATATAGTTTTTCAAGTGAAGAACAGGAGAGCCCTCCTGTGGCTAATTTAACACCTGTGGTATCTCACAGATGCTACGGACAGTAGTAAAAAATACATCTTATCTAAGTTTCCTTTTGTTCTTAACTGGGGTCTCACCCCCCCCCCCCCCCCTTAAATATATTTGATTTAATGAACCTCAAATTTGATTTCCAGACAGTGGTATCTCAGGGGTTTTTTCCTTCCACTGAAAATGAACAATCCATTCCTCATACCATATCTGTGCTTAGTTTTTCTGTTTTGGCAATTGGAATGTAAATTATAAAGTAACCCTTTCTGAAATGTTTCTCTTGTGGGCTGCAGGGCAGAAGAGTAACATATAGGGGATTTATTATGCACAATGACCTCATTCTTTCCAAGTTTCCCCACTCTCAGAAGACATATTTGCAATTCACACACAGAGTTCAAAACTGTGTAGCAAGCTACACATCTGCTGTACATACATATACACACACACAGAGTTTCTTACATTCCCCAAAGACAACAGGCAGCAAACCAGTGTGAGTCTTCTCATTATTTTTGCACTAGGGCTCTCTTTGGACCTAACCAATGCAACAAGATTCTGAAGTAACCCTTAGTTTCTGTACGAATGTCTCAAAGGCACAGGCAAAGGCAAAGATAAGACAGATCATCCGGGGTCCATTTTTAAGCAAAAAATTACTCATGGCTTTAAAAAGCATACTTTTGGCATCAAATGGCTGAGCTGGAAATCAAAAAAGGAAATTAACTGAGCTCTAGTGTATCCAATACAGGGATAATTTAATCTAAGACTTATATGAGTCTTATGTGTTTTCTTGACCCTGCATTTAACCCTTAGGAGGCACTCACTGCTATACTGATAATATGACACACATTACATCACACCTCAAACTCAAAAGCCCTCAAGCCTCTCAAAGCCATCTCTCTGCTGCTCTGTCTGAAACATGCACATCATTTTCATCTTTTCTTCCTCCATATCTATGCAGTTTATTTTGTTCCCTTCCTCACTATTCCTTTTTAAAGCAGCTTGAGCACATGCTGTGCTGCAGCATTCTTATCAAGGCACAATCTAGTAGCAAGCAATAACAATCTACAAGCACAACCCAACTGTCATATGTGTCTGACATGTAGCTAACACAAATTTTACTCTTAACCAGAACAAACAAATATTGAAATTACAAATTTAGTGGTTTCATGTGCAGAAATTGTCTGAACCAGCTCAGATAAACATTGTGAAAGCTTGACCAAACTGAGATGATTGAACAGTATGAAAACACAACCTGTGTTTTCAGAAGATAAGAATTTTCCCAAAGTCATGCAGAAAGATTAAGGTCACTAGATTGCATTCTAAAGAGGGAACATAGGCAAAGGGTGTTTAATAACGCTGATTTTAGAATTTTCCTACAAGTAAAATAAGAGACTTAGGTACCTTTCAGTCCTAACCTTATGTTCTTTTCTTTACAATTATCTGAACTCAATGCCACAAATAGAGACTGTTTTCAATTCAGATGAGATGATAATACACAAATAGTAAGTTTAATAAGTGTTTTGAATCTACTTAGGCTGGGGTGGATTTCTGGGCACAATTAATAACCTCCCTAGAAGAACTGGCACCAGTCTGACCACGTTCAGCCCTATCTTAATGATAAAGGAACATATGGACCAGACTGGTGCCTTCTAAACCTGTGGAACTGCTCCATGTAGTGCACTTGTACAGCCTTCTATAAGCCTGTCTGTTAAATCAATGCTTGGGCTATTAAACTATTTTTCTTTTTGAAAAGTAAATTATACTTGCTTCTTAGCTTGTCTAGACAAAGACATATTTTTTTGCTAGCTGCCAATGGCATTTGAAGACAGACTATCGCCACAATTTTTTATTCTATCTCTTCATCAGTTCACTTGTACAGAGGTGACAGGATTAAAATTTGCAAGACATATGTCAAATCTCTCTGAGAAAGATCAGCAGTTTGTCTGAATGCCTGGAGGCCTGAGGGCTGAGATATTTCAGCTAATCTGCTTTTAGAAAAAGAATATAGAGAAATTCCCTCACCTTCAACAACCAACCTACTCAAAAGGCAGAAATTTGCTATTTAGCTCAGATACTGCACTATGACATTCGTTTAAACTGTTTTGTTTGTGTTTTCTTTATCTATGACAGGCTTTTTCCACAGTGAAGAGCCAGACTTATTTATAAATATTGCATTCTTTTCCTGGTCTCTGGCTAGATGACATGTATAAGAGCTCATTGTGTTCTGTCTACAGGACTCGAGATTGTCTCATATATATGTATACATACACATACATTGTATATTTAGGATGTGTGAATAATTTGCCTTAGAAGAATACACACAATTATTTTAATAGGCTATGCCTAAGTGTAAACCTATATTCAAAATGAGACTTAAGGGAATGTCTGTATTTTGTTTGTTGAACAAATGCCTGAACTTTTAGAGCCATGAAGTCTAGCGCTGAAAAAGTTAGACTGAAACTGTTCTTTAAGATAAAATACAATTAATCTCAGGGACATAGGACTAAAAGGAATTTCCCATTAGTTTATAGGGATCCCTGTTGGAAATGGAGAGCTATTTTGCTTCCTCAAGTTATAAGATCAAGACCTGAAAATTTGGGAAACGTCTGTTTAAAGCATTTTACATCGCAGAGTATGTTTACAAAAGATTTGATATTCAGATATTTTGAAACACCTATAGGTCTTGCCAGTTGCTTACAAAATCCATACCTTTCCACTTTAATTCATCCATTTAATCTTGAAAAATCTATTTAACTTTGATGTTTTTATCATTTTGTTGTTATTTCAGTAATTGACATCTTCAAAGGTAAGAACACATTAGCCATTCAAAGACAAAAATCAAATAAAGCTACACTCCCTGTTCTCTAATCAGAGCTTTCATCTGCACATTTATGATTTCAGGAAGAAGCCAAATTAGTCCTAATTGCCTCTAATTTAACTTGGCCACTCAAATAGGATATGAGATCACATTTCATCATACTGTAGATATTTTAATCGCTAGTGTACACAGACTGGAGAGTGTACTGTACACTGAAAAAACCCTATCTTATCACATAAAAGTTCAGCCATGTAGAAACAGACTTGATTTCATTTTCTTTTAAAACTACAGTCTTCAGACAAAATGTGTTCTCTGCTTGATGTGCATTTGAGGTTTGACTTGCTTGACATGTTTAAAATAATTGTGTAAGGCTTAGGGTTTTTTTAAGCCTCAAGTGGCATAAAGTTATTTAAATTAATATTATGCAGCTTTACATGAGGAGAAGACCTTTTGCTTAAAGACTTGAAGGAAAGGCAGTTGCTGAGAAACGAGGCCCCTCAGAGCAGCTCAGGCTGCCGGATGTTCCCAGCTGGATGGAGGCTCAGCCCCTGCACAGCAGCAGCTCTTCAGGTCTGGCTGCAAGACAGGGTTATGCCTTCAGCTCTCACTTCAATAGCTGATGCAATTTTGTAGGAAAACTTGGAGATACTTGAGGAACTTGGAAGTACAGCCAAAGGGCAGAAGCGAAGGTGTTTGCATTAATGTGCTGGATCAGCATGAATCAGAAATTCTCAGATATTGCTTAGCACATGTTAATTTTGGTTTTCTACTTCAAGTGCAATGCCTAATTATCGCTTCATCATTCTTTTCCTCCTCTTAATTACCTACCATCTTATATCTGCTGCTAGTATCTTTCATTTGAAGTGAAATGATCAAATGTAGTTAAACACATTCTAAGAATAATCTTTCAGAATGTTTAAAGCTTTTTTGCTCAGTAATATTGGTACACCTTAGAGAGCCCACAAAGGCAGTGGCAAATCAGGAGTTCCTGCTTGCAAACTAGAGAGGGAGCAAATGTTACACATTTATTTTAAAGCAGAATATCTGGGCATGATAGGTTTTGTAATCAGAAACCCTTGAACTGGCAGCTTATTGCTAAAACTTATGTGTAACTGGAGAATGCGAATACCATGCAACCTCTGTATTTAATAAATGTTAAAAATTGAGTGTTTTCATTACTGGAAATTACTGGAAAATCTACCAACCAAGCATTATTCATATCAGTGATTTGGCAAGTAAATTTGCATAATGGAAGCATTGAGAAGCAAAGGAATCACAGTTAGTTTTTGGCTATAAGTTATTTTCCTCCCCTACACAAAGAAGTTCAAATAATTTTACTGGCATTTGTTAACATAACATCACAGTTTAGAGTCCTGTGGAAACCTAATTCTTTCCTCCTTTTGGAGGAGTGCCTCTAAATCAATGACATCTCTACTGAGCAGATAAACTGCTTTGGGACTGGGAAAGGGAGCAGCTCACACAAGCATAGCAAGAAAGCTTTCCCATCGGTCACCTGGATTGATGACTGGTAAGTCACCACCACAGCAAGATGGAAACCTGAACACATGGGAACACCAGGTGGCTTTCTTTAAATAAATCAAGGAAATTTCTTCCCTCCCTACAGAGCACAGAAATCATCTAGAGCAAGACAGCTTTTACTTATTTTTTTGCAGGGATTGGAGAGAAAGTGACAAGAACTACAAAATAATATTTTCAAAAGTCCTCCTCAGATGAGATCGAACAGGGCAACATTTTCCACCACAGGCCTTTGTGCTCCTTGGTTCTCCAAAATTGAAGACAGCTCCCATCTCCATGTTGTGTTTCAAAATTCACTAATGCATGTGGCACCAGCAGTAGCTGCCTTCAGGTATGAATACAGCATTACAGCACTGCAGTCTCCCACTTCCATCTATACTGTTTCAACTTTCATTTTGAGTGTCAGCACTCTAGGACAGAGCAAAACATCCCTGAATTTACAGTAGGTGTAAAAACAATAAGACAATCCAGCATTGTAAAAGCCATTTTTTCAGAAAACAACGAGAACGGGTCAGAGCCAAGTCTTGCTATCTCATCTGGCAGGCACTTTCATGAACATCCTGGGGAAAGGAGGCCACACAGCAGCCGTTCTGCAGCGGCAAAGTTAATTTGATGGGAGTACACAAGACAGGTGAGAACTTTTGAGACACAAGGTGAAATATCACCAGAGCATTCAGCCACCAACTTATAGACTATCTGGAGCAATTCTTTGAAAGTGTGCTCCATCACAGTCTTTTTTAAAACATCTGTATTTGTTATATCATATTTTGATCCCTTATTCATGTTCACTAGGAGTTAACTGGTTGCAGGTTTTTTAGGAGAAGAGATTTTTCAAAGTTACAGCCAGCAACACTGGCAAGGATCAGGAAAGGAAAATTCTTTACTGAAGACTAATAAAATTGATAAAGACATAGATAAAAACTGTTCAGTATTACAGTCTTGGATGGGCAGAATTGGAGCTTTAGTTGTGAAATGATAACTCCAGGATGAAGCTAAGACAGCTAAGTCAAATTAACCGTTTTGATGGTCGCATCTGCCAGAGTGAATAGATCACAAGAGCAAGATGTGTCCAGGATAGAGGACAACCAGTGGGAGAATAGAGTCTCCCTCCCCCAGCATTTAAGTGAATAGCCAGGTGAAAGTTTTCATTTGGAGGATTCTTGGCTTTCAAGAAAAGGATATCTCAGAATGACTAACTAATATCTTCCCTGCAGAACTGAAAGCTGAAGAAAAGGCTGAGAGAAACCGCAGTCATAAGGCTTGTGGGCTCAACCTCCCCATTTGGATCTGATTGGATTGCAAATGGGAAGTAAAAACAGTTTTCAGAATACTTTCAAACTATTCCTTCTTATCTTATAGAATAATCCAAAAATATTTGGTCCCACTAAGGTCTGCTAATACTAATGACAAACTAAGCATCTTAGCATTCCAGCTTTAAAAGAAATTTGGATTCTTGTTTTAAAAAGCAATTTAGTGAGAAGAGTTAAGGAAGAAATATGATCTTCTGATTCCAATTTTTCCTGAGAATGTTGGGTATTTTGGAAGCAGAAAATCTTGCCAAACTCCTTCAGAAAAGTGACTTTGCATCAGATTTAACCCCAAGGTTCCCAGATATCTCATAACCAGTAAGAGTTAAGATTCAGCATTTCTACTAGCAAAATAAAGCATAATCTTCATTGTGTGTAGTGACCATTTTAATGTATTAAACATAATTTAGACAGAGCTCTGTATCACATTTTTTACAGTTCTGGCTGGTTTGTTCCACCATCATTGCTGGGCTGCAGAGGAGTTTTTTGCAAGTATTGTTGTCTTGGGTTTAGTTGTGTTTGGGAAAAGAACCATGAGACTATTATAGGATTTTTGCTGCATAAGAAAGGCAGTGGGGAAAATGTCTTCTGGTAATATCTAGAGATGGATGGGAGCCGACCTCTCTCATGGGTTGCAATTTTGTAAACCCAGAACAACATAACCTAGCAGCTTTTGAAGTACTGGAATTCTTCATCTCTGTCTGCAGACCCCCACTGGCTTGATGGGTGATTTTCAGAAAGCTTTGACATCCTAGCAAGAGAAAGCATTAGGATGCTTTGCCTAGAGTGTTGGTCTCATGTATTTTAAGAGTCTTACACAGCTGTGTCTAAGTCAAACCAACGTACAGTAGTAGTGCAGAAGGCAGTACATACTTTATAAGACAGTAGATCACTCTACTCCTGAAAGAGTACCTTTGTTACACTGTTGTAAATATGAAGTCCTAAGTGTTCCTACCTAAAAAGACTATGGGAAAATTGTGGCTGTTTGATGATGTAAAGTCACACATGTTAATGCCCCAGCTGAGCTATGTTACTAAAAATGACAATATCTATATTCCATTATCACCATTGTAATAATCAAGATAATTCATACCTTCCATGACTTTTTGGAAATAGACAGGAAAATACTAATTAAAGAATTGCATGGAATATAAGGGTGAACTCTACTGTGGAATGATAGAACTATAAATCAATCTTTCAAATGAGTCCAATGTAAAATAAATGTAAATGAAATATCAGGTACTGTCTGTTCCAATTGTATATTCTTGTCGCAGAATTTGAAAGAAAAGAGTATTTTAAAAAAATTCAGTTTAAGAGACAAAGTTCCAGGTTAAGATTCTCAGGTCCAAGCTGTTATTTGCATGGATGTTTTCTGGTCAGAATTCATGGAAATCATGCACGGGGTCACAGAGTTTTTGGTTTCATGTCTTTATCCTTTAAAAGAATATTTTTTTAGGTTGGATCCTAGAAGAAATTTTCATATATAACCACTATGATTTTCATTTTCTGCCTTGGACATGTATAATAAAACTGACTTAGCATCTTACAATTACTCTCCCAAAACAAGAATTGCTTCACTAAGGACAAATGTATGATAGAGGTATTATTTGATTTTTTAAAAATATTTAAACCTTACTTGATGATTAAATATCTCATTACAGGATCTGAATACTTTCAGATTTCCTAGGAACTACACATGGGACTTTTTATTCAATGTTTTATTTGTTTTTATTCTGAATTGCTTGATTTTTGTTTCTTTGCAAATTGTTATTAATTGTCCCATCACTTACAATCACCCTTAGGGGAACTCAGACAGCAAACTCAGTAGAGAGATCAAAGTGGGGCTTCAAGCTGACAGCTTCTAAAATTGCAAGAGCTGTGAAATAAAATTAAACTGAGCTAGATCCATTATGCTTTCAAGTTTGGTTTTAGTGAAGGTTTTGACTATATATTTTAAAATATACTTAAAAGAGCCACTTCAATGTATTTAAAAAAAACATCATTTCCTTGTGCTTCTAGAAAGTGTTCCTTTAAAAATTGTGTTAAGAGAGACTGGAGAGACAAAGAATCTTGCAGGAGAGGCTATTAGGATTCAGAAGTCAGGAGTTCAAAGGAACATAAATTTAACAGCAGCATTTTGGAAGAGACAGCATTTTTACAACAGGCTGGAGAGATGGTGAAGTCACGGGGGAGAAGTGGAGCTAAGCTCCATGTGTGTCAGGAAAAAGATCCAAGCCCTGATGAGAATTATTACAAAAATAGAAAAAAGGCAGGTAGAAACACGAATGTTTCTGACAGAAAAGCTAAACTACAGTGGTTTACCACACATAGAGAAGATAGGTTCAGAGTGGTAGCCCTTCAGGTAATTCCTGCTTGAGTGTCAGTCCTCAATTGACTCAGTTGTTTGGAGTTTTTTCAATCCCTAGATCCTCTGTACCTCTTTTTACAAAGGCTCCCATGTTTCTCTGGTTCTGCTATTCTCTGAGAAATGCTGATGCATAGCATTAAATAGTGGGAATTTGCAACAGAAATCTCAACTGCTATGGAAAACAGCATGAATGAAAACGTGTGAAAGTGATATTGCTACAGAACACTATGTGTCCTTTCATTTGAATGACCAGAAATTAATAATAAGCCAGCCTAATGATTAGAAGACAAGATGACAAAGGAAAGGTAAGGCAAAAAGAACCAGGAAACACAAAAATGTTGCCCAAGACTTACAAGTTCTGAAGCAAAATAATGAGATGAAAGAAAAGCAAACACCATCTACACCTAGTAGACAGAAAGCACACATTCAAATATCCAGTTAATTGTCGCCAGTCACAAAAGAAATGAGTAAGATGAGAATGCAATAGGCAGCATCCCTCATCCTGGCTGAGCCACATGGGTATAGGTCTCAGCAAAGAATGAAAGGGAGTGAAATAATTTTTTTTTAAAGTATCTATCACATTCTACTCCCACAGTGACTCACACTGAATATTATTGTGCTAATTCCCTACAGTATTAACCACAACACTGCTATATACATATTTATATAAACATGGTGTGACTTCTGGGGTGTCCTGTGCAGGGCCAGGGGTTGGACTTGACAATCCTGATGGGTCCCTTCCAGTTGAGCCTATTCCATGAGTCTATGATATACTGTGGGATTTGCAGAGACTCTAATCATCTGCAGGTCCTTAATGACTGATACACCTTCAGTAGATGGGGGACTTGGCACTACATAACTAACGGAGAACTAGTTCCTGATAGCATTTGTAATTGGAGCAAAAGAATAACTTCACATCTGTTGCCCAATGGCTGTTTTTCATAGTTTCATTCCTCTTACTACCAAACCAATCAATAGTGACTTTTTTGAAAGTGTTAAAAACAACAGAACATAGACTACTATGCCTATGAGACTACAAGGAGCCATAAGGAACAGTGCTGTAAAGGGAATGGCTTTGCAATGTTGTAAAAGAGCACAATTAACCTAACTGTACAGTGCTTTATATGAGAATAGACCCACCACCTTATGCCACTGATGCAATTGCAGAAAGTTTTATCTACTTTCAGTTGTGATCCATAAAAAGTCTCTGCAATAAATGAAGGCAACTGGGAAATAGTCACATAACTTAATTATCACCTAACCACTATTGTAAGGAGACTTTCAAGTCTGTGTAAAGCCCATCACACCTAACAATACATGGAAGTGAATTTTATAGCTCAGCCTGAACCTGCGCTAGAGAAAGCAATTAAAAGTGGGAAATAAAACCCATACATGCAGCACAGCTATGGAACAACTGGTGGTCACAGAGAAATTATTTGCTGAAAAACTTGGCTGTAACAGACCAAGCTCTTAAACACTGCTTGTAGTGAGGTATTGCTGGTTACTCTGAATTCTTTTTTTTTAAAGTGGAACAATGTTCCATCTGCACTAATCATATCCAAGTATATATTCCCAAGTTGTCAAAATATTTGAAAATAAAGTCTTGATGTTACTCTATGTGTTCCTAAGTGGAGTAAAAATTCAGTAGATGCTGTAGATACAGGTGCCATGTCACATCAAGATGTTTGTTTTCTTTTATGCAGATGAGTCAAACTTCCTTGAAATAAACCCTACTTTATTTTTAAACATCCTTCAAGACTTCAGAATTAAAAACAAAACGGAACTGTTATCTATATTTGTCTCAGCAGAACCTGTTCGTGTTACCTTTTCTAATGTGCATGTTCTGCTTTAACGCTTTTCAGCATATTGAGGAACAAATAGTCTGAATGTAATTAGTAATAATACAACATAAGACTGCTTTTTAAATTTTCTCCTTGAGACAAGATTACTGTATGGCAAAATCTGCACTCCTTCACTCTAGTGTATCACAGTTGCAAGGTATGGCATCTCTCTGAGCATGGTATTGATGTTTTTGACCCAAATGGATAGCCCAGCTTTGAGGGTCTTGGGTCCACAAGAAAGAAAAACTGAAATCAGGGGGACTTTTTGATGCAATTGACAGTTGCTAATTTTTTGACCTACTGTGTTCAGGGTAACAAAAAGCAACAGCAGTTTGTTCACATTTCTAGGAAGGTGCTGACACAGAGAGGCAAAAAAAGAAGCTTTGAACTGCTTTCTGGGTCCTCTTGAAGCTCAGTTCCTGACCACCCCACAGCTCTCCCCACCTGTCTGGATATCTCATTACCACTGCAACTTTCAATTAACATCAGTGGCTTCACCTTTAACTTACTGCATTGTTGCTTTGATCAGTTACACGTGTTTTAGATGAGGTTTCAGGAGGGAGAAGGTGACCTTTAAAAAGTTGACATCGTGTTCATATGAGAAAAATAGAGGAGAATGAGCTCTGGCAGGTTAAATGTAAAACCACAACAAGACAGGCCAAGGAGGTTAAAGAACAAGTTACAAAAGATAGAAAAAAGTAATAATAAAACCTTTTACAAACCCATGAAAAGCCAAAAGCCTGGTAGAAAAACTATGCAACAATAAGTGGTCAAGGCACAAAAGAAGCATTCATAGAAGATAAGACTAGAGCAGATAAATTAAATGAATTCTTATACATAGTGAATGTAGAGGAGTTCAGAAAATTCTCTCATCAGGAATTTACACTTTCCCTCCACCACAAAAGCACACTTCTTTTTTTTTTTTTTTTTTTTTTTAAATAGGTGATATCTCAGTGGTTCAGCATTCAGCTGAAGTTCAGAAAAATGTTGTGAAATGGGTTTATCAGGACAACAGGATAATATCCAGGATGTAGAAAAGAACTAAAGTATGACATAGCTTAAACAGTGAGTGCAGTGTATGATTTCTTGCTTAGAAATGCCCAGGACCAAAACAAGAAGGTAAATGGGGTGGAATTAAAACCAAAAAACTCCACGTGCCACACTCTGGTTATTTGTATTGCATTAAGTGGTTTGAACTACTAGGACAGAGTTTGTGGACACATTTTTGGCTGTTGCTTTGTTTTAAGTGTTCATACCTTCTCTGTTTTGTAAAGATTACAATCTCACTACTTCTTCTACTTATCAACCAATAACCCAAAAGACGCATGCCTCTACTAAAAAACCATATTTCTACCCTGTTGTCACTATAAAGAGATCATAACTTTTTCTTCTATAGTAGCCATAAAATCCTCTAGAAACTATTGGGCTTTTTTCCTGTGACCCTCACAACAATAATTCTTTTGAATTGCATCTCAAAGCCTTAGCTACTTACCTCTCTATGCCCAAATCTCAGTGCCTGTCAGGTGAGGCATCTGCAGTGCTTGCACCTTGGCCTTAGATTCACTTACCTTTGAACTTTATTCTTCCTTATTATTTGTGGAACTCTAAAAGCACAATAAGCACTCCACAGAGAAACATGGAAAAGTATCCAGTGTTTCTTTACAGCCTTCACATGCTCAAGGTAATTGGACCACTATATTTAAATAGCATTCCATGGTTGGATTACACTACTACCATCAAATTCATACCTTGAATGGGAAACACAGGAGCGTAATACTGCTCATGCCTTGCTAGCATCATAAGCAACTCAGAGTAACTCCTTTCTATCAGTCCTTTCAAATGAAGCATCTGTGGGTATATTTACATATACTGAGGTACACCATCACCACAGCTGACAAAACTTTCCTAGCTCCAATGCAGTAATTTGTGCCAGCTGAGTAACCAGCCAGAGTGACTGGTCAAGCTGATGTAGCAGACACTAATGTAGCCTTATCACTCTGTAAATGCATTACAGTTCATGGTGACTATTTACCCAAATGAGTCTTTGTCTCCATCAAAAAGTAAAATGGTAATTTCACATCTAATTTGTTGGTGGTAACATTCAGAATAAAATCAAGACAACAATTTGTTTTGTCTGTTTGTCTTCACAGGCATTGTAACAATTGTGTGCCACTAAATAAGAATAGCATTGACGGAGTTATCTGCTTAATTCACATCTTGTAAGTACGCGTTACAAAGCTGAGATGCAGCTGTGAAGAAAATGCTCTCAGCCTTCAGAAATGGTAATGTCTTTCAGGAAAGAAGCAATGGTGAATCATTTTCCTTACAAAGGTGATTTTACTGTCAGGCATAAATCCTCCTTTTGTTTTCTTCCATCAGAAAACAATTATGAATGGAATTGACCCTAGGCTACCCCTCTGTAACAAATGATACTGTGAATTCTGTCTATACAGTCATAGCTAAGCATCACAAGAATCATTACCTCAGATGGCAAATCCCAAGAACCTACTCCATTTGGAACTGGGGAATTCTGTGATGGGAGGGCAGCCCAGAAGGGCTTTCTGCCGTTATGCATATTGTTTGCACACTGGCTAGAGTAAATGATTCCTTTTCCAGGAGAGGCAAACCTTTCCAAAACCCCCTTTTGATCAATGCCCAGATAATTTTGGGAAACTGAGTATTCAGGAGGCTACAGAGTTGTATAACACACTTGTAGGAGCAGTGCTGATGGCCTTACGGCTTCTAAACCACACAGTGCTGCCCTGCTTTCACATTGAAGCTCTCCAAATCAATTCTGCTAGTTTTCAGCTCTCACTCTCATGGTCACTAAATAGTGGAAGTCTATAGCCTACTATAGGCTATAGTCTATATAGTCTATAGTCTCAACCTGGCTCTCTTGTACTGAGCACTGAAGGGTTAAACAGAGTACACCACCTACAAAGCAGTCACAAAGCAAAACAATATTTACCTTTAAAAACACTGCTGTAAGTTAGAAACCCTTCCCTGAGCAAATGGAAACCTCCTTTCTAAAACCAAGGTGGCTGTTTCTGGGGCACTTCCTACAGACCAGGAACAACCAAAGGGCACATCCATTAATAGATTTCTCTCCAGCCCTCTGTGTGATGGGCTTAGGGGAGGCACAGTCTCCTGTGACAGAGTGGTGGTTGGTCTCTAGGGGACACCTGGACTTAACAATCCAAAGAGGCACAAGCGTCAGAAATGATCAGTCTGTATCCTGCTTCCTTAGTGCATCTGTCAGGACAATTCTTTACCTTTTTATTCTATACTTCTTTTAAAAAATAAAATGTGTCAGTCCTCTGAGCAGTCACGGGGATTTGCAAGTACAAGCCTTGTGTGAGAATACAAACTTATGTTCCCTTATGCTCTGAGGAGAAACAAATCTTGAAGCTGTGACACTGCGCAGTAAACGATTTAGGGGGATGTCAAAACCTCTCAGGTTCAGGACAGGAAGGGAACTGGATTAGCCTGTTCATCTCTGTGTGACTTGCTCAGACAGTGGCACTATCAACAGGAAAATGTCACATTCCCCTTCAGCTCCTGGGCAGAGGTTGGGCTGTCTCTGAAAGCAAGGGAAGAAAAGCCAAGAGGAGAACAGTGAAAATGGACTAAATTATGGCTTGCTTTCATAGTCATGGCATGTGTAATTTCTTAGTATTAATATGCTATATAAAATTAATGTGTATATTTGTATACTATAACGTGTATCACAAGCATCTGTAGCAAACATTTGAAATAATTAATGGTATGTAGTTTAAATCTGAGAACCAAATTTAATTACTCCTGCTTTGAGGAGTAGGCTAGACAAGATGACCTCCAGGAGTCCATTTCACCATAAGCTATTCCATGAGCAGCTCTAGAAGTTGCTCAGTGTCTAAAGGTCCTTGCTCTACTTACTTTTTGGTTCTAGAAGAGTGGCTAGCAGACTCACTGACTATGGAAAAAAAAAAAGGCGCCAAAAAGTCCTTCTCCTTATTTATTGGAAGAAAGGTTATCATAGTAAATCAGTCCCAAACACTGATGCTAAGAATATAAAAAAAACTTCTTAAACTCTCACTTTGAATTCTCTCCTTTTGACAGAATTTACATTTCATGAACGTGAATTTTTTCAGATTTTTTGAATAAATCCACCCACCCACTCAAACTTTTGCCAGCCTGGTTACCACATTCTAAAAAATGACAGATCAAAAACTCTAAGTTTAACACAGCACACACAAGGCATACAGATCTAATTTTAGTAATATTCGTTACCTTTATCAGGTGACATTTCAATGGTATGATAATAATTTTCATGGACACAAAAAATTCTAGAGTGGGCTGAAAAGGAAATTCAGTGTTTCAAGGTAAACCTTCCTCTAGATTCAGTCAGACATCTCCTCAGTTTGGGATCCTATCCTGGAAGTAATCTATTTGAGCTAAGATACCTAAAACTCACCATGAAAACAATGAGACCACATGTTATCCAGGGCACACAGTACCATAGCACACAGCCATTTGGGTTTGGATGCTACTCAGCAATTTAGGACAGGATGTGACAGCCATGGCCCATAAGAAGCTCCATTTCCAGAAAACCCAGCTCCCTTCTCAGAGGCAGCTGCCACATCCACTGGCCACAGAGTTTCCGGCCATGCTAATAAAAGTGTGAGTGGGCTCAAGTGAAACAGTCCTAATAGGACTGCCTCACAGTGGCTCCTGAAGGGAGACAGGCATGCAGGAGCAGTAGAGGCAGATGCAGTCCCAGCACTGCTAAATGACTTGGCTCTACCAGCATGGAAAGTGGGGGAAATCTCTATTTTGAGTCCACTTTGGTGCCTCAAGGGACTTCAGCATGACTTCGAGCCTCTGCTTCAGGCAATGTCAGTTTTTGCAGAAATGCTGTGCTCAGCGAATGCAGGCAGTTGCAGAGTTCAACAGCAAATGTTAGAGGATGCCAAAGTCACCTGAAGGGTAGGGTTTTCACCAGGAGCACAGATACTTTTGAAACTCTAGGACCTTTAGGCCTGGTTTGTTTTTGAGAGGAGGTTTTGGTGAGATTATGACACTTAGGGCCCAAAACAGTCCAGCTTGTACAGTGATTAGCTCTCTAACATCCCACCCTGATTTGTGATGCAGTATGGATGCAGTGAGAAAACAAGCAATATTCTGCATATCAGAGAAAGGCGACTCTGCAAATTCAAGAGCAGCAGATGTTTATCTTGGAAGCTCAAATAAAGAACAAGTGCACAACCAGAGGAAATTGCTTCACAAGTCCACATGATGCATAAGGCTATCACTTCATATGGTGATCATATCCCAGTTATACTTTTCTCTATAGAGCGACTGAGAAGAATTATAATTTGAGGAGGAGACTACAAGATTTATATTGTATGGACATGCAGGCAGGAGCTTCTGAAAACATGCCCTTATACCTGCTGCAGCAAAAACCTCACTGGCTTGCACTCAGCATCTCCCCTTGGATGTGAGTGCTCATAACAAGGACAGGAGCACATCTGCCACAGAGGCTGGCAGGATATGGTTATATACTGTTATAGATCATGATGGGCGATACCACACAAGGACTAAAATTTACAGATGTCACCTGGCTCAAGGAAAAATAGCTGAAGTTCATTAATCATTTCACAATCATTTAAAGATTTACTTTCACTAAACTGTAAGAAGTATGTTTTTTGCATGTTAGAGAGAGAAGCAATCTATAAAATAGCCCATTGTATCTTCATATTCCTGAGACTAAGACTGTTTTACATCACATTAGGCAATCTCTGAATTGTTACCAGCCTGAGGAACTGAGCATAGAATACAAAAAACCATGGATTTCTCATTTGCCCCTGTACTAACCAAATTCTTCTTCTGGGGAACAGAATTAGAAGCTTTACAAGGAAGAGCGCTGTGGATCAGATATTTGGTTACTGACATTAACTAACTTAAAAAAGTAAACTGAATACTGACATGCAACACAGTAGGAAGTAATGCAATAGATATGAGCAACAGCCTTAGAACTGGGAGTTCTAATGTTACACTTTAAAACTTCATGGAAATCTTGCATAGTAAAAGAAAGACAACATTCATGGGATAGCACATATAAATCCCAACATGCCAGTTTAACAATATTCAAATATATAACTGCATTCCAAGAGTATAACAATTACCAGTAGAAATCAATTCAGAAACAGAATAATTACCTCTCTACTGAAAGTTTTTCAAATACTCAGTTATTTATTAAGGGAAATAAAACTCAATACACTAGGATAGTGTATTTTGACAACTGTTATGTTACCACAAAAATTGTAAGGTGTCCTGAGATTAGCTCAGTTGATTAGAGCATGGTACTTATAACACCAAGGTTGGGGGTTTGAACCCTCTATCGGCCATTCACTTAAGATTTGGACATGATGAGTCTTGTGGGTTATTCTGTAAATTCATTAAGTATCTGGTCACCCAGTACAAAGATGCAATTTTACCTCTCAGCAGACTTTGGTCTAGTGAACAAACTCAGTGATTTAAATAGATGATTAAAAAATAGAGGAAAAAAAAAATATACAGACCTGCTATGGAAGGCAAATTGAATCCACCTTTTGATAGAAGAAATAGTGAATATTATAGAAGTAAAAGTAGTATTCTCAAGACTGAAAAAAATTCAGGAGACTAAACTAAGGCTGGCAAAAATTCAGGAGACTTTAAGTAAAGTATATATTCAGGTTCATAGAACAGTGCTCAGGTGCTGGGAACGCATTGTGGTCACCAGACTTCTGTCTTCAAGGTCCCAAGTACCCACAAGACATTTTTATGCAACAGAACAAGATGTCTATGAGAATTACTGTTCCATGTAATCAAATGTCATTTATCTCGAGATAACTCCTCTAAATGACAGTTGTATCATAAGATCCAGAAATAGTAAATTATGTGATAATTAATCCCTGGATTGCCTAGTGATTTCCATTATAAATTATTCCAAAGAAGTAACTATTTAAAACATGTATCTGTCTATATGTTTGTTTACGACTTTAATAGGTAAAGATGGGGGTAATTTTTGGTTATTTGTAAGTCTCAAATGGTGTCGAAAAATGATTGTTTATGGAGATGCTGCTCAACTATCTGCAGGCCTGGTAATAAACTACATTTCTTTATTAAAAACTCTATTCAAATGTTTAAATTCAAAAATTTTTAACACCTTCAATGGAACAGTGTCCTGAAACATGTGATTTTCCTTTGAAGTTGTAGACATAGGAACTTGCCATGGTTGAGGTGTCTGCATGTTTAGCATTTAGTCACTTGAAAATAAGTGAGACTTTTTCAAACATATGGTCAAGTTTAACACTGGTGTGAACAGATACATTTTTACTGATTGCCATCTGAAGTAGTCCAAAAGTTGTCATGACCAAAGAGCTTTTTATTAAAGACACGTTCGGGGTTTTAAAATTTTTAACTTTCAAACTAGTTCAATTCTTATTTTAAATATTTTCTTTTATCTCATTCAGTAGAGGCCCAATTCATAAACCCATGAGACAGAATCATCTTTGTAGTTGAAAGCAGAGGCCAAAAATTGAATCAGTAAGCATATTATTCTAATAATAATGTAAATGTAAATAAGATGTCAGTCTGTCAGTGCATCCAAAGACACTTTCAAAGAAAGTGGTGTGGAAATTCAGACCCCAAGAGCTAGCCATGTTTGCTCCAGCCAATCTGTGTGCCCTTTTCCTCCAGCCCACTTCCATCAAGGAGCAAACACAGTCTGCCAGTGCAAATGGTAGGAAAAACGTATTTTCTCCTTGTCTTGGTCAGCATCATAGAGATTTAGTGCTCAACCTTTGAGCAGAACACATTCTGCAACATCCAGCACAGAAAAAATAGGAGGAAACCCTCTCTATTTTTCAGTTATTATGCCCAAAAGCATCATTATTTTTCACACTGCAACAGAGAAATGAACCATGTTCTTGAAAGTAAATTCCAGAGTACTCCATGCTACACCTTATCCTCAGCAAAAATGGCTGCACAAAGTGCATGTGTCCAGTATGATGTGCAATCCAGTAGTAATTTTAGGGTATATTTAAGGCTTGGACTATTTTGGAACTGTAGTATTTAAAAAGAAGACAGTGACAATGTATTATATTTAAAGCAGAGTGCTATTGGAGATGTAGTCCCAGGAGTTGAGAACAACCATCCTTCAAGGTTAAAGTATCTGTACAGAATGCTGAAAGACCATCCAAGGAAGTATTTTAAAAATAATGTATATAATTAATCTCTGCCAACAGTGAGACAGAGAACATTTATCTCACAGTAATAGAATGTATCAATATAATATTTAGTACTCTAATTTTTAAAACCGCCATTTCAGTTTTATTTCTCTTTGCTCTGGTATACTACCTAATATTTGCATGTTTAGAGAGTTAATTTATGGATGAGAGAGAGGTCCGAGATATTTGTATTGGAGAGCAACATCTGTAAAGTCAGATAATTGCCAATATTTGTAAGAAACTTCTCAAAACTTCTCACAGAACCAGCAATGTATGTGCACCTCCCTCTTTCAAGATAGATTTTTTTAACCAGGAGCTTCTCCTTGGTTAAACAGGGGTGAGAATATATACAACCCTGCATGAAGCAGGCTCTCTCTGTGATCAGGCAGAGCATGCCAATGTGCCAGCACAGGCAGAATGAGCCCACATCACCATTCTTTGTAAAATAATTTACATAAAAATGTAATAGTGACAGGAAGCAAGCCAAAGAAAGTAAACATCTTCTCCCACTGAGATTATTGAAGGAACAAGGGTGTCTCAATAGTTCATGAACCCCCTGGAAAAGGGCATTAAAATCCCCCCAAAACTCTTTCAGTTTGCAGACCAAAGCCTAGAAGTCCCAAGACACAGCCTGTCAGGTTTTTTCCTTTAAATTAGCTTGAATCTCTCTTTTCCTCAGTAATTTCCACACCATTATTCATTCTTCTGTTTGTGTTCCTATAACTTACGCTACATTATTTATAACAGCACATTTTGAACTGTGAACAGTAATGCTTAACTTTGAACTGACTTTGTACTTACAATCTACTTTGGATGCAGCAAAAATGGCCATTTTCAGACAGCAAAATGTAGTCTGAGAGCAACAAAAACTGGTTTTAGCCCTCGTTCAATGAGCCATCGCTGTTCAAGAACAACCCCTGGAGCCCCTTTTACTGCCAGTGCCTGTTTTTGTGCTGGTGCTGTATTGATGCACAGGAATATTCACTTTTTGCCAGTGTCCAGTGGCTGATTTCAACAAGGTCTGGTCAGCAGGTGGTAGTACATAATTTCCAAACAACAGACACACTAGTCACTTCCAAAACAACTGCCTTCCCACCTTTCTAGGCAGGTCACTCCTATTTGTAATTTTATTCCAGGGAGGAACAAAACAGGAGTGATTCTGATGGTGAAGATGATGTCTTCCACTTTCTGTATTTGTGGTTTTTTTTCTGAATCTTTCTCTAAAAAAAGAGAGGAAGCTGAAAGGAAATCAGGAATTTTACTCATGTGTGTCATACATAGTGCCAATTTCCCAGTAAGGGCTTGAAGGTCTTGAATGCTTATTTTAAAGACTTTTTATGATGACCCTAAAGATGGTTGTGAGAGACAAAGTAGCAGAGTACGGATGCTCTTGTAAATTCTGGTATATTTTCTCATGTTATAAACTACCTGAGAAGAAAGTCTGTTGGTCAAACCTTGGGCCTCTGTAAGAGACAAGTAATAGGGGGAACTGACTGAAATCCCAGCCTATCATCAACAAACCCATCATTCTTGGGCTACAACAGAAATGCTGCTGCTCTTTGTCATTAAGGACTAAGCTATCAATGGTCAAACTATTTCCCATTCCCTGGGCTTTTTGCCCTTCTCCTATCTCCCTAACAGCTGCCTTTCTGCATCCCACAGTAATAATTTCTTTCATATTTTGCAACACTGATTGGTAAAAATACCTCCCTGCACCCCTTCACCCTTCCAGAAGATGAGTTACTGTGCTGTTTATACACTCACCCACAGTGGTTTCCCATAACCACCCATGTGTTTTCCCATGTGTCCATCATACTTTAATGTTAACAACATGAAATACTTAAAATATATATTTTCCTACCAGCACTGAGGGAATTCAATGTTTCAGTATCACAAGATGCCACCTCCATGTACTTGTTTTACTCTATTGGGGAAGGTACAGTGTTCATATCATATTGTGAAAACACTTTGTATTTACAGGGCATCAAGATTCATTCTTCTGTGTATATGTCTTATAGCACAAACTACAACAACAGTGGGAAATATGCACATAACTTAGAGGTATTAAAATATTCTTTTGATATACCAAGCTGAAGCCACAAGTTATGAATTGTCACATGGCAGAACAGAGGCAGAACTGCAGTCAGTGACAGCTCTCCCCAGCCCACGCTGTTCATTCCATCTCACCCCTCCATGCCTCTCTAGTAACAAGAGCTTCCTTGATGCTCATAGATCTTTATTACAGTTTTTAATTCTGAATATACTCCCCAGCCTTATACATCTAGAGCTGTGGAAGCATGATAAAGACAGCAGTCTTTGGCATAATTACACTCCATTCATTCAAAAATTAAAGTTTGTGGCTTAAACAAGCGTATTTTCAGAGGACCTGTCAAACAATTACAGGTTACTTGCTTATAGATGAAAGCTTCAGCCTTTAGAAATTCTTTCAGAAAACCAATATTGAGCCTTTCGCTCCATCAGATGCCTAAATTTATTCTTAGCAGTTTTGACTTTTATCTGTTCATTGAATCAAGAAAATATGTAGGCAGGATAATTACTTTCTAGGAAGTAACAATATCTAAAATTAAAGCAACAGCAATGGTAAAAGAAAGTAAAAGTCATTACTGAATAAAGCCAAGCTGGTTTGCATGGTGAAAGTAATCAACTGTTAATGCAGCTTAGTTTTAATTTTCTGCTTTTTAATCTAATCCTTTTCTTGTCAACTGCAAATTGACGCAAGTGCTCAGAGTGCAGAGCTGTAACTGTCAGCATCCTTCACACACAAAGCAGATCCCCAGAGTTCATGTGAGGTTTTGTGGGTTTTGGGTTGGCTTTTTTTTTTTTTTTTTTTTACTGTTACATGACTGTAATTTGCCATTCAGTTTAAATGAAAGAGTATAGAAACTTGATGTTTCCCATTAGCAATGTGTCTAATGAGTGTCTGACGTTCAAACAATATGAAACTTTCTTTGTTAAAATTGAGTTCTACAGTCCAACTTTTCCATATGTTCCCTCCTGTGGCAAGAAAACTGTAAAACTAAATGTGTGACTTCTATGCACCTCTTACTTGCCACAGACACAACAAAATGCCAGTAAGGTGACAGGCTTCCAGACTTTTCTGATGGCTACATGCTTCCCAGAGAGGTTTGCCGGAAAGGTCTTGGAGGACCAGAGGATCTTCTCCACCCACATCCTGAAAGAAAGGCCCGTTTTAGGATGTCAGCAGGATGCTAACACTTCCTTAGCCCTGTCATAGCTGAGTGACATGAGGACATTTTCATAGCCATCTATGGCTTTAAATTTC
Organism: Xenops minutus; assembly: GCA_035221455.1. Classification (NCBI taxonomy): domain Eukaryota; kingdom Metazoa; phylum Chordata; class Aves; order Passeriformes; family Furnariidae; genus Xenops; species Xenops minutus. The sequence continues at coordinate 24,301,350 of JAWWEE010000105.1, read as the reverse complement.
TGTCAGTAACAGGCAAATGATCAATTGGAAGAGTCATTACATCCATTCTGGACCTGGACATCTAATTCTGCTTGTGTCATGATATGCAAAGTGTATCTTAAAATAAAAAAAGGCTCCTAAACATTTTGCATACCTCAGATAATGTCAGCTAACATCTCAGCAGAATTTGTGTTACAATAAATTAACGTGATTCAGTCCCTTTAGTTTAAATACATTGATTCTGCATAAACCAATGGAATTACCATCAGGGTATAAAATTATGTGTTCAAGCAAATGATTGTAATATTAGGCTTGGGAAAAAAAAAAAAGTATCATTTGAACAACAACAAATCTAAGTTTATGTTACAATTATATGAGATTGCTGCATGCTTCATTGTCTGTACCATCAAAATGATAAATTGGTAACCAACCTTAGAGATCTATTTGAATAAGGAACCCAATAGTGTTATAAATTTATCTTCATGGTCAGTGAATAATTTTATACTTACTGTCACACTAAAATGAAATCCTCTATAATATGTTAACTCTCAAGTGCTGGGATGTTGCTGTTCCTCATATTCCATGCTGACCAATTAACAGGATTGATTGCAGCTATAAATTAATTTAACTGAATCTATAAACTGATTTTATGGTTCAGATGACAGATCGTTTCATTCCTTACTGAGTGCTCTGTACAACACAGTCATCAACTGTGGTACATATTTCCAGGCCATTGTACAGTTCTTATTTTGTTGTTTATGTATTTCCATCTGCTTTTGACTGTATTTTCAGGCCTCTCAGTCTGCTTTTAGCTCTGTTAGAAGCTATGATGCTGTGATGGTTTTCCTACAAAGCACATAAAATACAAGAAAGACTCCCCCACAGGACTTCAATTGACCTTGAATTTAATGAGTAGTAGCAAGAAGAGTTTACTTTGATGAGAAAGTTTTACTGAAATGGTTTAAATGGGCTTCTTTGGCCCAGAAGAGAGTAACATGACATTGAATTTGTAGTGTATCAGCAGTGTTCTAGCTGTTGTTTGTATCTCCTGTGCCTTGGTGGAAGGATTTATGGAGATTGACACTTTTTAAAAAAATTGTTTAAATACTTTTTCAACAGAGTATCTCTACTTATCACAGGAGAAGCTAAACCCAAAAAATGTATATCGTATTATCAATCATAACACTCAACCATTTAAAACTCTACGTGGATCTAGAGGATTGTGAAATTGCTGAATATGTTGCATTGTTGCTTTATAACAAGAGTGTCAGCCTCAATTCAGTCTTAGACAAGTAGAAGAAGCCTTTTTTTGAACTGAATAATAAATCCTTGTTTTGGGTCTGGCTGAGATGGAGTCCATTTCCCCATAGCAGCCCTCACAGTGCTGTGCTTTGCATTGGTAGCTAGAAAGGTGTTGATAACACATCAGTGTTTTGGCTCTAAGCATAGCATCAGCACTGTAACATTCCTTCCCCAGTCAAGGGCAAGATCCTGGGAGGGAACACAACCAGCCCAGCTGACCCAAACTAACCACAGGGATATTCCATACCAATATGACATCAGCTCAGATGCAAAAGCAAAGGAGGGAAGGAAGGGGGGCATTTGTTGATTCCAATGGCTGCCTGCTAAGAAAACTTTATGTGTGCAATAGCTCTGCTTCTTGGGAAGTGGCTAGACATCACTGCTGATGGGAAGTAGAGAATAAACCTTGTTATTTTTTGCTTCACTTTTTGCCCGAGCAAGCTTTTGCTTTGCTTTGATATACTGCCTTATCCCTACCCAGGAGTCATTTTCTATCTTATTCTCTTTACCCTTTATGGGGAGTGACAGAGCAGCTGGGTGGGCACCTGGTGTCCAGCCAAGGTCAACCCACCATAATTCTCTTCATTCTGAGTAGTTTTGCTTTCTTATGTTGAGCAGTTTTCTTATCATGGAACTATTTGCACGGTTAAGTCACAGAGATTCTGTTGAAGAATACTGGCAGACCAAATAATTTTTTTTTTTTTTTTGCATTTCTTGGTAGCTAATGCAGACTCTTAGAATTAATTCCTTGCTCTGAAGGCTCAGTCCAAACCATCTGAACTGGCACAAGCTCTTGAGCATTTGTTAACCTTGAGGTACTTCTGAGCATACATTATTGGTGTTTACATTCCAGATATTAAAATTAATTTAGTAGACTGCCATAAACCATGGGAACACCATCTGTTTAATGGTATCTCTACTCAAAACAGAACTAAAACCAGAAAAAATGCTTGATAATACTAGCTTCTTTTAAAAATAACCCATGAGACAATTCTCTTAAGCCTCCTCCCTTTACTGCAACTGTTTAAAAACAACCTCTATTAGCTTCTCATTTTCACATTTAAAAACTGAATATTTTCTAAAAGCTCACTGTCAGGAAGAAGTGGTTTCAGCAGGATGCATAGTGATTCATATTCCTAAGAATCCTAATTTAGCCGAATACTGATCCTACTTCTGAGCCCTGTACTCCGCAATAGCGATCCCAGAATCACAGAACTGTAGCATCATTAAGGTTGGAAAAGACCTGTAAGATTATCGAGTCCAACCTGTAACCCAGCACTGCCATGTTCACTACCAAACCATGTCCCTAAGCACCAGATCTGCATGTTTTTTAACTACCTCCAGGGATGATGACTCCCACAGTTCCCTGGGCAGCCTGTTTTAATGCTTGAGAACCCTTTTGGTGAAGAAAGCTTTCCTAAAATCCAAACCTCTCTTGGCACAACTTGAGGCCATTTCCTCTCTTCCTTTCACTTGTTACCTGGGAGAAGACACTGCTTGCCCCCCTCATTACACGGTTACAATATCTTTTCAGGCAGCTCTAGGAGCAATAAGGTCTCCCTTGAGACACCTTCTTTTCAAACTAAACAACCTCAGCTCCCTCAGCTGCTCCTCGTAAGACTTGTGCTCCAGACCCTTCACCAGCTACATTGCCCTTCTCTGGACATGTTCCAGCACTTCAATGTCTCTCTTCCAGTGAGGGGCCCAGAACTGAACAGAGGATTAGAGATACAGCCTCACCAGTGCAGAGTACAGGGGGACAATCAATGCACTGGTCCTGCTGGGTCACACTAGTGCTGATACAGGCCAGGATACCACGGGCCTTCTTGACCAGCTGGGCACACTGCTGGCTCGTGTTCAGCTGGCTGTCAACCTGCACACCCATGTCACACTGGGCAGCTTTCCAGACACTGTTCCCCAAGACTGTAGCTGGGTTTGTTGTGACCCAAATGCAGGACTCAGCACTTTGCTTTGCGGACTCTCATACAATTGAACTCAGCCCATCAATGCAGCCTGTCCAGATCCCTCTGCAGACCCTTCCTGCCCTCCAGCAGATTGACACTCCTGCCCAACTTTGTGTTCTCTGTCCCTGGGTGATAGTAAATTATGAATACGCATGATTTATCTTCACATCTGATTACCCATTCTGGTACTTGGTGCCTAATAGTCTTTAATCCCTATATATCTGCAGAAGAAATAGCACTTATTAGACATGGTATAAATGGTGATGTATGTGCCGCAGGTGTTATGAACATCTCTGTTTATGAGGTGCTGAACTTAGAATTTTTGGATGAAGGATTTGATTAAGAGTTATTTGCTTACTTAAAATTGTATTAAGTGGAAAAAAGCAATTTTCTAGGGACTTTATTTGTCATGTTGTCATATTATTCTTTCATTCAATAATTTAAATGTTCAGTAAAATAATAGCCTGTTTCAAAAGTTTAAGCCTGACAACAATAGATGACAACTTCAAGTCTGCCTTTAGTAAGGAATCAGAATGGCTTCTACGCAGATAAATAAGAATTTGTTGGCTGCATGTGTTGCAAGCGCTGATAAAAACCCTAATTAAAACTAGCTGGAAAAGCTAAGGTGGACTAATTTTAATCTTGAGGTGGTCTGAACAAATCATCATAATAAAACAGGGGAAAAACCTGAAGACTAGAAGAGGGCAGAACAAGGAAAGTGACCTTCTCCTTCCTTCTTCTGCTAATGCACAAGGAAAAAGAGGTTCTTCTAGTTTTTAAAGGTTGTTTCCTACTTTATACAGATGTATTCAGGAAAAACACTCACTGTGAGAATTAGGAAAGAACAGATGGAAAATACAGGTGACTGACTTAGGTGAACCCTGCTAGGCTTCAGAGCCACCCCTAAGGAATGCTCAGCTGTCTGTCCTACTGCAAGGCTTCATAGCTATCACAATTGTAGGCACCAAGGACAAGCTGAGGAGCTGATCTCTGCAAGTCCTCTCAGGAAACAGCAAGGGACAGTTTTGGCCTCTGCTCTGACAACAGAAGGCATTTTCACAGTCTGATTCCTAACCCATCCCAAGCACTAGCCTGCGCCAGCGTGTTTCAGTGCTCTCCACCACCTGCAGATAATGGGAGGCATCACTGCCTGGCACAGTGTTAAGGGGCTGTTTTATCTTACCATCTACTTTTCCATCTTGACTCCCCTAAGACTAGGTGACTCATTTTGATATGTGAAAAGCTGAAAACCTGCAGTGCAATATAAAGCAAATAGAGGAAAAAGTAATAGTGCAATAATTGCAAGTTGGTCCAGTCAGAACATTTTCTGACTAAGACAAGATTTGTCTTTGCACCTAAAACCCTGTGCATCTCAATTGCAGCTCCACAAGATTTTAAGGTTGAGCAGAGGTCAAAGCTCACTCATAGTATTTCTCAGAAATCCAGTGACCTTCAAGTGAGTGGGTTGAAAGAAACAACCACACGCTCAGCAATTACTTCTATGAGCTTGTTATATATGCTGAAGAAAAAAAAAAATCCTAACAAACAAAAAATCAGAGAAAACCTTCAGTCTTCCCTCTGATTTTGATGAGACAAAAGCCCCTGTGGAGGAGGCAAGTTCAGTGTTGTTTATGGAGCACAGCAGCAGAGTCTTTGGTTTCAGTGTCTGAGAAGCATCCGATCTGAGCCCAGCAGTGACTTTCAGGGAGAGGAAGTGAAGCTGCTGGCTCTTGCTTAGATTAAATTTCTGTTGTTACAAGGAGGAAATTTGTTGCTAATTATTTTAAAGCAATTCCTCCTGTAATTGGGCTTTTATGAAAGTAAGGAGCTAATAACGTACATAGGTCAGGTACAAACCAGACAGCACTCCTCATATCTCTCTGTCAACCTGCATTCCATGAGGAACATCTTCATGTCAAGGGCAGCCACTTCATCACCACCACCCAGACCCCTGTGCCTGCTCAAACACTCCCATCTCGTGGCAGAGAAATTCCCACCAAAACTCACCTTACTGCATTCACCTTCCCATGGGAAAACCAATAGCACCGCCTGATGTTGTGCCAGTGAAGGTTTTTCTCTCAGAGACTGGTTCTTGTGCTTAGTTTAGAGAGTCATTGGTAAAATATTTACTGCAGATGACTAACATCAAGCACAACAGAAGTGGGAAGCAGCTTCATATCCTTGGGAACACATTTAATGAGCAGCAAAATATTCCATTGTGTTATCTCATTTTATGAGGCCATGAACCCCAGTAAACACACTTCAGTGATACCTTTGCTCTCTAAGTTTCTTGGCATGCAAGAGTAATATCTTCTTTTTCCAAGAGATGAAGATACTGCATCCTTTGCTTTTGCACAAAAGAAGATGAAGCCTGAAGTGACTTTACACTCTGTAGGATGCAGATATCTGTCATCTCATTCTTACCTCTTCAGGGACACATTCACTTTGATAAGAATAATGCAGTCTGAAAAATGTGGGTGCTATAATGAATATAGTTGTAGTCGCTATTTGTCGATCACAGCTCTTATCTTTGAGAAAAAGGATGAGTGAATAAGACTGAAGGAAAATGCTTGCTTTAAGCCAAGATATTTATTAACCCTTTATAAAGCCTCTCATAATGAATGCTTCACAGGTTTTTCACTGCAACATTAAACACAATAAACTAGTTTTTTTTAATAGTGCTCAACTGTAAAAGCATACAACAATTTGGTCTAATGTTGAGTTTCTGCTGTTGTGTTCTTCTGAATGTGAACACAGAGCTTTGAGTATGTACCAAAACTTTATACAGTTATGCAAAAATCACAGGAGACTCCTACAGCTTTTTAAATTGTGAATATTTTCTTAATCCCACCTTCTCATATTTTAGAGTCCTAGGTCATATTTTGAGTTATGAATCTGAACTGTATCTAAGCTATTTTACTCACATCTCAGACTATTGGATACCATGATTTAGCTGACACTTTTGACCTGACAAGCAAATAGTTTGCAAGGTTGGTAGTGGAAAAAACTACAGCTGACTGCTCTCAAAAAAAAGTTCCATGTTCAGTGGTACATGCTTAGAGCTTTTCATCCTAAAACATCACTTATTTAAGAACTAAACATCACTTATAAAAGACCTCCTATTTCTTGCCTTCATTACTAACTGAATACAAGACAAATATGCTACACCTGAGGCTGTATCCTGGTCAATTAAACAGTCATAATAATGATGTTGAAGTTAATGCTGTGCTAGCTGAAAGAAGCAGCCTTTCCCGTGCTACAGAGGTCAGTTTCTACCACCCATCTTTTAAATCAGGGCTGATTTTCTCATAATTCACTTCTGAAAACCATGAGACAATGAAGTAATTTCTACAATAGACTGGGTCCATATGAAGTATGAAAATTTTCCTAAAGAATCTAATTATTTAGAATGATCCTTATCCTAGAATGAATGGAACACCAGCCAGTTTCCATGCTGAGATCAAAATTAAAGCCAATATTAATGTTCTAAGCATGCTTATAAAAGCTATTGTAGGAAAAAATAATGAACATGCAGAACAGTTAGTTGAATCTTGGCAGGGTTTTTTGTTTGTTTGCTTATTTTCAGTTGTTTTGGGGGGATTTTCTAATTTTGGGGGTTTGATTTTTTTTTTCAGTAGTAGAAACTATCACATTTACAGATCAATTGCTTTTGCCAAGATTATTTTTTTTTTTTAAAAAAAAAGCTTTGTTTTAAAGAAGACAAGCTAGTAAAAGCATAGTTATAGCTTCAGTATGAAGTCATCCGGCTCTTTCCTGGGTCAAAAATGTCTGCCTGATGTCTTTAGAATATGAGCGTCCAGAGATGTATGAAGATACATGATGGTTTTACTATTTGACCTCAAGTACCTAAAAATTTTTCCAAACACATTTGAAACTCTTTAATAAAGAAATCTCAGGATTAAATATTGCAATAATGTTTTGCTTAGGTAGAGAAGAGAAATGATATGTCATATTACTGGTAGAACATAAACTCCCTGAGGCTGTACAAATTTCTCTGAAGTACGGTGAAGCAAAATTCGTGACAACATGCACTTTATCAACACTTATTTAAAATTATTTGCCCAACACAACTGTGTCCTTGATACCTATGAATACTGTGAATATTCCTAACCAACAACAATAAAATCTTTGGCTAATAATGTATAATGAGCTGTCATCAGATAGTTAATATTAAAAAGTTTTTATTTGAAGCACAGACATAAGGACACTAAGGTGATAGTGAAAAAAGTCTGGCATTTTTTTGGTCCAAACTCCAAGGAAGTAGAGCTTCAAAAATTCTATTGTATCAACAATCTTTCTGGGAGACATCTGCCAGCTTCAGTAAAACCCAAGCTTTGCAAATCTCAGAGAGGTTTAGGAAGACTTTCAATTCACTTACAAGGAGACAAAATAGTGTAAACATGCACGCATTGTCTTGGCAAAGCCACCCATCCACCACCTATCCCTTTCCAATTCCCTGTCCTCCCAGCTGCCATACACTCTATTTTTTTTCTTATTTCCAGATTGATTTCCTTGCTAGTTTACACTACATATTTTGTTTAAATCGTCAGCTAGCCCCTTTCATTTCATTTTCCATGCTTATCCTCTCCTCCTTTCCCTGAATTCCTTCTTATTCTTCCATTTGAATTTTATTGTTCAACATTCATAGAAACTATCTGTCTTTTGAGCTTCTTCTTGGGTCTCCTGAATTTCAGCTCTTTTTCAAACTGTTCTTCCCTTTGCAATTTCTGTTCAATTCTTTTTCTTTGCTTTTCTCTTTTCTCCTCTTTTCTCCATCATCCTTTGGTCTTTGTTACCCATTAGGTAACAAGTGTTAGGCAACAAGTGTTACCTAATGGGAAAAAGTTTTGGCACATTAACATTTTGTTCATTGTGCAGTTGTCAACAAACTCCTACTTGGTAAGGGTCACACAGAGGAAACATTTCTTTTTCAGAAAGCCTGTTTTGCAAGGTTGCCCTGCAGACTTGGACTTTTAAGAGGACCACTGACTCATAAGAACAGTGGCAGAGGATCTGGTCAGCTTGGTGGACGAGCATAGAAATTCTAATACCACCTCAGGGAAAAGACCCCAAATAATTAATTTAGAAGTTCCTTTTTTTTGTTGACTTGTCTCATTTTGGTTGAGCAACCCGCACCTTGTTCAAGAAATAATATCAAACTGCCATAGAAAGAGGATGGTTCTCACTCATATTTCTCCTCTATCTTTTCCTGGTGGAGGGACCTGCCATGTTGATGAGCAATCTCATACACATAGACACATGTCCTTTCCCTCTCTGAACAAGACTAAGATTTTGCTCCATGTGATAAACCTATATTGCAGCTCAGCAAGACTGATTCCAGTTATTCACTGCTGGATTTCCAATAACCAGGAGAAAGGTATAAGTGAAACTACAGGAGCATTATATGTGTTCCCCAACAAAACTAGGAAAATTTAAACAGTCTCTGCAGTCCCTTTATGGAGGTGGAGGTTGTCAACAATCAAAAAATGACATCTGATATAAATTTAAAGAGACTGTACTAATGCAAACAGAAGAAAAATAACATTTTAGCTATACAAATGTTACAATGACTATGAATTATTAGGTTACTCTGGGGTGTTTTTTTTTGTATTCATTCAAATATTCAGTGTGATACTTGCTTTTCCTACTCAGTAGTAAATTGGCACTGGACAAGTAACTTGTTTGATTTCTATGAAAAGAGGACTTTTAAAAATGTTAATCACAGACAATTGTCACTTGTAGGAGGCCATAAATTTCTTAAAATTTATTTTCTTGCAGCCTCCAATGTCTAATTCTATGTAACCAAGCTTGGTGTATTCTATTAAGGTAACCTCTAGGCTATCCTGTGCTTTTCCACAGGATATATATGAAAGGGAATAGCTCTTCCATGGAGGCTTTGTGAGAAGCACTTAACATCAAGCATTGCTTTTGAGAACCAAATGCTTGCTCTAAGGAGACCTTTCAGGTAGACTCTATTACACAAATATCTGCTTATACATAAAAATATTTTTAAAGAGTCTCTGCACTTAAAGCAGCATGTGTTCCCTTCAGTATCTTCCCTCTTTTTAGATAACTAAATTCCTTATAACTATAAATTAAAGAGCAAACCTCTGTCTTACAAATTTTCCACTGTTCAGATTTGCTATCACGAAAGGTGACAATTCCTGCAGATAATAGAGATTTTTTAAAATCTACACATTTTCACCACTTAGAATACTTTTTACAGTATAAACAAGCTTTGGGAAATATTGGTGCTTTCATTCTAGGCAAATGATAATAATTAAAAAAACCCTACCCATTTCATTCTTTTATTCTTCTAGCTTACACAGAATAGAATGAAAAATTATTAGCAATAGGGTTTTAGAAAAAAGAACAGAATTCAATTGAAAATTCAACCCCAGTGGGAGGTGTCTATGGATAATTAAATATTAAAAACCATGCAATTCCATACTCTGCAGGAATAGGTCTGTTTCAGCATGGGGTTCTTGTTGAAACTATTTACATTTCACTCTTCACCCAAAAAGCACATGCATTAGATAGTCATATGTTCTGGTTTCAATCACTGATTTTCTTTTTCAGCAAAACATTTCTGAAACACTGCACCTGTCATGCATTACACAACACCAAACCAAATGATTTATGAGTATCCAACAGTGATCTGATGCTTCTAATTTGTCAATCAAATATGCAAGCTGTGACAAAAAATCAAGACATTTTTTGGAAAGTGAAACACGTCTGGAGAAGCTCAATCTTACTTAGTCACTTTGCATAACCATCAATGCAAAAAATTGCAAGGGAAACAGAAAGACTCTTTCCTGACAGCCTATAAATTTATCTGAAGCCCTTCTGTATGACTTCTGCAGGTTCCTGCTCCAGGGACCTTAATGATATGAAACCCCACAGAACTGGGGCTCCTCATGCCCAGCCTCAGGCTGGGAAGTTTAACACTGGTACCCCAGTACAAAGCAAAAGCTTTGTTAGGCCCCTTCTTCAGTCAGTAAATTCATACATTGATTTTCTCATACATATCTAGAAAACATATCTAGAAAATTATTTTTCTTCTTCATCCTATTTTCAGAAAGAGCAAGGAAAATGGTAAAACTGATCCTTTGTCCTTATCCTGTATTTTTCAGCACTTTTCCTGTTCTCCATGTGGTTTCTTGCCAGTATAGCATCAAAATGGCACATGGCTTAAGCCAGACTAGTTTGATTACTGAAGTATTTCTTTCTCTTAATGAAAGAGGACATTTGTTGGCTGTAAGTCTTATTATTATGTAATAATATTTCCTCAGTGTCCCCTAACTACTACTAACAGTAATAACACATATGCTTGTGAAAATCATGTCTTGCTATTAAGACAAATGTCATTTTTCTGTAATACAGTTAGTTTCAAAGTAATTTCTTCTCAGAAAGGTATCCATACAACTGCAAAAGACTAATGATGGCTCACAATCCACTCAATTCCCCTTTCATTCACAACTCCATAAATTAAGAGAAACAAAACAAAAGAAAATCCATATGGAAAGCAATGCCTCTGAAGATCCACCCTGAAAAATCACAGTTTAACCTAGAAAATGAGTTCTGAAGCAGCCCCTTAAACAGGAGAGTGACAACTAGTCTGATGGGCTTCTTCACTCCCTAAAAAGTGTGGCTCCTTGATAAACCTGGCACAGAATTTTACAGTTCCATGAAGTATGGCTTAGTCCTACTCTCACAGCCAGCTCTGCACTGAAATCTTTCTGTGCTAGTGTACATTTACTGTGTTGATGGTGTCATGTATTCAAAATGCCTGTGTCTGAAGCTTGCATCTCTATATCTTCTGAAGAGTTTGTTTTCTAGAGTTGTTTCAGAGACAGGGGGTACTTTGTCCAAAAGTTAGAACTGAATTTGTAAGTAAATTCAAATTTCTACTTGCAAATAAATATGGAATTAAAACCTCTGCACTTGATGGCCAACGACCCAGTAGGAAACCATGAGGCTTATGCTCATTAGGTCACATTAGAATAATGGGTTTCTAGAATAATGGGTTTCTGATATGCAATCCTAATGACCATTCACATTTTTCATAGGATTTTTACCTCACACAGGACTGCTGGGAGGTCATTTTACCAGGTAGTTAGTGATACCTAGCCACACTGGTGAGGGAAACTGCTGCCACTGATACTAAAATTATAGGGCTATAGATTACAGTGAAAAGAGAGAACAGATACTAAAGCTGTTGTAGAGTCTTTGAAGGCAAAATTATGGCTTATTTCTGGTATTCTGAGTAGGTAGACTCAACATAATCACAGTCTTACTGTGCTAAGTGGATTTTTCCTCCAGACTTCCCAGCTCACAGATTCACTAATGTAGAAATTTGCATAAAACAGTACTCAATCCAATTTCCTTTCAAATCAGCATGTTGTTGAGACATAAATGTATACAAAGAATTTGAACCACTGGAGAATCAAGTTGACTTTAAGTCAGATTGACTAAGGCTCCACAATAAAAATTATTTAGGTTCTTAATCCTATCAAATTGTAGACTTTAACTTTCGTACCCTAAACTTACATAATTATCATGAGTCTTACTATAGCGAGTGCATTCTTTAAAGGTCTAATACATGCAAAATTCTCAAATTTTAGTTCAACGAAATAGAAATTCTAAAGCTCATGTCTTAAGAAAAACATGTCCATAATGGCTGAGTCCTTTAAGACAAACTACCACTTCTCTTCTTTAATCCTATGATTTGGAAGGTGTCAAGTCAGAGTCATGATTTCTGAATATCAACAACTCATAGGTGGCAATTTGTTATAAAGAGGATCATTAAAACTTCCACATAAGAGTTCTTACTGTACCTGCAACTTGGGATTCCAAATCTAATAACAGTAATCCCATATTTCTTACATTTCTTTTTTCAAAAAAGCAGAAACATGCCAACTTTCTAACATTGGCTTAGGTAGTGATTTAAGCTTTCTGATGAACAACTAGATCAGCAAAAGACAAAATTGCAAGGACACATTGATCCAAACACTAACCAGAAGGCAGGCTCGTCTTGAAAGTTAAGTAGCAGAAGCTTTCATGACACCTTCTGTAGGCACATACACACACACTGCTGACAATATCTCTGCAAACCTCTCAACAGATCTTGCACCTTCTACTCCAAGATTGTACCTATAATTCTTATATGTTTAGCAGGCTGCCACCACCCCCTCTAATCCTTCCCCACCACTTAGGCCAGGCTCTCTACATCTGAGTGATCATCCTGCACTTGCTTCTTCCCCAGATCAAGGAACCTCACACCTGGCCTCTTCAGCTCTCCGGACCTTTTTTGTGTTAGTCCAAGAGCCTTTACACATTCTACTTTTTAGCAGCATATCCACAGTGTCTTTCCACTTCCTCCTTTTTTCCCCATTGTTGAGCCTCTTCTGTTCAGTCCAGCTTCTTAAACCTTTCTGACACCTTCTCCCCCCAAAATTTACTAGGGCATATATATGTATGTACTCTACAGGACATAGAAGCCTGATTTCAGTAGCTGTAGTTTCACTAGCAGTTTACTTGAAGCGATATAGAACATTCCCTATAGGATGATTGCCTAAATTAACTAACATTCAAGGTATCTAATTATCCTGTGAAATGTTCCATGGGACTAGACTACAACATGTACTGGAGCTAGCTAATTATAAGTAATACTACCAAATTCACATGAGCTGTATAAAGCAGAGGTGGCATAGCAGTAACTACAGTATAGGCAGACCCTCAGGACCAGAACTTATTTGTAACTTCACTACCCAATATTCAGATAATTGTAAAACACTGCAGTCATCACATCCTATGTTTGTTCGGATGGCTAATGAGCCAAAGAGTGCATCTGAGGTCAAACTGAAAGTGTGAGCCAAACCCAGCCATTGCTCAATCCTTGCCATATGGGAATCAAAAACTGGAGTCTTTCACTGGTGGAAATTGCAGACTCACTTTCTGCACATTCCCCCTTTCTCCACACGTTATTCTAGACAGCACTGCATGGATACTGCAGTGCTTCTCCTATTTTTAACAGTGTGAGGCACTTGGCTGGGAATTCTCCATGCTCTAATGTGTGTTTGATTGAAAATTTAACTACCTCTTATAATTTAATTGTAAAATGAACACTTCCTGCTCCTGCAAATGATATTTCCATGGAAACTGCTCAGTACTGTTGTTACAAAATGAAGAGGGTTTACTAATGGGTCTTTTTATTTTTTTCTGAATAGAAAAAAGAGCTCTAGCTCGGTCTTGATGCATCAGAATTTCTCATTTGTTGCAGAAAAACAGATTCAGTAAATGAGGTATATAAACCAATCCATAGTACTATAATTTAGTAGCCTAAATTCTTAGCTCCACAGAGCTGGAGTTGAGAAGGGGTAGTTGAGGTGGACATATTATTTTATTTTTATAAAATATAAAAGTTATATTTTCTTTTTAAAATGGTTCAAAGGGAACGATAAGAGATATCTATTATGGGATGATACATTTGTGATTTCACAAGATGATTGAATGTTGTGCTGATCGAGAACATTCTGAATACAGTTGGAGACTCCTGAAAATTAAGTAATTTGTTTCATTAATGTAATAAAAAAAATTCTCACTCTAGGAAAAGCTACTCTGAACTCATCCCAGAGGCACTATTAGCATGAGGGAGGCATCCAAGATAACATCTTACTTCTGAATCAGATAGTAAACGACTGGTATGCCTGACAGTGATAGGAATTGGTGGACATTATGTAGCTTTTCCCAAGGCAAGACTTATGGTATTTGGCCTCTAACTAGGAAAATTCCAAAGGAAATTCACTCTGTCCTATCTGGTAACAGGGAAAGATAAGGTGGTTATGGCGGTGCCCAGGGTAGTTCACAGCCAAGAGGTCTGACATGTCTCCTCTTTTCACTGACTTCTGTTATATAGAGGAGACTTTTACAATCACCTAAAACAGCCCCTCTCTCAGATCCACACAAGATGATTTCAGCTATGGGTACTGCTCCCCACCTGAAGGCTGTCTGAAGTAGAGGTGACATGGATACATATGCTTATCCTTAAACTATGTCTCTAAGAATTCTTTCTTCACTTAAAGACATGTTGTCTGAAAGGAAGACCATGAAAGGAGAGAAGTTATACAATGCACATCATTCTCCTTGAAATCTATGTAGTTATCTAGTTGTTAGGTCCTAGATGACAAGCAAAGAAAAGCATGTATAAAATCTGTTTTGCTGATGTGATTTCACATCCAAGGGAAAAACAGCAAGGTCTTGTCCAGAATTTAAGTCACTATTTGGAACAGAACTATATCCATGTCACTGAATGTATACATGACAAGTTTACTTACTGAATGTAAAACAGTCTTTGTCTCCCACTTCCTTTGTGCTTTTTTGCTGTTATTTGGCACATTTGGAGAAGAGAAAGCAAAGTAAAAGGAGTCAAAAGGGGGCAACTTTCTGATGATATAAGAAGATGCCATGGCAGTTGTTAAAGAAATCCCAACACAACTTGGCTAATTATATCTCAAGGTCTCAATTTGTTACTTTTGATCTAGGATTATATAGCCTGCCTTCTTGTTAATTGAGTAGGAAATTGTTAATTTCCTGAACGCTCTATCATCTTTGATGTGTCTGCCTTTGTTCCCTTTCATCTGTTTGCAGAACTCCATTTAACAACACCACAAGAGTTAATGTCATCTGAAGTCTCAATATCTGTGAGTGAGAGTGCGAAGTTTTCTTTGACACTGGCTATCAGTCACAGCAGCTCTGTTGAAAGATAAGTCTTCCCTAGTTGGTCTCTATGTTTTTTGGGAAATGTTGTGGATAAGGTATCTTATGTTTTTTCCTCCTGATATCTGAATTGCACCAGGTAGCAAATGGCTCACAATGAAAAAACCTAAAAACTATAGTGTGCTGTCAGGATAAGTCTAAGATTGTTATTACTAGATGATCAGTACAAATTACTAGTGTCACGCCAATTAGATGACATGGAGAGAGCATCTTTAGATATTGGTGCCTTTATTCTTATCTTTCAGTACGTTCTCATCATGTTTTCCAAGGACTTTTCTTTTAGTTTCTCTCCTGCATGATGACACTAGTAAGAGGCATTTGCCATGCAACCTACTTTTGGATTAACTTGTTGTCTGAGCATCTTGAGGTTTATAGCACCTGTATAATTTACTGTATATGAGAAAATGTTGCTTGACTACCAGCAAGGAGTGTGAAAAAGTATTGCAAAATTTTAGGAAAGAGTTCTTTTTATTTTCTTATATTGATTTTATTTTATGGGGCAGTTTTTTAGCTTACTCTGCTGATTTAGAAATGAGAAGAGTTAGCAGCACTTTGCCAATATCCCAGGCTTTATTAATACACTTGCTAGATGAGGAATCCAAATAGCTTTCCATTGTGTTCTGAATTTTACAGCTTTCATGCCTGAAGAAAAACCTGCACCTGTCTGAAAAAGCTATTTCTGTAATACTGTTCAACCCATGGGAGGAGAACTAGGATTTATAGCCCAGCAAACAGAGATTTAAAGCTAGCCTTCCCTGCTGTTGACTTCAAACATTCACCTTTACTTCCATAAAGTTCTACTCTTCTTGGCATACAATCCCTCCCCTGGTTGCATGTAAAGACAGAACCTGTTTTCACCATCACTAGCTATTGTCAGTCACTTGTTAAATTAAAATTGTCTGAGAGTATGAATTTCCCGTGTCCTCCCTCTCCTTTGCATTGGCTGTTCCCATCCTTGTCCCTTGCCAGTGGCAGTGATGAAAGGATTGAATACTCAGGTAGGTCTGGTGCTGAAAATGAACTGTTGTCTCCACCAGACATTCTTTGATAGGCCACCTGCCAGCCATGGCAGCAAAGGGGTTCCTTTCTGTGACACTTCTTACAAAACCCAAACCAAGTCCACTACTATCACTGCATAGAAAATAATATTCTGAGCCAGGTACAGGGATTTGATGAATGTCCATTTACCGTAGGACCTCCAATTATTCTAGGCGTCTTTTGGGAAATCAGCCTGCAAGACCAATTCCTTCATATGTTGCTTCTGTCACTATCCAAAGGTAAAATGTCATACACAAAGACTGGACTAAAAGTTTTTGAAAGTAATTTTAAAATGAACAGAGGAAAGAAAGGTTTGTAACTGTATTTTAATTTATATACACAATAAACTCAATTCTTATTTTCAGAATTTTTGTGTATCATCATTGACCAATTCATCTCAGGTTGGTTCTTTTCAGCCTTACAGGAGATGTAAAAACTCCCCACGCCAAATCCACTACAGACAGCAAATATACTAATGTTAATAGCCAGTTAATGTTTTCAGAGCTCAAACAGACTATGGTGAAAATCTGTCTCCTAGACTTTGTTAACACAAAATAATTAATACAGCGCACAGGATCCTTATGAGAGGCCAGGCAACAAAGGAATAACTCCTCCTAAGCCAGCAAAAGCTGTCTCTGCACTATTCTTGCAGAACCAGGACACACACACACACACAAAAATAATAAAAAAACCAAAACAAACAAACAAAAAATAAAAATCACAAACAAACAAAAAACCTTTCTGAAGCTCTGCAATCCTCTTGCAATCCTTACTCCTCCTGATGAATGACTTTCATTCAGTCCTTTCTTGACCTTTTCTTTAGTAGTTATCCTGTTACTTGCTTGGTCTTTCCACCTTAACATACTTATTCTTTTCTATATTGGATATGGATAATGCATGAGGCAGATGTTAACCAAAAGCAAATATAAAAATTTATTTAGGGATAACCTAGTGTCTCTTAAATTTTGTTCACTGTAAGGAATCTCCTTTAGCACTGTAACCATAATTAGTAATTCCATAAATATTGTGTACAGCTTCTGACTTCTCAAAATAAGGGAGGATTAGTGAAAAAAGCTTTAACAGCTTTGACAGAGATTTTATACCAAAAAGGACTATAATGCATGTGCAAGTATAGTTTTTATGTACAGAACAGAAGCTGAAAATGAGGATACAGACTCTTCACATACAAGCTGAGCATCATGGCTTTGGAATCCATTAGGAGTAGCACTTCTGGCAGCAGTGATTGCTATTGACTGTCTTACTCTTAAGTATTTTATCATATACAGACCATGTTATTCTCTTAAAATTGTTGTGTGGATCTTTAAAAAGCAAATCATCTATGACATCCTTTTTACTTAGAGCCTTGCTATAAGGAATTTTAAAGCAGATAAATTTTGTCTAATGCACAGATGATGTGAATCAGCTCTGCAGGCAACTACTACCTTTTGAAGGCTGAGTCAATTTACAGCTTCATAAAGAGCAACTGATAGTGACCAGTGTGTATAAATTCTGTTTCTTACATTTTTTTGATGATCACTGTGTCTGAATGGTAATCTCCAACTGCCAGTTCCAATGACTAATAGCTATAGAGTGCTTTAAATATTAAATATATCTGGAAGATTTGTTTTTTGCAGGCAGGGAAATCCCATTTTTTAGCCCTTGTGTGGTTATTGTATTATGAATAATTGAAGAAGCAGAATAAAAAAGGTTGAAGTTCCAAGTAACTCTCATACAAATCTGAAGAGGTTGGTAAAAATCAATAGGGGGGAAAAAAAAAAAGGCACTAAAAGTTTACCAATAATGTTCAAAACTTGATATTATTCTCATGACCAAAGTACAGTATGCAATAAAAAGAAAAAAAATCATGAAGGTTGATCTGAAGACATCTCACATTGTGATGCCATTGAGATTTCCAATAGTCGGTTTCGTTTTCCTGGCACAAAACCTAGGAAACCATTCTGAACATAAAGGACAGAGGCATGAGCACAGGGGGATTGCTGAAGGAAGGTTTCATAAGGACACAAAAAGCACCTCAGAGAAAGGCAGCTCTTCTAACATAAACACTGAAATCAGCTGGGTTAGAAATAGAGACTTCAAACATTTCTTGATTAATTTGTAGCTGTTGGCTACATGCTTGAGTGTGTTTTCCCCAGTCTCAAATACAAGCCTGTGCTCAGAATTATTCCACTGTAAACAAGGAAGTGTTTACAATACCTTTAAAGAAATTGGTTCCATGTTTATGTGAAGATAAACATATTTATCTGAAGAAACATATTTTTTGCTCAAGGAAACATCTAACTGTGAAATACAAAAATGTGAAAGTAAGGTGCCATCTCTTTTACATCATGTGTAAATATTATGAAGAGGAGACCACTGGTGGTTTGAGCTTGGCAGTAATTTATTTCCAGCACTGAAGTGGCAGAAAGTCCTCTCCTTCTTATGCCAGAGACCAAGGAGTTTTAAACTTCTAATCAGAGCTAAGAAAGCAAACATTTTTTTGTTTAACTAACCTGAAGGAAAGCAGATCAGACTTAAACTCATTGTAAACAGATTTTATTCACTAGGATTGTGTTTCTTTTCTTCCAGCCAAGCTTCATTATTTACTAGAGCAAGAAAACAGCACTGGCATACCAGCCATTTCTTTAAAATAGAGACACATTAAGAACATAGTAAAGAAAACTAATGTCTATGGGCACTCATTTTCTTTAAGGAACAAAGACTCAGGTATTTAAAATCTTGTTTGTCTTGTTGGTGCTGAATTTTAAGAGCAATATGAGCTGTAAAACTCGAAAGTACCATACACAACAAACCAGTTTCCAGTTAGAAATTTCTTATAAGGCACCATAGCCATCACTAGGAAATTCTGAGCAACATTAATAGTCTAGAGCTCAAGAGATATGGAAAGTACCATCATGGAAAAAAACATGGGGGCTCAGTTTACATAGGTTTGCTTTTCTCTTTTGAATTTGTTTGATTTGGGGTTTTTGTGCATAAATAAAGTGTTCACAGAAATAATGATGGTCACTGTCACCTAATGTTAAGTCTTAAACTCTCAAATTGCTTGTGTTTTCAGGAGAAGGTTCTCCAAATCCTCTGAAGAATGTTCATACTAAGCAAAGATTCATCCACAAAAATTAAATTATGTTGCTCTTGCCATCTACAAAACAACTTTGTGCCTTTCTAACAACACAGACTTTTACTTAAAAGTACAAACACTGTTCCTTTAATGTTTCTCATGTTGAAAAAATCTTGTAGTACTTGCAATAGGATATGGTGATTTCAAATGCATACAACTCTCACTAAAATTCAGCAAACTATAGAGGAATTAGAATAGACTATCACACACAGTTAAACTGCATGGAAAATTAAAACAAGAAAATAACTAAATAACTTGTTTTTTTTAACTAAGGGAACAAAGAATAATATTTTTGTAGAAAACATTTCCATCCATGGAGGATTTAAAAGCAGAACTGTCATTGCTGATCACTAAACCAGATTGTAATTTCTGTTTTTGTGGAATAATCAGTAACAATACAGTGAAAAATCAATAGCACCTCATACAGAATCATTCATTCACCACTTCTGCCTTGGCAGACCAGCTTGTGCAGTCATTTTTCTTTTCTATTTTGGAGCAAGGCTTGGGGATGAACCTGCATCTTATGGAGCATCCCTCCACTGCCAAGCTTTTCCACAGCCAATCCCACAGAATTGCAGAATGCAGAAAGTCAGAAGGGACCACAGTGGGTGATCTGGTCCAGCCTCCCTAGCCAAGCAGGGCCATCCTATAGCAAGCACATGGCAGAGAATTGTGTGCAGACAGTTCTTGAATATCTCCAGCGAGGGAGAATCCACACCCTCTCTGAGCAACCTGTTCCAGTGCTCAGCCATACACAGAATAAAGTTCTTCCTCATGTTCAGGTGGAACTTCCTATGCATCAGTTTCTGCCCATTACCTCTTGCCCTATTGCTCAACACCACCGAAAAGAGCCTGGCTCCATCCTCTTGACACCCTCCCATCAGGAACTTATGGACATTGATGAGGTCCCTTCTCAGTCATCTCTTTTTGAGGCTGAACAGGCCCAGCTCCCTGAGCCTTTCCCCATAAGAGAGATGCTCCAGTCCCTTAATCATATTTATTTTCCTCTGCTGGACCTGCCCCAGGAGCTCCATGTCTGTCTTGTCCTGAGGAGCCCAGAGCTGGACACAGCACTCCAGATGGGGCCTCACTAGGGCTGAGACCCCTGACTTTGATTGCCTCTATATATTTGGCAGTGAAGGAAAGCAGATGGGATGTGTTTACAGAGCACCTCTGTATTAATCTGGGTAAGACCCCAGAGTACTTCAGAGATTTAACTCACAGCATCAGAGGAGCAACCTCAGGCCATGAGAGCAAATGAGCATTACTGAATGTGATTCTATCAATTCAGTTAATATACTGGACTTACACAGATAATTTGATGTGATGCTGTGAGAGCTATAGAGTAGCTCAGGCAGGGAACAATCCTATTTGAATAACAACTGTCTTCATCTTAATCTCTGAAAAAAATGATGAAGTGGGTCCTGAGGGCAAACCATGGATGATAGGATGCCATTAACCTAAGTCTTTATACTGTTTAAATAGACAATGAATCTGTTGTTTTGTTAGCTGTATGAACTGTTTTGCACATGACAGCTGCTGGATACTGGGATCAATTGATAGACTATTATGCATCCTCACAGCTTCAAACTATTAACCATCAGTAACATTTTACTGTTAATCTCATTTTAAAATGAATATTGCTGTAAAAATTCTGAGAATTTTTTTTCTTTCTTCCCTAGCATCACTTGTCAGACAACAAATTAGAAGAGAGTCGTATTTAAAGGATGTTTTCTTGGAGTTAGAACCTTCTTTGTTTTAATTCTTCTTACACGTATAAATGACTGTTTCGTGGCTAGCTTAATTTTTACTGAGAGAAATATTTTAGGAAATACAGCAACTGTAAAATATAGACTAAGCATCCACATATACTGCCTAAATACTGGCTCTGCTGTTAGACCACTGATCACTGGCACATCCTGTGGTTTTTTCCTCACGTTGGTCCCCAGCAGGAGAATATAGTAAGGTCATGAAGGGTCCCACACAGAAACAGCCACAGAAATGCATCTTCCTCTGCTGTGTGGATCACCACAGCATCACAAATAACAGAGAAATAACACAAGTAGTGTCTCCATCTATTACAGGAAGAGAGAAGACCACAGAAAATAATTTACTACCCTGTGGGCTTACTGAGTTCCTCTTGTCCATTGTTTTTATCCAAATATGCAGTATGACAAGGAAAGACTTCAGGAACACTAGTTTGTTGCATATTCCATTTGCTTTGATATAGGCATTGAGCTATTTTAATATTTCTATTAACAATTTTCGTATGAGTTCTGCAAACGGAGTCTTAAAGTCTATAAAAATACACTGAGTGTGCTTGCTGTGAGTCTTGGGCATTCCCCACCAGAGATCCAGGAGACCAAGTGCTGCTAGAAGCAGCACAAATCCCACCAGGTTCTCAAGCACTGTGCTATGGGGGATTCCCCCTGTTAAACTATACTGCCTGGTTGAAGTTTTCTTTTGTGCCTGCTTTCTGTGCCCTGCTGTGGATTCACCTTCTTATCAGGCACTGTAAAATCCTCCTTGTCAGGAAAAGTCTTGATTCCTCCCTTTCCGTCTAGCATGATCATAACTATACTTACTATATAATGTGATTTGTACAGGAGACCAGAAAAATGTGCTTTTAAAAAGATTGAGGCAGATAGTCTGCTCAAAGCTTGTTCCTGTCTTAATCTCTCAAAGGTAAAAAGTGCTGTTTCTTACTATAATGAGACAGAAATTTTACTTATGGAGGAAAAAGAATTCTCCAAGACAGTCTGCCTTCCTTTTATAGCTTCCTTCTAGCAATGCATGGGATTCATCACAACCCCTTCTTTTTTACCCATGTCTCCCCTGCAAACATAGTATCTTTCCTCAGTCAGGAATTTCTTTTCTGTATGTGATGGCATCCTCTGAACTCCACAAATCTCAAACACTCATAGACTCACCACAGACCTTACATTATCTTTCTTGAGTGGAATTACAAGCTCTGGAAACAAGACAAAAATATATGACTTTGTGTGACTCCTACCATAAGTGTGGGGTTTGGGTTTTTTTGGAGGGGTTTTTTTGTTGTTTTGGGGTGGGTTTTTCGTTTATTTTGTTTGATTTTGGATTTTTAAAAAAATTTTATTTTACTAGAAAATACAAAATTTGCTTGACTTTTAGTGCCTTGGGAGGGCAGTAGACTGCAGGACATAACTATCCAATGTGAGCTGGTGGGGATCCAGTTGTGCCTTTCTTACTGTTCTTCAAGTCTCTAGTGCAGCCCTACATCTTTTTACTGGAAGCTGTTTTCAACTGAAAGTACATCATGCAGAACAAATAATAGTTCAAGCAAACATTTGTATTGCCCAATAACCTTCTCTAGCACACCCTCAAGAACAAAAAGAGGAAATCCTCATAAAACCTGCATGTGAGTTATGTGACAAACACAGATGAGAGGACATAAAGAGGTGATTTAGCTACAGCCTCTTCTCCCTTGGAACTCTAAGCACTTCATAAAGACAGACAAGTACTATTTCAGATCTGCAGAGCAAGAAAATATGAAGTATCTTGCCCACACTCTCATAAGTCAGTGATGAAAATGTAAACAGAACTTAGGTCTTCTAGAAATGTTTTCCTTGAGAAAGTTTCAGAGGACTGAAGGCTGTCACCTCTAGATGCTCTTCTGTGATTGCCTCACCCTTAGAATTACAACTTTATCTTCTGCTTACACTTCAATGTTCCCTGTAAAATATTTTATTTGAAAATACTTTCTGCTGTTCGGTGCTTCATCGGTGGGTGTGAGGGATAATTAGTGTCTGCCCTTCTTTACCTATGAATTATCTGCAATGGCATCCTCTTGCATATGGACTATTGGGACAGTTTTGAAAAGAAGAAAAAAAATGTTTTCTTTATTAGGAGCTACATTTTCTTTGACCTTACCTCAAAGATAAAAGTGAATCTCTAAAACAATTGTGATAGTCTGTGTATCCAGACTGGTTTAGAAACCTCACTTATAAAAAGCTGATGAGACTTTCACCTGAAGACTGACCACCCGTGTGTTAAAAACCTCACTGGATGATGTAAGAGAAATGCATATAGCATCAGCACAATGTTGAGGTCTCTCTTAAATATTTAAGAGTTTGTCTCTGCAGGAGCTGAGAGGGCATAAAAGTTACAGACCAAAAAAATGACATCAGAATACACTTACAGATATAGATAGGACTGCAGTCCCTTTTTCACTGATTTGAGAAAGCTGATGGGACCTTTAACTGCTATAGTAAGATTAATGTCAACAGAGAGGAGAAATATCTTTTTCTTGTTTAATAAGAACCAGAGAATTCCTTGGCATAATTTTTCACATAGCGAGTTACTGACTTCAAATTGCCATAATGTTTTTTAAATGCAGTTCACTTAATTTGTGTGGATAGGGTGACACAGCAGGATGGATTAAACTCAAGGATCTGGTTAACTGGGCACAAATTCCCTGCTTTAATCACCTGAGCTGGGTGATTTGTGCCCAGCCAGCACAGAGGAGAGGTAGCTCCCTTTGCTCATACATGCTTGGGTACTTCCATCTGTCACTTAGAATGTCTGGAATAGTTCAGCTTTCACAGCACCATCTGCACCAAAACATTTCTAGGAATGGATGGCATTTTGGGACTACTTGGCATCCCTTTGCCCTCCCCCATTCAAAAAGTGAATGCTATTTTAGGAGGAGAAGCACAGTTAATGAAGGTTTTTCCATCCTACCACACAAAAACCACCTTTCTCTTCATACTTCTGAGCTGCATGTAAGTTAAATCAAGTACTCCTCAGTGCTGGTCAGCCATATGGCTTGAACTCATAGGTCAGGAGTTTTTTCAGTCTTCCTGAAGTACAAAAGGCTGCTTGAATTCAGAAGATAAGAAAGTCAGATGTAGAGGTTGCTATCTTATAGTTTTTCTAGAAGTATTCTGTTATTCTGTTTCTGTTGAAGAAATGGGGAAAGTGTGTCCTAAGGACATTGTTATCAACAGTACATCAGTACTTTGTTTTCTTTACTGCCATAAAAACATACTCAAAGGGTGCACAGCAGCCCTGAAAAACATCCATTTCACAGTTAGCATAGAGTTGGAAACAACCTGGAGAGCTGAAATAGCACTTACTCCAACATATCCCCCATCCCCTTCCCAAGCTGGAAGCCCACTGGGCACTGTCAGCAAGGTGCTGGTCAGCTCTCTGCCCTAGATAGAAGCATCATGGTGGTTTCCTAACCTTGGTCTGAGGTTCTGCTAATCACTGGCTGACGAGAATAACACATCAAACTTTGTTCCTTCTGTTTGATCAGGTGGTTAACTGCATTAATATGTGCTGTACCTGTTTATATTACATTTTTAAATGTGAATTTAAAATGTTCCTGTGGGCTGTTGGTTTATAAACAATTTAAAATTGTGTTAAAAAAAAAAGTCTTTCTGCATGACTGTGGATGATTATACCTTTAAATTGTGCTTCAAATGAGGAAAACACATGCTGAGAAAGTATATTTTAATTATGGTTTAAATCTACACCCCTCTAGAAACAAACCATGAAGCTTGTCTGGCATCTGCAAAGTGTAGTTTCCAAATGTGCATAAACAAGGTCAATGTGAATGTGTGTTACCACATGACATTGGGTTTCACACATTCAAAATTAAACCCTTAGTAAATCGCTGCTAAAATCTAGAGATAGAAAAACTTATTAAGAACTGACAAGTATGATTTTTTTAAAGCATGCTTAGCATCATGATGTAGAAATGGCAGACAGGGCTCTTGCACATGGATAAATTGCAACAGAGCTGATGAATACTTCAAATCCTCCTCTCTACTCCATTAAACCTATTTTATGCCCAAGCAACACCACTAGTGTTATTACTGAACAGCAAATAAGTAGATCCATTTGAAAACAACCTGTTTGTCAAAATGAGGTCAAGCTATGCAGTTAATAATCTCATTACAAATAAAACCACTTTGAAGAAAACACAGGATTCTATTGAAGCATTTTGCACGTGATGATTTCTGTCACAGTTGTACCCTGAGATCCCTTCTAGATGCTGTGGGTATAAAACAGAAACCGCTGCCTCAGGAAGCATGCAACCTAAGGAGGAGGATGAAGGAAAGATCCATGTCAGCGAGGTGCCCTGACTGAAAATCTGCTGAACACAGAGCTGCCAGAGAAGAAAAGGAAAAGAAGAGAGATGCACTGAGGCTTTTGAGTGGAGAGGTTTTAGCTGTTGCTCTCCATTTGCAGCCCTCTGTTTTAATAATGATAATAAAATGATTCCTCACTGACTGCTCATTCACAGACAGGATGTCACACATGTAAAGTGCTAGATCCACTTAAAAAAGAGACAATCTAACAGGGTCACAGAGGACATACTGCTTGCTTTAGCTTAGCCAGCATCTCTCAAATTTCCTCAGTAATATAACGTTGACACTTCTATCTGCATTAATGTACAAAATAATAGCTTAATCACAAAAGGAGAATGTGAAATATTTCAACACATGGAAATTAATAAGATTTCTAAATGGGAGTATGAAATCCATTGAACAAGCTGCTAATGTATTTGGATTTATTTCAGAGATATTAATTATGGCTGGGTAGACAATGCTGAACTACATTTTTATTTCACAGGCACTAATATATTATGAAAAGATAATAAAATGTGATCATTTAGACTAATACTTCAGATAAGTCCCAAAAAGGCTATGAGTATTTATAAAACATTGACTTTTGGCAAGATATTAATTTTAAGTTACATTAATTTACTAAAGTGCTTGAAAGATGGATGAATGAGGTAATCAGGAGGAAATCCAAGACATGAAATTGCCTTGGACATGAGGAAAGACCCTATGAATCACAACTGCTAAGGTACAAATGTTGATTAAGTGCAAGAGGGGAGGGAATCCACCACAAGGAACACTTGTGAACCACACGGGGGTGCATCACCCTCTTAAAGGACCAGAGAAGATGAACAGCAGGTTTTTTCCTGTTTTCTCTTCCATTCTGTCTCTGTATTCCCATCTGCGTCCCAATCATACCCCAGCAGTAAAGAAGGTAATAATACATTAATTTGCCATTTACCTGCACCCAGACTTATAGCTTGAATTTTTATTTCTTAAGTTCTGCTTGCACTCCACCATTTTAAATACTTGATTTGTGCTTTAATTTGGAATCTAGATAGTACAATTACTCTTTTCTTCCTTTGATCTCTCTACCACACACTGGTAAAAAAAAGACCTGACAAATATAAGTGAGAGTGAACAAGAATTTACTGTGTCTTAGAGAGTTCATGCATTTGACCTGAAGCTAAAACAATAGTCTAATATTTGGACTTGGGTTGTTTCTGACAGAAAAGAAGGAAACTGTCTAGCAAAGGCACAAGAAAGCTTCTTCAAGGTTCAGAAAACCATGACTGAAATGGATTCTAAGCAACACCGAAGGATATTAAACACAGGACTGACTCAGATTGCATGTCCCTTTCTTAGCAAGGTTTCTTTCAGAATATCAGCTATAGAATTTAGAGACCCAGTTTATCTCTTCTCCACAGAAGTGGAAGAAAATCCCAAACATTTTCTTACAGCCCTTGAAGAATTATTACGACTACTCTTCAAACAAGGTAGTTGATTTGGCTTTAATAATCTGAAATCAGGGTATTTATTTATTTTTTTAGAGGGGTGTTGTTTTTTTTGTAATGATCAAATCATCCAGGTTCTGTAATATCTTTCTGAAGGTTCTGATTGTTAAAGACAAGTCATTTAAACCTTTGATTTCTGTTCTAGAAGAATAACCCTGTATTAGCCTTTATATTAACTTCAAGACAGTCTATTCAAAATATTGAACCTGAGGGGACATA
The DNA here is from genome assembly GCA_035221455.1 of Xenops minutus. Taxonomy (NCBI): domain Eukaryota; kingdom Metazoa; phylum Chordata; class Aves; order Passeriformes; family Furnariidae; genus Xenops; species Xenops minutus. The sequence continues at coordinate 24,274,292 of JAWWEE010000105.1, read as the reverse complement.
AATCTAATTTTATATTTTCAAATTCTTCATGTTGTGACTTTTCTAACAGACAACAAGAGCATTTGAGGGCTTTTGAGGTTTGAGCATTTGAGACGTCCTTAAAAGACTAACTTGAGGACTGCGGGAAAGGTAATACAGGAGGTCACAGATGCCTTCAGGCTCTGGATTTATTTCTTTATTTATGTATTTAAAGCTGGAAGAAAATATTAGGTGGGCAGCTATTTTTTATTCAATGCTGACAAACATGAGGAAATGCCTAAAGGCAGAATGCACTTCAGATGAAGCACACCTTGAGCAACAGCACTCAATTCCAGAGCAGGATATCATGGAGGGGTGAGGAGTTGGGGTGGTGGCACTCCTAGAAAGGTGCAGGACAGGACAGCAGAAGCCACAGACCGCTGTGGAGGGAACCAGCCATCTTCAGCAGCCTGAAGAGCTGCTAACTGAAGGAGCAGGCAGCAAGCACGTTAAGAGACAACAAGAAGTCTGAGTTGCCCTTTTGCATTAGTGTGTACAAAATTTGTGACAAGCCACTTAACACAATTAATGTTAGCAGGTAGGTATAAAGCAGAGCATAACAGTTAAAGGGCATGATAGAGAATGGATCATTTGACTCTATTAAAGTCAATGGGGCATGCTCAAATGTACCCTAAAGCCAAAGAAGTCTCTTCCCAATCATTATCCTTGGGAAGTCACAGAAAACTGGTGAAAGGCAGGCACTGTGCTCTTCTTAACATAGAAAGAGTCCAGGGAATCATTTATCAGCTTACTTCCTACCCTGAAAAACGTCAGAGCAAATGTTAAGTGATCAATTTGTAAGTACATAAAGGAGAGCAAGGTGCTTAGTAGACATAGCAGTTTTCATGTGTCTCAAAATGGTTTGAAAAGGGCATAGTGTTTAACTATTCCCCAAGGTTGTTGAGGGTGCAGCAAAGAATAATTGATTTGTTTCACAGCAGGGAAAGGTTAGAGGCTAGACTGGAGTTTAGAGCAACTTCGTACTTAATCACAAGGACAGCAAAATTCTACAAGAGTGCCTACAAAGATTACAAATATTAAGCTGGTAAGTTTTCAGTAGTATGTCAGGTAAATATTTGCTAAAGAACATTTCAGTGTGACCTCTCCTATCTCAGAGTAAGAAGATGAAATAGAAAAACAAGAGATATCTTCCAGTTCTTTATTTGTCAGACTCTGTGTTTCATCTATTTTAAAAGGGATTTTTCCTCACAGTTTCCAATACATCTGTATTTCACTTATAGATTTTCACATACTGTTTTCAAAGGCAGTCCCAGACATCTATCGTAACTCCTGCCAGCTCAGAACTTTATGGGGACCTTCAAAGTATTCAATGACTTTAAAACCTCAACTCATTATCCATAATAATTTATGAGAGCACTAGTTTTAAAATAAAAGAAGTAGGTACAGCTCCCCTCACACTTTATGATCCTATAGAGAAAAACTTGACAGTGTGACCAAAATGTAATCCAAGACTCAGAAAACAAGCAGAATGAGATTTCATTTTGTAACACTTATTTTCAAGAGATTGATGAATTATTTTTAAATGTTCAGGACTGGTCATAAGGCAAAGAATATATTTTTCCTTCTAGCATCAAAAATAATTTCAATTAAAAAATGCCAAGTTGAAATTTGTTGTGTTTTAAAGCATCCTATTCTTATTTTGCATTGTTTAAGGAATTTAGTATGGTTTACATCAGCAAGAGTACACGGAACAAAGTAACAGGGATTTATTCACCATGCAACTCCAGTCTTAGGCTCCTTATGAGCTACTTTTGCATTACTGAAAGAAAAGAAATAATACAAAACCTTTTAATTAAGTTCCCTCTTCCACACCTTCCTGGACCACCATTTGTCACTTACCTGAGAGCATGCAGCATAACACCAATTCTACTCCTTAAACAAATAATCTGTCATTTTAAACCATTACCCCTGTATAAACCCAGAATAGCTGTAAATTATGCCTGCTTTTACTGTATTGATTAACAACAGCATGACTGGGAAAAGGATGGGATTCACGATTACAATGACATAGTGCTTGGGTAAGTTTTAAATTTCTTCCCACTTTGACAGGCTTTGTTTCATGTCTCACACATGACAGGAGAATAAGGCTGGCATCATGATGTTGTCACAGTTATATCAATACATGCTAGGTATTATTGAACATACATGTTTTTTCTCCCTTCAGTAAAGTGAAAAAGTTCAAAAAGTCAGAAGCAATTCCACCTTTTCTTTATTTCTCTTATACCAATTTTTAATTATTACATCGCTGTGATGTATGTTTGTGGCTGGGTTTTTTCTCTCTTTTTTTTTTTTTCATTTAAATTGTAAGTACCTGAGTTTCAGTCTTTCAATACCTAAGCTCAGATTTACAAAAAGAAGTCTCTCATTTTGTTTTATATCTTGTTTTCTCTCATTTTATATCTGCACCTATATGTGCAACTTTATTAATTTAAACCAATATACTCCTAAACGTACCCTTATCTAGGTATGCATGCCTAGCAAATACAAATTATGCAGACTCTGACCTTATAAATAACTGATGTAACAAAACATTTGAGCTCATGACCATCTTCAGCACTGCATGCCTAATGTCCAGCGTTTTTCAGGACTAGGACAAATGAATAACAGAAATTGCACGATTTTTATCTGCAACTACCTGTTGCCACCAAAAAAAAAAGGCAGGCATGCATTAAAAAAGCTAAAAGCAGCTCTGTGAGCTGCAGAAAGAAGAGCAGTAACATTTTGAAAGAATGACGCTCAGTTCTGCTTGTATTTATAAAGTGCCCCCCTGTAAGAACTCATGGGGTTTATCAGATGCAAAGCTGCTCTAGTCCTAACAACACTTATTCCAGGGAACCTAAAGAACTCTCAAGCAAGATCCAATGTGGAATCCATGTAAGAATGTGTCCTAGGATCAAGCAAGCATAGGAAACATAATTCTTTATGTATACAAAATTAGTAATTCAAGCAGCAGTTTTTAGACAGCTTGATTATCATTTACTGGGATATTCCTAGAAAAATATTAATCTGAAAAACTGAACTTAATTGCTCACAGCAGAGTGGGAAGTAACCATGGGCTGCACTATTTTCCTTTTTAATTTCAACAGACTATGTAATAGTGGTGCTTTAAACCTTGTATTGTAGGAGAGATTATTTTTATACTACATGTAGGCAAATTAATGAAGTGTTCTCTTACAGTTAGGTAACATGGGAGAAGATTAATTAAGAGCTTTTTATTTTTTTTTAACCACAGCAGTACCTCAGCAATAATAATATTAATTTTGTGAGTACATTTGAACTCTATCATAGGTCTTTTAATTTCAAATATGAGATTTTTCCCTTTAGACAAGGTATAAAGACAAGGTGTCTTAATTGCTTGTTCTCCACTGAACTTCCTCCATGCTCTCCACCTCCTGATCCTGTTTTTAAGAGTTCAGTCTTCACCAGTTCGTCCTCAAATGAAATAGAAAGACTATTATACTTTGGTAAAGGAAGTGATGAAAACAAATGCCTTTTCCTCTTAACTTTAAAAATCAGTATTTTTAACTGTTCTAGCAAATTTGAAAAAGTAGGGCTCCTACAGGAAAATCTTGGTGCCCAAGAAGTATCACACAGAGTGAGAGGCGAAGGTTGCATGCTGCTGAAATGTAACTTATTTAATTCCCCAGCTTTCATTCCACCGCAATGCTGCAGCAGGACCGCTGAACTAATCCATTACTGTGTGTAACGGTCCCGCAGGAACAGCTGCACAAACAGATTGAACATTACAGAGATCACAGGTGCTGGGATTTTAAGTCAATCATCTGTGCAAGCACAAATATTTAATGCCAGTGTCTCACATAACACCCTCTCAGACAGCGTGGAAACAGGCTTATCACAGTCACTTTAGACATTTCTTACACTAACAACCTATACTTTCTAAAAGTCTTATCTGCAGAGCCAAAGCGTAATGCTAACAAATCTCTCTAAAAATCAATTAGGTTAGACCCCAATACTGGACGGATTATTTGTGTGGAAAAGAGACAACTGTAAAAACAGGAAGCAATATCATATTGAATACCTTCTCCTTGCTCTCTATTCTTTTTAACCATGAGAGTACCCTGTGTAAGGACTATTTTTCTATAATGGAACTGTAAAAACCCAACATGGCTGGTGAATACTAAATGGCACAAAATTTCTGGTATGTGACACAAATGTGAGAAACCTCTTTTACACTTATAGTCAGTGAATATCTCTTGTAAAATTATGAAACTAATTAAGAAACTATTATTTCTTTTTACTCTTATCAGAAAAGCAGAAAGACCTGAGCTCTCAGAAGAAGCTGAAGATCCATCATAGGCTATACTGTCTTCCTACTCAAACTCTTAGTTTAGAGGAAGAAGTCAGATTGGATATCAAACCTTTCATCTTTTATACTATATTATGCAAAAGACGTTGTACTATTTTGCAATCAAAACCAGCCTAATGGTATGTATAAAATGACTCAGAAGAACATTTGAACAAGCCAGTGCTAACCATGACAAGAGAAATCAGTACTTGCAAACCAATTGGTACCCACTGAGCATCAGAACATCATCCCACTGCCTGTCATAGTATGGAGGATATAGAAACATGGCAAAAGAAAGAATGGCAAATCCCAACATGTTCACCTGACCTCACTGCAGACATCCAGAGAGAGTGCAGGAACACAGACTAAGCCCTAAATGACTCACTCTAAACTCTAGTGAAAGTGGTGGGTTTTTTCCCCTGGGCACACAGAAGCAGACAGTGAAATCTCGAGTGCCAAAGCTTCTGCATCCTCTGTGAACCCAACACATAAATTGATGATTACTAATGTTTTCAAATTTGATTAACTCTTCACAAAGACTGGAACTACATTTACATGTAATTTACAAAACACAGTTAAGAGACACAGGATATATCATCATATTTCACAAGACTAGCAGTAGCTGGGACTAATCTGGAGCCAAGAACTGGGACTGCTGAAGTCAAAGGCTACAATCCTCTTCCCTTCAATATAGGCTTGATTTTATCTGGCTGCACACCAACAGGGGGCTGCTAGGAAACCCATAGCACATCCCAAGAAGAAACTAAACTGTGATCATTCATAGTTTTGCTTAAAGGCCAGAGTGTAACCAACTGCTCTAGAGGCATGACAGGGATCTAAATGCAGAGGTAAATGTGCTGCAAGCCAGTCATCAGTTTCCCTGATTGGATATGGGTCTCACATGAGACAGAGCTCAGGTTTAGTTTTCTTATGACTAATTAGCTAATAGATACCACAAATGAAGGCAATAATGCAAAGGTCGTAAAAGACAAATAAGCCATAAAAGTGCTGCACTAACAGAAAACTCAGACTTTTAGAAAGAAAACTGAATACTGTGTTCTTGTGCCTTATGCTCTCTTTACATTAAAACTTTTGTAATTTGTCACCATCATAATCCTGAATTCAAACTTAATTTTCATTAGAAATTAGGATGACTTGTTCTCCCCACCACGAGTGTTTGTTGATTGCTAGAGGGGAAGCAAGACAATTTTCTCTTCTTTGTCCTGAGGCTCCACTTAAGAGCTCAGCAGCGGTCTCCTCTTCTCCCTCTTTTTTTGCTGAGGTGGAGCAAGTGCTTCAGCAGCAAGACAGATTCATGTGGAAAAAAAGATTCCCCATAGCAGACTCTATTTTTTTTTTTTAATTAATCAATCTATACCAGCACAAGGTAGGATATACAACTGGACTGGAAAGCCTAATGGGAAATGGGAACAAAGTGGTAATTGCTAAACCAACATTGCAGTAAAAGTTCTTTGTAATACTTACATGACTCATTAAAAGAGAATGAGGTAGACACTGAGCTAGATTAGGTAAGAAGAATTAAATCATTGAAAGCATCTTCAGCTGGTCCATCTAATACCGTTCAGCTTACCACGTATAATCAAAAGCAACCTGCAGGCTGACCTAGATTTTATTGTCAATACTCTCAGACACTTTTTCAAATACCCATGAAGCAGAGATCTAGGAAGTTCTTTTTCCCTAAGTTCCCCACCAACTCCTACCCCAAAAGAAAAGAAAGACTCCAGATGCACCTGTTTCTTTCCACTGACCTTAAGATGAACTCAGACAACTAGCTCAGGCAGAGACCTCTCTAACACAGAGACTTTAATTTAGAACAGTGAAATCCTCCCAGTGTGCACTCCTAGCCCATGGCACACTGGGAGTAATTTGATGCAATGAAAGAGAGTTAAATAACATTACTTGGCATTTTACATATCAAGCACATGAATGAACAATTACCACAGCTCAGCTGACACACACTGAAAACTTAGCTTGCTGAGTTGTGGTACCTTGACTGTGAGAGTGAGCTGTTAATCTTACAATATCCTTGGTTAACCCAGCTCCTTGGTTACGCAGGAGGACTGAGAGACACAAACCCCTTTGAGGCTTGGGGTTTTTTTTAGCATCCTGACATCGTCATAGATCCAGCAGGTGGAAGTATGGTACACTGGTCATAAAATAAACAACAATTCACAACATCTTGCTATCTCTTCTTTTTTCCCTCCCCAAACACATCTGAGCATCTCCAGCTATCCCAGCTCTCAGCACTTCTTAATTTCTCTCTCATGGGTACATTAAGAAACAAGAAGATCAGGTAGCAGACCCATGTTGATTATGGCTGAACAGATGAGGTTTGGATTCCCAGCCATGAATAGGGTATCATATGTCCAGTCTGTTTTCATCTCTCTGCTTTGCTGTGGATTTTTCATATGGTACTATGCAGCTGTCTCACTGTATCAGCTTTAAAATTATTCTCTTATTCATACTGCACTCCTGTACATACTGTCAAAGAGAATGGCATTCAAACTGATCTTTTTTTCCCCTTCAGAAGATGCACCAGTCACTGTGAGTTCAAAAACGTCAAAGTATTTTCTTGTAATCAATTTGTTCTGAGATATGCAATGACAAATGTTATCCAGAGTCTTGTTTTGCCTGGCATTCTAACAGCCAGACTTACTCAGTGTTGTCTACAACCATCCTTCATGGCACAGTAGATAGTACTGAACTTAAGAGTAAAACTAACATGCAGAAAGCATGCGCTGCCTAGTCTTCAAATCCATTCCAAAATACTTTTATTGTTTTCCCTTATGAATCCTCAACTCTCTTTACAATTATTTTTTACACTTCTGTACTCATCTTTGTATTGCATTCAATCCAAAACCTACATAACTGAATGGATAAGACTGTAATATCTGCTTACATAAACACATGTATGTAGATATATGTTTATAAATGTATTAGTCCTCTGTGTGCCCAGGTGATTTTTTAACATATCTTCAAGTAAAAACAGATAAATGTGTCCAAAGGCTGCATAACATTTTTTCATTGGCATCTGAAGAGTCCTCAAAGGTTATTCATGCTGAGAGAGAGAACCATATCTTACCAGAAGTTATAAAGCCAAATAAAGTGGGTTTGCTCATTCAAGATTCATGGCAAGACCCTATCCCTAGAAACACTTAACACTTTTGGAGCTTACCTGCTTGCAGGACATGCTGCTGGAGACGTGTTCACAGTTTTGTTAAACGGGCAAAGCCCTGCTGAAATCACCAGAGCTGTAACCCCAGTGTGGTCTGGAATCCCTGGTACAGATTCAGTCATACCAGTGCAGAGGCAGCCTAGGTAGGTGCTAGGAAATTTTTACAGTGAACAATGTTCATATTGCAGGGTTTTTTCGGGAGTTCACTTTACTTACTGAGCACCCTCCTAAATGAGAAGGAGGGCATGCCCCATCTATTAATGTGGATTGGGAATAATGAGCCAACACCCCTCAGCTGTGGCACTGTGCTGTTTGGCAGTTCCCAGGCAGGATGTTATTCCCCACCACTCAAGAAGACTGTAGCTGTACCAAGCAGGGTTGTGAGGGAGGCCGTGATCCACAAAGCTCTATGCCTCCTCAGTAAATCCACCCAAGACAGGAACAAAGCATGCTAGGCATCTTCAGAAAAGATTGATTTAGTGAAAACACAAATTCACTTAGCCCTGCCTCACACAATAAGGAAAAAATGCCTCTCCATTTGTTGTAGTCAGCACCTGCCTAAAGAGCTCCAGGCTAAAATTCCCAGAATAGCCATTATGCAAAGTGCTCACTTCTGAGCATCAAAGTAAAAGTTCAGCAACTTTCATCCAAAACCTGCTTCCCTTGGGCACATCCTACCTCTTCTGACACACAAGCAAAATGAGTTTCTTTTACCAGCTCTCTGTGCATGTTCATCACTTTGTGCAGTTCTGCTGTCCTCCCACCACCCCTCCTGCTCTCTCTTGGGAAAACCTATCTGTCACAGTAAAAGCACAAAAGAGATGTGGTAAAGCCACGGTTTCCCAGGTTTATGAAAGGGGTCTTCTGCTGCAGGACATAACAAAAGGAACAAAGCAACATAACTGCCAAATCCTTGAAACTGTAAAAGAAAGACAGTATGGATATATTTACTTTGGCATTTTCATAGAGATTCCACAAGATGAATCTTGAGCTCATTCAGATTGCAGTAGGAAATTTTAAGGACTCAAAGTCAAAGAACAAATAAACTCAAACATTTTGAGATAATGGATACCAACTCAAAAAGTTTCTCTCACAACACATTTCTTTTATAATGCTCTGGCCATGAAACTTTAAAAGGAATGTATTTTAAAGAGATTCAAGAGCTCTACAAGATTATCCTCCTCTTGCTGAAACAGCCAGAAATAAATTTTCAAATGTCATGTGTCAGAAAAAGCATGGTTACCAGGGCTAAAGACATAACTCCTTTTGAAAACGCAGCCGCTGAATTCGAATATCCACCGACCTGTGCTCAAAACTGTGCATGACACTTCAGCTTGATACTGAGAGGTCCAATCCAACAGATAGTGTTTGGGGAAATAGGAAGTTTTGAATATGCTATTTCTGCTCCTCCAGGGGCTTCATAGAGATGAGCTTTTTTGTCTTGTAGTTAGCTGTCGAGTTCAATAACAATGAAACAATTTCAGTACTAATAGTACTCCTACTCCATGAATCTTAGTTAAGAAACAGTGGACAAGGAATAATTCCTGGATTATAATCACAGCACTTCAGTTTCTCTGATGCTGGGTGGTTAAATATCTTAGTTTTATAACTGAGTAAAGCCAGGTAGGGCTTATATCTATATCTGAGTAACAAGTAGAGATATCAAGGCATAGATTTTTTGTACATATGTAATACCTTAAAAGATTAAGTATGGCTCTCACATCTATGATGTTCTTGGTCAACACATGAACAGTGTTGGGGTGAATCTGGAGGAGAAATTGCTTTTGTCAGCCTTGGTGCAGTTGCAGCAGGAGTTTAGCAACAAAAAAATGCATTTGAGTGTGATTAAAATCATCATTATTGGTGACACTTGGTGGAAAATAGGGGGTCTTTGGAAGTATGCCTGAAGCATTCAAATGGAAATATTAGGTAAATATTCACTGAGAACTAAACATTGCAGTTAGCATAGGTATTGACCAGCTTAATAGTTTCTAAGAGACCATCTTGTACAATAAAATTGCTTTCTAGACTGAAAACCCGGTACCATTATGCTGAAGCCAATGAAGAGTATCTGAGGCCAAGGACCCCATTATTGAGCAGGGCTTCATCTGAGAGAAAAGAAATCAATAAACAATGTTATTAAAATAAAAATAAACTGAATTCAATATCCAGAAACAATGACACGAAGTGAATATGCTGCTTGAGAAAAGGTAATAAATAAAACCATGATAAATAAAGCAACTCAACAGCCACAGCTCTTCATCAGCATGGAGAATACTCCACATTAGGAGGTGGCAAATAAGGCCAGTGGTAAATGTGGTTGGGGACAAACTTTTTTGAATTCCCATCCCCTGACTAAGAGTTTTGACTTCAGAGAGCCATTCTAAAGCCATTTGGTATTTACAAGTTTTATGTTAAGATAGATTGCCTTTAAAAATATCCAGTAGTTTTACTGCATTTTCACCTTAACAAAAGGCTTATGTAGACTTCCAATCAATTTCTGTAATTTTCAAAACAAAATTTCTGTAATTTACAAAACTGTGGAAAAAAGCTATTGTTCATGCACATTTTCTGTTTGATAGTTAGCATTAGAGTCATAGGATTGTTCACATTGGAAAAGACAGTCCAACTGTTAAGCCAGCACTGCCAAGTCCACCACTAAACCATGACCCTAAGTGCCATGTCTACATGTCTTTTAAATTCCTTCTGACATGCCAACCCCCCAACCCCTGCATTTTCCTGTTCCAGTGCTAGACCCAACATTTTATGTTGTTGACTCTCATACAACTGGCTTTGGCCCATTATTCCAGACTGTCCAGATCCCTCTGCAGACCCTTCCTGCTCTCCAGCAGATTGATATTCCTGTCCAACTTAGTGGTCTCTGCAAACTGGCTGAGGGTGCATTAAATCCACTCATAGGGACAGTCAATAAAGATATTAAACAGGATTGGCCCTAGTACTGAATCCTGGGGAACACCACTCTGCAACACCTCACCTTGCAATAGTGATGGATGAGCTTCTAAAAATTTGGTATATGTATAAAAGCATTTTTCTTGCATAATTTTTTGATTTACAATGATTTTCTTGTTCAGCATGTTTGCAGAAGCTATGTAGGTAAAGAAACTGTTAATATACATTTCTACAACATTAAAGTTTGCCATATATTGACTGACCTCTAGTGGAAAGAAGGTAAATTTTGGAATAATTTTTAATTGGCATTGGGTATTATGGGATTTTGGGGTGCTAAAAATGTATTTAATTTGCATTATCTGTTTGACTGTGTAAAATACAAAATGAATCTGGGTATATGTGACTTTTTCTCTCAAGATATATCCAAGTACATTACTAGAACGGCAGAATGAAACCATACCCCAAAACAAGAACAGTGATTAATTACTACAACTATTATGCTGCACATTCAGAGACCAGGTCTTTAGTTTTATTTAAACTAGGTAACTCTAAAATGGCGGTGTGTGAAATACACCACTAACACACACCAAGCCAAATGATGTTCTTCAACAAGGTACAGATCCTGCTATTTTCTCTGTGTTGGTTGAAACCACTGGATCATTATAAATAACCAAATATTCTAACCACCACCTCATACATTTTTATTGTTATGAATCAGTTTTGTCCATCCACAGATGTCACCTGGCTCCATTTCAACTCCATTCTTGAATGGATGTTGATTCTCACAAGATCGGCGTTGAGGCATCACCAAAGTGTAGTGTCATGTGCTTTCTTCACATTTTATTTTGTTACCTAATTTGACCTCTCTGGTAACAATTACTGGTTAGTACTTTAAGAAATAAGACATGAATGTATATGTGGACATGGGACACCAATTTATTTATCCTGTTTGTAGGCCATGGAAGTATTTGAAAACTTGTTCAATAGAGAGAATGTTGAGCATATTTCTTCGTTACGTATTCATCATGTCTGTGTTTGTTTGCTGGATTACTAACTAAATTCTCCCTCCTCTCCCCTGACTCTGTTGGTTTCCAGATTCATCTTTGCAATTAAGCCTTTGGTTCTGTAGCATATGGTAGTTGATGGTTTTGAATGAGGAGAACATAGTAGCATCTGGAGGGCTTTGATGAAAAAATATATTAAATACAAAATAAGCCAAAACTCTTTCCTGTAAAGATGCCTCTTTGAGTCAAAACTCCCTGTTAGAGAAAATATTAATGGGTAATTTCTAAGAGATCAGCATCTGAAAATATTGGGCTTGCTATCTGTTCAGTTCAGCCAGACTTTTTTCATTATTTGCCATCTTTCTGGAAGGTTGGAGAAGCAGTCTTGAATTACTGTGTAATGCAATTAGAGGAAAGCCAGGGAGTCTGTGTACTGGAAACAACAAGGAATAATAGTACAAGCATGTAAGTATTTGACATAAAAGAAGACGACACTTGGGCTTCATATACATTGAGTCCCCCAGTATTATTAGCCAACACCCTAGAATACATAAAAACTTTCAGTTCAGCTGTATTTCTTTCTCTGAGCTTACCCTTCTAGTGAGTACCTTGCACTATTGTCCGTGTTATACTGCCCATGCCTGCCCCAGACATCCCCCCTCCTAAACTGAGTCTCTTCTTCTCCTACCACTTTTGCTTGCCAGGGAGACCCTGCCTGATTCTCATTAATCCAAGCCAGCATCACCATCCTGACATCATTACTTGCATTCCCACTTCTGTCTCCCTGCTCCCGCTAATATACTTACACAGTTAAACATTTCCTTGCTTAATGCAAAAGAAATAACAAATTCACCGTGGGAAGGAACACTGAACGAAAACACTGATTGATATTTTATTAGGCTTTACAGATACATTCATTAAGGGTAGAAAATAAACAGCTTCTACACTGAAGTTGGATGAGACACACTGTATTCATTAACCTACTTTGTGTATTTTTTTCCAACCCTTTTGATTACATTTGTTTTAAAAGTGAATTACACAAACTTGTTTTGGTTGATATCTGGTAGTATAAAGAAAATAAACAGGCTTTATTTTGTTGAATTTATTGAAGAGATTTTATACCATTCCTGGAGCTATGACTGAATTTCTGAGAGTTCCTCCATTTTTTTGATATTAGCCACTCTTTCCATTAGCAATAGGGTGAAACTGTAAAGACTAGAACATCCCTGATTTGAATAATGATTTTAACAATTCAGCAAGAGAAAGGAAAGTAAGGCTTTAATCCTGAGTGGAGGATGCTTTATACAATGTAATTTCAAACCATTTGTTATTCACAAATTATAGAAAGATTATCAGAATGAATATTCATTTTATTACTTTCCTGGACCTTCTTAGTTCTGATTCAGAACTTTCTCAAAATTAGACTTGCAACAGCTTTTTATCTCAACATTTTTGCCCTTTTCTTGTAATAGTTTTTCCATTCTCTCTATCATATGAGGTCAGATTTCAAGCTGCTGACTACCTTGGGCTCCTACTGACTTAAGCGAGATTTTCTCAGAATTTTCCACTGGATCATTAGTGTCCTAATCTGGGTTTACTGACGATTTTAAAATACATCTTTTTATTCTGTTTCATTCCTCTACAATTTTTACACTTTCATTGTGTTGCTAAAGAGCATATGGACATTTTTGATTTGGATTGAACGTGGAAATAAGAAGATGCAGCCCAATGCCTGCTCCAGAAGGCCATGCTGGTGTAGTGGACTGTGTATAATGAACATATCACATGCACAGCCTCTCCTGTATAATCGCAGTTTCCTGCAAGTTGAAGCACAACCCTGGAAACAGTATGCAGTGAAGAAAATTAACCAAAAATTCTTCCACAGAAATGTGTAGTACTGCTCTTAATGAAGCAGGAGATTTGTAAGATTTGGGTTTTCCACTAAAGCCTTTTCTTGTACACATTTCTTTTTTTATATATTCTTAATCTGAGCTTTGTATAGTCTGTTTAATCATTCTTGATAGAAAACCTGGTCCCCAATCCTATTTGGCTGAAAACCCAAAGCATTACTAGCTGCAAGACTAGCTCCCTAGAGACCGTTCCTTCTGCTTATGTATCAGCCTTGAAAGCTCTGCAACAGATTGTAGGCAATTTTAAGCTTGAGATTAACTATGTTTTTTAAAAAAATGAAAAAGTGTGATGGTCGTTTTAGAACCATTCAGATTTGGAAAAGTGAGCTCTGTTATTTTCTACAGATAGAAAGTATCAGACAATGCTGGAGCTAAATATAAAGAAGTTTTGGGGAGAAAAAAGTAGGGATTTTTTTAACATTTTAAATATGGCTTAAGAAATGTCTGATAAATAAACCCTTACTTCAGGAATGTTTTAAATGGACATATAAATATTGTGAGCAAATACAGTGTGTTGCTTTGTTTGTTCACTCTATATTTGCCCTTCATATTCATAACCATGAATGGAAATAAAAGCAGGGAGAGCACCAGACACAGTTTCAGATCTAACAAAAAGCTTAAATTCCATGAAAATGAGAATTTGCAAACTTCAAAATCAATAAAAGGGGCACCTCCCATCCTTCCCCACTAAAACATACACATTTTGCACGATTAAATTACATACCTCGTTGCCTCAGAATTTCTAAGTTCAAAGAGAATAGAACATTAAACTGATATGAAAAATATCAGGGGTTATAATGATAAATATAAATGACCTTATAAATTACAATAAATATAATGTACCTTTAATGTAATATAAAAGACATAATAAATGATAATGATGGACTAAACAGAGGCTGTCTGGTATGATGGGTTCCATTACAACCACTAAGGATTGCTGGCTAGATAACCCTTCTTCAGTTTTCTGCTGTGTGCTTCCTCCCATGCTCAAAGTTGGCTCTGATGCCAAGTAAGATGTTAAACCAGCCAAATTCCTGGGCTGAGCCAATCCAGCCATCCTTCTTACAGGCTTCACCCCTGCAAACCTACACATTGACTTCCACAGCTCAACTATTTTGTCACCTAAATGAGAGATATTTCATTATCTTAGGTGTTCTCAGGAGACAAGAAGACACCAGAAAAAGAAAAGAGGGTCCCATTTGTGTCTCATGTGCATACAGTCTCTTGGATGGGATACAGCCCTATTCAAATGAACTCGCTGTTAAAATTGCATTTATCTCCTGAACTGCTTATTGCATAACTTTGTTTGATCATCACTTGCTTTTTCATGCTACTGTCCTCTCTGTACCGTATCATCACTGCTCAGTCACCATTTGGTAGGTGGTGCCTCATCCTCCCTCTCATCTCATCCACAAGCTCATGAGGAACATGGGAGCCACCAGTGTGGCACAGACAAGCTGGCTGGATCTCTTCTGCAGGTCATCATCAGCGGAGCTGGGGGATATTAAAGGTCCATTACAACTCTGGATTTATGTACAGTCACATGCATAAAAACTATACAGATTTTTTTTCAATAGCCTCTTAAATAGAGGAGGAAGATTTAAGTCCTTTTTTAAAAAAATCTTCTAAAGGTGCTTCAAAACATCTGAAGAGAAGTGCAGCAGAAAAAAAAATCTAAACAAAGTTTTATATTAGAGAGTTCATTGGATTTTACCTTTTAGAGAGTATATTTTTGCCCTTTATAGCAAAAGAGAAATTTTTGGCACCTGATTTTTCCCATGTCACGTGGATATGTTTGGAATTGTTTCACTGTACATGAGGGACTCATTACATTTCAAGGGCTGTGATTATATTTTGGGTCTGTCATAGGTTGATTTACACAGGAATCCAATGATTTCAGACAGTCTCTTCCTCAAGAAGAATCACACACTGCCAGAGTGGAAAAACATTATCAGTTGGCTTCTGCTCTCTTTGTTCATCCTCTGCATGTGTCCCAGCTACTGATATAACTACAGGTTTTGTGATAGTAAGGGCTACAAAAAGGAAAGGAAGAATAGAATTTACTTCCTTTTCTCTCAAAGTATAAACACGAGAATTTGCAACAGTCAACTGCTGCATGATCTATCTCAGATCTAGAAAACATACCAACATGACAGTAATTAACAAAGAAAATAGGTAATTAAAGAGCATCTCAAAACTGATTCATCAGCTGCAAGATCTGAATATTTTCAAATCCATCTTGAATAAATATCCGACTCCTCTTTAATGTGTGACAACTAAAATCTATATTTTCAAACAGAAGAAATTTCCAGCTTCTGTTAAAAACAAGTAGCAAAAACCATGAACCACTGTGGTTGTTTGATCCCAAGACTCACCCTGTGTCTTTTATATGACAGGAGTTTTCACAAGTGCAGTGTTAATTTGTAGGTAAGGTCAGGAAAATAAATGGACAGAGTCCATTTGAATTAAGCCTATAACACATGGGGTAATTCTGAGTCTAATCTATAAGCTTCTAGCAATCTGCTATTACATTAAGTATGATTAATTCAGTTATCTCTTCTTTATTAATTCATGCAATTACATTAATCAACTTTTTATTAATAGAAAAGGTAATTAGGTATTTTTATCAGAAGAAAAGGCCATCTAGACTAAAAACATAATTATGTTTACTAAGAAACTCTTTTGTTCAACAAAATATTTGGCTAGTTCAATCAAAATGCAAATTATACTACTATGGGAGGCAAAAAAGGACAGTCTTAATAGCTAAATGTTCCAGGATTGCACAGATCTTGCTGCTACCAATTTATTTTGGGAGATCTCACTCTTGAAGTTCAATCTCATACATCATGGACTATACTGCTACGAGCTTTTCACAAGAGCACCTTAAGTCTGGAAACAAGTTTTCCAAAAGCTTCAGTAGTGCTTGGCTGGCAGACCGTATGGCCCCCATACTTTTTCAGTACCCACTGTATATACCTGTATATCCTATACCTACCAAACAGTAATTCTCTTGGAATTTCTCTCTCTGGTCATGGCCACAGCACAGAAATACAGTAGAAATGTTTAAATATTAGCAGCCTCTTTCCCCAGAAGCTGCCACTTGCTTTCCTGCAAGAGGCTGAAGTTGGTGTGTACTACTCACTCATTTCTTGGTGATGCTGGTCCTGGAGCACCACCTTATAGCTGCACCTCATGTTCTCTCTACTGATGTTATTCACTGCATGGGGCCCTGGTTTAGTCTTGCAGTTGGTGTTTGATCTGCTCAGTGTAAGCAGACTGTGACCTTGACAGCAGTTCTATTCTCTGTGTGTCACAGTGCATGTCATTGCTTGTCATGAAGGTTCCTGTACATCAGCACACTACAGCAGCAGGAACTGGGCTTTTCTTGTGTTCCTGCAGTTATCTCATGACCTGTCCTGCATAAATCAGTTCCATATGATTAATTTCAACGTATTTGTGCTCTCTCTGTACACTTCTTACCAAAATAAATGAAGAGATCAGGGAGGAAATATGTTTCCATAAAAGTTAGACACCCTTCTTCATTTTTTCTTCAAGCCCTTGAGGCTTTCAAGTGCTTAAGAGATGAGGTTATGTTTGAGAGCTGAGCAAGGTCTTTTTGGATTCTGAGCTTTTCCATTTTAAACCTGAACTTTGGCATCTTAAAGCAGTATAGAAAAACACCCACAATCTATGGATAGTTCAAAAGAGCAGAACCCATTACAAAGACAATTGCCTGCCACATCTACAATAATAATTAGGCTTACTACTGAGCCAAGCATCAAAGAGTAAAATTTCATTCCTCAAGTCCCATGTTCTTCTTCCTGTGACACTTGAAGAACAAAGTTCTGGAGAGAGAGGGAAAGGAAAGAATTTGCTTCTGGGCACCCACAAGTTCCTACAATGTAAGAATACAGAGCAATACAACCTCCAGCTTGATCTTAAACCCTGCTGGGAACTATGAACTTGTTACTGCTCTTGGCTCTTCTGTGAAGCTGATCTGATGGGAATTCTCAAAGCACATCATCTGGGTTGGGCCCTTCAAGGGAAAGGAGCAGAGTAGTCTGCTTTAGGGGCTGGCTTCACTGTCAACTTCTCATATGTATGCTTGCCTCTCCATTTCTGTCCCTTCATCCTTGCCATCTTTTTCTCCCTCTTGATTTATCACCTCAGATATCAGCCCCAGCATGCCTGTGCTGGGCCACACCTGTAATCACTTTAGTATATTTATTAGTCTCTTTGGAAACTGTTCAACAGACTATTTAAGTATGCCTTTTGACAGAGCATGATCTTGAGCACAATTAAAAAGTGAGGAAATTTTCCTTCAGTAGGAACCTGTCTCTCTGTCACTGCTCCAGCACCTGTTTTAGTCTTTTGTTAAGCATGCACTGTAAAAGGAACTGAACTCCAGCCCTTTGCCTCCACAGGCCCTGCACTTACCAGTCTGTAATGACTCCCCTTAAGAAGTCGGTCCATGCAAGGGGAACCATGGAAGTGGAGCTTAATGGGCATCATCTCAAAAAATACAAACAGCCTAGTAGTTATGTCAGTCTGAACTGGCTATATGAATCCACACAGTAGAAATTCACTAGTGAGCAACCTCTGTGCTATGCAGTTGGGCAACACTTTGCAACGAATTTACCCTCTGGTGAATTACATTGGCTCTTTGAAATCAATAAATCTGGCCTGAAATCTGAGAGACAGGGAGATAGAGATGCTGTTTTACACAAAGAGATTTTAGTTTGTTTGAAAACTCTAGATGGTATAGGAAGGTTAGTTTTGTTACTCATATAAATGATGTTTACTGTTGTCATTGCTGCAAGTAAAAATACCTTTCATTTTCTGGGTAAGTACAAAGGCAACATTTTTGGTCCTGGTGTGTGTATTTACATTTCAGTAATGTAATTTTAAACCACCATGAACTTCAGATTTCTTCAGTAAAAAGTCATATTTTGCTCTTGTAAGATTACTTGGAACAAACCCAAGATTTTACTTAGAAAGAAGTAAAACTGAGTACAATGCTTTATCACTTTTTTGCTGCAGCACTATAAGACTGAGGTTAAGCTTGACTATTTTATCCCACTGATACTTTGTGGTGATTTATAATTCATCATCTCTAATAAGACATGAATATTGCTGTCACACTCTGTGTTCTGACTCCCTGTAGGCATGCATGGTTTAAAACTCACCACTTGAAAAGTGTATCTGAAGATCCAAACTCTGAAATGACATCTTCAAATTAATATTTCAAATATCTGTGTCTGAAAGGAAAGAGAAATTCTTGTCTGTTGGTGTGTCAAGTTCTTCTGATGCTTTCTTCTTAGTTAATATCACTTCATTGTACTGCAGGGTATAAAGAATGATCAGTTTTTATAGATCAAACATTTTATGCTTCTCACACCCAGTTTGTTCAAGACTGAGATCCAGTGGATCTCATATCAGTTCCAAGAGATTGGTATGAACTTTCCTACTTACATCAATTAAACTTTGCCAAATCATGCACAAAACCCCCGACTGTTTTATCACCAAAGAGTTTTTGACCACATGGGTCCCCACCTCTTTCTAGTTTCTTTCAGTTGTTAATGTTTTATAAAAACAATCTGGGCAAATTTCAGAGAATAAAAGTGCTAGAAAAGAACCTGTTGATTCAAGTTGTAAGTGATCTTGTAGTGTTTTTCTCAGTACCCAGTGCAATAGATCTTCAGTCTATTGCTGATGTTCTCAGCTGCTATAATGGCACCTCATACACACAAAGTCATCTCATTATATATAATATTCCTAAAATTGTTCATATCCTTCAGGATGTAGGCTGACATTCCCAATGGCCCTGAGGACCAAGGCTTTGTATAAACATAGCAACGTGAGAGCTGTCAATACATGATCAACAAGGAGCACCATGTGGGAAGAGAATCTGCAGTCATTATGTACTTGGGGCATTTATTCTCACTGGCCACATATCAAATGTCACTGTGATAAGGAAAAAGAGTTACCAGTGATATTCACACCAAAAACATCAGTGTGGGACACAGCATCACTTACAAGAGATGAGAATCAACAACTCCAGCCATCAAAACCAATGTCTGGGTGCAAACTGACACGCTAGGTGGTAGAAGAGGACACGTGGATGAAACCCAATGTAGTCTGTAAATACTTAGGCATACCTAGGGAAGGAAAATGCGGCCTGTATTAGATGTTCATTTGAAATATACTTAAAAGATTTACAACTTGGTGTAGTATAACATTCACTTCGGCAATTTAATAAAACCATTGTTATTTTAAAGATGAAAACAGTTCTTTGCTGTTGATACAGAATGCATTCTCCCATCACACACACCAATTTTTTTTTTCCTCCTGATTTGTTGTTCTTTTATTATAGCAAAA
This sequence comes from Xenops minutus, assembly GCA_035221455.1. Lineage (NCBI taxonomy): Eukaryota > Metazoa > Chordata > Aves > Passeriformes > Furnariidae > Xenops > Xenops minutus. The sequence continues at coordinate 24,254,549 of JAWWEE010000105.1, read as the reverse complement.
CAGCCATCTTTATCTTAGCTATCATTTATAGAACTGTACGGAACAGAAACTGACCTCTCCTATAAATATTCTATTACTAATAATTCTGGAATTAGTTTTAAGGTTTGCTTCTCTGGCAGATATAGCTGAATTCAGTTGAAAAAAAGGGAAATTGAAAATCAGTCCTAAATAGGGAGTGAGAGACCAGTGATGTAGGAAATGTCGACTGAGCATAGTCCTGGAAATGACATGGGCATATGAAACCCATTTGCTGGGTCTCCTCACTAAAATAACACCTTTGTTAAGGATTATTTATGACAAATTTGTGGCACTGCTGAAACTCTCCTTTGTAAAATAAATCCAGGAAGGACAATTTACTCAGACATAGCAATCTGTAGTACATACCATTCTGGAATATTTTATATATCCTTAATTTACTTTTTTTCTGCCATATGTAAATCTTGGCTCACATAAATTAACAAATAGAAGATGTTTCATTTGATTTATATGATGAACAGGTAATTTCTTATGCTAAGCAGTTGTGCTTTTTTTTTTTTTTTAAAATAAACAAACTCTTCTCTACTTTTAATTCTTTCCATACATTTTTCTCAGGGATTAAAAGGACCTAAGAAGCATTTCTGTCTGTTCTGGAAAGAAGACATACATGCATCAGTTCTTCTTCCTTCTGTGGTTGGATGTAGGATAAAGTAATATTTATCCAGCCTTTTGGACTCAGCTTTTTATCCCTTATTCCTTATATTTTACATCACCATACTTTCTTTACTGCTGCTCCATCTTGCAGGCCCAAGAGGGGATTAAGCAGACTCCACCAGGGATGATAAGCAAAAGAAAGAAATCTTTCCCAGATGAAGTTAGTGGCAAAATTCCTGCTACCTTCCAGTGAGAGCCAAGATTTCACTGGCAGTATTTTGCCAAGCTTTTTGTGAGTTGTCCAGTGGAATTCATCTGTTTTAAGCTGGTCTAAACCAACACACAGGTTGGTCTTAAATTCTCACAGTTCTAAGGAAAATAAAGAGCTACCACTGCAAGGCATAACATTTAACCATAAATCAGGCTCCAATTTTCCTCTGATTTCTGCAAATTTACCTCAGATATAAAGCCACAAGAGTGCTCTTTGATTCAAAATATTAAGTGTGCTGGGAAGCCCAGCAATACTGGCCTGCTTTGCACGTGAGCCGATTGAACTAGCATTGCATTTTGCTACCTAGACAAGCATAAGGTCTCAAAACAAAAAGCATGTTGGCAATTAAGAGCAAACCTTTAGAAGTGCACCAGTATTTCCAGCAAGGTGGAATCCTAATTCTTTTTCCATTGTAAGAGGACTGTAACTGGTAGAACTTAAAAATTAAGCAAATATTTTTAAAAATGGACACTTTTCCCATTTTGTTTCAAGTCTGGTAACAACCAAGGTGGTGTTATACCTGAAAGTTATAAACACATGTAAAATTGTTGGTACGAAAAAGGCTTTGTCCACCTTTAAAAAATGGCAGGTGATATAGTGGCCTTTCCTGCTTTCAAGTCACAGGAAGCTTAGGGCTACTTTTTATTTTAAATCAACACTGTTACCTAAAATGTGCCACTGGTTATCTCAAGAAGTTCATGCTGATTGCAGAAAGAGGTCAGATTATTTATTGGCAGTAACGTTCATTGAGTTCTATCTCCCTATAATCCAGCAAGCAAATGGCTTTCAGCTTTGATTTGTGCATATCTGATTGTTTTATGTAACATTTGGCAAGACCAATTTAAAACCGCAGACTTCTTGTAAACCCTGTATTGTTCAGATGTGACCGAGTAACCAAATAACCAAGTCTTGCATTTAATACTGTATTCTGAAGCCTAAAAGAATATTATTATAAAAATCAGCCAAAAAAAATCTGTAAGTATATTTGCCTTATAAATGAAAACATTAATTCTGCAACACTGCTACCACCTCTCATAATAATTGCATTTATGAATTGTACTTTTGTTTTCTTCCATGTGGCTCCCTGGCCAAACTACACCAACGATTTTTGCTTATCCTCTTTGAACATTGATTTTATTATTCTTGTTGCATTTAAGTCTTTGTAACTTCTGGACCAAGTGAATGCTTGAAGTTACAAATGCCCACCTTCTTAATTTCGCAGTCTTATATTTTGAGTAAAACCATAAGGGTAATCCCCCTTTAGCACATCTATAATGGAAAAGAAAAACAAGGAAGAGATCACTTCAGTATTTCAAGTTCAAAGAGTAAAAAACCCACAATTTCCTAAATCAAAATTATTTTTAGTGTTGCATTGTCCATACAATCTATAGCTTCCAAAGTTTCAAAATGGATGCATGTCAGGCACTTATCACTCAATTTGGTGACTCAAATTACTTTTTTTCTAATTTTTACTAAGAACTTTATATTAGTTAGTAATGTATACATTTGATGTGGTTTGACCCTGAATAAACACCTGGTGTCCAACAAAACTCCTTCAAGGCCTTTCCCACCGCCCCCCTGCCTCTTTCGCCTTCCAGAGGGAAGGGGGAAAAAAAACCAGCTTGAAATTTATGGCTAGAGGTAACCAAAAGAGGAGCTTTGATTAATACCACGGGCAAAGGAGAACTTAGAATAATGCTTAAATTTATTACTAACAAACTAAAAACTAAAATAAGAAATAGAAACAAGTTAGAGACACCTTTTTCCACCACCACTCCTCAGTCCCCCAGTGGTGCAGGGGACAGGGAATGGAAGGTTTACAGTCAGTTGTTGCTGGGTCAGCCATTCGCAGATGTAAGTCCAAAACTTAAGCA
>JAWWEE010000105.1:24118119-24251674 GCA_035221455.1 Xenops minutus | reverse complement strand
CGGAGCTGGCCCTCATTGGCTCTGCTCTATAGGATGGAGGGAAACTTCCAGAGACTTCCATCAGAAGCCGATCTTCCTCTTATAAAAAAAAAAAAATCTAATCAGAGAAACCCATGACAACATTCTACATTTTTATGCTAATTGTGAAATACATGGATAGAAGTTTATCTAACACAGAAAATACTAATCCTTCATTCATATCACTTTTCTGAGGACAAAGGTAGGCACTGTACAGCCTTAGATTAACTATGTTTATGTGGATTATAATCTAGCTGTCCTTCCTCCCTTCAATTTTTGCAAATCTGTAGCCTATTGAAAGCAATTTTCTATCGATAGCTCATTCTGAATTACGGTTCCTCCCAAGACTTAACAACTTATTTTCATATTGCTTTCACACTTTCTGATTCATTAAAATACAAATTCAGCTCTCAAAATAGAAACTTGAGCTTTCCAAAGAAAACATGTGAAGAGCCTTAAAATATGAATGTAAAAAACTTATTCATAACACCACTGGCAAGATTCAGTTCCTGTTCCCAAACACTTTTTTTAATTCAGAACTTTTGATCTGACAAAGTTCTGTTAGTACAAAAAAAAAAAAAAATCCCTGCCGAATAGTTTATTCCATGACTAAAAGTATGAAGTATCATATTTATTGAGATCACAGAACAAAATACGCACCTTTGTTTATCCAGTGTTACTTCTTCGACATTTATATTGAAATTTGAAAGAGTAATAGACATTATCCATTCCTGTGATCAGCTGGGCAGTGCACGATGACAGTGTTGGTTCCTCAGGCTCACTCACAGCATCCTGAAAGGATTTCTGCATACTCGTTTGTGTTGCACAGGCACTCACATATCCTCCCCACAAAACAGCTGCAAACTGCTCCAACACACAGAGAACAATTACTGGTCTGCTCCAGGTGAAGCCTATGGCTTGTATCTTTGCCCTTGTTTACTTTCTTAATGGCACCAAAAATAATAATAAAGCTCCACTCATCTTGAATATCCAAAATTGTTAAGTCACCAGCTATGAAGAGTGAAATCTCTTTTTTTTTATGTATACTTTGTTTTAGACAGCCTTGCAGAACTCATCATAAAAAGGAGACAGAGAAAGTAGTTATTTTCTCAGGACCCACTTAAGTGCAAATCAATTCTCTTTATGTCTGTGTGTCTGTTTGCAAACATTGTGTCAGCTTCTCAGTATGAACTTCCAGTTTTGACTAGTATTTTAAAGATGAACAAAACCTTCCAGCCTTATTGTATAATCTGTATTACTAATGCCAATAAAAACCAGTTAACAACAAGCTCAAATAACTGATTGTTTTACAATTCAGTGAAAAAGGAAAAAAACAGACAGCCACAATAATAGGTTCTTCTTATAACCCCTACTGTCATCCTGTAGATCCATAATATTTTCCTACACATACTTTACTGTAGTAACTAGTAGTCCATTTTACCATCTAAATCTTGACTTACAACAGGCATTAAGGCTTCTTTCCAGGGAGCTAATGCATCGTTGCCTTCCAGGGCCAATACTGCCTTGGAGCTGTTGTTGAGTTAATTTGTCCTCTGGAGATACTGCTTCATGCTCTTAGCTGAACCACGGCTCCTTGTGAGCTGGCATTACCAGATGTGAAATAATAAGTTCGTGGGAGAGAAAGAAAAGTCTCAGGTATTAGCTTTGGCAGACATATTTCGAGCCCAACCACATGAGTGACAACCAGAATGCTGCACCTCAAAGGCACAAAGCACAAAGCATGGAGCAGTTTCCTAAAGCTCCAGTGCTGATGGAGCAGCTCCCAGACACCTGCGTGCCTGGGAAGGGGCACTGTGGTGCGTGATGAGCGTTACCACACCACTTTTGGTATGGTACATTTACCACAGGGTAGGAACCTTAGAGAGTTCAATGGAAGGTTGAAGACAACTCTCTTTTAGGCTGACATGATGATTAATGCCTGTACTGGCCACAGTAGATTCACACTTAATTTATACCTGTGTAAACAACTGGAGACACAGCCAGAAGGACCTGATCCTACTGGAGCATAACCACTTTGGCAGGTTTGTCCTGATATCAGTGGGAGCATGCAGCAGTCAGGTCCTGACTGTTTTAATAATAATGTCTCTAAGCCCCTGGAAAGTTCGCTTAAAAAAAAAGCAAGATATCTATCATGTATTGACACTGATATTCTCTATTCCCTTAGCCACCCACACAGGGGATACAGCTATATTTCAGCATGGAGAGAGAGAAAATTATGTGATTTTCCAAAATCCTTGCCATTTTATTCCACTTATTATAAATGGATAATCTACAGGAGTCTGTTGTAATCCCACTTTGTTTTTAAAGCAAATCCAAGGACCCAAATTTCAACAGCGTGCCTCTTGATTTACACACCCTCAGCAAGGTATACAATAACTTGTGTTTCAGAGCCCCCCTTCCTTGGTCTCTCTGGGCCATGTACTCTGGGCTCTCAGCCCTGCCCAGTCCTCCTGGCTGAATCCACACTCATCATCCACCTTCACCCTTTCACCATCAGCAATGACAAAACAACTGCAAAACTGTAAAGCCTCTTTGTGCCTCTGTCTTTCAAATATTTGTCTCTGTACTCCTGTGAAGCTATGGTGTTGCTTTTGTGCTGCTTCTTCCTTGATCCTTGTCTGTCAGATCAATGCATTCATTAAGGAAAGCTTCTCTGCCCAGATGATGAACAGACATCATAAAATTGTTATATTTGACAGTCCTTATTACAGGTTTTATATGGTGGCTACATTTCTGCCACAGAAAAGACTCAAAAGACTTTTCCTGATGTATAACCTTTCCAACAAAAGGAGGAATGTAATTAAAGTGTATTTTCTAGAAGTCTCCACTTTGTTCAAAGATGAATCCAAACCTCATTCCTCACATTCCCTTAGTTTTATGGTAATTTTGAGTAGAGTGAAGTGGGCTGCAAATATCTTTACAATTGTTTTATATTACTTGGAGAGATAATTATCTAGTTGTGCCAACAAATGCATACTTAGCCTTCAACCAGTGAAAGAAATTATATGCATTTCTAGAAATAATTGTATGCAGATGAAAGAGCAGGAGTAAAATTTTGAGAGCCAAACTGAGATACCTTTGAAAAATCAAGAACTTAATTCTTCTCACCCCTCAAATTTAAGATTAAGTTTTAGGATGAAAAGTTTTATATTATACAAATACCTTTTCATATTCTCTGTGAGTCAAGAAAATTTTGAGGCTGGAAACTCTGCAGTTATTTGGGAGAGAAAAATTTCCCCTTTCTAGTGAACAACACTCACGACTGTAGCTTATCCCCTTGCAAACACCATAGCTTGCCCTTGGCACAGCACAATGAATATTGCTCTTCTCCACTTCCAAAATGTCAGCCAAGTTCTTGGGAAGTTTGTAAAGAAAAAAAGAAAGACCCTTGAATGACTATTCTGCCTAAGTTGCCTCTGCAGCACTTATCTTCTGAGATCTTGCCTGGGCTGTCTGCAGGTGGGGTAACTTCTGTTACTCTCACAGTAATCATTGTGGTATGTTGGAATGAGTTAAATGCAAACGTTTTCATCTTAGTTTTTCACACTTTGCAATACTAATCTCTCTGCACTGCAGAGAGTGGTGAAAGAGGTAAAAAACCCACAGTCTCTGATGCCCTAAATGTCACCATATATTTAAAGTATCTCACTGTGTGCTCATTGCTTACAGACTTGGAAATATCCCCATATGGACACCACAGTGTCACTCCAACAAGACAGTTCTTAATGCTATTCATCACTGTTCATCACTGATCCACTGTATCACTGGATTGTATCTCCCTACTCCTCAAATTGTAAGAGACCAAACCACAATTGTGTCACTAAAAAATACGTGACCCAGATATCTCTATCATTGTGGCAAAATGCAGTACGTGACTTCAAAAGCCATCGGACAAGGATAGGTGCTCTTTTATTGTTTGAATAACAATCATCACATCCACAAGCTTATCTATGTTTTAAATCATCAATAAAATACAGCTTTTTAGGGAAAAATGGGAAAAAATGTGAAATTTTTTTCACATCCTTTTTGTAAGGAGAGAGAACATCATCTCCTGCACTGTCTTGACACATCCTTGTTCTAGTAAGACAAATAAGTGAAACAACAGAATATAAAAACTAGCTTAAAAAAATTTCAGTGACCAAATGAAGCCTTAGGTGAAAAATGCTTCTATGTAACAACATATGGATTATCCCTCAAGTGGTTATATTTGGATGCACTAGATGCTAAATGAATAAACAAGCTCACATTAAAATTTTATTTCTTGACCTGTTGCCCTTAAAAAAAGAAGGTGTCATGCAAAAAATTAATTATACACAAAATATAGTCTCTTAGGTGGAGAGAAGGATGCAAAAAATGCCAGCCTATGGCTTGTTTATGACAGTCAAAGACAGGTGTGGGTAATGAATTATTCTGTGTGAATCAGCAGAGTAAGAAAGAGCCAGGGCTCTCTGTGAGTCAGGGCTCCTCTCACCTGTCACAGTTACCACCTGGAGATTTGACATCCCCAATTCATTTGCACACAATACTCTCCCATAGCTCCTTTCAACAGACACGGAGCACGTTTCATTTTTCCTGCCACCTCAGGTGAAGTGCAGATTTGCTATGTCATTTACTCATTCCTTCCTCCCCAAGGTCTTGTTTCACTGGTTTTGAAGAGAAGCATTCCTGCTACATACAGGCCAAATTTATGATTAAATTTGGGCTGCTGTGCTCCCAAGTGTGGAAAAAAACATAAGTTTGCAAAGCCCTGAGATACGGAGCAGCAGAGACAGGCTCTAGGAACAGGAGTGAGGTAATATTTACATGTGGCAGCACCTTTTCCAGTTTATGAAAGCCTTGCAGTTCCCAACTTTTTATTTAACATGGAAGTTTTCATATACCTGTTGCTAACACTAGTCATCTGAAATAAAATTACTTGAAGCATATTTTAACAATATCTAAATCAACCTAATAGTTGTGGGGTTGCTTTTTTTTGGTTTGTTTTGTGAACTTAAGGCAAGAAATGGAGTGAGGAACAAAAAGAATAGAGCATAGTACAATAAAGGTGGAAATCACATCATTACCTCTCTCTCTCTCTGTCTATATATATATAGATAGATAGATAGATAGATAGATGCTGGCACAGGAACTGCAGAGGAATAATTAGTGTCACTTGCTTTCTCTTCTGGGCAGTCTGGAAAGGTTAATCATGATTAGCAGACGTTACATACTCAGTGCCATCTTAGCAAGTGTATATGCAAACATATACTCATTGTTGTTTCAAAGTGCTAAAATGTAGGATACTGGTACAAAATAGGAATATATTTCATGCAAAGCAAAAATACATAAGTATATTGTTCAAGACTGTGTTGTGGGTTGGTCTGGGTTTTTTTTTAAAGTTAATAAAGCTTAATTAAGCTGTGGTTGTGAAAGTAAATCATGAGCATTCTTGAAATATAGTATTTTTTTGTAAATCCATTAGAGCACATAACCATGATAAAATCTGAGCATCACAGAGTAATTAACAGACTCTGGTGTCACAATGAACATCCAAACAGCACAGTCACGCAAACAGGAGGTTTCTTACCCATCCTTGTCTGCAGGCAGTTTAAACAGGATGCGACTCCGGAAAACCACCAGATTGCACAGTCCAAACAGTCCTGCTTGCTACCAAGGGTTTCATAATGTGCTGTGGCTGCAAACTGGCATATAGATACATCCCTCACACAGCTCTACTCACACCAGTGAATTTACGGCAAGGTTGAATTTAGGATAATATGCCTAACACAAGAGAAAGTCCAAAGCACTGGAAAAAAATGAAGAATGCTCATTTTAGGGACAGTATTGTTTTACCTACTGAATTATCTCTGTTAAAGCAATATCACTTATACAGTAAAAAGTTAGAGTTCAGAAGCGTTGCAAGGACTTCTCCTAATTCCTAACCATTTCCCTCAGCAACTGTGTATAATAGATGAATTTTAACCCACATGGAGAATCATTACCCTTTGACTCTGAATTTGCAGAGCAGAATTTAAGAGCTGTAGTTTGTTTCCCCCATGATAGAAGACTAAATATTTCCATCAAGATTGCCTAGTCTGAGTGATATTTTTTGTCACTGCATTATAAAACCTCTAAAACATTCGGAACATTAAATGTTTCACAGTGCTGAAAGTATCCCATTCTGGATTTACTGTGACATTCCAGAACCTTTCATAGTGTTCCAGCCACACAATGCAGAATAGTTGGTCTTCCTGTGAACATCTAAAAATATTATTCACAGCTGTGCTTGGACACACATTTTAAGACTGCTATAGACAGGGCTGGAGGTAGCTGCCTGTGGCTGCAATGTGGGTGGGAGGCTGTGCAGAGACATTTATCATAAGAAGAAACTCTCCCATTCTCTTTTTTAATTCCTTAATTTTTCCTAGATTTATATAGGACACATGAAAGGTACTCTAGTTAAAACATCTTTAGTCCTCAAAATTGCAGCAATGCCAAGTCCCCATCTGACAGGCTCCAGCTCACTTGCTCAGGCTGTATTTTGCAGTATAACCTGCAACAGCAGTTTTCTTGTGTCCCCAAGTCCCTGGGTTTTGGGGCCTCAGAGATCCTCATAAATACTTGCGAAAAATAAAAATAACAACAGAACTGTAGAAGGTCTAACAATAAACTAGTTTACTACTAAATCTCTGTACTTGGTAGATTTTGAAGACTGCATGTGGTCAGTACCTACACTGTAGGATGTTCTACACCTGATCTGGGAGACCCCTATGGCAAAAACTGTGTAGCATTCTGTACTTCTTTATAAAGCAATTAATTCATAACCTATACTAGAATCAATTTCAAGAGAACAATTTCAAGATATGTCATGTCATTTTATCAAGTCCTATCCAATTCTATTGAGGTTCACACAATAGTCAATTACCACAACAATTATTTAGCATTTGTTCACAGTGGGCATAGTTCCCTGATAGTTGTAACTTAATTGCTGGAAACAAGCAATTGGGTTTTTTGGATGTCCTTTACAAGCACACTAAAAGTATTCTTCCTCAAGACAGCTTTTAGGCCATATGAATGCACTTGATGGTTAAATAGGAAACTCTATCTGTAACATCAAGTTCTAACTATTGCATCATTTGGAACAATGCCTAAAAAACTCCAACACATTAAGACTCTGCAAAAAGGCTTTTTGTCATATACACAATATTAGAAAACAAAATTTAGAGGTTACCAGCTAGATTTCTACCACATCAAATTTCTTGCCTGTTTTCTTCTATAGAAGTAACTGAGAAAAAACATGCTGAGGTCCTGGGAAACAGCCCAGTACTCTCCAAGAAGCTCCACTGGTACACTTCAGTACTGATCTACAGAGAAAAAGAGTACCTGAAAATAAAAAAGTTAACCAGTCATTCACTGTATTAACACTTCTTCTCTATTTCTTTGTTAAGTAGATCTGGAAAGCCAATGCCACATCAGTGGAAGCAGTCCCCTTTTCTCTCTGCCTGCCCAGCAGCATCTCCTTTGGTATCTGTGCCAGAAAGGTGTCCCCAACTGCAGTGTGGGTACTTCTGGCTACTCCTGACACACTGTGTCCTCCCACAGCCTGTTTGCTCTTAAATACCTAGTGAAAATGAATCAATGGATAATTGTGCTTACACTGGAAAGGAAGCAATTAGTCAATTCCAGCACGCACATTTATTTGCAAGAGTAGATTATGAAGGCAAAGCAATCTGTTAGGCTCTGCTTTCTGACTTTCTGTTGGGATTTGCCTTCAGACTTACCTGTGTGCATTTCAAAACACTGCCAGCTTTGATAATGAAAATAGTAAGTAAACAGTGACAGAAATTGGTGCCACAGGAACATTCTTTATGAAGGAAGCATGTGGATGAAGCTATAGTTTACCCAGCACCAGGCACCTAAGCATCCTGTGCATAAGTTCTTCCTCTCACATTACTTTCAGTCTCCTTCAAAATCAATGCATCTTGAATAGCAAGGCTTGAGACAAAGGAGAGGTTTGGCTCCCTGCAGAGAGACCGAGGTCCCCAGCTACCCACTCACTGGGGTGTATGAAACAGTCAGCATGAAGGGGGTGAAAGCCCAGGGGAGACGTGCCTTTCCACAGTAAGGCATAACCTTGTCAAGAAAGTATTTGTAGGTTTTGCATAATTGCAGGCTAATGACAACAATCCAATGAAATCAGTGGTTATGAAATTTACATCACTTTTGTGAGCAACTTTTGTGAACCATTTCTATCAAGTAAGCAAAAAATATTCAGTGTCTATCCAACTGACTTTCAATAGCTATCGAAAATTTTTTATCACAATTAAGTTTCTCTGTGAACCTCTTCTTTCTGACAGAAGCAAACCATGCAGAGTTCAGACTCACAGAATTCAGCTCCTTGCCAAATCCACATCTGAGACAATGAATGATGATCTGTTCCAAAGTATCCGGCTACGACTGTGGGAGAATGCAAGATACAATACAATATGAAGGCATTTTTGATTTATAGATAAAAATGTGGACTATGCATAATTCTAAGTGCTCTTTACATTGATTTTATGCTCTCTCTTTACCTCTCTCTTTCAAAGGGTGAGTGTCTTTAAAATACAAAACACTTGCAAATGCAATGATTTTTAAAAGGGTAACATGACATTAACCTAATGTTTCTTGTTTAATCAGCAGACAGAGCAAATGGGATATAACATGACTGTCCACATCCTCTGTGGCTTGAGCTCAGGAAGAAAGATGATAGGGAACATGTTGGTGAAGGAGGAAAAAAGGAAACAAGCAAAGCACAACTCTGTTATCAGGATGATTAAAGCCATTTACTGTAAAATAACAGCCTTCCAGATCCTCCCAACATCCTGAACTCATTCTGCTGTTCGGTGGTAATTAGATGGGTTTCAAATGTTTTAAAATATAAGCCTGTTTATGGAAAAATGTTCTACTAATCAAGATGTCTTGGTGCATTTGGTACAAGTTTTCATTTCTATTGCTTCCAACATCTGTTATATAGGGGAGCCAACAGAGTTTTGCAAAATCATAAGTAATACCTCTGCAACTCCAGCTTGTTACAGCTTAAACCAAAACATCAAAGAACAGAAAATTCTATAAAAAACAAAGATAAGGCGGCTATCAGAATTCGCATTTTCCTTGCATCCATGTTAGAATTCTGACTTCAGGGAGTGGGAACATGCTTCTCTGTTTGTGCAGGTCTGGGTTCATGTCCTCCAGGACATGTTGAAGAGTCAGCATAGCTCTCCTGTAGCCCTGAGAAGAATTCTGACCTTTTTTTAAAAAAAAAGCTTTATAAAAAGAAAATAGCATAGCTACCAGCAGGGCTGGTTTTAGATCTCTCCTTTCCTTTTGCTTTCCTTACAAGTCAGAGCTGACAAAGAAACTTTTCTGGTGGCTAAAAGATTACATGGTTTTCATTTCATGTTCTCTTATCAGTATTCTTATTCCAAGTTTTCCTGGTCCTTTGAGGCACTGAACTGTTGGTCAATGCCTATTGATTACAATTCCCTTTTTATCTATTCCATCACTCATTTCACTGTCCCAAACACCTTTGCAAATGCAATCTGCTACTTTCCACACTGTGGGAAGGAGATGAGACCTGTCCTCTGCAGCCCCTGCTTGCCAGTTCGTACTGGAGAGCTGTGCTCTCTCACACAGACTGGGATCTCTACTGCAGGACCATGCCATCACTCCAGTCATGTTTCAGAGTTCCTTTCCCAGGGCACTGACTCCTGCTCAGGAGTTTTGGTCAGCAGCTCAAAATTAGAGCACACCCTGGGGCTCTGCAATGTCAAATATACTCCTTGGGTTTTGACAATGAGTTTTTTATAACTAACATTTTGATACCATTTTAAAAGAAATACAAATATACCAAATGTTATTTCCTATACTAATGATTTGGGCATGGATGGCAGGACCCTGATTGCACTAATAGACTTCACTGTCCTTTCCTAGTATCTTCTGGGCCTCCCTCCATCCTGTCTATTGCCTAGGAGTGCCATTTCAGCTCAGCCTGAAGCTATCAGTCCATGCTGTGGTGACACTGCAGCTGTGCCCATCTCCAGCCCTACCTCTGACCCTGCCTTGACCCTAATTTCTGAGTAGCCTGCCTCCAGGGTGAACTCTCTGGGTGTACCCTGTAGCTATGTCTCAGCCTTGCCTTCTTTTGCTGCTGTTGGGTTTCCCTGTGTGGACATCAGAGCACTCACAGTGCCAGGGGCTGCCAGTGAACCCTGTTGAAGCAGCACTTGCAGTGACTGGATGCTGTGGAACTGCATCCCATGGAGAAGGGTCACCCTTAGCTCCTAGCCCCTTGAGATACCCTGGCAACACACAAGCTACAAGGGGAAAAAAAGACCTGGAGGTGCCTTGGCATATGCAGATGCATCATGGAAATAGTTCATCAGGGGAAAAGATTTAGGAACTAGAATACACCTTTTGAAGGAGGCAAAACTTGATTTCCAGGGTTTAAAGGCAGAAACTTTGCCGGAGGGATTGCAATGGCACAATACAGATGTGCGTATGCTTATGTACACGTGGTGGAGGTTCTGCTTTCTCCAGAGCCGAACAGAGCTTTAAGTTTCAAGAAGTGTGGATTTCTTTACACCCAGTTAAGGGATGAATCCTTCTGCAACCCAGTAGCATGACATAACCTGCCAGGATTAGGTGGCAGCCATCTGCTCCCTAATTGAGCCTGGGTGTAGTCGACTGCCAGGCAAAGTGAATTACCTGCATCACTAGAGCCCAATAAAACTCAAACCCAGAGCCTAGAGTGAACTACACAGTGGAGGCAGCTCAAGCCAGATCACCTCATCAAGTCCTGTCTCCACACACAGCCACTGATTAATAAGGGCAGCGACCCATCACAGATAGCTCAAGGAAGGCAACCATCACACACCCACTGGAAGCTTTGAGTCCAGTTAGACTAGATATTTTATGAGTGAAAAACACATGAAGTGGATATGCCAGTGCAAATATCCACACTATATCCTAGGCCTTAAAAAGTAGAATCATTCACTGTGACCATTTGTTTCAAGACTGAACAGATAACAGCTGCATTGCAGTAATTCCTGACTCTTCAGAATGCTTCTAATAAAAAAATTACACAAGGAAACAAATGGATGCAGAAGCAGCAAGAGACAAATCAAACAACACTTTTAACGTTCTAAATCAGACATGCCTATAGAAGCTGTTCTACATTTAGTAAATGCAGATCACAGTCTAAGGTCTTCTGATTTACAAAGAATTTGGTTTCAAAGTAGATTCAGTTCATATAAATGATAATTGACATTAACATTCTAGCTGCTGCAGTGCTTTTTCCTACCATCTATAAAGGCAAAACTTGATAGCCTCTGAACCTCAGGGTTTTTTGTAAAAGATACGTCAACCTTTTGCTGTTTTCTTTTGGTAATGCTGGAAATCTGGTTCTCATAAACAAATCAAGCCATATGCTGCAAACTGAGTTTTGGTTCATCTACTGGGCACTAACATGAACGTGAAATCCTTGTTTGTTACAATTTCAGAAAGTTACCATCCAGATTTTCAAGGCTGAAGGCTTGGTATGCTTATCACTCTCTGACTCCCTTGTTCTCATACCTTTCCTTAAGTTTTAGTTACAGTTTGCATCAAAGATACACTGCAGGGTTGGATGGACCTTGGCATGACACAGTTAGAGTAATTGAAGGAAAGCGAATTTCTGAAACAGACTTGTTATTCATTCAGATGCACATAGCTTTAAACATAATTTCTGTTCAAGTGGAAAGCTCACTTTTTTCCCTCTTTATCTTTTATTCAGAAGGTTACTTACCTTGATGTTTTCACTAGAATAAGTATTTTGAACATTTCAGCAAGGACTCTTAAAAAAGTTTAAATTGAGCCCACTGAATAACCTAGGTTAGGGTATTCATCAATAGGTTAAAAGCAGTAATCTTAATAATCATATGTCCAAGATGGAATGAAACAGGCCAGAAAAGAGCATCATAGAGGGTGTAACAAATATATTTTCTAGAAGAAAAAAATAAGGGAGGTGGGTGTGAATTGAACTACAGCACTATATTGTGGTGTCAACAATATCAATATTGGCAACAATTTCCCTGCATGTTCCATTGCAGGTGGAAATGTCATAAGCTTAAGTAATTTGGGAATGGTTTCTGTTTGATTTAGACAGAGGGGCTTTGCTAGACTGTTGGCAAAAGCAAGAACAATTTACATTTGTATTTGGTCATTAGTGAAAGTTCAGATAATGCACAGTTTGGAGTGATGCTTCAGCAGGTACATGCAGGTGGATGGCATATTCACTGAAAGGGAATAGCAAGCTCAGGAAACAGTAGGAGGGCAAGTGACATTGTGAAACAGCTTGCAGAAATGCTTTTTTTAATTTTTGATGCCAAGACATATTCTCTCCAATTTCACTATTGCTCATATGGATAATTTCCTCTTTGAAATCTAAATCAGTTCAAAGCAAAGAGTAGCTGCCAACTTCAGGTAACAGGTAATAGATCTGCACCAAGAACCTGAATAGATCAATGCCATTTTAAAATGACTGCTGGGACACAAGTGACCCAGTCACATGGTTAACAAGAAGAATCTGCCACCTAAACAAAACTATTTGTATTTAAATGAAATTACTTCTTCCTAATCGATGATGTTTAAAAGAGATGAGCAGTGATCAGAGCACTTTCTGTCTGCATGGGAATCCTAAATTTCTCCACTGTTTTGTAGATGTTCTGGTGACACCAAATGATTAATGGAAAAGACATTATGTTACTTTGAACTTTTGTCAGACAGATTTGGAATATACATAGGTCCTTTTATTCAATTAAAAATTTACCTTTTTTCTTTTTTTTTTTTCTTTTTCTCTTTTATCTGGTACACTGTAGTTCTGGAACAAGCAGGCTAACAGCCCTTTATTTGTTCTATCGCATATCTCAGCTCTCTGTTCCTACAAGACTTTAATTTACCTATCAGTACAAAATGTGTGATTAAAATAGACATGGGTGGGTGTGTGGCAAAATTGCACTTAAAACAGCAAACTAAAATGGGGTTAAGAAAAGTTATGTCCTTATGATTAATTGCGGTACTTTTTTATTTGATGTGAAGTACATGCTAATGACTGCTTTTAACATATTCCTGTTGCGTCTTCTTTATTTATCTGTCCACAAAGTCATTTGATTGAGTAACTGCTGTGAGTGGGGCTTTATATAAACATACTTTACAAAAAGAGAGGAAGAAGATTATTGTAAGGTTCTTAAAGTGACAGATTCTGGCAGTGGCAGTGCAGCAAAAGCAAGAAATTGTGTATATGAGCCTTTAATTGTTCTGCCCATTCATTTAACAGATATTGGCACAGAAGCTCCATTCTACAGACAGTGGGAGTTTAAATTATGAAAGGAGGGGGTTCAGTCCATACTGTACATGAAAAATGTTAAGCAAGCCATTAACCAGATCTTCCAACACCTTTTTCCAATCCCTGACACTTTAAACTCCTCTCTCCTCTGACTGATGCCCAAACTGGATTCAGAGGGAAAGATTTTTCTGTGAGAGGACTGCAAAGGGACTGTAGACCACTTGGTGTCACAGGATGGCACAAGATTTGACCACTCCCATCAATGCAAAGGCTGTCATAACTAACCGGGGATGCACGGGATGTCTGTCTTTGAAAGCAAAGAACATCTACCCTCCGTTGTTCCCATATGAATAAAGCAGTCAAAACATAATAAATACTATATATATATATGTTTCATCCTTAAGAATAACAAAAGCCACATGAATAACATGCAAACAAATGAAGCTGAACCAAGTAGCTATTTTTCAGCCTTTGGCAGAGAGTCTGTTGGGGATCTGTGAAATACATCTAAAGAGGCTATGAAAGTTGACTAAGTTCCTTGTCCATAAGACTACAACAATTGCATTGAGTCCAAAGACCCACTTGAAAACTTTAGGAAAAATGTTTGAAAAACATTTATTTTGATAACATCGTCAGTCAAGGTTCTTTTCTTTGCCCTGTCCCTGGAGGTGTTCAAGGCCAGGTTGGACTGGGCTCTGAGCACCATGGTCTAGCCCACAGCAAGTGGGCTGGAACCAGATGACCTTCAATGTCCCTTCCAATCCAAACTATTCTCTGAAAAACAGAGACCTATCAGACAATAAAAATCAAAGAAGAAAATGCCTATCAAAATAGTAGCTTGTTGATTTTGACACAATTCATATCTTTAAATATGGGAAACTTAAAGCCAGTTTCTTGAAGCCATGAATTTCTGGTTCCAATAAACTAGTCACAGAAAGCATAGACAGGAAAATACAGTATGCATTCCTTTTTGAGGCACATGAGATGGAGCTGTGACACCCTTCTCATCTGCCATCTGGTCTTAGAGGAGATTAGATTTAAGCCATGCACTTAAATACAAAGAATGACCAGGACTACACCTCAGGGATGCTGGAGGGATGCTGGCCAGGACAAGGTTATTTTTTTGCAGTAGTTGGGAGGAGGCGTGGACCTGGAGGTTATTCTATACCACCTCACATCATTGCTGGGGGAGGGGGAAAAGGACTCTCTTCCAGGAAGAAGGGGTTCCTTCTGGTCTAGAAAATGTGGAAGAGGGAGCCATCCAGTACTGTCTGCTATCTGGAGTTTTATTTCCATGCGAATTGCTTCTTTGCTTATACCCTCTGCCATTAGCATTGTTGCTGTTACTGTTCTTCTCCTTATCACATTGTTATTTTCAGTAAATTTTTCTTATATCAACCCATGATCTCTGCCTTTTGTGCCTCTAATTCTCCTCTCCATCCCACCACAGCAGGGAAAGGGAGGGGAAAACCAGGATGTGAGAGAGAGGCATGTGGTTTGGAAAGTCTCAGTGGGGGCATTGAACCTTGGAATACCATTCCTAAACACAGCATCCTGTAAGAAGGCCTAAAGGTGAGGGAGACACATATTTAGGTCATTATACCTATGTAAGTGGGATTTGATGGGCAAGTGAATGGTAGATGAGATGTTTGCAGAACTGTTACCCCTAATTTCCTTCCCTTTGCATATTAATTGAGTGGGTTTTTTCATACCATTTGATTTTACATTCATTTTAGCTTCAGGATGCTATTTAAACGACCTTTACTCAATTTTAAATAAAAGCTTCTAAGGGAATGACATAACAACCCCCTGAGAAGTATCCTGGGCTGGCCCAGCTTTTGCAAATACTTTCTTGTGCTCAGGGTACCAGGGCTTTAAGCTGTACCTGTTCCATGGGTGCACTCCAGGGAAATAGGCAAGTCACTAGAAAATTCAGAAGAGCCTCATGAGCTCAAAATGTTCTATTTTCTTTAGCTTCTGCAGGCTTGATAACCTGTAATGAGCCATAGCAGATAGCTTCTGCATGGGAAAGACTTGGCTGCAGTGAGAGCAGGGATGAGAGTTAGGAGCTATTCCAAAGATAAAACTTGTGACTCCTGGAAGGTGAATGGCTACACTGAGAAAATTCTTGAAGGACTCCAGACTGATCGTCAACATATGGGTGGAATTTTCTGAATAGGAGAAGGGAAACAAGTAGTTTGAGATAGAGGAAGATGTGAGACAGAATCGGTTTGGAAGGGCTTAAACAGATAAGCAGGGAGAACTGTTGCAGAGATAGAGAATGTCAAGCATTTGTGTAGGAAAAATGGCTGTAAACAAGACTACATGTTGTTAAAGAAAGAAAAAGGTGGTGAAGTACAGGGGATAGGATAAAGACTACAGAGAGCAGCCTTCCTCCTTTCCTCTGCCCAGATATTTGTGTTCTGCAGTAGGAAGAGGGGAATCTCATCTTACTCAATTCCCACACAAATCCTGTTTATTTGGTTTATAGACCCCATTACTTTGTTTTGATTTTTACTCTGAGTTCTGTTGTATCTCTGGTGGTGGAGAGGCATTCCTCACTGCAGTATATATGATACAACTAAACAAAAAGAGCAGCCATCTTACTTCTTTGTAGAGGTTAGTGTAAGTCTGAAGCCTGTTTGAGCTCAGCTCAGTTCAATATCTTATGGCTAAATTATAAAGTTTCTGTCATCACCTGCCCTTCTGAGCAACATCATTGTCTTTCAGGGCTTCCTTTGTTCAGCATCTCCTGCTACACAGAAATCACACACTTCACAAACCTTCTTGTAAGCATCTCACAGAGCAAAGTACAAGGACTTGAATCCACAATTTTAAAACAAATATAAGTGCTTGACCATAATCAAACGTGCCATAGTGTGTACCTCCTCTCGTTCACTGATTGCAAACCAGAAATACATTTACCACTCCTCGGTCTGCAAGAAAATTGCTTTAATAGCAATTTGCCAGTACAATCCTCAGCTCTCATGACCTCCGTGTTGCAGTCACTTGATAAATTCTGCCCTTTGCCAACATTTTAAACCACAGCGTTCTGTTCATTATTAAATCATTCTAAAAAATATCCCCTGCTAGAATTAATCTTTGGGAGACAGGAGAAATAGCTGCGAGACTTCATATGTTATCAGCCTTAATTTTATTCCCTCCCAGTCTCATAATCTTCGTTCCATTTGTTCCAGTAGTTCACTTATCAGCTCCCTGAGGGTACCTCAGACTAGTCACTTCTTATCTCTTCACCACAAATGTGACATTACTTAAAGTACAGGCTGAAACAATTATATCAGTCCCTGTGCTTTCCTCTCCCTTTCCCTGTTAATGTGCAGGACTAATCCAGTCCGCTCTCTTGCACTTGCTGTTCACTGAAATAGTTAACAAATACAAGCTGTTTTCTGAGGGGTTTTATTTTTTAAAAAAATGTAAGTATCTCTCAATAGATCACAATGTATTTGGCTATGTAAGATAAGTTAATTTAAATATTTGTTTAGCATCTTTCCTGGTGAAAATGGCATCTTATCAGTAAGCTTGAGAGCAAAGGATGACAGCTGGGCTGACGGCAGAGTAACCTCTTGTCCTGTGGGATTATTGCCAGGACTGCTGACTAAATTCAAGTTAAAAAACACTCCCACACTGAATATCTAGTCCAGGATTCTAAATCAGAACACTTATTCTTGAACATAAAGCTTTCTGCCAAGATGAGACAAGACAAATTCAACTTGGAGGGTCAAGTTTGTAGAGTATTAGCAGTAAAGGACTACAGCACCATGACTTCAAGGACCAGATATCAAACTAGAGAAAAATATGGTATACCAGGATTATTCACCATCAAAATTATGCAATAAGCATTTATACGATGCATACCTTTTGATAAAACATTTAGTCTGCAGCTGGAAAGAAAAAAAGAAAGCATTGTTTATTAAGAAGAGCTGTGAATGAAGAGCAAGTTGGACCAAAGCCACACATCAGAGGAGACATGAGAAAAGATAAGCTTGTCTGAGAGAAGAGTAGATCAGTAAGTGCCAGTATATGATGGCTGACAGATGGAGGCAGGACAAGAGGAACAGAAAAGTACTGGCATGGTCAAGCTGTAGGGTGGGATATTGTTACCAGTTCAATACTCAGCTGCTTTATCTGCAGTTCTCTAGAGAATTTGGTAAGTTCAGTCAAAGTACTTTGAGTCATATGCTTGGAGGGTGAGTATAAAAAGTTAATTCTTGATAAATTCAATCTTTTCTACCTGCAACTTCACTGATGTTTGCAGAGCATCTATAGAAAAATAACTATGTTCCTTCAGAGTTCTTGGTGAAAAAAATCACGTGGCTCTGGGACAGGTCTAAGTTTAAGTTCACTTCTCCAGGAGCAAAGACCATAAAATACATGGAAACAAAGACCTAGCAGCTTCATTTGCACAAGAGCACATCACAGTGTTTACCAAGAATAACAAATTTTATGTTGACTCTTTTGATCCTTAGCTTTGTACATCAAGGGCAGTACCTCCTCCCTGTATGTGCAGCAATCAACAAGCAAGGTAGTTGTCATCAAAATTGGCTTTCAGAGCACTAACATAAGAACGCATTCTCTGTTATTTGAAAGCCTGGAAAATACAGCTGCAAAATAATAAAATGGAATTACTGTGAGAGCAAGGGAGAAATTGCCTGCCTACGGTCACTTACATTACACTTCAGAAATGATCGAATATTTAATCAATTCTTGACTACTACTTGAAAACAACAGTTGACAGATCAGATGTCTTCAGCGTGCCCTGGCAGTCCTTGTCCAAGGCTGGTGAGCCCATGGGTACTGGCTGCACCCTGCCCTTACAAGCCACAAAGCACAGAGGAGAAGGCAGAAGTGAGCCCAGTAATGAGAACGAAGGCCAGTGGGGACGTTCTAAACTCTAGAACTCCATGAGCTGCTTAAATTGTTCTAGGAACTTTTCCAGCCTTGAATCAGGCTAGAAATTAGGATATAAAACACACGGCCTGTGTCTTCCAGCATATGCCTGCGGGAGGCTAAGCACAGCATTTGACCCTGAGTTTAATATCTGAATGTCCTGTTTCACATTTCCCTGAATGCAACCAGAAGTTTGTGTTCCCTGTCAGTGCCACACACCTCCTTAGAGCATGAATTATTTCTGACATCTTGTTTTATGATCATTCCCACTGTGGAAAGCAAGAGCAGGTCTTCTCTGGCTCTGTGTACCCTGCATGCCTCTCTCTCAAACCACAACTGGTTTAGTTTAGTTAGCTGGTTTAGCTCCTATAAGACACCTTCTGACAAATTTGTACTTTAGATAACTTAGTCATTCTTAGTGAATGCTATGAAATCTCTCTTGCCAAATGAATTCTGTATTTCAGTCTAACACTTACAGCATATTATGTAGGCTATTTAAAAAAAAGTTAGGACTGTTTTGTGAATTTATGGAATAATATTTTTATTTTAATACCAATATTAATAATTGTTAAATGTAACTTTAATGTAGAGCTTAATTTTAAATTTATGATACTGAATTTAAATATTTCAAATTATTATTTTTGAACTCTAAGAGAGTTTAGAATTATTCAAATAATTACCAGCAGCTTACTGTTACAGTACAAGTAACTACCTAAGTTTGCCTTTTAAATTTAGTCA
Source organism: Xenops minutus (assembly GCA_035221455.1). Taxonomy (NCBI): domain Eukaryota; kingdom Metazoa; phylum Chordata; class Aves; order Passeriformes; family Furnariidae; genus Xenops; species Xenops minutus. The sequence goes on along the minus strand of JAWWEE010000105.1, from coordinate 24,232,647 downwards.
CTAGGATTATAAGCGGCTGGACTAAGCCCTGGCTACAATTCTCACATGACCAAGTGAGCCATCCACGTCACTGCAGTTTAGTGAGCTGCCCACACTTAAATCTGATTGGAGCTTAAGTAGATCAGAAAGATGGTCAGCCTGTGACATATTCTCAAATGCCAAATCTCCAAAGAAAGAAGAGAAGCCCTCAGATTTTAATAATTTATCTTTAAATGGCTTGGGGTTAGTTAGTCCAAACCAAACAAAGAATACATTCTAATTAAACAATCAAAAAATGCTTTCAGATCTATTATCTGGAAACTTGGAAAAAATTACATCCTTATATTTTTTAAGGAAGGTTTAATGCCTTTAATCCTTGATTATGTAACAGTGTTTTAATCCAAGATAAATTGCAAGAGAGCAAGAAGGGCCTCAAGAGTTTTGTTTTTCAGATTCAGTTTGGTCTAAAGGCACCCTATGCTCTTAGAATATCTCCACAGAAACACTTAGAGCTCAGTAGAAGCCATGGATGATTTGGTATTGTTTCAGGCTTGGTCCAGAAAAGATACTGGGTTTTAAATTTTGTGCTCTGCACAGTTATAAAGTTTAACCAGTCCTTGGTTTGCATACCCAGGGTGGTGTGAGCACTTCAACATGGTTCAGTCATTTTACTCATCAATGGGACAACTTTTAATACTCACGTATGTTTGATGTCTGCTGTCTCTTCAGACCAGAACAGTCCTTCTACTCTGTTTACACAGGCAATCAACAAAGCAGCTTTCCTTAGTAAATTGTTATTTTCCACACTACAAATACCAAATATCCCACTTGCACTTACTTTAACTCCTAGAGCTGACACAAATAATACTGAATAAATACTTCAAAAAAGCAAAATTCATACTTCTAAAGAAAGGCAGAAAATATAACTGAGGAATATTCTGGTTTTTTTTTTTCTTTTTGAAATGTTAATTAGATAAGGATGATTGCTGTCGTGTTACAGATATAAAGACAATGATATAGATAAGATATATTTTATTTTCTTGAAAATTGTTATGGCAGAGGTGAGCAATAACTTAGTCAATTCACAAAATAACAAAATTTGCTGAGGTTAGCATTCTACATAGAAGTGAGTTTTAAGCTCAAGAAAATCAGAAGTTTACAAGCCAAAGACCACAGGTATGTAGCAGACACCAGAAATGCAAGGTTTGGTTGGGGGATGTCCCAGATTTGATGCACTTACCTCAAACTGGGCCAGAAGACAACCTCAGATATAAAGAAAATTATTCCTTCCAATTCAGTTGGCCTCAGCTGAGACTGCAGAAAAAAATGACACTTAAGTGTCACATACAACAGTGGTTTTTTGTAGTTTTTTCTATTCAGAACAAAATGGGAGCCACTGCTTTGTAAGGAGACCTCCAATCAATCATTATTATGATGACAAATGTAAGTCACTATTCACCTGAGCTGAACATAAATTAGAGACTGCACTATAATAAATCCTGGCTCAAATATTAGATTCAATGAAATTACAATCATTAATTCAAGAAATAAATTATCCCATGACGTGTGAAAAGCTCTGTGCTGTTCTGTGAGAACAACTCAATAACTGAAGTCTTTGGGGATGGTTAATGGAGAACAATAGATTTTTTTCATAGAAAGAAGTGTGGAAAGTCTGTAAAGTGTTTTAGAGAATATTATTCTCTGGATACACGTGAAAATATGAATAACTATTTTTATATTTATAGTTCACTGGGACATCTTAAATAAATATAGATTTTTTTGAAGTTCTATCTCTGCATACAGAGAGAAGAGGAATGTATTGAAAGAATATGTTGAGTCCCAGGAGATATTAATGCTGTTCCCAATAAAGACCACAACTCATTGCAAGCACATCTTTACCGTGGGTTCTTCCACACAATCTCCTTCTCCTTGAGTCCTCTGGCTTCCTGTCAGCTTTTGACCTTGCAAGCACTGAAGAAATGTTCATGCTAGATACAAAACTGGTAAGGCATTACTCTCCCTAGCTTACTTACTCTCCAGTTTCTCGTGTGCAGCCCCAGGATTTGTGTCAGCCGGGTGCACCAGAGGATTATTTCTGCAGTAAGCTTCTGGAGGTTAAGTCCATGTTTGCAGAAAAGCATCCACCCCCTTGCCAGCTGATGAGGTTACACATGGAGGGGTGCCCAGCTTTGATTTCCACTCCTGAAACTTATCTGTGTTTTACATAAAGAGGCACAGATGCAGCCTATGTGTCTGGGAATCCCTGGTTTTCTGCTCCCGAGCGAAAGCTGCTGAACTGCTGAGCCAGGTTCACACTTACTGGTACAATCTTGAACTCTTCACCAGTCATGGCTGTGCTTGAAAAGGAGACAGAGAGGATTGTCTCCCACCTATCATAACCTGACCAGTAGGATTTTCTGAAAACTGAAGAAAAAAAATAGATCTGTGGATTCATTCCAGCTTTAATGCTTGGTTTGTGAGAACATTAGTCACATGGCTTCTTTGGACATATTTTTCCTACTGAACTGATGATCTGAGCTGATCACAGACAGCAAAGAATTGTGGTCAAATGCAAGAAAACATATGAGCACCGTGAGCAGCTGACAAAAGTCAAGGCAGGGAGGCAACAGTGACAGCTGCCACATTTAGAAGACTGTTATGAAAAGGAGCATAAATGCTTTGTTTTCTGTAAAAACAAAAACTGGTCAGAGAGATAGTAAACCAAATATAGAAAACAATTCTAATAATACAGATGGAGAAACACAAGCACAGGTTACTGAAATGGTGTTTCTAAATTCCTAGTCAGTGGGGGTTTTAAGATCAAAGCATAACAGACAAAAATAGGACTAAAGAAAGTATATGGACTGGAAATGCAGGTGGCCTTTGAATACCAATGACCTGTAAACACTGGAATGCTTTACCTGGGACACTCCTCATCATTACAAGGCTGGCTCTTGCCTGGGAGAGTATGCAAACATATTTGCCCATTTGCACTGGGGCATGAGGCACAGCACAGCCAAGCACAGCGCAGAAAAAGCAAGAGTGGCTGTAAACATCACATCTTGTTTTTTCATAAGCAGGGTTAGTGAAACAGTTGAATGCAGCATATGTATTCAAAGCATTAAAAGTTAAGATCACTGCTTAAGATCAATTTGGCTTTCTTAAAGTACTGCATGCCCAATATTAACTGCAGAGAGAGGAACCTCTAAAAACCATTGTGGTCCCCTCTTGAAGCTTCATCCCAAAACCTTCCCTTTCCTGTGATACTGCACATCTCCAGAGCCTGGGAAGATGCTGTGGCTCTCCAGAGCCACAGCAATCTGTCGAGCACATCTCATGGAACAGATGATTTACCAGAAACTGAGAGCTGTGGGTTTCCGTGGAGTTTCATTTCCTATTTCATAATACCACTAGTTATCCACGCTGGAATGCATGATGAATAAATACATCTATACAAGTTTAGTGGAAAAAACACACCGGGCATTATCCATTTTATATTTTTCAAAGTCTCAGAATGTTGGCCAAATCAAAACCAATTTCCACTGAAAATCTCCAAAGTCCTTCCCAATGAAAGCTATAATCCTTGCCAAATGTCAGTTCTCAACTGAGCTATTAAAATATTAATTTTTAAATGTTTTCATGAAAGCAAAAGTATTATTTTTTTTAATTTTTACATTCATAAAGAGAACACAGGCATCTCATCAACATTATTGGACAATGAAAAAAGTGCTGCCTTTCCCAGGCAAGATTTTAGCCTCAGAAGGAAAAGATTCTGCCTAAATGAAAAGAGAAAATTTTTGGCTGCTTACATCATGTGATCAGTCTCTGTTTTTGCAAGATGACTACAGTAAGTTCATTATCAATGATACTAATATTGATTCCTTGCCAGAATGAGGATGCACTGCCACACCATACCCTGGCCAGTGTATTCCCCTCGGCAGTAGAAGCAGCAACACTGACATCCCAAGTGCTCATCCCACACCTGTCCTCACATCTACTCAGCTCAGAAGGTCTTACAAATTAAAGCAATAAACTACCAAATCATATAATAAATTTAGCATTAAATCATTCATGAAGGAAAGAAAAATATCAAGCATGTCATGACCCATGCTCATTTATGTGTTTGTTTTTGCAGACTCCCCAAAGCCTTCCAATAGTTTGCTGTATATAGGAGTATACTAAACTACCCACAAAAGGTATGTTCAAGACACAGTATAAATCATATTTTTCACTGACAATATCTTTATTAAGGTATTGTCAGCAAAATGAATTTTTCACTTCATAATTTAATTTTTAAAAAAAATGTACAAGTACTTGGTATATTTATGCAGACTTTGTCCCAGCAAGGTACAAATTCCATGTTATCAGCTTTCAGTAAAATTAAAAGAAAAAATACAGCTGACTCAACCTTACTTAGTAAAACCTTATGACTCTCTCAGAATACATTTTCTTTAATATTCTGGTTCAATTCTAGTTTTCGCCTGTTGTTTGAGGGATCTTATATCATTAGCCTGTGGGAGGAACAAGATTAACAGCTGATATTCTGGAGGAGGAAAGGGAAAATGATCATAATTAATTTTGTACCTTCTTTTAAAATGTCTTGTTATTATTTGCTATTTTTATAGGCTTCATTAGAACATCTGAAAGAATTTCCATCTACTTTTACTTGATGGTTTAGTCGTTTTTATGCACAACAGCAAATCCAATAGAGGGAAAGAGACAGGTATCCTAGCAGAACGCTTGGAGTCACCCTTTTCTTGGTGACAAAGGCCTCAGCAGACTTGCTGCACTGCCAGGAGCAGTTGCTTCTTTGGGATGCTGATATTTCTGGGAGCCAAAAATACGTCGCAAACCCGGCCTTGCCAGCCCACTCTTAAGGCTGGAATACTGTGATATGGAGGCTGGATCTTCAGCCATAGAAAGCCACCAGGTGAGGATGAAAACACCATGCAAGAAAGTATAGCCAAGTCTAATCTCAACCCCTTCAGCTTTTCCTAATTTTTTCACACCATAAGTAGATCATGTGTTAGTGGTCACATGCTATTATCATCTTGTGACTGGGTTTGAAATGCCCCTGACAAAAGCCTTTGCATCTGCCTTTGACTTGGTTTCCACACTGACATGATGTTTCCAACTCTGTCAATCCTAAAAGCCAGAGAAAACTTACATGTAACATGTTCTATCTTAATTAAGTCTACAGTCAGGAAAGTCCAAAACAGCTAGCTGTTTAGTTATGGGATCATGGCCAATCTTAAAAATTTATTTGTGTAGCCTGGGCTGGATAACGATTTGAGGACCAAGCATACTTCACAGGAGAGGCTCTCTAAACATGCTGTTGCACTGTCATCACATGGTCTCTAGAAGAGCTGACAAACTTGCTGGGAGAGGGAAGCAGTAGCTGTTGAAAGGCATCTTATGGAAGTTGTATTTTATTTATTAATTCCTTCACTATGTACACCGAAGGAGAGCAAAGGATAAAGTACTAGGAAATAATGTCTGCACTGAACTTAACGTCCTACCAGGAGAAAATATCCCTTAGTGAAAATGTGTCCTCCTCAAATACCTAAGTACCACGCCCTTTCCTCATTCCACTCAGCAATCTGACAGACTGGATATGAAATCCTCGGAGCATGGACAGGCACTCCTCCTCACCTGAGCCTCCACCACTCTGTAATACATATTTCCAGTGTATTAAAAATACTTCTAATCTAGGAATTGCTGGACTAACTAGTGCTCAGTGCAGAATTTTAAAGGAGTGCATACTGTCAAACAGTTGATCTGCATTGTTCCTCTCTCAAAACCTCAGTAATTCAACTGACTGTCATCCTCTCTATTGCAGTTCTACCATTTTCCCAGCAGACCAAAATCCAAAGGTTCATGCCAGTCACAGAAAACAGAAGCCAGTTCTAGGACTGAATTACCAACTTGTAATAATAAAGATTCCTCTTTTGAAAGAAAGGTCTCTGCTGTTTACTCAGACATCTGACAAACTTCAGTCCTTCATCAAGATTATTTTTGGCTGCTGCAGAAAGTGTCTAAATGAATCCAGAATCCATTTTAATGCTAATTTATTTAAATTAATTGGATAGACATGCATATTAATTGTATTTTCATTTTTCTTTCAGATATTTTTGGTGAATGGTTAAAGCAGGAGGGAAAACATCTGTTCCAGGTAAATGACATACATAAAAGCCATCAACTGGAATTTGATACAAAGGGTGGCTGAGCCACTAACATTTCTCTACAAGTGGTGTTTTTTACATCTCAACAGTCTAAGCCTGAAAACCATAAGAAAACCTTTGTTTCTGAACAGTTATGCTAATCAGGGTTAAATATAATCAGAAATGGAAGATAAAATGACCTAACAGAAAACCAAATGGGTTAAAGATCAGAAATTCTAATACAGTACTTAACAAAACAAAGGCCAAGTTCAGCTTCCAGTTCAGCTGGTGCACTGGTTTCAGTGGTATTACTCCACTTTTTTACAACAGCATAGCAAAGACATAAACCTCAGTATAGGCTGAGAATTAAATGATATCCCAGCAAAGAATGTGCATTGCATCTTAGTTTTATCTAAATCTTAGCTTTATGAATCCTACCATGTTTTTTCCCACCAGGTCTATAAATATTACAATTCTGTCAATAATTTGATGTAAATCATAAGGTAATGAAATACAGTAAAGAAATATTTTACAGAAGCATATACCATAGAAAGACCAAGGGAAAAAGGGCATATTACTTGAAAAGCAGCTACTTTTGAAAAATGTGCTAGTTAGTTAGGATGACAAGATAGTTAAATGCCTTATTAAATGAAAAAAATTTTGTTACCTACATAAAGATTCATTCAACCTACTCACGAGTGATACATGTTCACCGTCATACTTAAAAAAATAAAGGATATCCAACCATCTCTTGTGCACTGCAAGTAGACTTGATCATTTTGAAGGGCTGCTTTATACTTGCAGCACTTTCCTAGAAGTGAAATCTTTTTAAAAGCAAAGAGCATGTACAGTAAACACTTAAAGACTTATCAGCAAGCAAAGCACTTTCTTTGATTTTTTCCATAAAGCTTTACTTTCTATTCCAGCCTCCACTGTTTCTATTAGGCAAGATCTAAAGCCCCATGATAGATAGAGGAATATATGTGGAGTTAATTACAGGCCCTGGAGAGCAGCCAAGAAGATACACTGCTATGAAACATTTACTCACATTCCGTAGGTCATATGAACAACATTAATGGGATTCCCAGTCTCAAGACTGCATGGAAAAAAAAGTGGGGAACCTCTCATAGGAATAGAAAAATGTAAGCTAAAAATGGAAATTCAGATAATAGGGAAGGGAGCTCTAGGATTTATTAATGCAAAGAAATGTGCTGGGATGAAGTGAACATGCAGCCTTTTTACTTATATGAAAACAGTAGGTTTTTAAGATGCAGCATGTGAGTATGCAGCATTAAAATATAGGCACTAAGACACTGCTAGCAAGTGAGCCTTCTCTCGCCAGCTTCCAGACTTTGAGAGAAAGGCTTGTGCAGTAAATAGGAAACATCGGGTGGATTTGTTTTAATCTCCCTTTCTGACTTCCTTTGTATTGATTTCATACTTAAAAAAAATGCAGCAAAGACCCAGAAGGTTCTGGTTTGAATTCCCTAATATGGAATACTACTTGATGAAATCCCTCATTTCTCTACAATGAAGTTGCAGACATCAGGGGTGCTTGGCCATGCTTCCCCAAGCCTCCATCAGGACAGACTGATGGATGTGCAGACATGAGGAGGTACAGTTCTCCCAAAAGGAGGAAAGAGAGGATAAACTGTGTGACCTGGAGTGGCCCTGTGTTAGTCTGAGATGTCTTCACGATACAAGCCAAAATGTAGTAAAATGGGATCAACCAGGAGATTTGCTTCAGAATTGTGCTCTTGATCCATAGTGCACAATCAATTCCTTATGTGTCAAATTCTACAGGATGATGTGCTCCAAGAGTGCACATTATGTGCTAATGGGCAGCAAGTCCACAGGATCAGATTAGAGCTATTCAAATATATATTCCCCCTAGGCATATCCTGCAGACACCAGACTCCCCAGCACTGTCTTACCTTACAGATTGTCTCCTTCTGAAGAGCATTTTTTGTCAACATCAGCATAACATTAGAGGAATAATTAGCTGATCCAAACCACTCTGGAATGAAATCAAGGGACACTTGAAAAGATTTATTCCAGCTTGTGTTGTCTATTCATAGACACTTATTCCTAATTCACCTTCTTTTGACTATTTTTCCACACACAACGATCCCACCTACAAAAACAACTCTATCAAATAAACCTCCTTTGCACTTCCTGATATTTGTCATTGTCACAGTGAGTCCCATGATGGCTATTAGAAGAGATGAGTCTCAATCTCCGTAGGTATACAAACTTCATCTCAGGAAACCCTTTCCAACACATGTCCATGTAAAGATGCTGTCACAGGCAAGAGTGTGCTGAAGAATTCACTACCAAGGTTTCTCAGGGTGAAATCACCTCTCTACAGATTCACACACCTTTTATGCTCAGAAACTGTTTTGCCAAAGAGTAGTCACCATATATCCAATATAGACAACTCAAAGGCTTGTCAGCAGTCTTTGAAATCACTCAGGTTTATCAAGATGATCAAAAGTCAAGTTCCTCACAGCAACTAAGAGAGAAATGGTACTTAAAAAAGAGAACCCACATCCACAGCACAGACCAATGTCTGATTCCTTAATTCTGCATGGAAGTGTTAGAAAAGTATTTAAGTACCACAAAATACTAAGTTACTATTAAAGTTCCCATTTGAAGAGTGTATTTGCATCCACATCACCTAACTCAAGCAGACTGATGCTGAAGAGCATTCTCTAATCCCTCAGAGAAAAAGGAGTTATCATGAAGTGATGCACTACTTACACATCAGGTAGAATATGTCTTACTTTGCTCAGCAAAATTCTGATGCCCAGGATGACAGTTTACACATTCCCATTATTCCCATTTCCAGGTGCTTTTGCCTTATTAGTGTTTTCCAGGAAATTGCTATTTCTGCTCAAGGAATAATTGACATTCTGCTCATTTTGCTCATGCTTTAGCTTCTACACAATTATTTAAAAATAAAAGAAAAAAAAAGAAAAAATATTAAATCATTTATTTTTGATCTGCTATTGTAGCCCACTTAATAGGCTCTGGATATTGGTGTTCTCTTTGTTGTTGTTATCCCTCAAACCTCTTTAGGAATCAGTAGCTTTTGGAAAGATTCTCTCTTTCATCTCTTTGTTACATTTCCACTTGTTTTTTATAATAAATTCCTAGTCAGCTTTTCCATAAAGGAAAGCTTTACTGTGTAATCCAAATGCATCATTTCATTTTGTGACCCAGAAAAATAAAAATAAAAAGCCAAAATATTTCATATGAAAATAAATTCTTCTTCTTGTTGTTTAACTGGGGAAAGGAGGCAGGGGAAGAAGAGACTAATGCTTAGGATTTAACCACAGTGAATACTTGTGATTGACAACTCTTTCACCCAGCCCACATGCCAACACAGACCCACTACAATATTTGCAAAAATTTGATGCTATGATAGAACAGTATTTTTTACATGCAAACCACAGAGTTCTCTCTAATTGCACATAACTCTGAAGCTGACCAGGTATCTTTTCAACCACCCCAAAAACCTGATTGGAGGTATATGGAAACCTTGGCACTTTTTCACAGCAATAAAGCATTTCTCATCAACTGCTGCTTGAATTCTGGATAAGCTAAATTTTCCTGCATGAAAACTAACAGCAGCTGGCAAGTGTAGTGCCTTCTTAGGAGGTTCACAGCTTCACGTACAAAATACCAAAGTGGTATAAAAGCATTGATGTGCTTTTGTTCAAGTAAATAATAATGCATTAGAACACAATAACACCACTGTCTTCAGTGTACTCGCTGCTGCTTTCATATATGAAAGATCTGAATCTGGCCTCTAACCTTAAAAGTCTGTGTATTTCTTCTGTCATTCAGCCAACAGTACTTTAAATCTGTCTTGCTGACATCCTGTGGCCACAAAGCACATCCATGCCATATCATGCTTTCCAATCAGACTTACGTATATGTGGGATGCAACTATATCCCTAATGCAGGTCTCCAAGAGAAGTGCAGACTATTAAAAGCATTCCTTCCAATTTTGAACAGGATTCTGCCAAAATACTTAAATATAGCTGGTCAGCAGACTGCACAGTGGTTTCTGTGATGAAGTGAGACACCAGCTTAAGCTCAGTCTGCACCACAAATTTAACCAAGCTGGTAGCTGGTTAGCGGTACAGTCTGTTAATCTGGGATCATCTCTTGGTATAATACAAGTCATATCTGCTTCCGTCAACAGTATCCAAACGTGTCTGTGGCTCTAGGAAGACATGTGAGTGGGTGTGCGCTATTCAGCTTCAGGAATGCAAAACAAGAACTTGTGTAGGGTTGTTTATCCTCTGATTGAAGGCCAGGCTTTTAAAGGTAAAAAAATGAAAGGCTGCTCCCAGCACCACTCTGCAAACTGAGACCAGGTGAGTTTTATTTCAAAGAGTTGGATGATTTACTTTCATATCTCTGCATATTATCCTCTCTTTTTCCTTGCAATACTGACACAAAAAATCACTAAAACAACATAAAAGCCAAACTATAATTTAAACTTTCCATCACATTGCACTGACATTATCAAGCTGTGGGTGGATTCACTGACACAGCAGTGGAAGTAAGAAATCAGCATTGGTTCCATTCTTTAGAGATGCAGTGCTGCTGGCTCCAATACAAAAACGCCTACAAGTCTTGAGAGAATATGATAGTTGACCTAAAATATTTGTATACACTAGGTTATTCAAACAGTTTTCAAAATATTTCTCAGAGTGAGCCTTATTTCAGTTTGATCTCTGGCTCCGTGCTCAAGAAACATCTTGCACTTAATTGAGAATTTGCTGGGAATCTAGATTATATCCCAGCACTGAATGCTTGGCCAAGGAGATCTAGGGTCTCTGCCAGCAGAAATATACACTAGAAGACAGGCTGCCTAGTGTGTTTTACCAGTGCTCCACCACATATTGGACTGATTTAAAACCACCAATTGCAGTTGTATTCCTCCACAAAAAACAGTTGAAGAGGGCACATTTCACCATGAACCACTTCAGAAGGAATTGAATTTATATGGAACTTTTTTAATGTAATCTTTACAGAGAGAGAAGCTATAGGTACCAGAAAGACTAGAGAAAAAAACCCCAGACTTTACACAAGTGTGCACAGATAGCTATTTACTCTCATTGAGCTTTATCTTTCTCTGCACACCTGCCTTCAGACAGAAACACAGAAGTCTTGGGATTTTAAAACCTTTAGAAAGAAGAAATCTGTAAAATTTGTCCCTTTTTGCCATTGCAACAACTAAAGAACTGCTATGGAAAAAAACCAACCAACCAACCAACCAACCAAAAAAACCCCACGAGTTAATTATTTACAAATATTTGAAGAGAAGCAAATAATAAAGGCATTCCAAAATATCAGAGCTCCCTTACAGCACAAAAAAAGGGCTGGGCTAAAATTCAGGGGAAAAGAACACAATCCAGTAAACTGACTGTTGGAAGAAAACTGTTATACAGATTATATGCCCAGATAGCCAAGGAAAATGGCACCAGTCTCTTGGGGCAATAACAACTGGTCTACAAAGAGCACAAGAAAAGGCATTTTGGGAGGGAGCCTTTAATGGTATGGAAGGAATCCAAACCACAGCGGTTGCAGACTAGTACTAAAAAGTCGGCGTTCACCAGTAAGAAACATAGAGACACATACACACTTTATATAAAACACATTTGCTCTATTTTGACAAGGTCTGGCACTTACGAGGCACTTGAAGCCCAGTCCTCTCTCCCAAGCATATGTCTGGGACATGAAGCATGAAGCTGGGACAGGCTCTCTGCCTTTTCAGTCCATCTTCCAGCTTCCTGAACTCGTGCAGGAGGTGGAAGCCCTGCAGCTCCTCTGGTCGGGTGATGCAGGTGCCCTGGAGCTCCCTCCTAGCAAACAGTGAATCTAGACATGCACCTCCACATAGCAAGGAGAAAAGTCAATTTCGGCTCCCCAAGATACCTGGTGAAGATACCTAATACTTAAATTAATTCATAAAAGAACCAGTGCCCTTCTCTTCCTCTACCAGCCCCATTTTCAAGGACAACAGTGAGTTCTGGTCAGCTTTCTCAGGAAATGCTTTCAGCTGCCTCCCTGCTGGGATGTCCACAGTCTCTGGCTCCCAAAGGGACAGGTGCCTTCAGCAGCCTCAGACATGCTTTTAGGCTCTGCTGAGCATAAGAAATTTCCCCACATGTCTCATCTTAACTGACAACTCTCTCTCTTCTCTGGTCAGCAGCAGAGATGCTCAACTCTACTCATGTACCAGCCACAGAGTCCCAGGTCCCCAACTCTGTGAGTCAAAGGATGAATTAGTCTATAGCAGATGAGCCTTTGACTGAATCCAGCCTTTATGTTCATGGTCACATAGGAAGTCTGTATCATCAGACTTCAATCGCCAAAGTAGTAACCCCAGGGCTGGGTTTACATCCTGAGCAATAGGTTGCCCTTCCTCTGAAGCCACACAGAAATAGCACTGATATAAGATCAATGGTTAGCAGTCATTTCCCAAATCACGTATTTTTCTTAACAATGTTCATGACCTGAGTTTAATTAAGAATAACCATGAGCAGCACAAATACAAATTCAACACATTCATGAATAAAAGGGGTTTGAACATATGCTGAGAACATAAGCAACATTTGTGCTACTTTGCCCAGGGCTGGTCACCAACACTGGCTGATGGTCAGCTGCATGAGAAGAGATGGGGTAGCAGTGACAGGGAACAGTAACTCTTTCCAGGGCTTTGATCACCTCCAAGGAGGCAGGATGACTCCATTTCTAGACAGTGGCTGTCCTAGGGCATGGTCTCATTGCCCTTAGGCTTTTTTTAAGAAGAAACTATTGACTTGGTTCAGGAGAGAGCATTTAGAATAAAATCCTAGTCTCTCTCTTGAGGTTCACATCCCCAAGCAGTCTCACAGGTTGCAAAACAGGTTTCCTTCCTGTGAAACCTGCTTATAATATAAGGTACTCAAGAGCTCAACATCCTCCATTTGGTAGGGGCACTCAGTGGACCCAGACTAGATCCAGCCCAAAGCATACATATGCATCTAAATGTGTAAAACATGGGTGCTAGGAATTCAGCACCAAGTGTCTGGATGGCAGATTTGCTCTTGCCGGGCTGCACTATGTTTTAACACAGATGCAATATCTGCTAACTGAAATTACAGCACCTGATTCAGTCCCTGAAATATTTGGTTGCCAGGGATTTTCAGTCTGACATATTCCAGGAAAATGTGTTATTGCCCATATTTAGCCCTGTTAGACACAATTTCAGAGTTCACTCTCAGGTGGTGTGGTGCACAAGGCTCTCCTCTTCTACTTGTCATGCTGCTGATGCCACTAGAAGGGAACTTGTGCAGCCTTCCTTGAACACCCCTTCCTGGAGTTTGGATGAATTGCAATGTAACTCCAAGGTTTCTGGGTTATTCTTTATCACTAGAAACTCAGTTCCAGCACTCCAGCCCTACATCCATCAATTCCATTTCCTCTTCTAATGATTTGCTCTGCAAACACACCCACACCATTACCCACCACCAGGACCCTATCCTCCCCTCGGACTGATAGTTGGTCCTGTGCCCACCCAGGCAGTATTTGACTCAGAAACTCACATCTGTAAAATCACAGAGCCCATAAGTTCAGTCCTTTAAAACAAATAAAACTTAGCAACGCAATCCATGAATATTATAAATAGTGCAGTTTTCCCTCTCCTGGCCTCCATGATACAAAATGTACTAAGGGCAAATGGGGCAGAACAGCCACTCTTTAGTAAGTGTCCAGCAATCCCCACACTATTCTCTACTGACCTTGAATAATTTTAGATTGTTCCACTTCCCAAGAGGGCACTACATTATTAACCCCACAAAACACCATATTGGTTTCTCAATAACAGGTACAATGACTGGCACTATTAGAATAAATGCATGCATCTCATTTCCTCCCTGTCCTCTCATCCAGGCACATTAGAGAGGCTCAGACACCTTTACAATCTAGTTAAAATTCCCCTCATATCACAACATGATGGACTATCCTGGCAAACTGTTGATGAATCTAATCTTTTTGTGTTGTCCCCATTGCTAAAATGATTACCAAACTTCAAAACTAAGGCAAACTAATTTAGATTATAGCAGAGTGCCACCTAGTGCTAAGCAAGTTTGAATTCAAAAGGCATGTTCTTATCTACAAGAAAATATTGACCAAAAATTTGTTCTTCAGTTGTACTGGCAGTATAAGACACCATCCCTAAGAGGGTGCAAAGAAAGCACATGAAATAAGAGTGGGAAAAATTATAAAAGAGTCTGTACTAATTATGCTCTTTGTAAAGTTGACAAGGCTTGGCTGCTAATGACACTCTGCAGTTCTAGGTGAGTGCATTTGCACTATTACTCATGCTCTAGGTTTATTTATTTGTTGTCCCACCAAGAAAAAATCTAAATCCTCTGGCTGAAGTGAGCACATCACATAGTGTTAACATCTTCTGTATTACAGGTGAAAAGCATCTACTGATGCTAGCAAATATCAGCCAGAATCTTTATATGTCCCACAACTCCCTGAAGAGGCACAACGTGAAAAGTCTGCTTGTGGGCTCCAAAAATGGCCAAGGACATGAACAGAGATGAGAAGGTCAAATATTTACACTCCTTAAATGCTTTTACTGATGTTCCAAGGAAGATATTAGGCTGGCAGAGTTTGAGGGCACAAAGAACTTCCTAGATAACTCTAACAAAGATAAAGTATTTCCTACTGTTAAGTTAGAGAAAGCATTTCCCTGGGTAGGACGATGTTCCCATGCTGTAGATTTTCTTCTCTGAAAACAACAAATGAAAAATTGAGAAGCAAAAATTTTATATATTTTTTTAAAATTTCTTAAACTTTCAACACACCCAATAACAGGTGTTTTGTAAAATGAGAGTTCCTGGAAAATGATATCCAGATTACAGGAACCTCAGTCCCTTCTCTTGGTGATCTTTACGCGTGGTAATGAACAACTGGCTCACACAGACTGCTGGGGTGGAGCACAGATATTCCCAGGAAAACACAGTCTGAGGTAAAGTCTGTTTCTGCTCAGTTTCATCTTCTTCCTTGGGTGTGTTTGAGAGAAAGCTGAGATTAACTGACATTTATTATCAAAAATACAGCCTACACTGAGGCTAATCAAAATGGGCAGAATGGAGCAAGAAATAACTCTATTAATTATTCTGGATTACTATTCCAATTCTTGTGACATCCTGTTCAGTGTTTTCTGACTGCAGCAAAGCCACAAAACACCACTGTTGCTCTTGGTGTTTGGAGCCTGTTATAACTTAAAAATATGAACCGTGGCATAAAAGTTATCAAATCCTTCTCTTTTACAGGACAAACAAGACTTCAGAGTTGCTTAGTAAATATTTATAAATATGAAAACTACACCTTTGCAGAACATAGTTCTACGAGTTGCCTTTTCTGTTTGGTTTTGGTTAAAACCAGTTGAGTTTGAGAGGGACGACACACAACGGTGTAGCAATTTGATCCCTTTGTCTGCTGTTTTGTATGAACAAAAAGCAACCTGATCTATCTCCCTCATGTGACAACCAAAAGGCATCTGCTGTGACCCAAAAGCCTTGAAAAACAAGAGAGGTGCTGCTCTGCTGAGATGATGCCCATTTGTTGCCATTTTTACACTGGTGGAAGAAGCTGGTGCAAGCCCAGCAGCACAGAAGCAGGCATGGTGTGGGGATGCCTCTAGGCTAGTGGCCTTGGGAAAACTTGCTCATGAACACCTTTTTGAAGCACCAAGATGGTCCTGCTACACACAACCTCCACAGCTGGCTCACGTCCCTGGTCCTGCAAACCTTGGCTGAGGCAGAGAGAATTAACTCCATCCTGGAGCAAAGAGCTCTTTTTCCTCTTACAATATGCCCAGACAGAGGCAAAGTGAAGTGCTGCTGTTCCCCAGATTGCCCATTTTACTGAGAATGAACCTACAGCAGCCCAAGTACAGTAGGTACTTTCACCAGGTAAGATTCTGTCCCACATGCTGGGGTGCTGTGGAGAAATTTGTGCTTTGCAAGTAAGTATGTGTCACCATCCCCACAACACCTACTTCTATATGTTTTAAAACATATTACATAATATTTATCTTTGTGTATACATATATATATCCTGCAACGAAGAACCTCAGTTTAACAGAAGTGAAATGCTATCATGTTAAACACAGGGAAACTAATACTGAGCACTCTGACATCTCCCAACCCAACTGGGAAGCTTTTGCCAAAAAAGCTCCATCCAAGGTGCCTCTCCCCACCCACAGTGCTGCCCTGATGGTGCTCCTGAGGTGCCATTTGCACAAGGTCAGCCGCCTAGTTTAAGCCTCGACTCCAGTTTAACATAGGGTCAAGCTGCCTACCCAGAGCTCTGGTTTAAGAGACCACCCTCCTTTGAGAAGCTGATGTCCCAACAAGGACCTTTAAACTCAATCCAGCAACCAACGAGGAGTCCCCTGTTACAAAACTGTGCAGACAAAACAAAGCCACTGAGCCCAGATTCCCTGCCTGATACCCGCTGGTGGAATCCTCCTTGGGATATTGCATTTGAACTGCTCTGAGTGAAATGCGGTGCTCAGCTGTAAAATATTTTCTTTTTGGCAGCTTACAATCTTGTTCCAGAGGCACATGTGAAATACATTCCTGGGTAATCTTGGAGTGAAGTGGGCCAGATGGTAGCAGTCAGATGTGACCCAATTCTTCTTAAGCTCTCATATTTTCATAAATATGTGCTTAAAAACCTCATGCTTCTCTTTTATATACATATCAGGCCACTTTTTGAGGCAGTTGCAGGCACACGCACAGCCGTCACCTCCTGGCACTCTGTGTCCTGGGGATAAAGGAGCTGTGCACATCTGTAACGGAACAAACCATCCCATGGCAGTCCTCATCCCGTTTCCCATGGAACGAGGGGATATCAGTCAGCCTTCTGGTTTAAGGAGGGCAAGGGAGCGGAAATACTTTCTTCAGACTTTGCTGAAGGGAAACAGATAAAAGAGCGGAGAAAAAGGGAAACTCGTTACGTTTGTTATATCAGCTGGAGAGGAGGGAACGGCTTTCAGAATGGCAGAGGGAATGGCTGTAGAGCATTCTAGCTTAAGGTTCAGGCTTGTTTTTTTTCAGAAAGTCTTTAAAATGCCTGATTCTTCTTCAATTAAACATGCATGCAGGCCCCCCTCCCCCCCTTCTCTGGAAGGTTTACTTTTTGTTCTTATTTTCTTTTCAATATCTAGCACAGGGCATCTAACTCATATCCCTGGTGTCTGAATGGTTCAACATTCACTGTAGTATCACAAAGCTCAGGATAAGTCCATGTGGCTCTCACTGTCAAACACAGCACCACAGGAGGACCACCTCCAAGGGCAGGGGAAGGAAAAGCTCTATTAGCCCAGATGGCAGCTGGAGTTGACCGGTGTGAAAGCAGGGGAAGGATGATCCTGCCCCTGCTTTATGAAGGACTCCTCACAGCAGTTTTAGGGTGGTATGTCTGATTTTGCATGTACACACAGACAGACCTCTCCATAACCTTTCTCCCTAAAACTACACTTTTTCAGTGCTGTTCTCTGTGACAAGAAGCTTGTTATTACTTGGTCATCACTATCTTGCATGATCATGATCCCTACAGAAAAATAAACCAAATAATTCACAAACAAATCAGCCTTTCCCGGCTGAGGAGAACCAGAACAAGAGTTGCCTGTTAAAATGGCATTTCTCCCCATCAGAACAGTTCAGCAAAAGAATTAATATATACCTCCATCCAATGGTTTGGATAGGAATTTTAAAGGTGCATCATAACAAGAAAACAAAACTAATGGTTGGCTATGGCAAGCATGCTGTTAGACTGCCTGTGCCTGGATTTTGCATTTGTTAGAAAACAGGATGTCAGCAAACAGAGCCCATACATACTCTCCCTGGCAACCTGTAGCCTTGCACCAGCGTGGTCCTCGCTCCTGGGGCTCTCCTGCACAACTTAGGTTGGATATTAGGAAAAATTCCTTCACTGAAAGAGCTGGCAGGCATTGGAAGAGGCTGCCCAGGGAAGTGGTTGAGTCACTGTCCCAGGAGGTATTTAAAAGATGGCACTCAGGGACATGGTTTAGTGGTGGACTTGCAGGGCTCGGTTAGCAGCTGGACTCAATGGTCTTAGAAATCTTTTGCAACCTAAATGATTCCATGGCTCTAGGATTTAAGATGTTGCTGAAGGTGTTTTGTGACATTTCTCTTGCCTTTCAGAGTTTCTTGGAAAAGCTGCTTGCAACAGAGGAATTGAGCTGGAGAAAACTGCTCACTCACAAGCAGAAGTGGCAACAGAACATTGTCAGTGCTAACAGAATACCCATGGCCCTCCCACCCAGAAAATGAGCAGGTTAAATTCGAGCCTTATAGACCAGCTTTGTCAAAAGGCAACTTTCTAATTAAAAAAATCCCAACAACCAAAAATCCTAAACCACCACCACCACCAAAACCCCCACAAACCAACAACAAAAAGACCACCACCAAAAACCCATCTCTAAATGTTCTTGAGAGGCAAAACCCTATTTCCACATGCTCACCTTTTTGGCCACTGCCCAAGGTAGAGATTCTGATGACTGATACCATTCACCATGGGGTCAAAATTTTGGTAGAGAGATTAGACAATTAGATTCTACCTGCAGCAAGTTAAAACACCAGATGTGCAAGTGAATGAGAAATAAAAAATAATAAAAGAACCCCATGAAAAATATATGCAGAACAGGATTATATTTTTTGAAAATATTTCCTAAGTTAAAAACTAAATGTGCTTCAGTCCTAGTACAAGCCTACACAGAGTTAACTTTGGTAATCACAACTGTAACAAAGGTACTATAAATTAATCAATTTATTTCATCCAGAATGGGGGGAAATTTAATAAAAAAAACTTTCAGAAAACTCTTTGTAGAAATTTCTGCAGAGCTGTAGGGTTTTCCAAGCTATACACTAGCTCCAGCTTGAGAAAGAAAAGTCTTGTTGCATATTCTCCTGTCTTCAGTGGGTGCAGGAGTTTCACAGGTCTAAATTGGGAGGTGTGACTATCTTTCCACCCAGGCAGATTTTCACCTTCTGGTGAAACAGACAGCAACACAGCCAATTTTCAATCCAGCTCTGATTTGTACTGAGGCTGTGGTCAGGGGCACTATAACACAGCTGGAAAACCAGGACTGGCCATTGCTACAAAACAGAAAATCCAGGACTTGACAGGTAAAGGCAACCTGTATAGCCTATATCATAGCTGGGATGTTCAGGGGGAAACTGGAGGAACAAGTTCAGAAGCTTCAGCTTGAATATGTGATTGCTCAATGGCAATGTGTTTCCTTTAAGGACAATGGTCAAATTAACCATTATTAGTTTCTGTATGTTAAAAAAAGTGCTAATGTAAAGCCACAGAATATCTGAGGGAGGAAAGATATTCAAAAACTGCTTGAATAAAGAAGGAAAATTATGAAATCCAAGCCTCCCATAGTGTGCAGGGAAGGGCAAGGGTATGATTTCTGAGGAACAGAGGGCTTGTATCCACATACTGACTCCACAAGCTCTTTTTTAATAGAATAATATTCCCAGATAAATGTGAGAAAAATCCTTTAGGAAAGTCTGCTTTTTAACAGGTTTTGACAAAACATTGCACAACATACTCATATTATCTTTGTGCTACTAGAAGACCCTTTTAAAAGGTCAAATTCTCGTAGTTTAGAGAATGAGAATCACAAAACCCCCATGTAGCTTGCAATGCACTGTACCAGTGAGGACACTCCTGTGCTAAGTAGGATGATCCACCCATGCAAATCCCATTTTACAGCTTTCTCTCTCCTTTCAGTTCTCAAATTACTCAAGAAACACACGATTATTTCCTAGAATGCATTCACTGCTGAACTAACCCAACTCCCTATGACAGTGTTTGTAAAACACTTAGCTGTTATGATTAAGAAAATTCAGTGGTGCAACCCCCTCTTTTTGTGTCAGTCATATGAGAGAGACCATGTATTTCTTTCCCATAATCAACTCTTAGAGTCACCTTTCCACTTCAAACTTAAGTTTGTGCTCATGACTATTGGTTAATGCCAGATAAAATTTGCCTGGTGTAAAATTTCCATATTCATAAGAAGCAGAGGATCTTTTCCCAAATGAATGTCAACAAAAAGCCACAAGTTCTTATGCAACACTATAGGTCAGGAGGTAAGAATTGTAATTATATTAATTTATATATGTGTATATATATATATGGGCAGTGGTTGGTACATGTGAGACAAGGAGAAACAAGTATCAACATTACTTAGCCAAAGCAACTACTAAAGGCAAGCAAGTCTAACCATCATGCCTAACACACCTGCAGTAAAAATGATGTGCTGCACTTTTGTTTTAGTTGGCACTACTGTTTTGATTGGCTTTTTCTCATGAGCATATTCAATAACCATGGAGCCTCACTGCTGTAATGGTTCATCAAACCATCAGCTGTAGCTGTACTAATTTTGGATCAGGGGACAAAACAATGGTGTGTTTTACTGCTGTTTGAGAGCAGCTCTGCCCTGAAAATTACTCTGAACTGAAACTGCTTGAGAACTACTATGAACAAACCTCATGAAGGGTCTTTGAAAATCTGAAGAACCAAGGATAAACAAACAAATCATATTAAGGTTACAAAAAAGTTGCATGTTGGGCTGATTAAAAACTTGCTTATTCCTTTGCACACATGATACTCATTGCCTCCCTTTCATGTATGTTCCATTAAATACATATTTTACGGCAACGTGGCACATCAGATGTGCAGCAAGACTGTGTTATAACACCCCAGCCCCGAAGCTGTCGGCTCATGGGCTCTGCTAAGAGTATTGCTTTAATATTTGTATATATGTAGGGTTCTTTAATACCTTATGAAAACATCCAGAGAATAAGCCATGGACTTGTTGCCAAGGAGTTTATTAATTTAGGAGAAAAAATAAGGGAACTTGGCAAAGGTTCAAAAAGGGCTACACAAGCTGGACAAAATGTTCCACCACAATAACAACTCAGTACATATTAATCTACAACACCCAAGCCAATATTCAACCAATTCACCGCACTTAAGTCAAATCCAATCCCTCCAGCTCCAAGCCACCCAAAGCATCAAGAATCAAGAAAGGAGTAAAGAAAGAGAACCAGAGGGAGCAAGAGAAAAAAAAGAAAAAAAAAAAGAGGGAGAGACAGATCATACAGCTACCACCAAAACCTTGTGGCAGATCAGCTCTCACAGGTCCAGATGGCAGGGCTGTGACGTGACACCACAAAACGTCTGGTTTTATCTGCTCTGGCCTCTATGGACAAATCCCCCAGGCCTCTGACCCACAAGCCACTCTGGGGTCCCAGCCCAGGATGAGGGGCCGTGTTCTCACTGTCCCTGCCAATCTGAGCCAGGTCAGGGCTTCCAGGAGCTGTGGGGTGTTATAGTTTTCCTGGGTTATTTGTGACTGGCAGCTGCTTCAGTGCTTCCCTGTGTAGGCTTCAGGGGCTGCCATGAGGGATACGATACCATCCCAACCTCTGTGAGGTTTGACCCATCCCTTTCCCCTCCACAAGGTGGTTCTGACCCAGTAATCACTGATCTGGTGTCTAACGTGTGCACAGAGCACCTCCAGGCCAAGCTCTCTGCACACACAGCTTCACACAGATGTATCCAGTCTGAAACTCATGAGCCAATTGCCATGATTTTCAGTAAGACAAGTATTCAACTCTGCAAAAAGCTGGACTGTCAAGTAAGCTGTTTATGGCAGCTCTCCCCATCTGCAGCCCTCCCCCCTAAGCTCAAAACCCCTTTCTGCTCCTTGCTGTAGAGTTATGATTTGTTCCCACAGGGTGATTCCGGGGAGATAGTGCTTTCAGCGGGAGTTATTATAGTTGGCAAGAATTCAGAACCCAAAACTGGGATAGAGGCCATAGTTCCTTTCAGTCTTTTCTTGCAGTACAGCTAAACCAGAATTTCCATCACACTATCTGTGACAACAGTCAGGAGTCCAAAGAGATAGGAGGAATTTAGGAATAAACTTTCTGCTCAAATGTGAGTCAGTCTTTGTCCCAGTCAGTCTGCGTTCCTTTGCTCATTTCCAGTCAAACAAATTTATATCTGTGGAAGAATGAAGGGGAAAAAAGTAAAAGGAAAACAGCAAATAAGAATGCTGCATACAAAATCCCCCAAAGAGTACACCCCAGCACATGGACACAGTCAGTCCCATGGAACCTCCAAATGCAGCATCGGCACAGAGTATCATCATCTCGACAGGGGAAGGCTTCGATCAAAGTTAAAGACACGGGCTGTAGGTGGGCTGTAGCCATTCCCCTTTTTAATGTTAGGGAGAATGAATCTGATCTAATTGCTGGAAATCATCTGGAAGGTTGTCCTATTCTTAAGAGGGAAAAGCCATTTTGAAACATTATGTATAATTGAATGAAACCTATCAGAGCAAGAAGTCTGCTCAGGAAAAGGTGTTTCAGAGGCACAATGCTAGGAATCACTCAGAGAGTGATTTGGAAGACAATTATTCAAGGAGTTTGGTTTGATTTTATTGGATTCTTTTGCTTGTTTGGTTGGTTGTGTTCTTTATTTGTTTTTCCCTAGAGAACTATCGAGTCTAATAGAAAATACTCCGATATAAGCAGAAATTTTATGAACACACACAAAATACAATGTAAGCAGATCCATATGGTCCTGGCAAAGGGTGGAATGGACATCTGTCCTGAAAAATCCCTCCTAGGTATGCTTTTCTGGATGTTTAAAATGCTTCACATCTGTTTCCCTTCCAGCTGGCAGAAAATCCACAGAACTGCAGATCTCCCGATTTGTGAATCAATCTACAAAATGCATTACAACTTTTGACATAAGAAACTCAGCTTCACACGCTCAATTGACATTTAGCTTTCCATTTGCCAAACTTGGGGCAAATGGGATACTTTCAAGAGCCCTGTCTATACAATAACCATTTCACATAAAAGAGTCATGGAAAATCTCTGCTTAGCATTAGCAATGGAGGACACCTGTGTCTGGACTAGATGTTGACTGCTCCCTCTACTCTTAATTCTGTGTTGTCTGGTTCTTCAGGTAAAAATTCTAATCAACATAATGCTGCAAACAAGGTTTTCCATAGAAATCCCGCCCAGAGTAGAATCTGCAGCATCACTAGGAAAGCGAGTGCCCACATAAAGCAGGGGTACTCCTCACACCCACCTCCAGACCAGAAGAACTGTAGTAAGAGCAAGTTTGGCACACAGTCAGTGCCTCTGTGCACATACTGTGTAGCTCTGTTTGCTCCCTCTTCTTTGGCTGTCACATGGAAAACTTTTTGCCTGCTTTGCTAAAGCCAAAAGCTTTAGCTATAATTTTGTTTGCCTGTGCTTTGATTTTGACTGTTTGCTTTTCCTGAGATTTGAGGTGAGACTCCAGGCAACCCAATGTAGCAGTAACATCAAGTTTGTTCCAAATTCCTTTTACCTAGGACATACATAGTTTTGTAAGTTCCCAGTTCTGTTGTGTCTCCCCAACACCAGAGACAATCATCAATAGAGTAAAAAATGCTAGTGATTTTTATACTTACATACGGGATAGCATTGGAAGTTGTATCCCTTGTCTGATGCAGACAACTTATGACTTTCCTGTGATTTTCCTGTATGCAGTTACAGGTTCATGGGAAAGTGTGAATGGACTTAAGAGAGACTAAAAGGAAAAAATTATAGCCAGTGCAAGGAGTCATCTCTGATAGAGCTGTGGGAGGGGCGAAAAAAGGGGGACACGCACACATGGACACTCACTGGAATGACAGGACAGCATATTTAAAAGAAGCTGAGATTAATTCTAAATCAGCACTAAAAGAAAATGTCAACTCTTACTTGTAGCCTGTGAGGGCAACAACTTATGCAGGATGAAGAGGATTCAGAGCAAGGTCAACTGGCAAAACAAGCAATGCATGACAGAAACATCACATGGCTGAAACATCCCACAGCAGGGAATAGAGTATGTTGAGAGCCCTTTGGAGCACTTGTTGGGCTCACCATACAAAATCACGTTCTAGAAATAGCAACTTAAAGGCATTTATCAAAACAATGTAACTGATTATAATTCTGACAGCCTTTAGGAACTTTGAGAAAATGTTGGGTTTTTTTTAAAAAGAACCAACAAAGCATGGTGCTTATCTGAGAGCAAAAATAATGTGCCACACACAGAGGTACACAGCAGAGGGCCTTGCTGACCCTGCCAGAGATCACTTCACTGGTGAGAGCTGGGAAGTGTCCAGGGGTCCACTTCTGAGAAGTACACTGGGCTGTAAACCCCACCATTTAAACCACAAGGACATACATATCCCTAAAAGATGTAGGCTCTTTATAGATTTTGGTTTCTTAGTAGAACTTTTTGTAAGAAAGCCATTTTCTAGAATCATTTGGTTAAATAAAATCCAGTCAAAATCTCCAAAACTTGCTTTTTCAAAACCACCTTTTAACCACCCAATACATCCAACAGAAGTGAAAGCCTTTACAGGCTTTAGTATACAGTCAAAACCTAGTAGAGGGAAATGTGGGGTGTGTGGTGGGGAATCAACATACGTAACATGGCCCTTGTAAAACCACTGTTCCACCACTGCACCTCCTCTTCCAGTCCTCTTACCTTGCCATCCTGCTGGGAATACTTTTTATTCTGTGCTCCTAAACCAGATTAATTCACTGTGAAGTCATCTACATCTCTCTTTCAAACAAACAAAAAAAAAGGCCTAGAGCAGCTATACCTGTTTGATGCTTGAATATGTGCATATGCACACAAGGCCACACCATGCACGTAAATACATTAAAATGTGTACATTGGCTGGTCTTCTAAATGGTATAATCCTACTGTAAGCAGTTTTTCATTCTCGGTTGATTAAAGTATTAGTACATAAAACATCTGTCAGAAATAAAGATTAGGCAATGCGCTCAGACTTGTTCAGGAGGAAGGCAAATATTCAGCACAAATATCATGCAAGTTAAAATCCACCTCATGTAATATTAACCCTTTCAATTACCAGGAGCCAACATTATATTGGCATGAGGCTGCGGAAATGAGAATTTTGTTTGTTTGGTTAGGCCAAGCTTAAATTTCACAAGGACATTCTACTTACTCTATCCTGATTTAACTGAAAAACTGCACTGACCTGAAGGAAATATAAGGGGGTATAACACATCTTATGGGGTGAAGCACAAAGTGGAAAATACAGCAAATTGTTCTCTATAGACTGTAATCAACATAACAATCAAAATTTAATTTCTGCTGTATTTTCAGAGACAAAGTCAGAATCTGTGTTTGTTAGGAATGACTAAAAATAAGCAGGAGGCTGGAACTTGACATGCATCATATGCAAAAACTAGTACTTGTTATTTATAATGAGAATTACAGCAAGACCAAACCTACAAAATGTTTGGTTCAGCACTACCCATCCATATCCCCAGCATGTTCCTATGTAACTATATGAACATTTTAAAACAGACTTTAAGTTTTCAATTGTGTCAAATGGAAGGCCATTATAATTTTATGCCTTCAATGAAGCTTCCACCCTGAACTTCAGCTCCACATAACAAATACCATCGCTGCAGCTTCCTGAACTGACAGCAGATGCTGCTGTCCTAGAAAAGAGTGAGATAAGATGCAGCCCTATCCTGTCTGCATCACAAATAAGGACTCACAGAAGATTAGCTTACCCACTCTTCAGAAAGACTCCCTCCTGCCTTACTGAAAATCTCTGAAGAGGCAGCAAAAGCCTTGACCTGGATTTGGAGAGAAAGACCTTAGAAAAGCACAACACTGTAGAGCTGCAGGTGTGCTGCGAACAGCACAGCATGACCTTAAGACATCTACTTGTTGCTCACATTAGAACAGCAGCATTCTCCTGACAATCTGGTGGAAGCATGGAGATCTCCAGTCAAACTCAGGAGGTGGCAATGATGCTTTTCATTTGCTTTTCCTGGAAGTGAGAATAAACTGAGGTATTTGTCTATCTTGTATGTTTTTTTCCTTTTTACCCCGCCCTCCCCTTTTGTGAAGGGCAGAAACCAGATTGAAGAAATGCAAATGATCCAAAGCCTTTCAAAAGACAGAATTGCTCACAAGGAATGTATTCAGCATATTTTGACCTTCTGTATCTGCAACTGGACAGAGACTATCAGGAATTTGGAACCATCATGGTATTTAATACATTATAGCCAAAATAAGCTAGTACATCTCTCATGACTTCCAGAAGAAAGCTCTTGGGCTCAATCCTGGAAGGTAGACTGCACTTCAAATTAGGTGAAAAACCTCTTCATAACACTCTGCACTTATGAATCAGCTACAGAAGAATAAAGCTAACAGGCTATTAATGAAAAATGGAAAAGGGAAAAGTCATAAAACTTTTGAGAAGTAAATTAGAGCAATACTTAGGATTCTGATGCTGAATTACCTTATCTGTAGGCAGCCTGGGAGGTTATAAAAAAGTACACTTGAAAAAGATTCTTCCAAAATCACAGATCCAGATATTGCAACTGTGATGACAGCATCCACTTTACAACAGAAAGAACCAGAACAGATATGGAGAAAGACACTGCAATATTTTATTTTGATTATTTTATTTTTTTTAATCTTCAAAGTTTTCTGCCTTGAGACAGGAATGCATGATAGATAGAAATGGCTCAAACATCTTCACATGAAACACTCTTAATCATAATTCATTCACAATTATTTTTCTAAAACATCTACAGTTACATAATCCCACCCATTTCCATCCATTATCACAGATTTAATTGTTAAACAGTAGTTGCCAGCAATCGAAAGCTGTAAGGCTTTTTGCATATTAGAAGAGTCTTCTGAACTACAAACACAAGAATATCACAACTATAACTCTCACTTTACATGGCAACCCCAGGTGACAGATGTTCCAAAAAGAAATGTGTTGCTTATGTGGAGTTCATAAAAATGAGAGAGCTCTCTGCACCTCATTAGCTCTACAATCCTTTCTCCTTTACTGCAATTATTTTCTAAACCTACAGCATATTCCTCATTTGTAACCAAGAACTTTGATGAGCGGACCTTTATCATATTCCACTGCTGCTATTTGGCAAATTTGCAAGTCAGGCATACTAGAGCTCTCCAGTAAAACTCTATGTACAGAGCACAGTTTAAACAGATGGGTTGCTTGGAATCCATATCTCCCTCCATCTGAAGGGAACTACTTTGAGGTTCTCTGGAACTGTTGTAAACAAGAGGATATTTTTATATATATATGTGTGTGTATATATATATTTATATATTTTATATATAAATGTTCTAAATGTCCTTTGGGAGTCCATTTGTTTTTATCTTTCCAAATGATGACTAAATACCTGATCTGTAGCATTTCTCCTGAGAAGATACTAGTAAGGGAATGACAGTTTTGATGCACTTTGGAATGGCACAATCACGTAAACGCTTGCACAATTAAGACTTATGAACTCATCCAAAGTTTCTAAACATGATAGTCTAACTAAGAACTAAAATACCAGCACAACGCAGCAAGTTAAAAAAGAAAATTCTATGTAATCAAAATATAAACAAGTACATAGGAAATGGATATCTGCCAGTAAATCTATATCTTTTTTTAAAGTAGGAAATGTATGCACTTAAGAAAAAAAATGTAGCTATCTGACAAACTTCGTAAAAAAAGTACTTTCCAAATGCATAACAAATGCCAAGATATCCCGTAACTGGCCAGGTATAGCCACATGAGAGCTGCACAGCTTAGAGCAACCCAGGGAGGGGTGGGGTGGAAATAAAAATCACAAAAACAATAGATCAGCAAGTCTAGGGGGGGGAAAAAAAAAAATCACATCATCATTATCTAAATTACCATATGCTTATCTCACAACTGCTAAAGGAGCCAGGGGAAAAAATAAAAAGTAGAGACTGCAGTTTAATGATTCTTAGAGTTATCTCTAAAAATTCAGAAGAAAAAATTATCAACTTAATATACTAATCCTAAGCACCAATTTAATAATTTAAATTAACTGTATTTATATTTCTCCTACGAGGGATGGAACAAGTTCTGCTTGAAGGCTTAAAGTTTAACTCTGGAGCCCATCTGATTTTTGTGTTCTTGTCATGCTTCCTCTGCTGTTCACATCAAAGTCACTGTAAAGATTCTCGCAAGTTTCCAACTCTCTAGGCAAGCAATTCTTTGAAGAGACAATTACATCCTATAGTTTAAATCAACTTTCAGGTCACAAAAAGTGAAACACGCCAGTATTTGGTTAGTCTGCTACTAAATAGTCTGTGAAAATGGAACAGCTGACACCGTTCCTCGACAGGATTTGCCTTAGAACTAGCAGCACCCAGGGCAGACCAACTATGAACACATTCAGACTCCACAAGGAATTGGTAGTGTTAGAAAATTGCATATGTGTTAGATCAAGAAGGCAGTGCCATACACGTGGCATTGTTACATTATTTTTCCTCTATGTTTCTCATTAAGAAAAAACAAAGGAAAACAGCTCCACAGAGAGCTTTTTGGTTGTTTGTTTCATTCTGTGTGTCTTTGCACCTGGAAAAAGCAGCACAGTACTCCCCAGCTGGAACAGCTCAGCGCTTCCCATCAGCTTAGTTCTTTTAGAAAGCACTTTCCCATAGTTAAGGTGGTCTACTCCAGCTAATTCTCAGAGCTAACCTTTTTTCCAGTATGTATTTCATGCTACTTCCTGACAGCAATTTCAGAACTGAAATGGATCTATGGCAATGTCCACTACTAACGGTGACCAGATCTTGACACAGACCATCAAACCAGGCCCTTGGGATGGTTCCACACATTGAACTGAAGCTCAGACTAAAAAACTCACTGAAACTCAAAATCTGGAGTGCTCATGAATCTCAGCTAGTCTTCCCTATTTGAACCCTCACCCTGTAATGAAGCACACACACCAAGGGAAAATAACAACCGCCTGAGCTGGGAGCACTAAGACACCGGTGAGTTATCTTGCTGCTCTTCAGTGACCGTGGATTCGCTGTGCTCCTCGCTCAGCTCATTGGAGGGCTCCTCATAGCTCGGCTCGGCAGGATCTAGGCTGCTCCCCTCGCTTTGCTCCTCACTTTGCTCTTCGCTGGCCTCTGCAGACTGCTCCAAGTTGTTCTCCAAAGAAGCCAGAGAGCTGCCAGTTACACTTTCATTTTGGTTCATTTCATTAAAAGGCTGTGGGAGATGTGCAGGAGACTGCACAGCATTTTCACTGGCAGGGATGGGCACTTTGGTTGCACCAATATCTACGACAATGTCATTTTGTGGTAGAGTTACCTTCTCCACAAGTTTCCATTGAATAATACTCATGTCTTTCCCTCCAGTTGAAATCAAGTGACCATCACTATGAGTGAAGCTGACATTTGTCACGTGACTACTGTGAGCGCTGTATTTGTGACTTGGAGCCTGTTGAAAGCAAGCAGAAATCACACGCTGAATAGAAAAGTACACGACAGAGAAATTTAAAACTACTAATATTTTTGCTTAGCCCTTCAAGAGAGACCTTAATTCACAAAAGAGTAAAGAATTATATTTACATTAGGTTTTCTGCTGCAGTGCAGCCTCTCTTCTTAAGGTTTGTAACTTCGGACAAATGTAGATCTTCCAAAAAGTAATGGACTTAGCACTAAGGCCAGCAAATACAAAGCATCACTCCTCTGCTCCAGAATTTAAGGATAACTATTGCCACTCCACTTTTAGGCATACTGTTTCATATTTATACTATTTTATACTTTCTATTTTATATATAAACTTAATGGGGGGGTTTGGATATAAATAAGGTATTTGGCTGCCAGGTTCCAAAACAACTACACTGGAAGCAGGTGTCTGGCAAGGAAAGCTTTACACAGTGTAAAGAAGCACATGGACTAGACTGGTCTAGACTTACCTTTGGCTTGGAACAGGGATACTGAAAGAGATGGACCTTACAAAAATCATCCGCAACTGCTATCACTTTTCGGTTATGGGATCTGACTAGGGCATTTATGTCTGTTCCATCCGATCCTTCAGGCCAAACTCCTAGGAAAGAGTATAGCAGATATTCAAGGGAAGGTAGTTTTAGAAACCAATAAACAGACAATTCATAAATAAAAATAAAATCAACAAAGCTGTGAGAAGAGACAAGCTCAACAAAAGGTAAGACAGAAATTCAACTGGAAAATGGAATGTGCATTGCATTAAAGGTCCTAAATATTTCACTAGTCTAATGCTGTTCCCCCACCCCCTGCTCCACCAAACCTTCAGTCTAAGCCAGGATAACATCTCTGGCTTAACATATGTTTCCTGTTCAAAACCTCAGTCTTGTTTAAAGCTTATCTTAAGATTAAGTTTGCTGCTAAAACTCATAACTCTTAATACTTTCATTCATGCAGACATTTTAAAAGTAACAGTGATGCTGAAGCATGGGACAAACCCAGGTACTGTACATTATGGTTTTATTGGTTTCTTCTATGTTTTAATGGGTTTGGCTTATTTTAATTTTAGTATTTCTTGTTTCAAAGGAGAAAACTGACTGATGATACTCTGCACAGAAACTCAGCCTGCACGAGTTCCATGGATGTAAGTGCTGTCAAGTGCTTAAGTACAATTCAATATGCTTTTAAGTGAAAAGAATGACACAAATGTGTCTAGACAAAAGCATAATAACATTTCCTGGATGAAAAGCACTGAGCAAATTGGGGATGGGGGAAGCTCTAGTTTTAACAAAAAATAAAGACCTCAGAGATTCCCATAACAAAACAGATGATTCACATCTGCAAGGAAAACTGAACAAAAGGTAAGCTAGGGGTTATAAGATACCATGCTACCATATTTTTAAGCTCAGACTTGGGTTTCTAATTGAGTTCAGGAGTTCAAAGGACTTTTCCCCCCTCAGATTTCACCTGCACCCTGAAAAACTGTATCCAATTGTCTGAGAGGGATTTGGATTATCAGATATGAAAATACCTTCTTCCTCTCTTACAGTCACTGACTTCACTAAAATAAAAAACATGTGCTGTCTACTTTTTATACAGCAGAAAAAGCCAACTCAGAATTGCCTTATCTTTTTCAAGCTCCCACACTATATCTTCTTGTTTCTATGCAAAATGGCAAACAGTGTTTAACTTTCAAATTGTTTTTTTTCCATTCTTCAGTGGGTGGAATAAGACCTTTATTTTCTCTAAAGAATACAAAGGTAGCTTGTTAAACTTGTTAGAACGCCAATAAGATACACTATAGGTAATTTAATAAAGACACGAAGTGCTAAGGGAAGTATCCAGAAACATTTTAGTGCTCTCACATTAATGAAATCAAACTGAAAAATATATATTTCAGAATTTCCAAGTAGCTCCATGTGAATGAATTTTACCTTTCCTCTTGCATTCTAAATATAAAATACTGTCAACAGGGGGGAGCAATAAATGAACTTCAAATCAATTTCCTGAAGTTTTAGCTACCACCTTAGGCAGACTGTGACAAACAGATATGGTACTTTCTCTTCTTTATAATTTAAGATTAAAAAGACAAATATTCAAGATTGCATCTCTTACTAAACACCATTTGTGTTTGCAAAGTCCTGCAAAGTCCTGCAGTGGCACTTGTATTTTAATAAATTTTGCCGAACAGCAGTAAGCTTCTCAAAAGATTCTGCTCAGATAAAAGTGTGGGAAATGTGCAGTAACCCAGAGAGTGACTTCAAGCGCCTGCAGAGCAATAATACTGCCGAGCCAATAGCAATAGCTCCTGCCAAAAAGGAGCAATGCTATTCTCATCCAAAGCATGCATCTCCATTCTTTTTCTTCTGCTGACAACAGTGCAATGTCTGAGCCTATGGCACACTACCCAGCTAAATTGTAAAATGCATACCCCAAACACCCAAATCCCATTAACTTATCCCTCTCTCCTGAGCATTAGTGAGCAGTCCCTGGCTTGCTTGGATCTCTGAGCCTGCTGACCCTCAGGTCAAAGCCAGACTAGCAAATATCTGCTAGGTTGGCTTAGCTGCACTGTCTGATTTAATGGGAAAATACTTGCCTTTGCCTGAGACTGAGCCACGATTTTGAGATTCTGCAAAGGGTATCAGACTAGCAGACAGTATAAAATTAGGACATGATGAATCTTGGCTAGGAAGTTTAAATATATTCTGTTGTGCCCCAGAATAACATCACATTATCTGCTTTATCTACTTCATTCCCAGGTACTCTGGCACACTGAAGATTCTGAGAGCAGTTGAGACTAATTAAACTTAATCCAGAGTGGTTAAAGTTTGTATTAATCCAAAATGGCATG
The DNA here is from genome assembly GCA_035221455.1 of Xenops minutus. Classification (NCBI taxonomy): domain Eukaryota; kingdom Metazoa; phylum Chordata; class Aves; order Passeriformes; family Furnariidae; genus Xenops; species Xenops minutus. The sequence continues at coordinate 24,200,205 of JAWWEE010000105.1, read as the reverse complement.
CAGACAGGATCAAAAGACTTGTTCACTTTTTAAAAACAAAAAGTAAAATGGATTCTCAAAACAGTGGTTATGGGAGCTGCTCATCTCCAGCCTGGCCCCAGTCACTAGTAGCTTCTACCAAACAGCTGTTAAAGAGACAAAGCGAATGGTCTAGATGTGAAACCAAACTCTTTCTGCACTCCCACATCTCACCTTCTAAAGTCAGGGGTAAAGGACACTTCTGGGAAAGCCCTGAGATTCAGAGAGCTGCTCCCCTTATTCTGTCTGGTCTACAACCAAATGTAGTGGTAAGGGTTCAGTAGCAACAGAGCCTGCTACCTCCACAGTTCTAGCAGATTTAAGTGCTCTGCATAAAAGGTAAAATGCTTCAGCTCCAAGGCTAATCCAGAAGGAATATGCAGTCCTATCAAAGTGTTTTCCTTGCTACTGGAGAAAGACATCATACTAGCATCAGAGTTTTCAATTTCTGTAGCATCTTCTGAATCTTCTGACAGTCCATTTTGAAAAAGACTTTTGTGCTGCACTATTATTTCAGTCACAGTAGCAAAGACAGTGAGGAAATGACTGCTGTGGTCCAATTCCTTGTTAGCCTCAGCTTACATGCACAGAGCATCAGGAGGATATGGCCATCCACCTTCTACTTCACCCAGACAGACCAAATTAAAACACATACACAACCTAGCTGACAGTTTTCAGGTTTATGGAAACTAATATTTCATCAAACTAGCAACAAGAAACAGTATTCAGTTCCAGGAAGAGCACGTTCCTGTTTATTTCTGCTACCTCCCTCAAGTTCCAAAGAACTCAGAAATATTTATGCAGTCTATCAACCAGTCAGCTTCATTCTCTTATCCCTTTGTTTTCCTTATTCTGTCTCAGAATTTTGGGACCCAAAAATGAAATCATGCCTGGTTATGAAGCACCAAGTGCCCTCCACCCAATCAATATCCCACACAAGTGTTAGCTCACACACCAACTTCGATCCTTTAAGACTACTTGCTCACTAAGCACATGAAAGGCCTTAAATATGCATGATAGGTGTCAGAAATACAGAAAGAACTCAGACTTAACTATTTTCTTCTATCTTGCATGCAAACTGGTATTCAAAGTTGAACTCCTAGTAGCTGTGAAAAGATTTGTAGACTTAACCCTCACCTCTAAAGAAGTTGCCGATTTACCTGCTTTTGATTATTTCCATCAATGTGAAGACCTGAGGCAGGTATCTGATCTCAGCAGTGGAAGAGAGACAATCAGCACTGAGAGGCTGAACCACACTTTTAAACCCATCACAGAGGGGTTCCTCATTTATGGCCAACAAAGGTGTCATAAACAAAAGTAGTTTGAACTGTTTCACCACAGTCTAAACCTGTACTATTAAAAGCAATTCTGTCAGCTTTGTAAAGTGCTTTTGTACATTTTAAAAATAAACCACTAGGTAAAGAATCTGGTTAATCTTTAAAGCATTTTTACTCTTTAAAAAAAAGCACATATTACTCACCTTTGACTACAGGTATTAAAGTGCTGTCATGATTTTAAGTTATGAACTGTAAATACACTCACACCTTATTGTTGCTATCCCAAAATGAGGTAAGCAAAGGAGAATGCACATGTGCTATAAGAGCGCTTTAAAATATAAGCTTTTTGTTTCAGTGCCTCCAAAACTGGTAGCCTAAAATGACAGCAGAAAAGTCTAATCCCAAACTTCAGGAACGAAACAGAAACCAATTGCATGTTGTCTTTACAACATCTGGTGCTCTTTAATAAAGACAAATATTGTGGTCAATCTCTGGTCTGTTATCTCAGCACCATCCTTAATAATCATTAAGAGTGTAGAACTAATGACAAACTGAAGCAAACAAAAACACAAGCACAGCACGAACAGCTTAAAAGCAAGTTAAACAGTGCTTACCAAACACCTGGAAGCCTAGTACACAAGTATATGTTGTCCAATCTATATCCTTACAGTCAGAACGATTCCTGATTAGCTTACAGCCACTTGGAATGTCCCCTGTAAAAAAATAGTGAATGATGAATTAGGCAATGCAAACTTATATTTACGTATTTGCTCTTTGAAGTGGCTAATACAATAAATAAATGCATGTTAAAACCAATCTGGAATTACATGCAGAGGCAAAGACAGACCAGTACTTTTATCAAATTCCAGATACTTGAAGCTTTACTTAATTTTTATGAGTCATATTTACTTCTCATTTCCCACTTCTGATAGCATAACCTTCCTGCAGCTTGAGTCCCCTGCTACCAACTCTATAAGATGCTTTAATAAGAATCTTTAACATAATAATTTCTTCCTCCTACAAGCTCCATTGATGTCCTAAAATTCAATCAATCATTCAGGAAGTTCTGCTTTTAAAACAGCAATTTTAACTAGGAAAGACTGTCCATCTTGCAATACACTAGGCCAGTAGTAATGGGTCACAGCTCTTTTCTTCCCTATTCATGGAATTATAAGCACCAACACTTCCTTTTCACAGACTGCACTATCTAGATTTGAAACCTAAGTTGTGACAGGCAGAAAAAACATGTTAAGGTGACAGATATTTAAACTGCTGGCTATTCTTGCCTATACAGGGAAAAAACAGTCCTCTCAGATGTAGTTAAAGTCGTAAGAAGACAAGAATACAAAAAAACATTTAAAAACAGACTGATACGCACTACTTAAGTTGAACTTCTGATGTAGCTGCTATATATTAAATTCATAGTTTTGTATATTAAAAAAGACAAAACCAAAAACATTATTGCCACTGACTCATTCAAGTAGCATTATTGCTTTGCTTAGTTTTCAACACCACCAGCCAAGATAAAGTTTCAAACAAGAAATCCCAGAACAGAACTGTGGCACAGACCCACTAATTTTATTCCCTCGAAATAACTGGTATTGTTGACATTAATTAGACAACTGCATATGTTATTTTCAATCTACAAAACTTTGGGCGAACATCAAAATGTAGTGCCACTTGTTCTCTAAATTCTACACTGTTAAACTGATTTATGACCTTGTAAAGAAGTAAGCTATATTTGGCATTGCCATTAGGTAATACACAGCTCTGAATAACATCAAGATATCAGGTTACACAAGTTCAAATTGGTCCCTTTGTCTGTAAGCATTTTGTACAGTCCTGATCAAACACACTCTTCTAAATATTCTGACAGCTAATACATATGTCTGTTTTCACTGTATTTATTTTCATACTTACAGTATAGTATTTCATAGTCTCCTGAGTTTGACATTATATATTTGTTGTCCGGGGACCAGTCAAGGTGTGTAATATAGCTGGAATGTCCCTGGAGAAGAATCCACACCAGTGTGAAACACTTAGTTTAATTAAAAGTGAAGCAAAAATTGCACCCACAGATGGGACAGCCAACACCAAAAGAAATCACCTTCCCACCCACCTCAGGTCTGCTGCAATTCACTTGTGTTCTTTTAGAAGCTCCTTACTCACAGTGCCACAGTTGTTAATAGCTAAACAAATGCAGGTTGGGCATTGTGCCTCTCTCCCACTCTTCCCTTGAAAATCGTGTCCCTCTAGGACCCCAGAATGATTTACTCCTAGAAGGCATGATGCTAAAATACAGATGAACTCAAATTTATACCTGAATTGGGAACATACACATTGCTACTAATAGAGAAAAGCAAGTAACTCACACAGGATCATTTTTAGACCCCAACAAAAAAAATGTCAGGACTCTTATTTCTCTCTCCATTTAAAATAACTTCCATTAAATGCATACACATGCAAGTAACCTTTGCTCATCCTAAAAATCTAGGATACCTCAGTTAACAACCACGATGTAAAAGGACAAGATCGTGGCCTCGTCTTACAAGAATACTCTTCTAAACTTTTTGAAAGTTTCTGCCATGTTTCTTACACTGCATGCATATTAGTGCCAGCGTTGAAATGTATCTTCCCTATAGGCATAAGGTCATCTATATTAAGAATCAAAACCCTTTGGTCTAGTTGCTTAGTTATCACCATCAAGAGCACACTGAGGGCTAAACACCCGTCTTGGGTTTTGAGGGAGAAGATACATGCAGCTGGTCAGAATATTTTTGCCGTGCACCAACTTCTTTAATGGCAGCAATAATAAGAAAAATAAAGGTACAAAAGGCTCCAGAGAAGCCAAAAAGTTTGGTAAGGTAGGAATAATTTATTTCTATGTAGAGGAAAGGGTAGGAAATTAATAAAAGTGACATCCATGTCACTATCTTCTTCCTCCACCCTTCCATTTCTTCTCACTGCTTCTCTTCCCCTTGCAAGTCCTTCTATTTTCTCCTTTTCCTAGTCATTCTGCCAGGCAACAAAAAGGCATTTTCTTGACTGACAGAAGTAAATTTATCTCCTTTTCTCAGTGGACATTACAAAGATATTGTCCGTCAGCTCCCCAAAAGGTCTCTTGGCCCAGCCTGCCAGGGCCATGCAGAAGCACCCACTGGCTGCCGTGCCACCCACCACACCAACTTCTTCCACAGAGAACTCTAAGAGATGTTGTTTGCTTCCAGAATTACATGTAGAAATACACCCATGTCCTATCTCCCTGCTCCCAGGTCCTCTGTGAGAGACTGCAAAGACATTTAGGAGAAAAATAAGCCTTTATGATTTATTTACTTATGAAATAGTCTCTCCCTCAAGCAGAACAATTGTGTATTGACATAACTGCTTTGCAGTCAAGGGTGAGATATATGATATTGACATGCAAACTTGGTATTTTTTAAAGGAAAAAAAGTGCACAATTGGCTAGGATTTTTTCTCCCACCCTTATTTTCCAAGTCTTCAAATTTGCAATTGAACTCCAACATGGAAAAGAATTGGTCAGTCATTTACTAAATCCTGCCAGACATTTGGCAGCTGTTAAAATTCCTGGGGGCTGTGGGGTGGGTGGGAGAGGAAAGGAACAAAGCAATTGGCCAGGGGGCTCCAGCCTGCAAAATCCCTTCAGGCAAGCAATCACCAAATGATGAACTGCAACATAATATTGTTATCATATTTTCAATAGGAGGATCCTGTTTTCTATTGAAATCTTTCTTTATTAGCTGCCCGCTGATAAGGCAACATTTTACTCTCTCCTTTTCTGTATCTTTATATACAGTGAATGTAATTATTCATATTATCACTGGCTAATAAAACTATCCGAGTAAATGGAAACTCTACCATTCACTGGCGATGTTTATCTGTTTCAGACTTGCATGGTGCAAGGTTCAAAATGCCCATAGCCTATAGGAGAGGCACACTAATCGTTTCAGGTTGAGTCCACTGTATCAAATACTTCAGCATGGCTGCCTGTGTGGCTTTCACTCCACAGCCCTCTCAGTAAATGCAAACACTTGCTCCTCTTTTGCAAAGTTATCTCTGATGTAAGGCAAACAGAGACAGCACCAGCCACCCAGAAACTGCTGACATGCTGGAAGTTCATACCCCAGCCAGTACCTTCACATTGCTGACTGCATAGCTGGAGCCCTCAAAAAAACAGCTGCACTAGTCAAAACGGTTGTTTCAGCTTATCTGAAATTCTGCTCACAGACAACACTGTCCCTCACTGTGGAAACAGGCTCACAGGTCACAGACTTGCCTCTCTAGCAGCAGCAGAATGCCTGGTTGTGACTGAGAGGGGATTTAAACTTAACAGTGGGCATACAGCCCTCAAGCACAAGCAAATGCTGGTTCAGTAGATAAAATCCTTCTGAAAGTATTCAAATAATGTATTCAAGTTGGAAGAAACAACCAGAAGTTGACTACCAGGAGGACTGAGTCATACTACTTGGAGGTCACCCGTGAGGCTACTGAATGACAGAATGCCAGAAGGATGCAGTGCCAGGAGAGTGCTCCGGGTCCTGAGCATGCCTGGGTGTCTCCCTTCTTAGCATCAAACTGGTAACAACTCGCCAGTGCGCTGGCAGGAAGCAGAGGGGAGGTGCAGGGTGCATGAAATCAGATCAGCAGCCTCATGGCTACATGTCATTGCCTTCTGCACAAGCTGGAAGGGTCAGGGGAGCTCAGACACGACAGAAACTAGCCTGCCAATTTTGTCTTCTGCATGTAGTCACTCAGACTGAAAAAAACATGGGTCAGCAGAAATCTGCTTTGAAGCCTTAACACTTGCGCTTAACAACGCTCAATTCTCCTACTCCAATTTTTACAAACCCCTTTCCTGCCAAGGCAGAGGAACAGAGGGATAGACAGATGATGGTTTAAATTACAATATGCTCTCTTCTGATACATAATCCATAGGATATACAGAAATAAATGCTCATACATCTTCCAAGAGCTCACAGAGACTTTGAAGTACCTAGCAAGCTAAATATTATATATGTTAAGATTAGTAATCTCTGAGTGATTTTATATTATATGGTTAAAAAGGCAAGTGATGAGGTGATTGACTGAGGTGCAGTCATTCCTTGCCATCCCCACCAGCCTCATCGGGGCCCTGGTCTAAGCTCCTTGCAGGCTCAGCCCTTTTCCCACTGCCTGAGCTCCTGCGGAAGGCTGCAGATCCAATTTCTCATCTCACAACCTCTGTGCTATTGGCTAACCCCATCACGACCCTGCTGGGGGGCTGCAGCATGCCCCGGCTCATCCCACACCACAATCCTGCCATTGACGAGTCCCCAGCACACCCACCAGTCTTCCTTCCCAGCTGCATCCCAGGCCAGCACTGAGTCTGCCCCATCAGCCTGCACATGGCAGGGATGGGGTAAACCCACTGCTGCTGCTGGCCCTGGCAGCCCTGTGCCCCCACAGCAGCTGCACACAGGCTGCTCTGGACCCACGTGCCCTAGCAGCATGTGACACTTTTCAAAGGTGAACCTATTCTGATTGATGACATAATTTGCAAACCCCATTAAGTTTCATGTGCTCTTTATGTAAATACTTTCACTAACCTGAAGAGATAGCTGAACTTAAGGCCAGAATATTAGATAACTAAACACTTAAGGAAAAAAATAGTATATCCTTTCAGCATTGGGACAATCCTGTCTAGGTGTAATGACTAATATAAACTCCACTACTTGTGCTATACTTAGATCTATTTAGCCTGGGTCACATCCCTTAGTCTCAAATTTTGTAGTAACAATTACAGGTGAAAATAGTGTGTATTTGCAACCTTCAAAAGTACATGTTCTAATGGAATTCTACCACCTAATAATATGTTGGTTCAAGGAGTACTTTACCAACAGAGGGAAAATACTCCCAACCAAATGTAGTATTTTCCTTGAAAGAGTTTCAGCACATAGGTACAAGGCATTTCTCCATCTTACTCCTAATTTCCCATTTCAAAGAACAAGGCAATAGTCTGATAAATTAGTCATATTTGATGCAAGAGCGATCACTGAACAAGTCAAGAGCTGGGGGTACCCATCAGATTGAAGTTTAAAATCAATCAAATGCTGAAAAAACCCCTGCCAAACATATAACCATAAGGGAAAAGCATCAGTCTGGAGAGGGTTTCATTGCTTATCCATCACAGTGTATGTTTAACACCAAAATGCAAGAACCGATGATGATATGTGCTCCAAAACTCACATTGCATTTTCCATATCTGCTATACTTTCTTCCATTTTCTGTTACTACGTAGAGGTAAATAAAGTTGTCGTGGGATCCAACTGCAAGTAACGTGCCATCTAGAACACAGAATATTTGATATAAAGTAATAGAATGTTTGTTTTCTGAACGTTAACTGTTTCAGACCTATAGCTAAGACAACAGTCTCAGCTAAACTACCGCTTACGAACTGTACAGAAGAATTCATAACTGTTTACATTATGCTGTTTTTCAGTCAGTATCTGTTTACTTTTTGGGTATGGTTTTTGGGCAAGTTCATTCATTTCAGGTTTTTTTCAGGCTCAATGTCCAATGGACAGGATATAAATCCTCAGATTGCACTGCATTTCTGAAAGCTGTTGACAGCAGGCAGATTTGAGTTTTCCGCACCGTAAGAATGCAAAACAGTATTTACGCTATGGATAGCTTAACTTTGAAGGTGTAGACTGCATCTAAATCAACACTAAATAATGCCTAAAGACGTGGAACATTCAAACATTATAAGCAGTTTTCTAATCCACATTGTCTCAATTTAAAAAAAGTATGTGGACAAAAGCTGCCATGAATCATGACCAAACACCTCTTGTGTCAATGAACATCAGTGATTTAATATAAATTGCTGTGCTTGGCACATGCAGCAGAAGCAGAGGAACATTTTACTCACTGACATTGCATGCTAGCCAAAACCAAACAAGAAAAAGATTTACAAGGATGTTCTTCCATCCTGTTTTAACAAAGAGGAGTCAGCCTCTGATGATTTGTCATGTCACGTCTGAAGAGGAGACTCAATACTGGCTTGGACTAAACATAATCCCCTAGCAAATACTTGACAAACAGCTCTGACTTTCAGACAGACGCAAGCTTAGTTTTATGGTTTTGCATTAATAAACTTGAAAACTAACTAAAAAGTATATTAAAATATCACTTAAATCATCAGCTTTTTACAGACTTTTCTGTTAACCTGTCAACTATTTACTTGAGAACTTTTATTTTTTTCTGGAAGCAAAACTAACATTTATTATAACAGCACAGTTTGAAAAGGCTGAGAAAGGCAATGCTAATCTCTGCAGTTACAAAACTCTAAGATTTAAGCAAACACAAACAAATCTGTAAGCAAAATATGCAATTATATATGAAGCATCTGAAACAATTCTTTCAAAGCTGTGCCTTTTCTAATGACTAGGGACTAATTCAGCACCAGTTAACAGAACACATATCTGATTTATCAAAATTATTCTGAATGTTTAAGTCTGCCTACCTACTGAGTAGCGCATCACTGAAAGTTGTTCATTGCCATCCGTGTGTATTGAAACCAGATCCCTTGTTTCCGCGTCCAAAACAAACCACCTAGAGAGAGAATTCCAATGAGTATCACTTCCACCAAACAAAAAAAAAAAACACAAGGAAAAGAGCAATAATCACTGTCTGCCTTCATATTCTCAAGCTAGCCCCTCAGATGCAGCATAGAGAACATCTGTTTTCAATGGAACACTTCTGTGGTTCACAAAACAGTACAAGAGTCAGTGAAGAACATATAAAAGATTCTAAATACAGTTCAGTTTTTTTCTCCCTCATCTGAACACTGTAGCAATCACCAAAATTTCTACTGAATGATAAACATGCCACTAAACAGGTAACATGACTGCATCTTATCACTGTGAAACCTTAAGGCTACAGCTGAATTTTATTCTACTGCTTCCCTATTTTGAAGAGCAGCTTTGATACAAAAACTGATCTTACAATTTTTATGAAGATAAAAAAATAAAATTAGAAGTAGTAAGTGAAAATAGAAAACATTTCAAAACATTTTAAACACAAATTGTATTCTACTTTGCTATTTTCCTCTCAACCCTTTCCATTTCCCGTGAGTAATTTTATCAAACTAATGAATTCACTAAAATTTCATGGTTCAGAACGTAGCATTTAGTTTTTTATTTCCTGGTTAGACAATTTATAACTGAGGTAAATAACTGCATTTTTTATTATTTAACAGTAACTTTTAACTTGCAGTATTATATATGAGGCACTTGCAAAAAGCCCAGAGGCGGTTACAAAAACTCACTGACACATACACTGAAATGGCCACTAACGGAAAGATGCTCAAGATCAGGGGAACCTGAGCATTTTGCAATGGTTTTGATCCCCACCTAACTCCTAAATAGGATGAACATTAACAACAGAGAGACAATAACAATTTAATAAAAATATATATTCATACACATAGATCACGAAAACAGAACGTGTCAATATGGCTAAATACATTGAAGCTGTATTGAGAATTTAACTTCTGTGCTGCAAACTTCGTATTTCACAAGAAGGTTTCTATCCCTAATGGTAAATGGCAAGTTTACACACTGTGGAAACAAGCAAGGCAATTTCACCCTCTGTCTCATAGCGTACTCAGTGGAACATTGCTAAACCTAGGACTGTAATAAAGCTGTAAAATAAACTCCAGCAACGACAATACACATTGCTGCTTTCTATGGATGGAGATGAGATTCCAGCTTGTGCTCATCCAGTGTCTGACAGCTAGGCATCTGGAAAGCAGCCTGCTCCCAGTGGCTCACAATCAGCTTGTGGTTAAAGAGCCCCATGAAAGAAATTAAACAACATCTACATAAAAAAACACCCCAATGCCACATGCCATGGACTGCTGAACAATCTGTGTGAAAGATGGAATCAGTGGAAAACAGCTAACATGTCTGCACTGGACAGCAGTAGAAACCATGCTGAGAGTCCCTCTGATGCAATCCTCTTAGGACTTTTGATTTCCAACCCACACTGAAATCTACTGAAGCTTTGTAGGTTCTCTGAACCCACTAGGAGTTGCTATGCTGCTATTTAGTTCAAACTATGCTACAGTTTGGCCCTGCTGAATGCTTCACTGAAATGTTACCTGGCTAATAACCATGACAGGGGTGTGGATACTAAAGAACAAATCAAAATAATTTTTAAAAACCAAACAATACAAACAAAATCCCCAAACCCACCCCCCCAAAAAAAAAAAAAAAAAAATCCACACAAAACCCAAAAAGGCCCCCAGAAAACCAGAAAAAAATCTATTTATCTAGCAAGATGACACAGCTTGATGCTTGTTTGCTTATCCTGAGCAGCATAATTGGAGTGCCTGTGTGTAAAAACTGATCATCAGCCAAGTGACAACCAAAAGCAGTTTTCTTCCACAAAATGAATGGGTACCTCCCTTCCCACACGCTCCCACAGTGACCATGTGGCACAGCGATTCTGCCAGACAGCCAAAGGGAAGGGCTCAGCCACCTTTGTCCCAAAATACGTAACCAGGGAGCAGGGACATGTCTCTTGATTCTGGCCCTGACACTGGCTGTTCACATTTGTTCTTTGAGGCTGTCACCTGAAACAGGTAATCCTCCAGTCAACAATTATGTAAACCAAAAAATATCCAAAGCCTAAAATGCAGCTGGAAAAAGCATGCAAACTGCCTCTATTTTACTGAAAGCACAGAGGTGGTACTGTGTGGTATCAAACACAATGCAAAAAACTGCTGATCTTAGGAGTGCACACTCAATTGCATTTGGCATCAGGAAATAGCATTTTGTGACATCAGTCCCTCTCCAAACACTCTTCTGAACAGGAGATACTAGCAGCAACCTTAGCTGTCCGAGGAAAGAGTCAGTGCAGTGATAATTTATGATAATAATTTAAGAAAGGAAGTGCTGGTCACATATTGTACAGCTGTTTCTTGATGCTTCCCCAGCTGTAATCTATAATCAGAAATGCTCTCTTTAATCTTCAAAGTTCTACCAATGCTGTGGCAAACACTGCAATTGCCAGCATGAAAGCCCATCTCCATGAAATGTGTCCCCAGTCTAGCAGCTACAGTTCATTGGCATGCCCCACATGGGCCCTTCTTGCAAACAGCTTGACACTGTGTTTCAGGAGAGCATCTTCTTTTCCACGTGAAGGATGGCAGCTGACCCAAAAAAAGTCTTAAGGGCAGCGAAATACAAAGCTTGTCTTCCAAGTGAACTTCTGATCCACACATTGGATGAAATAAATAAATGGAGGAATGGTATTCCAGCTCTAAGATAGTCACTTTCACTTTTTCTGATTTTTATTGATTTTTCCTCCAATTGTTACTGAAGATAACATACTTAACTTATTTGCGAGTTCACATGCAAAAGGAAACACTTGTGCTGTTTCATCTGTTTCTTGTCTTCCCATTCATTTGCTTTAAAAAAAATACTAATAACCTATCCAAAAAAACCCCAAAAAACAACTATACTTTTATAAATAAAACCCCCTTAAACTATTATCTTATGGAAAACAAATTTTACCCATGACAGACCTGTATTACTGATAATTCACATCTGTAAATGCAGAATTTTTCTGATTAAATCACCAGGGAAACAGTATTCCAAAATAGCAATATATTTTTGCACTTACATTTGCAATTCCCATGTTTAGTTAATCCTGAATGCTGACCCTGCAAGGCATTTATCAGAGTGTACAAATCAACCCATCTTACAAGGTTCCCTAGGATATTTAGGCTTCTTCATATTAATACAACAAAAGATGCTGGACTATATAAATCTCAATGATTTACTTCCTTGTGGCTCTGGCTTACACTAACCTTGCCCTTCAGCCTTTAGTTTTTTTAATAATGGTAGTACCTTTGTAAGCATCTTGTTAATCTTTTTTTCTGCAGTGCCTTTGAATACTCATATACTTAGCACTCAAGATATTTCTACATTAGTCACAGAATGGTCTACTTCCCTGCAAATAATACCACTGGCGGCATGGCAAAAGGATCTGTATAGTGCCTTGGAAAACCCACTTTTGTGGTAGGATATCTACCAGGATAGCCAACCCTTTTTTGTTTTCCAGCTGTGCCTTTCCAGCAAACAGCAGGATCCACAAAAAGTATTAGTTCTCTCCAAACCAGACTTACTTCCAAACAACCGATGGTCAGGCACACAGCAGATATTTAAAGAAGTGGTAACAAAACCTGCAGTGGACCATTTGCAGACAGCCCAAAAAGGGAAATGATACCAAAATAGTCATTACGGGAAGTGATACGTGAAAAACACACCAAAAGCATGGCACTTGGCCTAATAAAAAACACAGCACTCTGAAACAACAGACAAGAATGGGAAGAGAGGTAGAAAATTCAGTTTCCTTTAGATGTTACAATTTTAACCACCAAACCCAACTTAGTGCTCCATTCCCTGCCCGTCTTACTGACCTCTGTACCGGAAGCTGAGCAGCACTAGAATGCTAACAGACACATCCAAGGTTTGAGTTTATTGAGTTCTGAAAAGATTAGACTAATTTAATATTTGCTTAAAGACTTTTGGGCTATGAATCCAATTATTAAACAACTTGCTACAGGTTTGAGATTATTTTCTCCTATGTTAATCAAGATGTATCACGCAGCCCTCATTCCTTGGATAATAACTCCCTTGGACCGGATTATCTGGCACAGAAAGCACCGCATGATGCTGCTGGTGAGGCAGTAATTTTAAAACTGTTTTGTTTATCTTGACTCACTACTCCATTTATTTCTCATCCACTTGTACACTTACCAGGTCTCACTTCAATTCAGTTTCATTTGTGTATCTCAAACCTATCATTGAATCGTACAATTTCAGAACACACTAAAATATAACAGTGAAAATATAACTGCCTAGTTCCGAGAAGAACAGGGTAAAAAATGCCAAAAAACCCCAAGGCCATCATCATAAACTTCTTGAACACAGTATAAACTAGTTGCCTCAACTAAATTAAAAGTAAGAATTTAAACTCAAAAGTGCTGAACTTAAAACGTAACATTAAATGCTCCAGAATAGTCAAAAGCAAATTAAAAAAAAAAAGAAAAAAAACTGAATGCTTTGGCCATGCAATGCCTCAATTATGCTTTGATGTAAGTTCAAAAATGTCTGCTAACTCTGAAGAAACATAATCTGACCTTCTTTTACCTTTTCCCTGTTTCAAGTACTATTAGGCCCATATGTATAATGAAGATAGAAACATTTGTTCAATTTAATAATTACAAGAGAAGAATAATTGCAAAGGTACAACGTGGTAATCAAATACAGAAGAGCTCAGCAAGGTTTTTCATAGGAAGGTAAACTTGGTTTTCTAGCCTGATGTTATACCTAATGAATTTAGTAGAGACTGCATCTTCATCTTGGAGAAGAAAATTCCCTAAAAATATTTAACATTTCAGGTTTTCCTGGGAAGTTCAAGGGTGTTGCACATGCTCAGCACTTTCTAAAAACCAGACTTCAAACGGATTTTAGGCATGAGGTTAGGTTTAAAAAAAATTCCAGTGGGCAAATTAAACAAACCAACCAACCCCAATTTTCTTACAGGCATTATTTTATCATCAAGTTATCAACCATGAGGAAGAACTGAAAAACAGAATAAAAATGCTTGTAAGATTTAATATCTGCTCCTCTCACCTTTCTAATGCTATGAACTCCTGTTTTTTTTCTTTTAACTGTTACATTGGTACTCCTTTTATGGGAAATGATACCAAGTGAGAATTTGATTGTGAAGTAAAATAAACTTTTTCTACCACCGAAAGAAGCCTGAGTTTAAAAGATTCAGCTTGTGCTTTGACAGCTTTCAAATATACAACAATTTCAGGAAGAATAGGAACAGTTCAATATCACTTCACGGCAGCAATGTGTCATGTTGAACTGTGTCTTACCTAAAAATCAAAACACTAGCCTGTTCACTTGCCTCTCCACCTCAATTTAAAATGCTGCAAGCATGTTTGACTTGGGAAAGGGAACAATCTGTATTGTACCTGTCTCACAAACTACTGTAATATGCATATATTATTAAAATATGATAGTTGGTAAAGACAATAAGGAGTGCTCAACAAACAAAAAACAGTTACAAAAAAAAAAAAGTCATGATCTGGGCTTTTGTGAAAGACTTGTTAAAAACCAGAACAGCCTAACAACAGTCAAATAATAATTCTGTCTTCATCTAACATATGGAAGATGATCTGCCCCCCTCCACCAAGTTTTTAAGGCTTCTCTACCTTAAATTACAAAATAATAAGAAGCAAATTAATTCCATTTATAAGATGCAACTATTAAACCATCTCCTTCAAACTTTCAATTATCACAACTCAGTTGAACGGCACTTACCTGCCCGAGTGTGTTCCTATTGCGACCACTGCTCCACTGGGATGGAAATCAGCACAGTGCCCTGGTTCCTGAACGGAGAGGGACAGACATGTTATTCACCCATCCACTCCCTGAGGGTAGAACACCTCTCCTTATAATAAAGCTATTCTAAAAGTCTGAGGTGAACTGACACAGGAAAAACCAATCAGTTATCAGCATGCTAATCCTCAGAGAGCTTTTCTTTTAATGTATCAGAGAAATACACTAGGGGACCACCTTGAAAGTAAAAAGCCTAAATTTCTGTGTAAAAAAATACTTTTGTTTGGATATTAGGACAGAAATAGCCAAAAAATGGAACGAACAATGTTTTTTCCTATTTGCTAGCTTTATATTTAAAATTAAAGGGTTGACATACATCTAGCAGCCTGGTCCATTCCAGTGTGTGGTCCACAGAATTCCACATACAAACTTGCCTATCTTGGGCACATGTTAAAAATAAGTCTTTGAAAGGATGAGATGCCAGTCCCCAGAGCTCATCTGTATGTCCCTAGAAAGAAATCACATACGGTTTAACAAGGAATAAAATAAAGACACTTAAAATAACACATCAGCAGGGAAAACCTGCTTACATTTTTGGGTTATACTTTTAAAAAAAAAGTTGTGCTCACCTGTACCTCTACTACGAAACCGTCATTAAATGTTGCCCGCAAAACAAAGTTCCGTGAGGTACCCACTAGAAATTGATCTGCTTTTCCTTCTGCTACTGCTCTGATTGTTCCATACTGGTCAGGAACCTAGGAAAAGAAACATCTGTAAAACCATGTCACAGACCTTGATAGGTGTTTATTTTTGAAGGCCACAAATAGTGCACAATGGCAGTACCAGAACTGGAGTTCTCCCAGTAAAAAGGAACAACCTAATCAGGTATAACCTACATCAGGACTTGACCTGAGACTTTCTTCATCTGTTTGTTCAGTACAGGTGTACAACAGGCAGACAATCACAGTTATGTCATTTTGCTAAGTCTCAGGAGAAAAAAATTACAAATTAAATTACATGGCTTTTAAGTATCAAATACACTAAAAAAAATGTGTTCCACAGCCTCACAACTCATCTTGTACAGAAAGGAGTAATACAGAGTTGCTATTTACTTTCCAAAACACATTTTGAAAAACAAGAAAAATCTTGTAGCACACAGTGCTTTCCTGATTTTCTTAATGCTTCCTGATTGGCCTTAAGTAAATGTTCATGTGCCCTATGTCAGCAATGACTCTGAATTTTTATGACTTTGTTTACTGCAGGCTTGAATTCTAATACACTGCTTTATTTTACAGTGTGCAATTGCTTGGTTTTCTAAATGATTCATCTTAGAAAATATGCTAATATTAGCCATACAAGATAGAAAAATTGATCTGTCACGGTTCTAGTAACATAAAAATTAGCTTTAATACAACATTATTAACAAAAAGAAAACAGACTGATATGAATAGTGTGTTACTTCAGCCTAAGAATTGTACATGATAATCACTGCTTACTTTCTATCATCTGTGTTTTCTAAATGTCAATATTAGACACAAGGCAACAAAAAACTCTAGATCAAACTTACGTAAGTGTCAAGAAAAAAATGCTGCTATAAAAAGACATTAGGTAAGCGGAGTAAACCACTGATCGAAGAACTGTTTAAGAAGAATACATTATTTCAAGATCAGGGAAAATCAAAATATATTTTAAAATCTAAAATACACAATCTTTCCAGTTCAACCCATTGACCTAGCATTGCCATACAGGCAAATCACAAAGAACATAAATATGCACTAAACACCTATTTCAGGATAAATTTAAAAGAATTTTAAATTCCTCATCATAGCCTATTAATCATTAATTATTACCAATACCAATATGCATCCTACCATGTGTTTACCTTACGTTAAACATTCTATTATAACCCTTAAATGTTGGTAACATTGTCTTTCTCCAGACAGGTAAGCTTAACAAAAACACCGACAATACTAAGGGACATCCTCAAACATCCCCTCAAACAGGATGAATGAAAATAACTAAGGAAGGTTTTGGAGGAAAGAAAACCCTTGACATTTCAGTTCAACTTAAACACAGGAGAACTCAAGACCCATATAGGCTCAATTCTAGACTAAAATTTAAACACTCTTATAATAAAACACTGTCATCCACTTAAGAAACAGCAACCAGAAGGTATTCTGTCATCCTCCAGAGGGTGGGGAAGGCTCTATCTTGCTAGCTAATACCTTGTTCAAGGCAAATTCCTTGTCACTTTTGCTTCTTACCTCAATTTCCCTTTCAGGATTCAAATCATGATCCCACAGGATGATCTTTCGGTCTTTCCCACCTCCAGTTAGCAGCATCCCATTCCTCATCTGACAGAGTGTGAACACACTGCCATCGTGCGCTTTGATTTGTCTGCTTATCTGATATACTCCTATATGCACAAAAAGAAAATAACAAAGAACACTAGTCGCTTCTTCACCTGGAGTTTACAAGAAACTTTGCCTTTTGGCAGAAAAATAAAGCGCATAACAAATAATTACATTTGCACTGTTAGGCTCTTAGTATTGCATTAGTATGGCAAACACAAGGTGGTAGTGTTTTCTTATAGGACAAAAAGATAAAACAAAGGGCCTGCCTTTCTGAAGAGAAACTTTTTTGAGATTGATTGCCCTGCAACCTGTGAAGGCAAGAACAACAATTTGGAAATGCTTTCAGTTCTCTGCCATCCAAGAGAACACAGTTTTTCCAGATGCGAGAGAAACTGTCCTTTAGAGTAAAAAAAATACCTAGCAAGTCATTATTAGGAAAGAAATAAAGTTGTTTTATTAAAAGAACCTCACAGACTTGTTGTCTACAGTCTTTGGGGAATAAAAAATGAATTCCTTATAGCAAAATTTCCAACATACATGAACAGAGTATCTAATGCTGGATGTTGCCACACTTAAAAACATTACAATCAGCGTTTGACATCTATAAAGACAGCAGTGTACCTGAAGGAAAACATGTGGAAGAATGAAAGAAACATGAGAAAATTAAAAAGCAGGGGTAGCAAAAGAAGCCTTTTGCATGCTAATTGGAAAGTATATTGAAAAAAAACAAATAAACCAAGATTTTGGTGTTGCATAATTTTAAACAGCAATCACAGAAAGAGCATAAAACACCATCCAACTAAATATGAACTTAATTTTAACTCTTCCTATGGCTCAAATCAGTCCAACTCACTGTGTTCTAACACTCTGAAAAAGAGTATGAGATCAAGTCCTGTGACCAAACTAATGTGATAAACCAACATTTAGTTAAGCCTAGGTAAATAAATATTCTATTTGATAACTTTTAAGATTACATGGGAAGATTATTTGTGCACAAGAAATTGAAAATTAAACATCATTAAATTACTTTCGCATTGCTGTTAGCTTGAAAGACAAGAAAAAGATTTATCTACAAAAAGCGGCTTACCATTAAAAATTTACTTTTTATATTAATGTTTTCCTGGCATACCAATTTAAACCAGAGTGTTTGAAATAGCTGCCAAGTAATATAAATTATCACTGAATTTATGAGTTACCTTAGGGATCAACTGTGCCAGGTTGGCATATGTTTGGTAACAAGTCATTTCCCTTTCTTTTTTAGAAAAGCTTTGCCCTAAAATTTCAAGTAAAATGTTTTTGTTTTCTTTTTTTTTTCTTTTAAAGCATATTTTACAGGCAAGACTTGAGTGTCTGCTAAACCAGAAACTGTTATTTACGTAACTGGTATATCTAAGCACTGTAATTTTTCTTCACATCCAAGTCCTATTAATGTCAGCTTCACCACTTAATGGTATTCCTCTGAGGCTAAGCATGGTACAACACGAACCTCTAGAGACAAAGATAGCCTGCAGAATCCTCAAACTGATCCCACAGTCTTTTTCAAATCACAGGATGAAAGGAAAGCTCATTAACCACGTTTTTTAAAAACGTAAAAAATTTAGATAAAATAGTTTTCATTCATTTCAGGCACAGTCTCATTAATTATTGAAAAACTCTACACTGCTCTTAAGTCAGGAAAGTCGTAAGACTTGCAGGCGTTTAGTACCACCTGTTATTTACAGGAAGTGTATGCTCTTAGCCAGACCTTGCCTTATTCCTTTTCTAATTCAGCCCTTTATGTTGTCATCTACAGACTACCTAAAATCTGTCATTTACAAAGGTATCTTACCTTTAGGTCCTTTCCCTGGAGTAGCTTCTACAGTAGTTTTGCTCCATATAAGTATTATCCCACCTGAGTCTCCAGTGAGCACATCGCCATTTCCCAAAAAGGCTAAACACTGAACAAATTTGGGTTTTTCATATTTCTGAAACAAAATAAGCAAAAGAAAGGCGTAATTGCTTGGAGTCGTTAGATAATTAGCATAATGCATTCACAGCCTTACATGCTGTATACATGTGAAAAGACTTTAGTCTTTTCTGTTTGTTTACTTCTCTGCTCAAACAGTACATGGTAACAAACGTATAGAAAACATGAGTTCCACTGATTTAAAACTGTCTTGGTATCAAGATATTATTACCCCAAATATCCCTTGCTTCCTTGATAAGGAATTGCCACTCCAGGTCCAGAAAAATATATGAGATTTGCCACACGTTATTATGGTGTTTCCATCAGTTGGATGGAATTCTACAGCAAGAACAACTTCATTTGTAGTCTGAAATAATAACAGAAAAAAAAATTATTCAGATTGGACATTAACAACTAGAAACACATGTAAACACCCAAGTTTCAGAACAGAGATATGAGAGATAGACAGCTCACTGTAAGCTTGAAAATATTCCTAAGCATCCTGTGCTAAATCAACTGTTTGAATGACTGCACATATAATTTTAAATATATTGATTTTTTACATTCATAAGAGATCTTCATTAAACTTCAGTACACAAGGCAGGGTTTTACATTCCCTTTCAAATCACAGAAGCTTCTGCTCTCTGGAATAGCTAAGACTTCTGCCAAAGAAAGTGAATCATGTATAAAAGACACTTTTGGGGATTGAAAACACTCCTTAATTAACAAACCACACACTGGTTTGCTAATCTGGGTAACAAAGCTGCGACAGAGGTAAGTAAAACAACAATAACATTCTAGGATTATATCCATCATTCTGTTTTGAAGTTCTATTAAAATTCTTTTGGATTCTTTCTTTTTCTCCTTTCCTTTCTATGAAGAGAAAGAGAAGCCTGTAACTCAGAACTCTGAAACACAGGAATCCATCTTTATATTTTTACTGTCTGCATATACTATTAGTGAATTACTAACATCTTAGAGTATTTCATCCTTTACCAATAGATTTTACAAACATGACAAACTGATGGTCATTTACTTAAGTTCTACTGGATATTCAATTGAACTTTGAAGACAAATCTCCTGGAGGCACTAACTACAAAACACTAAACTATATGCATCAGTGCATTTACTGGAATTTGAAACAGACTGCTTAGAGAGGTAGTGGAGTCTCCTTCTCTGGAGATACTGAAAACCTGCCTGGACACAATCCTGTGCAACCTACTCTTAGTGAGCCTGTTTGAACTAATTTTGAAACACCAAGGAACTCCCTGAGGAGTAGAATTGGTCAAAACATGATATCAGTAAATAGGAAATACAAGGCACGTGCCAAATAGCTTCACATAAAATATCAACAAGGGCAAGAAGACACTGACAAAGAATTCAATTAAAAACTTATGGAATAGAATACAATTAGTATTTGTCAACACAATCTAAAGAAAATGTGCCAAATCAACTTGATTTAGTTATCTGAAATGGCAAGTAGACCACAATTAAAAAAAAAAATACTCAGTTCCACATGTATGTAATATTTCCTTGCTTGATACTGTATAACACGAAGCATTGAGTGTTCTGGTGAAACACTGAGTGCAACACCTCCGAACACATCTCATTGGTCTGAAATTTAGAAAGGTTAAAAAAGAAACAGGAAAGCAAACAAGACTGCAATCTACAAAAGTACTTAGGACTTCAAATTAGAAGACACATATACTGAGAATCAATGACTGGAATTTGCCTCAGACAAAAATAAAATAAGGAATGTCTAAAAGCATTTTCTTTTTTTAAACAACTACAGACTGAATCATCACTTCAGTTTCCTAAAATTCCAAGCATGTATTTATTCTAAATTAATAAAATATCAGATAATTGCTTTATTTGAATTGGCTCTTAAGGATGAGTAAAATAAAATTACAAACCTTTCAATATTCAAAACCCTTCCATTATACAAATTAAAAATACATTTCTTTGGTACCCTTACACAAGCCAGCATAATTATACAGTTGCAGTTTCCAACTACCATCAAAAGTGTGTCTCACAAACTTTGTATTTATGGGAATAAAACCACTTGTATTTCAGAATGTTAATTTTTTCAAAAATTACCTTTATTTCTGCTATTTTTGATTTCCTCTGCCAATCCCACACAGTAAGCATATGCTCATTAGAGTCATCAATTACACACAAATGAGTACCAGAATCCTAAAAGGAAAAAGAAAAATAAAAGGAAGCTCTGACAAAGTACTATCATACTCCATTTAAAAACAAGGCAGAAGTATTAAAAAACAGAACAAAGGTACAAATATAAATCAGCCAAGTACTCTTGAAGTTATTACAAGCTCAAAAATATTCTAGGAGAGCTTTAAAATTATCTTACCAAGTCTTTTTTTTTTTTTTAACGTTGCTGTTTGGTGGGTTTTTTTGCTTTCTTGTTTGCAATGTAATGAGAGCAACAAAAAGGTTTCTTCCTTTTTCTAATCTGTAAATATTGCTTTTTTCCTCAGGTCTCAGAGGACAGACACACAGCTCTACTTGTGTTTGTTTGTTTTTTTCTTAAATGCCCCCATTATATACACATAGAACTTTCCATTATCAATTTGTGTAAGCACATCTCGTTTTTCCTTCATGGCATATGCAAAGGTAACACTTTCTGAACAAAACAATGCTCATAGGGCAGGAAGAGCAGCATCTACAGAATTAAATAACTGAAATCATTTATTTTTAACCATTTTACAACAAAATGGTAAATATGGCTACACACAATAAAAACAACAGACAGAAAATCTAAGAACAAAACAACACTTTTTACCAGCAACATATACTTGCACAAACAAGTTGTTTTCAATGACATTTGGAGACTTTAATTATTTTAAAGCTGACTCTTGCAGTTCAACTGCATTCTCTAACAAATTATGAAAATAGAGGTGGCTGAAATTATTATTGTCAAACCCAATTATGGGCACTACTATGCAAACATATATGTGAATTATAAAGTGGAAAGAAACCCTGAAGAAAGCATTGGAGATATAGACAGCTCTTGTGGGGGTTAATAAATTACATGGTAAAAACACAGTTCTAGATACTGCACATGAACTGTTTCACTACTGTGAGGAATCATGTGAGACTGTAGCAAGGTATCAAAAGCAGCTTCAGCTGCAAAACAGAACTAAAAAACCCCTAGAATCTAGTCCTCAAAAATTCCTTGAGGGTTTTTTTTTTATTTAATTTTTAAAATGATGGAATGTGTTTTTACTCACCTAAAAAAAAAAATAAAATTGCATGTAAGTTCGTAAGTTTTACTGGTTTGTTACCATGACAGGAATGATGGTAATCCTTTCACGTTACTCTATTTTATTTATACTACTTTTATCTATTTTTATTTTGTTAACAGGTCACTCAGAGACACTGTTGAGTGTCCACTCTTGGAGATAGCCAGAACCCAGCTGGACCACAGCCCTGAGCAGCCTGCTCTGACTGAACCTGCTGTGAGTGAGACAGTGCATGAGGTGACCTCCAGACATCCCTTCCCACCTCAGCTGTTCCCTAAGTCTCTTCCTCTGTTAGCAAAATACTGTAGACATTGTTTTACTGCATTTTTTTATTTTTTACATGTATTAATTGTTCTTGCTGGAATGTAAGAATCCAGCCTAGGTTTTCAGGAGGCCTGATATGTCTCAGTGTTTTAGTGAAAATACAAAAACAATTAATTGCCAATTTGGAAATGAGAATGTTATCAATGCTAAGTAGTGCATCTCCATGTGCTACTGATTTTTCTGATAGATTCTGTGGGCCCAGTAAGAAAGACCTCTATTTTTTTCTATGTAAAAGTAGAGGTAGAAAGTGAACAAGCTATTCCTCAGGAAAAAATTGCACAAGATAATGTGAGGAGTTTTTTTTAATTTCCTGTTGGTGGATAAAAATCTACTCCAGCTGTGCAAGCAGAAGAGTTAACCCTCCTAGCAGAATTCACTAAAATTTGTCTTCACTAACAAACTTGCTCTTAACAAAAAAAAGAACCAAGCCCCTCAGAAACAAAACCAAACCACCAAACCCAGTATGGAATTCTGTTTCTAGTTAATTTTTCTTGCCTGCTATTTATTTACCATGCCAGTTTGTTACTGCAACTTTACATATGCCATTTCCTGTTTTTCCTGCTAGTTTGCTGTCAGCTCATTTTATAAAGCATACATAAACTTTACTGACACACTTTTAAATACCAAAAGAGATCAGCTAGACGACCACATGCAATATCTCCAGAGATTTCATTCCCATTTATGCAGGATTGGATAAATTATTTAACACACCAAGTCACTGCACCCATCTTACCGCTTTTGAAAAATCCAAACACCCCACTCCTCGCTCAAAAGTCCCGAGGCCGATAACCTGCAGCGTCGCCAGGCTCACCGAGTCCCATACTCTAACATGGGGCTGCAGAGGCTGCGTGAAAAAGCAACGGGACAAATAAGAGTCATCAACGGTGAAAGCATCACATGCCCAGGTCAGGTTTGGTTAAGCAGATGCTACCTGAATTGCAAACTACAGCCCAAAATGCAGGATGACCTGTGCTAATGATGCTGCTGGGTACTAACTTTAAAGTCAAAGGTGAGAGTAGAGACAACGCTGCTCGCTGTGTCTGGGCTGCAAATATGGCAGTGCTGCCACCAAGGCAGGAAAGTAAGTATGGTGGCATTTGGTAGTTGTGAAGAGACTTTGACCAATTTAAGAAGGTGAACTTGAAAGAATTTAAGAAATGGAAGAGTCATCTTGCATTTCAGATCCTAGACCTAGCAATATTACACAATAACTGAAAATAATGATCAAACCTTTACTTTTATATAAAAAGTAGGAAAAAAAGAAAATAAAAAACCAAACCCTAGTGCACTGAGTTCCCTAACCATCACCAGTTACTCAATGAAAATATCCATGCTTATATTTCATAGTACTATCCCAAACCAGCTTAGCCTCATACATGTGAAACAATCACAAATAAAGTGGGAATTAAGTTGGCTTAAGGACAGCGATCACAATAGAAAGTGACAATAAATCACTGTGCAGATGGAAAAACAACCAGCTCTAACAACAGTCAAAAAATGCTCAGTGGAAATCATAACATTATGTATACAAAAAGCCTCACATAAATTTCTTACAGATATCTAAGAAATTAAGATGAACATCTGAAAAAGGCTTATATTTAACATATCACTATACTGCATAGCATTTTTTTCCCCCATTTAAAACTTCATAAAAATAATCCAATTGTCCAATTATTCAAATTCTGACAGAGTATGTCAAAAGCCAGAGACAAGAGCACTTAAATGCACTTGATCTCAAATGAGCAATTTTATAGAAAAACTTGGCACACCTTCCATGAATTCTCAAAGTTGGTTTCCTCTTCCATGAAGGCTTAAGAGTACACTGACCCACAGAACTGGGGACTTGTTCTCCTCTGGAAGAAGACTTATTGAAAGTAATGCAACAGAAATTATGTGGCCTTATAAATCAGTTACAAGTTCACATTTGTTTGCAGAATTAAAATTGCATTTCCTATGACACAGATAAAGGACTTTATGAGCTTCTGCTCTTTTTGATGTATGTATGGTTGAGTGCTTCATTGTTACTGTCTTTTGCTAGAGGTACAGGCTGTTACCTGAGAAACGTCAAAATATTTCAGTAAATGCAGTACACAAAATAAACTGCAAACAGAAAGTGATGATTAAAAAAAACTCAAACCACTTTTTCCTGATTTTCAAAACAAGATACTACTGCTCAACAGCTCTATTACTTACCCTTCCATCTTTATCCACTCCAGCTAACTGTCCTGTTGCAATTCTAATTTTGTCTGGATGAACTGCAAGACTAAGACAGACAGAAATATGACTTGCTTTTGCTGTCATAGGTCTTCAAAACTGAGAGGTTTTTTTTTTGTAAATTTTTGTTTGTTTCTCAACAGAAGCCCATGAAGACACTTATGATCCTAAATCCCACTTTTAATGAGACAGCTTGAATGTTTTTGTCAGATTATTTCATTACACACTGTATTGACAGGTTGATCAGGCTCTTGCGATGTTTGCTGGCACACAGCCAGGAGAGCCACCTCCACATATCCTCTGACAAATCTAAGGTTTGCACTACACTGGGAGTCCACTGCAACAAAATCTATGCTGTCTCATAATGAACCTCCAGCACATAGTTATGTGCTGTATTCATAAACACTAGAGTGCATTTTATGCCTTAACTTACAGGTATCATGAATCTGGGGGAAAAAAGGCAGAAAAATTGGCTGAGGGCTTGCCTGCACACCCAGGAGTCAGGGATTACTGCCATTTGAAATGAGTTACTGATGTAATTGTACTAATGAAGTACGGTGCACTACAAGTAAAAATCTGCTCGCTCTTATCACATTTTGCTTTGGACCGGATGCGAAAAAACAGATTTCAAAGTATGTATCCTCTCAGTCCCAGCGATTTTTTGACCTACCTTCTTATTTGCTTTCTCTGTAAAATTACAAAGATAAAGAATGCCTTTGAAAAAAGAAAGGGGAAGCAGGGGGAAGCCTGAAGAGGTCAGAATGATGGACACCAAAAAAAAATTTACAATTCAGTCCTGTTTTCTGAATGAGTGCAAGTGAAGAACACAAGACTGATTGAGAGCATTACTCCCACAGGAATCAATCACATTTATCAAAACACAGCCAGAAGAAAAGAGCACTCGTGCCAAATTTTCTCCAGTCAGGTACAGTACAGTAGGGAGCTTATGCTCATTTTGTGCACTGTTCTTCAGACTAACATAGCAGCTTCGGTAACTGCTTTTGCACCACAATGGGGTTAGCTTCGATTTTCCTGCTTCCCTAGGGGTTTTTTTTCAAATATCTTTCTGATTTCCCAGACTGTATCAATACTTGGATGGGTCAGCTTTAACAAAAATGAGAAACTGATTGCTTAGTTTTCCACCTGGTTTTCTAGCTCTCCTTTAAGATTACACCTTTGCCATACTGACTGTAAACAACTGATTTAGATTAACAACAATTTTTAATTTCTGGGATAACTACCTGGAATAATTTATGCAAAGATCCTTTTTTCAGCCTGGCACTCTTTAGATTGTCTTCGTATCCCCTTGTTTTACATTTAAGCTAGACATCCTAAGCTAGCATGGACTGTTGTAGCACCATTCATTTCTGCAGTGTTTACTACAGTGAAATCTACCAGGACTGATTAAATAGGAAACAACTACAATTACGATGATATTAATTAGTTTATACATACAGTAGGCGAGAACAAAAAGAGAATATATTTCTGCAGTATTACACACATACTTACATGCAAATGTTATATACTAACCATTTAACACAGTCTGTATGACCCAAGTAATGCCGCTGAGTTCTCTCCTCATAGTTAAATAGTACCACCACTGATGCTATGAAATATACAATTTCTCCGGTAGGAAGGAGGTAAACATTGGCTCGACAGTCTCTTCCACGATACCCATATCTATATATATTTTATGTCAAGGTTTTCATAACCACTGAATACAAAAAAATAAAACAACCCCCTCCCCAAAGACCCCAACAACTTTTCCTCCCCCCTGCCTCCCCTTGTTAAAGGATTCCTGGGGAGCAAATGCTCTAAGTTTTCCCCTCTGAAGCTAAAGCACAATTTCACTAATACAGTCTAAAAATAAAATAAAACAAACCCCATACAACTGGACTTCAGGAAACCAAATCCCTCAAGGAATGATGCTCATTGACATTAAAAATTAGACATGTGAGAAGTAAAGCAAATACAGTGCTGTAGTTTTGTAAAAATTTCCATGTGAAATTTCATTAGGTAACTACAGGACTCACTGTTCAAATTTAACATTTTTTACAGCAGCAGAGCTGTGTACCTGCACACTGGGCACCAGAGTATTAATTTCAATTGGCCTTTTAAAATAATTCCTAATGCCCTACAGAAAAAGGCAAGCTTCTGCGCGGCAGCTGCCAGGTTCAGCAAATATTTCCTTAGACTGTTTTAGAGGATTTTTAAAACAAACCAAATTCAAAAGGAACTTAAGGAAAAATATTCTATCCAAATCTACCCAAAATATATAAAAGGCATGTTTTCTATAGGAATATGCACAGCTCCTAATGACATTCAAAAATCTTACACACTGAACCAGCCTTGGTTAGCAGTGATCAAATATTATTAAAACTAGTCATTTCTTTGGAACAGGTGCCGTTTTCTTCATCTAGACTATTAATATGGCTGTCTGCCTATATGTCAGTTGCCTGGGTCACCAGGTACAATTAATGTCATAAATCAGACTTTAACAGTAGCTCTACAGCCCCAAAAATTTAATTTTCCTGTCATGTCCTGCACTTTAGAGAGCTCTCTGCTTCATTGCCAACTAATACACCTGCAACAGCAAGGAAAATACGGGAAATACATTAAACAACTTTAGCTAAAGGATTTCAGCTTTAGGTCCTGGCTAATTAGGTAAATAAAAGGAAGTCAAAGGTCCACATGGAGAAAGCTGGATGGATGAAGTTGGCCCTTTCTCGTAAATAAAGACAGGTGCAGTAGTTCAAGTCTGGGAATATCTAAATGGGTATCTCCTAATTTGGTAGCCTGGCTTCCTGAAAAAGGGCTACCCTTCTATCAAAAATAGCACTGCACTCCTTCCAATGCCACCTCTCACCCCCAAAAATCCCCCCCTACACTACTATTCCTCTTTTAAAGTCCTCCCAGAGCACAGGACCAGAGGAACACTTGAAAAATTAAACACACACTTGTAACTAAACAATGGTTCAAAGAGGGACACTGCATTCAGTCATCAACTAAGTGTCTTTCGAGTATGAACAACAAACCAGATTTGTATCTTGCTGTCTTCCATTTATTACAGAAGAACACAATGGCTCCTCTGAAGCAGAGATTATTCACTGGCTTGTTAAGCAAACGGTATCAGAGAAATGCTGATAAAACACAATGCTGAGGGCAGGAAAAAAGGATGCCTCTGTTTCTCCTCCATTACTATTATTTTGTCACTAATTTTTCATCTTTCTTCTTTTAAACACTGATGGATCAAAAAGAAACTCCAGAATGACCTTTTATAAAAAAACCAAACAAACCAAACTACTGAACTTGCAAAAACAATGGGCTACAAGCCAATGAAAATATTTTTTCTATCCTGAAGCATGAAGAATGCTCTTCTAAGTACCTTCTCAGAGGAGAAAGGCAGATTTTGTTAATCTGCTGTACACAATAGGGAGTGCATTGATAAGGATTTAGTAAGATTGACATCTTTGAACATTCATCCTAGAAAAGTATTAATGATTTACACAAACATCTCTCCACAGCAGAAGTCTACCATGCTTAGCCAAGCTAAAGCTAAATATTTTGGCACCCACCATTGAGCTCTGGCATTCATGAGGCTGCAAAAATAAAAAAAATGGTTACGTTTTCTGAATCCATTCCTTTTCTTTACCACTCCTACATAATAAAGTGCCAAAGAGTGGCTGCATGTTTTAGAAGTGCGTTTTTTACAAGCATGTAAACGAAAAACCTGTTTTGTGGGACAATTTTTTTTGCTTTCTTCATTTGCCATTCCAGACTATCTTGAGAGAAAATGAAAGGGGTTGTTGCTTCACAGCAGTTCTGTCCTTCTCCACACAGGCAGAACAAGGCAGGAGATAATACAATAATTGACTGTCTCTCTCCCCAGAAAAAAAGGGTGACAGAACTTTGATGCTTAATTTCCACTGAATTCCAATGTTCCAGTGAAACTGCTGTTTAAACCAGGGAAATTGAGAGACAGCTGTCTTCATATTGAGAATGTTTCTCATGAATTACAGTGTTTTGCCACAACATTCAATATGCTTAACAACTTTATATTTCGGAGGTTTGTTTGTTTGTTTTTACTTGGCTAAAAAGAGCCACAGCCCTCATGAAAAGCAATCCACCATACACGAGAATTCAACAGTATATTTACCACTGTCTTCAATTATTCTTAGAAAGAAGAGCACCAGTGCTAAAAATAATCTCTTAAAACGGAGTCTGAAATACCCTCCAGAAACTGAGCTACTATACACTGGGAGAAAGAATCTATAAAGTCACTGCCTGACAAAAGCAGCACTCACTATGACCTCTGTAGCCACTAAATAAGCCAATTTTGCTATTACTAGGAATGTCAGATATGCTTTAACCAGTTCTGAAGCGCAGTAGGAAAGACTGCACTACAAAGCAGGGATATTCAAACTGAATTATTAAAACTAAATGAAATCACTCAGGAACCAGACACAGTCAAGAGCTCAGACTTCCCCATGAACTGCTTTATCTTGCCAAGTAGCTTAGGCATTTCTTCAAATGACAGTAATCTGCATGGCAGACAAAAGCTAAGTTCCTCTAGTTGAATCTACAGTACAGGGTATCAGTAGCTGAATATACCTACAGGACACAGCTCATCTTAAAAGGAGACCCTCCACCCAAAACCCAAGCAATCAATCAACTAAAAACCCACGCCAAAAATCTGTCTGTTCTTTCCTTGAAATTGTTCATAGTTGATCAGCATCTTCCAAACCAGTAATAATAAAGGAAAACCTGATGATAAACAATCATCCAGAAAGCAGGAGAATTAAAGGCATTCAAAACAAAACTTATAGACTGAACAATCCAACACTCAGTTGACCTCTCAGTTGCAAAACACTGACATTACTAAAATATTCTGTGAATAATTGTCCCCACAACTTCTTAATAAGGTGTACAGGGTTCAGTTTCCCATGATATTTGGAAGTTACAGCTGGCTTGCAGATTTACTTGTGTTGCTAAACCTGTGCATAAAGTGCAGGATTTGCTGCTGCTGTATCTTCCTGCCTCCAAAACTGAAGAATAATTTTGTGCAAATTCATAGAGACCAACATTAAGCCCTCATAAATTTTACTGCCTTCTTCTCATTTTCTTCACCATCACATCCAAAAGATAGCCTACACCCATAATTTTACTGGTCTGATTTAGGATGACATTTTCTGAAACAGATTCCAAAACATACGGACAGTCTGTTTACACTAGATTTATTTCACTTTAATTAGCCCTCAGCAGGAAACTAGTTTAACCTGAACTTAAGGTCCTTGGACACTAAATAAGTGTGTCCACACTGGGATTTTCACCTACTTAACTGAGGGTGTGATTTCATGATCAGTTTTCATTACTCCAAACTGTCACTGACGCTGGAAAAGTAGAGCTGATATTCCTCCAGTATGCCAGTTCCAGCCCTTGCATGCTTGTGGGGCAAATCAAAGTAATGTACTGGTCCTGTTTGAAAGTTATCTTCACCAAAAAAATTACATTTCAGGCAGATCAGTGACTGACTCAATTCACTCCACAATCATGAGTTTCAGCATCAGCAACCAGGAGCTGTTGGAAAGCTGGGTACCACAGCTTTACAAAACAGGAGTAAGAGCTCTGTTTACCTTCCAGTCAGACTTAATCCGAAACTTTCCTCCTGACATATGACAGTGTATCATCAACATTCCTAAAAATCTTGCTGATTTCAGCAACATCATAAGGATTAAACTTCAGATTACTACACTGACTCAAATGCTGCCTAGACATGTTATTTTACTGAAGTACTAAGAAACTTACTTACAGAACTACAGCTTACTGGAAGTATTTGCAGAGATGAGGGAATGACAGGAAGACCCAAACAAGTGCAAAAGCACGTCTCTAAAAATGAACTTAATGTCTGATCTAGTAAACGTGGAGAATTGTCATCAGCCACACCCCTACTCAATTCTTTAAATGATACATTTATTTAGTGCATTTAATGCAAACTAATCTCCAAGAAATTAAACACTTCACTTTAGAGCTGAAACACAGAAGAAGCTCAAAGGACGGCTGATTCTGCAATCCTCACTCCACAGGTAAGGACAACAAACCCAAGATCTTCCACAGTTCTAAAGCCTCTTAAAAATGATCAGATATTAAAGACTAACAATGTTCCTGAATGCAAAGCCTACATTAATAAATACAGTTGGAGGCACAGAGGGACATTTTTGAAACTCTGCAACTCTCCAAAGACACTTTCTTCCACAGTAAAAATAAGTTGAGTTAGTTTCAACAGCAAAACAACCAAATTTTTATTGTTATATTAATTTGTATTTTTCCCTTCACTGTTAGGTAATTTTTACGTCTTAACAGGGGAGACACAGCACTGGATTCTAAGGGGGAAAAATGCAAGACAAGAAAAAAAGGGAACAGCAAGTAGTGACTGATATTAAGGATACACCCACTCCAGTTTTAACTTTTCAGGAGGCAGCTCTGTCCTAATATCATCATAGTTTTCTACATCAGAAGGAATGTACATTGTGATTGGTCGACCTCGCATGAACATCTTGATATATTCTCCCTCTGTTGAAACAAAAAAGCGTATTAATCATGTGGCAAGTTTACAGAAAAAACAAGCACAAAAACCCCAGAGATGCAAACACCTGTGATATAACAATTATTTTTGAAATGCGAGTTCGGTGAAGGCCCAGGTTTTATTTTCTTTTTAAACAGAACACTAACACACACACATACACACAGTGTTAGTTGATTTTGTGATAGAACAGACTAAGCATGTAACATTTTAGACATGCAAGTTAAATTACAAAGGCAAATTTCAAATTCAAACCTGAAATAGAATAAAAAAGTCACAGTATCACAAGATAAGGTATGTAAGGTTGAAAAGGACCTGAGGAAGTCTTGAAATCCAACCTCTGGCTGACTACAAGGCCAGACTAGGTTTCTCAGGATTTTGCCTAACCCAGACTTGAAAACCTCCAAGGATGTAGATGGCATAGCCTCCTTTGGCACCTGCTATCTGTCAGCACCCCCAGGGCTGCTCCCTGTAGCCCCTCCATTCCCAGACCGTGTCCCTGTTCAAGTCAACCTTCTGAGACTAAGAACTCCTGTTACTTAAATACTGTGTTGCTTTTGATCCTCAGAAAGTTTACCCTGTGCTGGAGCAAACAGCCCAAGTACAAGTACTGAAGTCTAGTGCAAAAAACCACCACAGGTTCAAGAAATTATTCCTGAACAGAAATGGCAATAATGGAGCAGAGTAAAACTAACGCATTTATAAAGGTTGTTCCTTTTTTAGGAAACTAACACAAGGAAAGTTGAGCCATATAAGTCCAGAATGAAAGGAAGAAATATTGAAAAGATGAGAAACAGTTGTCTCGCTTCTAAGAGCAAACTCAGCTCTTTTAAACAAGAACCCTGTGAATGCATACACTGACAGCACTAGAAACCTTGTCTCACACAAAATAAAAAAGAACAAAGAAAATTACTTCCTGGCAGCTAAATTAGAAACAATAGTTATTTTGCCAGATGTGCCATTGCTTAATTGCATTGCTGAGAAAAGCTAAAGATTAGAGCTGTCACTAGTTTGACACAAATGTTTAGATAATTACTCCAAACTAGTAACATGTCTCATTTTTTCACCAATACATTTTTTTATAATATGTATTTTCAAAGATAAAATAGCACTAGCCAAACCCAAGAGTAACGTATTAACAATGACCTTTCTATTAAAATCTGGCAACCACATTCTTATAAATTAAAGCCTGAGGGTATTTACAAAAGACCACTCATTTGTGCAAGTCAAATTCTTGATTTAACACTGAGCTTGACACTTCTGGTTCCACAAGATCAGGCAAAATGACACTACAAATTTAGGATCAAATTTCTCATTGTTGCTTAGAGCAGTGGAGACAAGCTGCAACCGAAATTTTTATGGATGGAAGCTGTTGCACCTGTCGGATTCTGAAGGTGAGAGAGATGAAAAGTCTAAGAGGAATTCAGACAAGTCTCTGGCCAGAAAAGGCTCTTCTGGAGCTCAGGGAAAAGAATATCTGCAGGGCATTCAAATACAAATTTGCTCTCTGAACTTTCCATTAAAAAAAGGACATTTTTTACCTCTATTAGCCAGCTGCACTTACACAAGATTACCTTTGAAGATTTAACACACTTGTTAGAAAGACATAGGGTAAGTATAACTTGATTAAGCCCCTCCTTACAAAAGGGGAACAATTAGAAAAAAAGAGACAACCCACTGAAAGATTTTTGTCTAAAATTGTAAATTTCCTTTTGTCAGAATAACTTGTAGGGCAGATATAATATTAATGTAAAAATCGTTTGAAATACTAGAGAGGATGGCAGCATATCAACAACACCATTCTCAAGCAGCAACTAATTGCCTGAGGCCAAATTCTTATATTTGCAAGTTAGGAAAGTGATTTAACCCTTTCATACTATACTTGCCCAAACGAACGATCAAGAGCACTCTTCCCTGCATTCGCACTATTTTCCAGTACAAAGCATATCTAAACTTCTTTTTCCTTCTTTTGGAAGTAAAGAGCCTTGCTTACATTATGACAGATTATGTGTATAATGGAGTAGAGGTGAGGAAAAAGTAAAACGTTTTAAAGAGTGGGTAAAAAACCCACAAAACTCTAGCAAACAAAAAAATCCTTGACAATTCTGGTATCTACCAGCCTGCAAACAATAAGTACGAGAGCAAAAATCTCTACTCCATACAAAGACACATTCAGACCCCACTACCCGATCTGTGCAGAAGCATTTGGGGAAGGCAGGGTCGAAAGGAATAGGAGGGCATACCTTGAAAAACCCTTAGCACTTGCTAAATTAATCTGCAACTGTAGATATCCTATAAATCCCTTTAAATATGGATCAAACCAATCAAAAAGTACAGTTGAAGCCTTGCAGATAGTACACCCAGATGACATGGATTATCCATGCCACAGAAAAAATAACAGCTCAGAGCCCAGAGCCACTAGAAAAAGTAGCATAAGAGGATGCAGCACCCTGGCTTCAGGGGCCAGCTCTTCACCGGGAACAGCTGTAGCTGCTTTTCTGTAGCTTTGAGCTCAAATTCACAGCCCTTGCCAAACTCTGCTTGGCTCTGCAATAATTCACCTCTGGAACCTCGACAAGCGCTTTGCACAAGTGCCAGGGAATACGGGATCAGCACTCCCAATTCCTGCTCCCAGGACTGGCTGAGGGTTATTAGCCTTACGCAGCAGCCCGCTGGGTGTGCTGGATCTAAGCAAACTCCATGCAGGTCTTGGCTCCCCAAGGGTTCCCCAGAGGTTTGGGGAAATTATTAGCTCAGCTCCAAAGATGCAGAAACACTTAATCGGACTAAAGCGTAACCCCAGTCAGCTGAAGGGACACAAAACATTGCTCAGAATGAGAGACACAAAGAGAGAAACCAGAACATGGTGAGGGGTCCACATAAAAGTGAGTTTGAGCACTCATCAGGCTTGTAGCTTTGCAAATTCATGTAATGAGCTGCAGGAACATCCTGGCTGAGCTCAGCCTAGTCCAGACCGACAGACACATGACATGCCCCTCAGAGCCCTCTCTCTGCCTGTATTACTCTGGTTTTTACTCTACAGGGTACTGCAGCACTCACTTTCGAAAGCACAGCCTTGGCTGCTCATGGGATATACATAAACACACTCTGCTGCTTTCAGAATAGCATCCAAAAACCTCCATCTCTCATAATAATTGCGAAACTCTCAACTTCCAGGTGACAATATCACATGGCCAGGTTGTTTTCTTTTGTTCATATGACAGCATGGCTGTTCACTTCAGCACAGGTCTGCCCATCTGCTGTCTGCAAGCGCATCAGGTGAGCATGAAAACAGCAATCCTCCCAGCCTTCACTTTGAAAAAAATAAAAACATCCAGCTATTTAACTCTCTTTTTGAATAATAAGGCTTCAGTCTGCCTACACATCACCAGAAAATTTATCTTTTATGATTGTGGGTACATGTAGTATTACAGAGGAGAACCTACCAGGGTCCTAATGCATTAATATTTTCCACAAGGCTACAGATCTCCATTAGAATTACTTCTGATACATCCTAGGATTGCATTTTTATTTTCAGAATAAGTGAGTGGTTAATCTTCATATGATCATGTAGCATGTTATCACCCTTTTCCCACCATTTAATTCTGGCAGACAACCTGTTTAGAACATAACTAGCAACTCCAGTATGTGTGATCTTTCACTTTGAATAATTTGTCTTATACTACTCCAGGCCTCAGGAACACCTAGGTCTTACAGTATTAAAAATCTCAGCTTTCAACTATCAGTCTGGACTCTCAGCTTCAAGCCATCAGTGAAATTTCACTGCTACTACTTTTCTGTGTTAAGTTCATTAGTGTAAACACTAAGCCAAATATGTCCCAACAGGTTGGAAACAGATGTTATAGCAACCAGAGAATCTGCTGCAGGTTCTTCCAAAGTTTATAGGCTGACAAAGAAGAGAAGAATAAACACGTTCATGAAACAAGGTGCTGCTAGTGAGAAGGAACTCCAGAAGCCTGTCTGATTTGCAAGGAAACAAATGCATCTTCACTCGCAATGACTGTAGGCCAGTATACTTACCTGCATGCAAAGAAACTGTTGGTAAAGCATGCAACACTGAGAATCCAGGACTAAAATTAGGGGCAAATAAAAAATTGTAAACAAATAGTAGACTAGCTGAAAATTTTTTGCAAAGCCTCCTTGTATCAAGAGATGATTACCATTAACATAAATAAACTTTTAACCTTAGAAGAAAAGATGAAGAAAAAAGAAAACGCAGCACAAAGGCAGCAGTAAAATTCAATTCCCAACTATCTCTATCAACTGACATTTGTAAGAAAGCTTAAAACCCAGCAATTCAGGGAAAGCAAGCTGGAAGGTAAGGCCAATGAAAAACACTGCAGGTGATAACAATAGCATAGCAAAGATATGGCATGCAGTTAGCACACAAAGAGTCATGCAATGGCACTTAAGCAATTACTTTCTGTGAATCATATTCTCAGGGGAATATGGAAGGTTAGCAAGGGAAAATAATAACAGGAACTGAAAGGAGGAGAAAAAAATCAAAGAGGTCTTTGTAGATTAACTTAGAAATATCTACAGCTAAAAGCAATTCAGGAGACATGAAAGCTACTGTTTAGATACTTGAGACATTTAGAGACAGTGACATTACAAAACAAAATTTTCCTGTTTTCCAAAAAACATTCCTCAAAAGGAAATCATCAAGGAATACACAGTGGTTTTGTAGAAGCATGTGAGAAGCCTTCATCTTACTGATTTCTACAGCACTGGACAAAATACTAGAAGAATGTATTTTATATCACACTATTCCTCATTATTCTGACAAGATGCTGAGGTAGCCCTGCAAACCTGTGCCTGTAATCAACTGCTCTTCAGGTAGCAAATAATGGGAAGTCTAATGAGCATAGAGTAGCTTATATATATACAGAGAGTAGGTAACAGTGAACAAAACAGCAAAATTATTTGGTTTTCTACATGGTTTATTTCTAGAGGAATCACTACAGGAATTTTGCAAATTATTAGTAACTATTTTTCAGTAGATCCCATCCCATCTAGTTTGAAAGGTCAACATGGGTCGATGCATTAAAACTCTCAGCTCAGTTCTATTTGTGTGTAGCATCTCAATCTTACCCTTAAAGTGAATTACAAGCAAGTGAAAAATCCCCAAAGAGTCCAACTAGCTTGGCCAAGCAGAACGCTCCGGTAATATACAATAAACTACCACATCCAGAGTACATTTATTAATCTGTCTTCACCTTCTAGTTGCTTGACCAGTGAAGTTATGCTTTTTAATACTACAAATAACTTCTTTACCACAAGCTTTCTGCTTTCAGGCCTCTGTCCAAGAACTCTGCAGGACCACTAACCTGAGGGACAAAGGCTTAGAAAGCCTGTTTCTAATTTAAACCAGTGCTAACAGCAAAGAGACAAATAACCAAATTCAGCCACCATGCCCAGACCATTACATTTTAAGTCAGAGTGGAATCAAAATGTGGCTGCATGTCTGCCATCTCTCACCCCAAGCTATGATGCTTGCTGAACCTGACAAGATGACATGCACTGTTGCTATTGGTGGAGTGCCAACCAAATAGTCGGACAAAGCAGATGAGACAAGAGATTTGCCTTGATTTGGAATGATTTTACAGCTTGGCCCTGAAACTTCTGACCAGATTTTGGTTATTAATTTTATGTAATTTGATAAATAAATTGGAGTTACAACCTTGTTTTTTCATAGAGTTGACATTAAGAATCTAAGTATTAGCAACATTTACCATTTGTAAAGAAATAAGTGAAGTTTTAATATTAAAACTCTAGGTTTTTTATTAAAAAAAGAAAAAAAAAAGGACTCAAAAAGGAACACTGGACACAAAAGAGCTCAATAAAACTGTATTTAAATGCTTCCTGTTTAAATAATAAAATTCTAACTTCACCAAGAATCAATGGTAAAACCTCCCAAATACAAATTTGGTTTTTTGACAGTATTGATGATTTTTAATAATATGTACTGTGCCTGAACGAGATCAAGCAGCTCAATAATGTAACTATCAAGTACAATAGACTGGGTCTCCATTTGCCCTCAGGTACAGAAGCACCTTCAATAACCATCTGATAGAAAATCTGTGTCTGATGAAAAAACTGATCCGAGGTAGTTACGGAATTCTGTGCTCTCAGTGGACAGGACGCACTGTCAGCAGGGCAAATTTTTTCCATTGTGTGCTTCATGACTGCTGTGTTCTGTGACACTAGAACTATAGTACAGTTAAACTAACAGAAGAAAAAGTACTGGAAACTAATAAAGCACAATAAAAAAATTAAAAAAACACCAAACCACACCAAATCAAATGTAGGAATGCAGTGCATGTTTTTCATTAATTCTTTCACATATGGTTTTTATTGCCATCCAAAAAGTTTAAGTGTCTCTTATTACTTTATAATAAGTGAACAAGTGCTTCATATATGGAGCTGCTATCACTGAAAATCAAACTCAAACACAGAAAATCAGTGAAATAAATTATCCTTTATCTTAAAATAATCCAGGCCATTAACTTCTGGGTATAAAAATATGAATGCCTATGATTAATACTTTAAAAATGTTTCTGCTGAAGTGAAAAGCAAGATGGATTTTATACGCAATTATAAACACCTGCTTGTAAAGAATTTAAAATAACTTTAGTTAAGGTTCTTTTAAGGCTGCAGTAAGCACCTGTTCATTTCACCCATATCTTCTTTCATTTTCACAGAATTTTAATACCTTCTTAGTACTGGAGTTTATTGTAAAAAGGTTGGTCTGATTTACAAAGATAAACAAATGGACCTCTGCTTCAGCACATACTCAGATGCATAAAGCTCAGGACTAACTTTAACACAAAGTAGATGAAATTCAACCCAAGTGGGAGAGATAAAGGCACTGAGAGAACAAAACTGGGTACTGAGAAGGTACGTGATGAACACTGTAACACACATGGCCCCAGCATGGAGCTAAAAGGAGGAAAATCAAGTGGTTGCCCACAAGGCAGCTGCAGGCTGTGGCTCCCTATGCTGCTGCTCTCGGCAGGAGATCAGAATTGACAGGTCTCATCTATATTTACATGCAACGCTCTCTGGGGGACTCCATATCAAACCAGTCAATTCAGACACTCACTGAAGCCAATGCCTTTCACTACTGAATCTCATTTAAGATTGTCACCTGTTCCTCAAGTCCTTCTCTGTAATAGCTAATACATACTATCAAGAGAAATCCCAATGAATCTGCACAGACTGTCACAAGACAGACAATACTGCAGTAATTTCTCCTGCTAGGAAAATTAGATTCCAGGAACTAAATATGCAAAAAAAATATATCTATCTATATTTTGTTGTACTGTACTATACCAACATTTTCAAAAGAGTTTCTTTCCTTTTATTTGATTCAGCTATTAAAAAAAGTGATTCCAGGATATTCAAAGCTACACAAAATTGTCATCTTCCATCCACTTATCCCGTGCAAACACCTTCTGCTACAATAATTGCAATTTCACAGTGATTCCAAGCTTATTTTATGTGTGTATAGACACTGAAGCGTTTTAAATGTAGATTTGCTTTGAAGCTTGACAGTTTGCACACCAGCAGC
The DNA here is from genome assembly GCA_035221455.1 of Xenops minutus. Taxonomy (NCBI): domain Eukaryota; kingdom Metazoa; phylum Chordata; class Aves; order Passeriformes; family Furnariidae; genus Xenops; species Xenops minutus. Next base: position 24,161,224 of record JAWWEE010000105.1, on the reverse strand, counting down.
CATCCCCAGAGCCTCTCTCACAGAATTTCTAGGGCTAGGAAGCACGCTGACACAATTGTTACCATGGGAGGCGTGTGCCAGGGGCATATACAATGCTTTAGGTACAGCCCAGTGAAAGGAGCCGCTCAGGGGAGCAGCTGGAACTTAATTAGCACCATGCTAGAGACTGCTCCCCTCTAGGGGCAAAGGCTGGCAAGCCACAAAGGAGTGTTAAAGCAGCTGTAACTTTTCATGCCTTTGGGTTGCAGAACAGGAAGGTCCTGTACAAACACCATGAGCAAAGGCATCCCTTCATCTCAGCCCGTCCTGGACAACGCTGTCCCAGCTCCACAGGACTGACCTCCAGAAACCTTATGTTACCTGTCTATGCAACTCTTCAACTTCCTGACTAGCCGGGTCAAGATGTCAGCTGGGAACTGTCACAACTATTTACGTGGCTACTATCAAGTACAAAACAGGCTAAAGTCACCTGGCCCTGACCAGGACATTGGATTACAGCGAACTGACTACATATTGCTAAGGTTATACTGGACAGGACGGGTGAACCCTCTGCAACAACTGAAACACATGGTTACTTCCGTGGCAGTAAACACAACACAACACAGTCTCACACACACATACATACAGACACATACTCTAAAAGCTCTCAAAAAATACACTCACTGGTCCACACTCCAAGAAAAACAAAAATCAAACAAACAAAAACGAAAACAAAAACAAACAACTCAAAAACCTCTGAATCCTGCTAATTGCAAGTCCATCCATGTTAGAGGCAGAATTACGTTTTGCCACTATATGTGTTTAAAATGCAGTAAATACATTTTCTATTATAAGACTTTCCATCTTCCATATATGTGGATCCCTGTTATCTGCATCATGTTTCTCTTTCATTCCAGTTAGGCTGAGAACAGACTAAGGCATGACACACTTGGAAGGTGCCCATTCATCACATCCTCTGCATAGTAACACAACAGATATCATTGAGGCCACTTAAGTTATAGCTACCAGGATGAGAGAACTGCCCATTCTTAGCAGAACATGTAGAACTGTAGAAGCATATGACGGAAAGAATTAGTACTCAAGGTATTTTAGCTACATGCAACTTGGTTTTGTGAAAAATGATTTTAGTAGAAACAGTATTTTCAATATAACAGTTTTATTCAGTCCTTGCAAAGCTAAATTGCAGCTGGTCTGGCCACTAGTCATTACTTTTCCTTTTACAGTAACCACTGTTGCACATACATACTGTTCCACAGTTGGTGTTAAGTAATCTGGCATAAAGAAACATTTCTTCTTTGTTCTTGATGCTTATGCATTCTCTTTCACACATCTTGTTTCTGAAGGATGCTTTTGGTAAGCATTAATCTAGAATATTTTTATACCTGTAATTTCTCTATGAATTAGAAAAAGATAAAGCAATTGGATTCAAGTTGATTTTGCTTTCATTCCAACAATTTTTATATTAACTTGCAAAAAATCTGAGGTGGTTTTTTTTTTCATTTTTGAAGGAGACCAAAAGCAATCAAACTGTGAATAATGTAAACTTGCTGACAGCACAGAATCTGAAGACTATAGATTTGTTAATTAGCAGCAAAAAAGCATAAGACAGAACCCCTGTACACAGATATGTTGTGTACAGCATGCGCTTGGGTTACATGCTTTAATTTTGAAACTGCATGCTTCAGTAGTTTGCAGGACATCAAAGCAGAGTAGTTTTGCGACACCAGAAGTGGATTTCTTTTGTTGCCACATCCCACTACGTTCAGATACGTGGCTCCTTTTCCTGACTGAACAAGCCAGCAGCAGGTAGCCACAGAATGCAAGACTCATTGGTGCAAAGACATACACTTTAGAAGAGACTGATTTTTCATTTTAGGAGACTTCAGTCTCTGTTCTTGTCTAATCAGTGTGTATGTACTGTAATATTGGCAAGACAGAAAGCTGAGATAAAACAAATCTTTTAGTTGGCAGTTCTTAATACTCTGGTATCTTAGGCAACAATGCAAGACTTCTATTCAAACACATATTTCTCTCTGAGGAAATGATGTGTGTCATAATTTATTTCAGACTATCCCCAAATAATCCCCATACAGATTGCAATGTGCATATGCATATAAATTGCCATAAGAAGAGAGATGAAATATTTATGTAAATGCTCAAAAAGTTTTTGAGAGATCATGCACTGATGCTCTTTGATGTTGAAGAGCCAAATAAAAGATTTGTGAGAGTGCTAAATTAGAAGAAAGCAACCAAAGGGCAGAGCTTTATTCTTACCTTGGCTGTTTTTTTCACGAGTTGACATTTTTGCTGGTTATAGGACAGAAATAAAATATCTTAAAACTATTTCTAAAGTCTCACTCACACCTGCTTGGATGAAGACTGGCATCTTCATCATTAGATTTTTGTTTTCCTAACCTCTCTCTATGCACATACACACAGAGAAAATACTAAAAAAAAAAAAAAAAAGCTTTTGTTTTACATAACTAAATCAGTCCCATGACCCACCCATCAAAACTTTCTGTACTTCCTAAAGATCCAGTCTGATGAGGCATTTCTCCTTAATGTCAAAGATTCATATACATGTCTGGAGTAACACTTAGGCAAATGAATTCTTGGAGTTTATTAATGCGTTTTTACCTCTAATTCCCTGTTTCATAAGCCTTTGGCCCAATGCATTCATTCATAGGAAATTACTATTCAGTCAAAAGCAAATATTTTCAACTTCATCCAGTATTTATAAATAAATGTTTTTATTTACCTTGGCTGACAATGACATCTTTGTGCCTGGGGAAAAATTCAAAATAATATAATTAATAATATGTGAAATACTTATCAAGGCAATACTATCTGGTTTTTACACCTTATTGCATTTGGCAATGCCATCAGATTCTGTGTGCAGAGTAACTCTTGTACAGGATGCCAAATAACGAAACATTTTACCCATATAATATTTTATGCAGTTTACTGTATCTTTCAAGTAACTTAAAGTCTTTGGCTCTATAGCAAAGGTTTCTTAGAATTAGACTGATAATAACAAAATGCAAAAAGCTTTTAAAAATAAATAAGGGAGGGCATGTTCCTTGTGCACAGAAAATTCCATTTTGAGAGCACAAACTTGTAATAACCAAATGTCTTAAGCTGCCAAATATCCTCAGGCCTGCATGCAAAGCATTTAACACCTGTCAAAATAAGATGTCAGCATAAAACCCCACAAATTTTTCTAGGAATTAATGCTATTGGATACATGGATTAAATGTAAGCAAGTTGCAGTTTCATTTAAAACAGATCCATGCAGCATTACTGGATGTGCAACACAAAGACTTCAACAGAGTGCAGCTGAGATGACTCTCCCTACCAGAGGCAAAAATGAATTACTCACAAAAAAACTCAATAATTTTTTTGTGAAGAGGGAAGAAACCCTGATTTCCAGCATCAGAGCTACTTCTTAATAGAGTGATACTCCTTAGTGGGAGAATGTATTGCACAAAACACCCTCTTGAATTCATTTGAAATTCAGCCGAAAGGCATGAGTGGCATCCAGTATTTTTAGCTGGATGGCGGTCAAATTTTTGTAACAGTGACAAAGGGTCAAGCACATGCATGAGGAAAGTCATCTCTGGCTATTGGTAGAATCACCCTTCACCACACTGCCAAATGAAAATTTAAAGTAGATTCCCAGTCTTGCCTGAAAAACACTGCTGTGGGAACCCTCTTACTTCTTCTGGGTTTATCATACTGATTTACAGCTCAGTGCTGGCTTAAAGACCGAGCTTAGTAAACAAAGTTCATATCCTGGGCTGATAGTGCAAAGCACATGTAAAACATTTCTGTCCTGGGGCCCACATCAGGGGCTAAATTCTACTCTCCTGCACCAGACTCGCGAAACTTCAAGCAGATGAGGCCAACATTTAATTGGGAAAAATAAATACAAGATAACAATATGCCTTTGCACAATAACAACCAGTTCTTACAGAAATACGTTATACCGAATGTGGTACGAAATGAGCATTAAGTGTTCTTGTATGCAAATAGTGCTTTTATTATAAATGTGAGCGTAAGAACAAGGTACACAAACAGTACAACACCCAGTCTTCAATCAGATGATGGTCTACAATTGATAATGTTTGAAGCTTTGTGATTTACCAAATATAGTTAACATACAACAGCTTCAACTTGTGAACATACAACTCTCTCTAACAATAATTAAAACTAATCTTTCCTTGTCTTTTCTTAGATACTTGAGTTTTTTTCTACAGTAGAAACTGTAGAAGAGCAACATTGAAAGCCTCTTAGAAAATAAGCAGAATCACAGAAAAATGAAATAAAATACCTCTATTTTGACCATGCTTGAACTAATATATAAAATGCCAATAAAAGTAAAATTTATTTCTTATTTTCAGCAAATTTGAAGTATATACCACATAGTGAAAGATATTTTAGCAGCATAGCGAAAACTCAGAAAAAAATAAGACAAAGATTTTTCTTCATTCCAAAATATTATCTAGCAGTACCCTGCTACTATCTAAATTGGCAAAGGGTTTTTAAATTCCAACACTGAAAAACAATTACAAAAGAAAAAGAAATACTTGCAAAATATGCAATGCATAATCCCCTCACACATAGCACTTCAGTGCTCTGCAGAACTCTTCAGGCTAAGTATAAAGCTTTTAGTAAATGTGCCGATATCCACACCCAGGATTAATCTGTTTTTGTTCTTCCCATTCCTAGGAAAGAAGGAATGCACTTGCACTACTCTTGACTCTAAGTATGTATTTGACAGTCTTACATGCAAACTAAGGAGAACACTACAGAAAGAATCATGAAAAGACTCTGACCAGTCTGAACAGTTTTATTTGTTATAATGGGAGAGGTTTTCAGGTAGTTCTGCTTTGTACCAGTTAATGGCTATTTGAACGAAAATGAATGAGCAGATCTATGAATCTGCAAATAACACCAAGCTGGAAGAAGCCGCCAGCATTCTGGGGAGATACTGGCAAACAAGAGAAGGGTCAATCAGAAAATCAACACCTTTTCAACAAATTCAGCAAAATTTCAATGAGTCAAAAAGAGAAACTAAGTGGGTGAATACAAAGTGGGAAGTCCAACTGGCAGAGAACACTGAGGACAAGAGTGGATCACGATAGGGGTCAACAATGTGAGTTACAGCAAAAAGCAAACTCTTGACCCTGTGCTGACAGGAGAAGGAGGAGTAACTATTCTGTGCTATTCATCCCCAGTGAGGCCTTCACTGGAGAACACAAACTGAGGAAACTGCTGCTGAGGAAGAGGACAAGAGGATTGATAAGCTATAGTACATTACCTACTGGAGATGACACTGAAAAGAAGAAACCTGCATATAATTTAGAACCTGCAATCAGGAACCTGTTAAACATGCAAATGGAAAGACCTACCTGAAATCATAAAAGTATATTCCTACTATTACAGTCTGCTTTAGAAACACACATACTATTTGAAATCCAGTAAACTGACTTCAAGGAAATACACTTGCATTTACAAATCAGCTTTAATTAGGAAAAAAAAGGTTGGAAGCTTCACAACAGTGGCCTTATTAAGCCATAAATCTTAAATCATAGTACATAATTCTCCTAATCCAAATGGGCAACATTAAAACACATTTACAGAAAAATCCTGCACTCACATTTTATAATAGTATTAAGATTCCATAGACACCTGAAGCATCACACTGGCAGGTTATATAAAAAATTGCTTATGGCAAAAAAAAATGCAAATGGTCCTAGCATATATACAAGCAAGTTCACTAGAATTAAGTGATTTCATAATATTTCGACTCTAAAGTTTACTTTCTTTTATGCGCCAAAAGAATACATACTTGTCTGCATTCTTTGTCATTTTTGATATTAATTTAGATGTGGATGGTATTCTCATCAGCTTGTTACGACCATCATCCGAACTCTCCCAAGCACTGTGAGGCTTTTCAGCAGCATAGGATTTCTTTATGCTAGAAAAAAACAAAAAGAATATTTTAAATAACAAGATAATAACATAAAAATAACTGGAACTTGTATGCAACGGACAGATCAAGCAGCAGGAGACAAGAGCAGAGCTAGGTCTTCCTTCAAGCTGAAGCATGAAACAGGAAAAAAAGGTTAGTCAAAAAGTTCTAACTGGATGAATGAACACAACTGAGCAAGACAGTTGCCACATGTTTTAACTATTCCTTTGCATTTCCAAATGCTTGTGCATAAAGACTTGACCAAAATGAATCTCTTCATTACTACACTGCTAACAAATTACAATAGCAGAGAAAATTACGTTGAGTATATTAGCCTTAAAGAATAAACTATATTAAAAAAATCAATTAAGTAGATAACAAAGAAAAGTAATTTTTCCCCCCCATTAACTGTTGGCCAGCTTTAGCACACTGGTTTCTGAGGCACAACAGTTCTATCAGATTACAGTTTCATATGGCTGCTTTGCAGTTAGCACATACTAAACCACATTAATGGCTTTAATCTTTTTGAAACAAATGTCTGCAAACTTTTTGGGTAAGACAAGCTAGGTTTGGCCTAATACTACAGACAATTAAATCCATGAATTCTCATGTAATTTTTCAACAATCTTATCACAGTCAATTTACACTAATGGGAACCTGCAAGTTATGCAGTAACTAGTCTGTTAATTTCACACACATCTTAATAATGGAATACATGCTCAAAGAGAGATCTAGCCCAAATTATTCTTCAACCAGCTAATTTAGAGTTTGCAAATGTCCTGCTAGTAAGTATCATACTTCATCCAGTCAAAAATGCTTTTTGCAGGTTTAAGTCCTGAAATGCAACCTTAGAAATGGCAAGCTCCTTCCACAGCACCTCAAGAGCCTCAAAGGTCCTGTGACAAACGAGTTAACCAAATCAATTCAAACCATTATGTAACTAAAAGAGGCACTTATTTTTCCCCACACTGCAAAAGATTAGTAAGCAAGACTTCAAACATCTTTACAGTGAGATACCAGGCAAGAGAATAATAGGCCACAAAGTTCAGCTTCAGACAACTTACGGGTTTGTGCAAGACATGGAGACAGAGCCTTTATGGAGTGTTATAACATGCGTCAGTCAAGTGAAAGTTTAAATATTTATTAGAGCCGTGAATTCAAGCAATGTAAGACAACAATCTTGTGAACTACAGTAAATTTCAGAGGAATAAATTTAATTTTCATTTTGTCTTGGTCTCCTAAATGCCAAAAAGTAAAAGAAAATTTCACACCTTCACAAACAGTAAGGTGACAATGAATGAAAAAAAGTAAAAAGAAACCATACCAAGTGATCTGCATAGTTTTGAAACTCAGAAGACACCATCCAAATCTAAAAATCCATTTTCTTGACTTCAAAAAGTCATCTAAAATCCCCAAAGTACCTTTTTTTTTTTTTTTCTGTGCCTAATTCCCACTAAAACAAGCAGGAACTTAGAGGCAATAAACTTCTGCATTTACTCAAGTCAAGCAGTTTTATGATCTGGGTGTAAAACCAGAACTTCCCTCATGTAAAGAATCAGAATAAAAGTGACCCATCCTGCACCATAGCAGAAATTTGGGAAGGGTCACACAAAAAACATGAACTGCAGTCACTTTGTAGAATATTTATAGAGTAAAAGTTCCTGAAGAAAAGGTTGCAATGACACTAGTATTTAAAAAATACTATTATGAGATGTAGTAAATGGCCATGTGCAAAATACACTCCCACAATTAAACTATGTCAGACAAAGTCTATGAAGTGTATTTTGAGAAGGATCAGGTCAGAGTCATCCTTAATGAATAATGGTTGATTAGAAGTAATTAGGATTTCAACCAGAGAACAAAAAACCTTCATAATCTTAAAAACATACTTGGAAAAAAAGTGCCTTTTTATGTACTTGCTCTGCTGCAATGCATATTGAATGCATCTTGTCTAGCAGAAAAAATATCAAACATTAACTTGATCATTAGATTAAAACTATTTCACATGACTTGTTGTCAAATATGATCTCAGTATCATTATAATAATTTTCTAGTTCTGTACTGTGGTACTGTGAAAACCTTTTAGCTGGAGCAGAACTCTTGCTTTCTTGAGTTTGCCTGTGTGTTTGGAGAGTCTGTGAGGAGGGCTGGGGAGAAGGTGATGCTTGAGTTTGTGGACTTTGATCATTAGAATGAGAGTCCTCTTTTTTTTCTTTCTGTCCTGGAGGTTTTTCCTTCTTTTTTTCTGTACCGCTGTAAAATAGAGTGTAACATAAGGGGGGAAAAAAAGGGAGAACAAACAAATAAATTAAAAAGGTGGGAGAAAATGTCCTCCGTTAGAAGATGGAAGAAGCATGTAACAACTTACTATAAATAAACACAGAAAGAACACTTTATTATTTACCCATTATCTTCAGGTTATCATTTTGCTGAAATAAGATTTATTCATAAGCTCCAAAAATAAAATACAGTGAGGGAGGCACGAAAGACTACTTATTTTTACTGTGTAGTTGTACTACATTTACTCTGACTTTAAAATGACAACAATTTTGATTTGAGCATGTCCTCCATTCACAGGTGCTCCTACAGCATTCAAAGCAGACACAAGTTGATGCAGCACAAGTCTGCCACCACTGAGAAAAAACCCACCCTCTGGTTCAGTTCACTGACTACCTTACCCTGCTGTCAGCCAGGGCTCAGTGCAACTGAAAGGCAGGACTGGGACTTGTGCTATCTCTGATTAGCTTAAGCCCACCATGAAACTATAACTCTCATTTCTCTGTTTCTGGATAGAACCTGTTTATCTTTGAGCTGCTACCAAAATCCTGAAATGCTGTTTCTTGTCCCTGAGCTTTCCTTGGCTTCATCAGAGTTCAAAGGAAATCATCCCTTAAAGCTCATGACTGTTCTGATTTGTAGTGGACTAGCATCAGACTATCTTCCTACTTCTTTAGTGCCTTCACTCAATGACTGCTAAGAACACATCTTTATTTTCACAGTGCTACATTTATTAGGTTAATATTTAAACAGATACACATCATTAAGAACCTTGAATCTATTAAGAATCAAACCAAAGGTTCACTAAGTAAACAGAAAGATTAATTAAAAGACTCTTCTATAAGGTAACATGCTTTTTAATATACTAAATCATTCAAACAATACTAGGACCTGAAAGAAAAGAGTACTCTGTAGTATACAGTCTCTTTAATTTTTAAGATAAAAAAAGTAAACCTTCCAAGACAGATTACTCAGTGAACAAAAACAGCAAGCTACAAACACCTGCTAAAAGAGAAAAAGAAAGGTTTTTCTCTTAGGGTCAAAGTAGCCTGCAAAGTGGAAAAAAACCCCACAGTATCTTTCTAAATAGAAGCAAGATTTCTGTTCCCTCACACCAATTTTCCCTCAAACCCTTGCATGATCTTAATTATTTTTGTTTCCACTTACCTTTTACCAAAAAACAATTAAAACAGTAAGACAACATTAAAAATAAATTAAGAAAAATGCCCCCCCAAATTTTAACATAAAATTAATAAGATTCTCTTTTTGCTTCTTTTGTTATTTCAATTTAAGTGTGCCATCTACTACTGAGACAAAGCCCCCAACACTTACGTCAGTTAAACTTTTCCAACTGCTTTCAGAGAAGCAAAGTATTGAATAACAGGTCAAAACATGAATAATAATATAAACCCCAAAATACACTTGTAAGGATCACTCAGGATTTCTGCTGTGAACCATATTAACTAATTTAAGATGTCAATATAATCCATCAGAGTTACATTTTCTCTTCAAAAAAACAGATGAAAACATAACAAAGAGCTTTCACATTTCTTGAGGGCATATGTGATCATAGAGAACAAAGCTTGAAAAACTGTGAGGTTTTGTTTAATAATTTATAGCCAAAAGTCCTTAATTAACTAGCAGCATAAAAAAATATTATTTTTTAATCAGAAGACTTAGCTTGAATTTCTGGATGCAAAGCACACTACATTTACTCTTTTTGCAGTCTGTTGCAAGAAATGCAGAATAGTGAAATAAATTCTTGGCATCTTTAGTCACTAAAGAAAATGAGTCTCTCTATTCCTATGACAAGTACACCCACAGACCTCTGCACTCACTATCTCATGGACATGGGATTTCACTTGTTATTAAATTTTTTTAACAAAATCGTATTTCAGGAACACATGCTTCCAATTCCCTTTTCCCTCTACTTGAGGATTTCAAAATACAGTCAAATGATGGTAAAAGACATAAGAGAAGCAGAGAGAACACATCAACATGATGACTTCCATAAGTACACCTTGCACTGCTACAAAGAATGATCCTACTTAGTCAGAACAATGGCTCACCTGGCATCATCTGTCTCTGGTGGGAGCATAAAAGAATTCTCCAGTGAGGTCATTATCTGTAGTCCCTTTCACCACACTTTTTGTAACATCTGTTTACAAGGACTCATCAGCAATCTCACAATTCACCTCTGCATTCCCCAGCAAGCTCAGGTGAATGCCACCTGCAGACAGCTGCATGTCTTCTATTTATCAAGTCACTCTCATATTTTCTGTGTTCTTACCCAAACTCGTTTAGCTGATCCATTTCCTAGAAACCACAGGTTCAGTGTGGAAATCTCTTCACTGAGCTTGTCTGTTGTGGACTAACCATTTCACACTTTTGCTATTAGGTTCACTCCTTAACTTCATTGCTGGACCACTCTGGTTTTGCTGGGTTGCAGCACAAGGTATACCTTGGATTTGAATGAAGTGCTTTTACCTACCACAGGTTGAGTGGGCTTCTTTTTTTGACTGCCATTGTAATTTGGAAGAAAATCATGTAGATATGTGGCAGTCTGACCACTGAATATCTTTGTTCTGAATTTCCTTGGTTTGCTCACGTCTGCTAAAATCTTCAGCTTAATTGTATTATGACTGACTATCACAGAGTGGTTCTCACACTAATACCTCTCCAACTAGGTCTTGTGTAACAACTGAAACCAAATCAAAACCAGCTGCTTTTCTTGTGGGTTTCCAGAAACTAGTTGATCTAGGAAGCAGTCATTTAACGCATACAAAAATTCTTTCCAAAACCCACCCTGATAAGGCATTTCTTCAGTCTACATCTGAGTAGTTGAGAGTTATTACTATCTGTCCTAATTTTGCAGCTTCTTTAATTTCACTTAGTAAAATGTTTCATCCTTTGGACCTCAACACACTGGCAGCTACTGTGGAGAATCACTCTGAAACATGAAGACTATTCTTACTAGAAGCTGTTTTCAGAAGAATGTTTAGTCCTAAGGAAAATAATCAAACAGGTCTCTGACAGTCATTGTTTGGCTAGGTTTTATTTGTTTGTACAAAATATAAACCTGTTTCCCTTTCAGACTAAAGGGCTGAAATTTTCTCAACACATACATGACTTCATCTCTGTCAATGGGACATCATCTACCTGGTGTTCCTGGGCTCTGATTTTAGTGATTGCTGGTATTTTAGCACACTGCTGTTGAAATGAGACATGCTGCTGCTGTGAAGCTACTGAGCCATCCCGTCATCTCCATGATCTCGGTGTTCAGGATGGTAGAGAAATATTAAGTAGTCCAGGAAATGAAACGGCTCATTCATAGAAGAAATGCTCAGAGATGGCACTGCTACGGAGGCTGGAGACCCACAGATGATATTAAAACCACACAAAACACAGACACTAAACTGCAACAACAATAACAGTTTGGACACAAGTAGGCCTTCTGTTATTTTGACTAGATGTATGTCTACACATAGCTAGAACATAAAAAGCCCTAGGTGGACTATGGGGTCTGTTTAGAATCTAAAGGTTAATTCTATATCTACAGATGACCATGTCCACTTGCTGCACCAATCCAAGCTTCAGCCTGAAGAAAGGTCTGGACAAGTTAGGGTGAAGCATCCCACAACCAGCTGATAGTCTCTCCTGGCCTCCCTCCTTTTCAGCACAACAAGCATTTAGAAATAGACACAGCTACCCTGAGTTTGTAAGGAGATGGGACTACTAGTATCATTCACTTCCTTTCCTTTCACCTTTCTTGAGTTGGTAATTTTACAAAAGGGCTAGTTTGTTTTCTTCTAAATACGAAACAAATTCAAAGAACAAAGACATGGGAGAGAAAGGAACTGCTGGGAAGGTAAGTAAGGAGCCTTCCTAGGCCTTTCTAAAACATGCCTTGAAGAAGGGAGCTACACATCTTCAGCTGCACTGGAAGCACCAAAACCTCCCCTGGACAGTTATTTGGGGACCAGAGGGAGCTGGCCTCTGCATATTAAGATTTTCCTCTTTTGGCCTATCCAGGTCTCCTTTTAAAGACCTTAACTCAGATGAAAGGGATGCCGGCCACTCCACTCTGCTCTTATGTAGTCAAGCATTGAGCAGCCAATGAATCAAGAAGATGATTCAGCACAAATGCAAGCCGAACACCACGGGAACCGGACTGGCTCTCATCAAAGTGCCAAAAGCCACAGGGGTAAGATTAATGGAAAAGTGCTAACTAAGAAATACCTTCCTGCAGGAATGTCTTTTGTCCCTGTGCTTGTCACATTAGCAGATAGAGACATATACTGATCACTGTCTGATTTACTGTTGAAAAGTAAACATAAGAATTCAATAAAAAGAAATATATGCAATGCTACACAATGAAGAAGAGCAAAGAGTGGGGCATTACGCTTGCTTTCCAAGTTGCAAAGGGCACTAAAGCTTTTTCTGGTTTCTTCTCCTATGGTTTGTATTTGCATGCAGCATTTTTATTCCCTGAAGTATATCATTTCCCTGTCTTGTTGTACAGCACAGTATTTACATCCACATTAGAAGATAAACCAGCCCCTGGAGTTACCAGAGTACTCTACGGAGGCCAAGAATTTGTTCACATAACTTACCACAGTTACACATCAGAGTATTCTCTGCCCCGTGGCTATATGTGGCAGCCTGTTCTTCACAACAAACAGGAATAGGTACAAAACCTACTGTTCAAGGGGCCACGCAATCACTGTCTAACAGGCCCACAGAAAAATAAAATTAAGCAAACACTTTGTTTACCATATGAAGCTGAAAGTATTACATTGAGGAAAACCACTATTGTTTGGTTCTTAGCTCATTTAACTTACAAATTATTCAGGCAATGTTATTTCTACACATTTGAGAACTGACACAGATATTCTTCATAAACACTAAGTAACCATACTTTGGGTTAAGATTTAATACACAAAAATGAAAACTTTTATCTTAAACAATTCACTATTGTTTCACAGTTATTTTACTATTGCCTGCAATTTACACTCTAGACAATGAAGTCAGTTTTGTCCTTTAGTTTCCTTGGGAAGAAAAGAAAAAGATGCATATCAATACCAGAAGGAAAAAAATTCCATTTGTTCTGGAAATACATTTGCACATTCCCTTAGTGACAATTCATTTTGGATGCTACACACTACAGAAATACCCTCCATTTATGAATTCTGTTTAGAACCCTGCTGTAAATGGCCAAACAACATGGTGTATCTGCAAAGTTTATTTGTGCCTGGCTGGACTTCAGGCAGCTCTTCTGAGCGTTGTGCAGAGGCAAAAATCAAACTCTTGCTCTGTTTGATTTTGGGTTTAATATACAAAAATTTCAATTTTAATAACAATTTGGTACCTTTTTGCAGCAGATGAAAGAGTTTCTTTTTTGGCAACAGAAACAGATGAACTGTGGCCTGTTTTCCTGCTTCCTGTACTTCCATTAGTTATACATGACATCGAGATAGCTTCTCGGAGGCTTGGCTGACCTAGAAAAAAGTAATAAGGAAGAACACAACGTTTTAGAGCTGTATCCAAAGGTCCATCTGAAAAACAAAAAGTTCTCAGTTGTGGACCTGGTATCACACAAGCAGCCTGAGCATTTGGGACAACCATCCATGACATATACTCATGAAAGCCTTAACCTAGGCAGCTGGACCCAGAAGACCCTTGAGGGAGGGTCAGCTTCTCTACTGCCATGCTGCCATGAAATAATTATTAAGTTATTTAAGAGCTGGAATTCTAATGATTTAAAGAAAAAAAACAAAAAACAACAAGATTTTCAATTTCTTTTCAGCTGCCCATCTTGATTTCCATCTTGAAATACCTTTCAGTATATGCAACTATGGTATAGCTATTAAGTTCCTGATTTTGCTCACTCTGCAGAACATCTGCCACATCCAGTGAACATTACAGACTCTCTCCAGAGATGAATCAAGAGTGTATATGTGAAGAAGGCTGTTGTCTGTCAGATGCCCACTTCACTCACTGCAGAAGTATAAAACTATGCAGTGAATGTGGGAGGGGATTGCAAGGAAGACAAGGGGGAGCACAGGCTCTTCTATTTTCAGAGCTGAACACTGGCCTGGCAATTAACTCCCAGACCTGCCTCTGCCACAGCATGCCAGTGAAATACAAGGCATTTTACTTGAGCCTGATGTTTTGTCCTTTCTCACAGTTTCTCTCTCTATATATATGTGTGTGCCTGTCTTACTTCCAAGGTCCTCCTCTCAAGCCCTAAACTTGTAGTTTTCCCCTCTGAAGCACTGCATGCCCTGAAAAAGATCCCTGGGCTAATCTCACATTAAACTTCCAAAAAGCAGTGACAACTTTTGAACCAATCGCTGTGTTACATCCCCGTTTCACAAACAGCAAGTTGTTATTGCATCTCATGGGGTCATGATAACCAGTCATTTTGACTTCAACAAGCATGAAGGACACAATTGACAGAAAAATAACAGGTCTGTGTTCATGGCAGGCTTGGAATAGTGTGAGACAGATAAGGCATGAGGCCACACATTGAAGATAAAAGTGAGGAGTAAAAAAGCAACTGGGGAAAATCAACAGCTCTGTGTACAGAGGACAAACTCACAGAAATTACTCATTTGAACAACACCAGCATTTGGTCCATTTGTCACATCACAGCTCTATCAGGCCGGTTGAGAGACAAATTAATAATTATTTTAAACAAGCACTTTATATTGAGAGATATCCATAAAGGAAATATTAGATTTCAGAACTAATTTGATAGAGGCAGAAATGGGCTGACTTGCACTAACAATATATCGCTTCAAATGCACCAAACATCATGAAATTCAGAACAGGAAAGCAAAAAGGAGCACGCAGATTATCCCAGGCAGAAATGAGAAAAAAGGAAATCTGAAGAAAGACACACATAAAATCAGAAACACTTGAAAGATTATTTTCTCACTAAATGCTGTATAAATCAATTTGGTGTGATCCCTTCCAACCAGTACTTTTTAGAGACTGCTTTATTTGCAACATAAACATTTGGAATATGGATTTTATTTTGGAAGTTAACATATTGTACAAAACCTCTAAAGCTCAAGAGATTTTTACCCCATGTAACTCAGATGCAGAAAACAAAAGTGCAGGAGCTTAAAAAGCACTTTTACTATTAGAAGTCTACAAATGAGCTTCTTTTATTTTCAGTGACAAAGTAAATCATTTTCTTTGTGGAGATGCATAATATCAAGACCTGTGATTCACTCTTGAACTGCATATGACCTTAACATCTCCGTCTGCTCATTGTAATAGATTAATGCCTCTCCAACCAGCACTAGCACAGCTTTCCAGAAACGTGAATCAGGAGACATAACAGCGGTAATTCCCAGTCCAGTGGGGAAAGCATTCAGTGGAAAGTATAAAGAACAACAGAGCTACAGACAGGGCACAGCAGCTTAATATGATGGGGAACACAATGTCAGTTTTATCAAGCAAGGAGCACATAGACATTTTGTTTATTTATGACATCTAGAATAATTCCTCCCACTAGGTACGGGAAGTGTTAGCTCCTACTTATGTCCAAGGACAAAACTGAATAGAAATAAAAGTCTACATCAGTGTAAAACTCAGCATCAGTGTAGTGTCATGTATTCATGACAGGAACGTGCATTGCTCTGTGCAATACAATAATAAAAAAGGGAACCAGACAGCAGTTTGGGGTTTATTTTTTTCCAGTGAAGTGGATATTGATGGTAGATCTGCAAAGTGCTTCCTAATGTCAACAAGTGGCATGCAAAATAACGCTTGATACTAAGATTTTTGAATTGAAGTAAAAAATTTTTTTGAAAAATTACTAACAATTAAACAACTCAGACAAAGAAACTGCAGTGCCCATTTTTTTTTTTCAAGTGTCAAAAATATATCAGGCTTTCTTACATTCCAGAAAAAATCTTGGCCAGTCACAGTAGTGTATCACACTTGATGTGCAATAAAATGTAAAGAAGCAAGAAAACCAATGAATAAAAGGCCAACAAACAGGAATCCCTGAACATCAGACCCAACACCCCTTAGAAACAAGACCCCTTCCAAACTCTCTATATTGCATGTTAACTAGATATTCAAGTGACTTTTAGAATGCTTACTTTTAGAGGGGGGGAGGGAAATTCAATTAATCATCTGCAATTATATGTAAAGAAAAAGTGTCAATATTTTAAATCATGAGAAGAAAGAGTAAGTTTAAGCCCTGTGCACATCCCAGGCAGTGAAGCAGTAAAGCCTGGCTGCCCACAGATACAGAGACACACCATGGGGATCTTCCCAGCTGTGTCACAAATCTGAGGAAGCTGACCCCTCAGTCCAAACCACTCAACTCTGTTAATGACTCTTAACCAAGGTATCCCTGTAGTCAAAAGATGTCAAAAATTAACACCACTACAACCTTCTTCACTGCAGATACAATACTTCACAGTAGTCAAGTGACTTTGCGTCAGACACCTGGCAAATAATGACGCGGCACAGGAGAATACAAATTCCAGATCAATACCCTGAAACAATTGAGTTCTCCCAGTAGTTGGGCTACACACCCCTGCCAATATCATGTCATACTTCACCTGCTAGCATAAACAGTCTGAAATTTTTCAGACTGAATAACACTCAGATTTATCTGCTAGTTTGGAACAAAAGCCAGACATAAACTGTACATAAAATGAAAGCCAGTGTATGGTGACCAGGATTAAAGCCAAATTGTCAGAGATCAAAGCGGTAAAAAATGTTTTCTATGGATAATGGATTCATCTCTGTTCTGATAGTTTTCATAGAATAGTATCTCTTGAGTTCAAAAGAAGCATTTCATTAACATCTGTCAAGTATACAAATGTGTGAATGAAAGATAAGTAGAATTAGAAAAAACAGACCTCAACAAACCAAAAATCTATTTCCAACTCTTTATCAGCCTTGATTAGCTAACTGGGGGAAAAAAAAAAATGAAGCCAAGCTGCAAGAGACAATGTTAAGTTTTGAAAATGTGTGTCCTGTGATAACATGATAGCTTTTCTCTCCAATCATACTTGCAAGGTGCCAGAGCTGAGGAACAGTTAGTATTTCACTTTTCCCCCAAACCCATGAGCTACAATATTTTAGGTTAAAATGTAGTAGTATAGGGTGTTATTAATCATGTTTACTGGAACAACGATGAGCTTAATATCGTTGTATTTGCTGATAACTTGACATGTAAATTGACTTTCTTACAAATCAAAATCAAACCCTTCTTTCTCTTCAGGTAATTTAAGTAGTTGCAGCTACATTAAATAATTTCTCTGGGCACTTAATTCAAGTGGATTTTAAAGAAAAAGTTCAACAAATTACATGTTACAAAAATTAAAAAGTGGTTTATTTAAAGCTTAATTATTTTTTTCCCCTTCATTAAGGCATAGAATATCCAAGTTCTTCAAAAACCTTAAAATACTTCACTTTCAGCAAAAGTTTACAAAGATTTCTGTATTTGAAACATATTACATGCCATGGGGTTTTGTGCAAATAAAACTGATGCCTGGAAGGACAGCAAACCAATTTAGTACTCTTACTAAAGAAGTGTACAGTGTAATTCAGCAGAGCCCACAGAGGTGAGCTGCAGAAAACAGGCAGAAATAGTTCCAAGCATAAAACATAAGATTTTTATCTGCACTTCCTTCCTAATATAACAACACCAAGAACAAGCTAGAAATTATGACAAATCCTAAACTTATTTTAAGATGTTATAAGGAATTGTATGAAAGCAGCTAATTGTAATCACTGCTCTGTTTCCAAACGTTCAAAGGACATCATGTCCCTCAGTTCATGGAAGATGATGGCAAAGAAACAGATTGGGAGCACTGAAAATCTTTTCAAAGAGAGTACTATATTCAGAAGGGTAGAGAAATATTTTCTTCAGCATTTTGCTTTATTCAACCACTTACATAATGAGAGTCAAATTTTGATTGAGACTTCTTAAGCAGAAAAAATGTTCTCTTCTTCTACCACATTAACAAACATTGCAGGTCTGGGTCACACACCAGGTCTCAAATAATGATGAAAACAAATCAACAAAAATAATTCAGTCCACTACCTATGGATTGTGCTGCTTCTTGCCTAATAATCAAATTCTAAGAACTAAGTTTCAACAAACTGCTACTCTTACAATAATTATATCTAGCTGAAATAATGCATGTTTTTTTTAATTGAAGCCCAATTTCAAACTTTAACTAACAGCAATTAATAGGAAATGACAAATAATGTAAAAGAACTATCTGAATAGAGGCACGCTTACATGCAACAGTTTGAGAACGTATAGCTAATGCATAAATATCCTGAGATGCAAGTGAATCTCTCCTAACAGGTATATAAACTAACTAAAATGTTAAGAACAATTAAATACTCATTTTGAGATATCCCACAAAACTTTTATAGCTAGGACTTAACCCATACATTTCTAACTTCAATTTATCCTCTTAGAGAAATAAAACTAACTTTTCAGGTGCTAGGGGAGCCAGGGCTCTGCTCTTTGGGCTGGCATTTTAAAACATATTACGCATGGAAATGAAAGATTTCTTTGCGCAATTGCTTGTTCAAACCACAGAGCCCTTTTCCTTCTCCCTCCTATATTATTATTTTGCTGTACTTCCACAGAGGCACCATTTACTTGCTCAACCAATTGCCAAATGTGCTAAATCCAAGGGGAGGAAATAAAATTTTAACAATGATAATTGAAACAATTTGATACACTCTGGGAAACAGTGACAAAAAAGCCACTCAAGGGTTACAGACAAAAAGTTTTTATTTGAAATAGTTAATGGCAACACTTCAATTCTCAGTTTGAGAAGCATCATGGAGAACAGCAGAGTCCCTCAAAGGAAAATCTGCCCACTGTCCTAAAAAAAGTACACATTCACAAAACATACCCAGAACTGTAAGAAGCATATGAAAAAAGAATAAGGATACTTATCACCACAACTGAAAAATACTCCTCTAAAATGCTCTGAACATCTTCTCCAGTGAACAAGATTAAAATTACTAGGTCATAGAAGTTAAAAAAAAACACACACCAAAACAAAAATAAAAAACCCTGAACTTTCTTCTTTGCTTCTCTTTCCTAAACTTGGTTCAGTTGGTTAGTGACCCTTAGTTCATTAATGCCCTCCAGATTCAAATTCTTCGAATAAAGGAAAATATACAAAGAACGTAAACAACAGTAAGTGTAACAAAAGAAAAACAGTAAGTCAGAAGAGAAGATAGGAACAAGTGGGGAAGAAATGCAGAAAAAATAATTTTAATGCAAAAAGAACAGATGGTACTAAATACAATACCTGGAAAATGCATTAAGACCTCAAGAGTATCATTATTTGTTATGCGAGCATACAGTCTGCAAACCTCAAGTGGACTTTTCTCATGAGTAAAATGACACACACACAAGCTTGCCAGGTTAGTTTTAAGACTGTGGATAACAACTTATGTCCTACCACTACCTTAAGCATTTTCCTATTTATGATTCTATTCCTTTAAATGTTCCTTTAACATTTTAACATAGACAATATAAATATGTACTCAGTTATTGGAACATCTCTGCTCATCTTAGGACTAAAAATCTGCAAAACACAAGCCTATCTTATGCTTTCATTAATGAAGCTTGCTGAACACCTGAAGTCGATTTCTGCTATCGTAAAACAAAATGACTTAATGTTATTGAAATGAAACCATTGCTGAGATAAGGTAAAAATTACATCTGTAGTGCTTTGCTTACATTAGTGCATTGAGATAGAATTTGATGAGACACACTATCTCATACAAGAGAAGAGAGAGGCAAAAGGAAAACTTGATGGGTTCCTATTATAAAAGCACACTGCACAAAGGAAAAAGTGGGAAGGAAAAAAAAAGTAAAAAAACCCCACCAACTGCATTTCCAGTACACAGCTGCTTTTGCAGGTCCCCAAGATCACTGCTTTAAGCAAAACAGAATGTCTCTCAGTCTGCCAGCCTCTCTGCAAACTGCCATCCACTATTCCAATTTCACTTTGTAAGTTGAATTTGCATATGAGTTATTTGATATCAATTCCTGTCCAAGCAATAGGAAATGTTCCTCCAAAGGCTTAACCTTTGTAAAGCCTTCTCATTATTTCTGAGTCCAGAAAAAGGACATGAACTCTTTGTTTCTCTATAGGCAGACATCAGATGTACTTTTTGGTAGACGGCCACTTTTTCAGGCACAAGCTCATAGCCCAGTGAAATGATTAGTCTGAGATATTTTACTGGTGCCATTGTGTGCCACAAACTTGTCCACACACCCAGAGCCTGAGGGATGAATTCTCCCGTTACACACATTTTGACACCCTGGAAGATTTTAATAGGTTTACCAGGCACCAGCTGTGAGCCAATCTATCTTGTTGGCAGCCACAAGTACCAGACTTTATATTTTCCTTTTCTTCAGTGTCCAGGTAATCTTTGTTTTTGGAATTTTTTGTGAATGTTAAGAGCATCAATCATGCATCAACAGCAAAGGCGTGTGGCGACAAGAGCACAGAGCTGCCAAAAGCAAAGAATTTCCCACCAAAGAAATTCTTCTTACCAAGCCATCTATTAAAAAAGAAAAGAAAGAGGGAAAGAAAGGGAAATAAAACCCACAAACACACCCTCACACTATGATCCCTGTAGCTGCTGGAGATCTGATCCCTCACCAAGCCCTTACACATTTATAAGCTTCAACACTTCCTTCAGACCTGGTAATTTCTCTTTTGTGTAGTTATTCTTAGCTGTGTGCAGAGCTACTTTGAGAAGTACTATCACAGCCTTTTTATTTTGAAAATATTCTCTCTATTTATAATAACTTTGCATTGAGAAGTCACATGCAAACACTCACAGCCTGCTTTTCACTGCGAAATACAAGTGCTAATCCTGTTGCAATCCCTACTAGAAGTATTTTCCTTATACAGTATCTCCACTTCATGCTTTACTAGGAGGCACTACTACAGTGGCTAAAAACTCTTGCCCTTTATCTTATCTTCTACAATTCACAAATCCCTGTATGAAGAGTAGCCTGCTTCTAAGACAGGATTAGACACACAAAATCATAGGTAGCAACCTCCTGACTGATAGCCCATGAATTAGAAATAAAAATCTACCCATGCCCACATGAATTTTTTTCACTGGAGGCTGGACTAAGCTCAAAATAAGCATATGGCACAAATGTAGGAAAGTAAGAAAAACTAAGATCTGAAGGATAATGCAAAAACTTCAGCTACTGTTTCAATCTGTCAATGTAAAATAAAGGAGTAAGAAAATTAAGAACAAAATCAGATCACCAGATGTGTAATGCAGACAAACTAGACAGAGAAATCACTTTTTGCACTAAGCTGAACCATCAATTTCAGAATAAGAAAAATCAGTGAAAAAGCGATCAGGATTTTTTCCTTTCAGCGTGATTCACAGTCTGTTCACAACACTTATTTTTAGCCTGCGAAAAATCTCTCTTCAAAGACACTGCTGAGGTGGCAACAAACAACAACAACAAAAAAGAGATTTTAGAAAACTCCTTTCAGCAAAAAGTAGGAAAGACTTCTTCCAAACTAGGTTAGTTATTGTCTCATACTCAGATTAAAACTCCTTTGTTTGAGGGAAAGATTCAAAATGGCTTCTTCCAGTGCTACAGCAAGTTCAGTTTGTTTTAAAAATATTTCTCTCACTGTGTTACCATACTTGAAATTAAACACATCTCTCTCTCAATGTGTTCAGAAATCTCTAAACATATCTACACTCTTTACTCATTATTTACATCAGTATGTATTTAAGGGCTGCTGTAGATAAAAATACTTCCATGATTGAAAGCCTCAGCACTTTTTTTTTTTTAAGAAAACCTACCTATAATATTTACCATGAAACTGCAATTATTGTATTGCAGAAATCCAGATTCTTGACAGGATCACGAACACCAAAACGAGTTTTGGAGCAATACGCTTACTTTTGCAGCAATCATGACTTGACTAGTAAGAGCCTGTTATGCACATGTATAACGCTTGAAAGAAAACGTAACAATTAATTCCTTGAGTATTATTTTTGTATGGCAATTCAGATTTTCTGCTAATCCTACTCATTCAAGAAAATAATACATTTATCTCTGTTAAACATTTAGGTTTTTATCTATTGAACAAGCTTAAAATACAGAAATCAAATGCAGAACCTAAGGTATTGTGAAAAGCTATGTATGAACTTGTTTTAATATCAAGCTTATTTTTCAAGTCTAATTTTAGACTCTTACAAAATTCCAGTGACTGTACATGACCATTTTCTCACATGATGTCTTTGTACCATCTATATAGAGGTGATTTTATGATTAATGGTGAAGCTAACGTGTTTACTTGTGGTACTAAGTAACTGAACACAATGGGGACACATCCACCACAAACTAAACATATTGTCAATTAGTCATAACTTGTAAGTTCAATGTATTAGATCATACATGTACGTATCTGTCCCTGTTCCCAACCCTGCCTTCACAGTTACAAGCTGCTGTCGTTCATTCGTATTGATTTAATACAACCAAGCTGAAGATATTGAGATATTCCACGCTGCTTCTGCACTGCCTCTTCCAAATAATTAGTTTATTTTTCACTGAACAAATTAACCTAGAGAATTCAGCATGGCCCCAAGATCCCCAGAAAGGAGACAGCCCCAAGGCAATTTGCAGAACACAGCAAGTTTGTCCCACCTGTGCACCATGTTTACTGAGTATTAGACAGCTCCAAGCCAAAGGTTTTTAGCCATGCTTGTGCACATCCCAGACCCTCTGCATTTTAATGGGAATCAAAAGCTATTACGGTGTACACATTTAGCCCACAGTTTTTCACTTGAACATTTTCTTTTTGTCTTAATGGACAGCAGACAGCAGAGTGATTTAGTTGAAATACTTGTCAAAGCTCTATTTACAAAGAGTTAAAAAAGGAAGCCTCAAAGTTGATCAGACCAAATATGTAAATTGGGTAGATAAAAACTGCATTTATAAGCAGAGATGAGAACAATCTACCATTTGGCAAGCAAGAGAGAATGGCAGGATTCAGAGCCCAAGCCAATTAAGCATCATGACTTCCTGCCATCTGGCAGAGAGACTGCAAAAACACTTAATTAAGGAATTTGATCTCTCTGCCATTTCTAAAATAATTCAAACTTTCAGCATTTTCAGCTTTTGCATTTTCAGTATGTATAATGCAGTCACCCAAACACAGACTATGTTGCACCAGTTCAGTGTTATACTGGCACTGGTGCAATAGGCATACTTTAAGGCTGAAACACAGGGATCGATCTCAGAGATCTCTGTGCTGGCATGGTTTGACGAGGTTACATGCAATTACGGTGAATTAGAACTGTGAACTACTTGAAACATGAGTTAAGCATTTATTTAATCTTAGACCTGATATATGTCACAAACATACATAGTCATAGTTCTCTTCAAATACACAACTTTAAGTTAAACTAAGTCCAAAACTTGATTCAAATGTCCACGGGGGGTGGGTGGGTGGGTGGAATGATGTAACAATTAGTGTAAATGGCATCTAGTTCCTTTCCTTTTAAAGAATCCTAGATATTTCAAAGTTGCAATATAAAAGTTACTAGTGACTAACTAAAAGAGAGATTACTGAGGGGCTACAAGGCCATTTTTTACATGAGACCTACTGGTGTCAAGTTATCTCTGCAGTTGAACAAAAATTAACTATATTCAGAAAGCCTTCTTATTTGGTGGCAATGTGTTTTGATTTTTGTTTTGTTTTTTTAATTTAGGGGCAGGGGCAATTGTAGCCTCTAATACGCCCTTTCAGTTGAGTAACTTCTAGACAAAGTCAAAGTGGAGTCTATAAGCCCCAGAATCCACAATGGCAGATTAAAGACCACAGCTGTAAAGCATTCCCCCATTTACACTGAAACAGGAATTTCTTAACAAGAAATAATTTTCAGAGGCATCAAGAACACAAAAATGCTAACAAACAGCAAAATTAGTAAGCATATTTGAGATATCTATTAGCCATATACATTTAAGAAACACTATTAAAAAATCTAACCCCCCCCAGCTCAAAATATATCTGCTTTTCCAAATGAGAGAGAAATGGGAAAAAAGAATCGACCAATGAAGAACATTAACACTGTAACACTCTGACTGGGGAAAGAGTTTACCAAATATGGGCTTACCTTTACTTGGTGCTGATTTTCTCACAGAAGCTACATGGTCTTCAGAGATAGCCAGACGCCTCAGCACATCAGCCAATGCTGCTTTTAGAACAGTGATTTCATCTTCTTGTTGCTGCACTCTCAGCTCCAGGGCTGAAAGACGGTCCTGGACATCAGACGTGCTCGCAGCGGAGATGCTGTCATCTGTATGGTAGAAAGAGGTATTTAACTGGTTTGTTCTGAATTAAAAGCCACAGAAAGAAGCATGCATAGCACATGTCTGTCCCATCATTTTGAAATACTGAAGACAGTCAAACAAACATGTTCAGGCAAATAAGGAACGGATATTATGTCAAACATCAAATTAATGCTTCGAGACAGAAATGTTACTAATCATTATCTAAGACAGAAGGCTTAAGGAGTGTGGTCCTATTACAATCACATGAGGAAATGTGCTTTCTGTTAAAACAGAAAAAAAAACATGTTTACCAGTAGAAGGAAGACTGAAACAAGCTTATTAACACAGCCAACTGAATAAACTAAAATAGCATAGAACTGTGGTAAGTTTTGCAATATATTCTTTTGGAAGTGTTTAAGAATTTTAACTATGATTCTTAATATTAAAGCCAACTGTAAAGTTAAAAAAGAAAAAAAATCCACAGTTAAACATAAAAGTATTGTTAGTCTGATTGCATCAAGTGGCTATGTCAATTTAAATGGTCTAGATCAATGTTCCTTATTTCAATTCCTTTAACTTTTTTCACATCACCACCCTGTACATGCCAAAAAACATACAACCTTATAACATTTGGCCTGAAGCAAATAGAAAATAAATACACTACAAAAGTGTTACAAAAAACAGTTTGGCCACACAGAGATAAATTAGCATTGAAGGCCTAATCCAGCAAAATCTACTCTTCAGTGGTAAAAAGGAAATTACAGCTTCTGCTTACTCTTTGCCTTTGACAGTTCTTTGCATTATTTCTGCCAAGCCAAAATAACACGTAACAGATTTTTGTATTCGGCTGTTCCAATAAATCACAGGCCAACCACTAAAAAAACCAAAACTGCAAAAGAGTATGTTGCTCAATCACAAGGTAGTGAATTCTTTATCCATCCTGTTTAAGGCTTACTAAAAACTCAGTAAGGAACTCTAATACAGGTTTACGACATTTACTTGCATTCTACAGACAGTTTAAGTTCGTATTCTATGAAATAAATACAAACAGCAAATTTACATGTGGGGTAAATAGCTGGTAGTATTACTGTGATTATACACACTCTAAACTTTCGTTCACTAATCTTACGAAGACATATAAAGGAGAAAAAGTTAATATAAGCTACAATCCTAAAAACTGTTTTCCCCTAAAAAAAGCTTTAACCTTAGAAATACTTTCATAAGGGCACTTTTAAAATACCTGAAAGCAAAAGAAACACTGAGCCAAATTCCTCCAATGAATTAAATATGAAAGAGAATAAGTGTTTACTACCAGCTTCTATTCAGTTAAAACATAATATTCACTACTGAAGTACCAAGAATTGAACCAACCAAAATAAAGAATCACAATACTACTTACACAACACAAACTAAATTCTTACAACGAATTAGTAAAAACCCCCTAATGTTAGTAGTGAAATGTATTCACAATTATTATTAAACTGAAAGGAACAGTTAAGGTTACGATCATAAAACAGCTCCTACAAGACGACCGTTTTGCATATTGATTTAATTCACTATTCAGTTAAACCAAATGCAGAAGTGTATTACTTCATGGTTAATACTATATTCATTCAGGCTAATAAAAAAAAACTGCAGGGAAATTAATAAGGTACATAACCAGATTGAGATCCAGAGACAACAGATTAGAATAACTGTGATCAAAATGCCTTTAATACCACCATTCTAACTGTACCTCCTATATGCAGAAATTTAATGACTCTATGGCCCAGCACATCCAATGCTCTCTCAGTAGTACATTACAAACCCAGACTTGTGACAGCTACCTCAGGTTGGGAAGGATTGTGTAAAATTCTTTTATTAAACCACTCATTTTGAAAACATAAAACCCTATCTGTTTTAAGGAGCTACCAGAAGTTCCTACAAGCTCACATACCTGTGTAGCCCATCAAAAGGAACCAAATTAAATGTACATTAATCTGTGAAGAAAAGCTTTCACTTTAGCAAAGTAAATGGACTTAAAGAAGTACCTTATAATTTATACTTCTACTATCCTTAAAGAGATGCAGGTGACCACTCAGAATGAACACTGCAGAAAACAATTATTTTCCAAATATCGCAAACTTTATCATTCATCTTACACTGGGTTGCAGTACAAAGAGAGAAGTTTGACAGTTCCTTAAAAAAGGAGGAGATTAAAAAAAAAAAACAAAACACCACTTTTTTTTTCTTTTCTTTGTCTGCCAAAGCCTTCAATTAATGAACTGTTAAAAAGTCTTTTAATAGATAAATTATGGATGAATTCCCAGGCTGTATTAATATACAGCAGATCACTACAAAACATTTGTAAAAGGAATAAGTAGCTGTGTCAAATCATCATTTTAGAAGCCAAATATTAGTGTGTTCAATGTATGGAGTCCAAATAATAGTAATTACCAAACCAGGAAAGGCTCCACTGTTGATCAGTCTTTCTGATGAGCACAGATGCAAGTGCTCTGCAAATCTCTGCACATCTTTCTCTCCCACCAACTAACACTGACTGAACTGCTTCTGTTGAACCCCAGCACCCCAGAAACAGGACACATTACCTGACTGCTGCAGCTCCCAAAGCCACAGTTATGTCACTAATTAGAAACTTCAAAATACAGGAGAGGAAATCTTTCTTCCCTGTAAGGGTGAGCTACAATGCTCGACCTCCTCAACATACCAAATGAGGCAGTAGAGGAGTCGACTAATGTTCTCCTCTGTGAGCTATGCTGTGGAGGCTTAAGCTTCAATGCAACACAGAAAGACCCTCAAACTCAGCTACAAACCAACAGCTTGTCAGAAGTCACAGCTGTAAAAATGGGGCATGACTAGAAAGCAAAGTAGTCTAAAGCCATGCAGCTGATTCAAAACCAGGCAAAGCAATGGGTCATGTATGTGTAACGGGAGAAAAGAGGTTGCAAAGCACACAGGTGTCTGCTTTGCATTGCAGACAGGGCACATGAGAAACAGTGACAGAAAGAAACTGGACAGCAAGAATATCACTGGGAAATCAGGAATAATTTTGTTGATCAAAGAATACAGTAGCACACTAGGAAGACATTTTATTGTTCTTTATCATTCTACAGAAGCAGCATCTATTTCAAGTAATGACAACTGTATATTACCCTGGCAACTAATAGAGAATTCAAATGAGTGATTCCCAACCCAAATACCTCACCCATTACAGCAAATATTCAACTCAACTCCAACATGCCCTTCTTGGCAGTATCTTGAAAAGTAACTCAACAGGGATTATCTTAAAAGAAGCCTTGAAAGTAAACACAACTGCAATCCATTAGATCAGACAAATCTGCACAATACAAAATTATACCTTTTCTTCATGTAAGTTTTCAAAATCTCTTACAGATTTCTTCTTTAATTAAAAATACATTTTATAATCTAAAGAACTACTTCAGATGAGGTTTAAACAAAAAAACTTTCTTCAAGGGCATGTCCTTCCCCCTTCGGAGAGGAAACAGCTCTTGTACAAGAACAAAGTCACTTCTGAAAAGGAAGTCTCATCTCCTCTTTTCTTTTTCTCACACTCCTAAACATCTGCCTTTTCCCTATACCACCACAGACACCTATCCAGGCCTTCCATAAGCTACTCTTATTTTACTAAACCAGTTAAGCGAATATAGCAAGAAATTTGTAAGCACAGTTGACTGTTGATTCATTCACTTAAGTAATTTTAAAAAGACCTTTTTAGTTATCTAGTTATTTTTATTATAACCAAACAGCATCCTTTCTGATCTGTTGGTCATGTTTCCCAAGCTGTTGATTACCTATGCCTTCAAGAGAGCCACGGGGAACAAGAGCCATTGCAAGGATCCCTCAACAGTGCTTGCTGGTAGTAGTGAGGAGACATCCACATGTATGCAAATCTCACGTATTTCAGTTTAAAAAAAGGTTTAAGGTAAAAGTACTGGTAGTGAAATGACAGCAAAAACGTACTAGGTCTAACCATGCAGTACCGTAACTTTGAAAATAAGACTTTTATTTTTCACATTTCAGTTTGATTTTTACTTTTAGCCAGGTAAACATCAATTCTTCCCCTGCTTTTGGAACAAGAAGTATTCTGTATTCAATACTCGTGAGACAGAAGGATGACCCTAAAAATTAGCGTTCATTTTTCAGTCAATGAACAGCATTAAACAGACACACTACTCTGCATGGGACTCCTCACAGTCGCCAAACCACTCCCAGCAGACTGAACAAGGCAGCAGTTCAAACAGCCCCTTAGACTTCAGATAGAACTTCAGGAATGGGATCTGGTACGTAGTGATAGTACTTAACCAACCTCCCAAGTCACGTATCACTCTTCTCCCCACAAGTGACCAGCAGGCACATGAGGATAACAACATCTGAAAAGCATCACCCTTCATCATTCTCTGTCTAGGAGAATTTTGAATTGGCTACATTTGAAAAAAAAAAAAAAGTATCATAAACACTGAACTATCTATTCTGAGCCCCCTCAACAATTTCAGAGCATCCATTATCACTTCCCCGAGTCAATTCCACCCAGCCTTCACTAAACATAAGTAAGGGCTTTATTTTAGACAAAAGCAGCATTTCAGAAAAACATTCTACAAATTCCAGTACATGGACATTTAAACTACAGGGTGGAAAATTCTACGTTTTATCCAATAAAGTCACACAAACCACAGGTAATTTTAAATCCCTGTCTGTTATGGCATCCACAGTTTTCTGTTTTCCCTGGAACAGTAAGAGTCTTTTATTAGATAAAAGCAACAGAAATTACTTGGACTGGTATAAAGATCTGGCCTCAAAGAACCCTTTCTCACCAGTACTAGGATCAGCTCACATACGCAGGAAACAAACTGACAAATTTGGTTTTCCTACCATGTTACGAGAAACAAAGTGTCTCTGCAGTTTTCCACAGATCACTTGTCTTAAGACTAGATTATAAAAGGTGCAAAGATCAAGAATTGTGCTACATATCTATAATTCATAATTGTAAAAAAAAACCCAAACCAGTAGAATTAGACTCCATGCTTTTGCCCACAGCATCTTCTTCACCTCCTCCAAATGCCAGGCCACAGACAAATTACCTCCGTTTTTTAAAGGATGTGAGTCATAGAAGGAACACAAAAATGAGAATTAAAACACACAACGCAGACATGCAAGATTAAGAGAGCTCCCCCCCACCCAAACAATACTGTATTAAGTTCTCATTTGCCCCACAAACTAGACCTTGTGCCATGGAAATGGAGTGAGAAGTTCTCCCCAGGTTCTCACTTCCTGCAAATGCAAGACTGGCCTTTAACTCTCTCAATTACCTCACGTGTTTTTTGCTTCCTTTGCTAGCTTTTCATTCTCTTTACTTAATCTCTCAGTTTTTCTACACCAAACTGAAACTGATACACTGCTCACTATCACACTTATGACCAGAAACAAAAGTGTAAGCTCTTTCTTTACAGAACAATAATGCAGATATTCTGAGCTAGGTACAGGTAAGTTATTGACTGTAGACAGTGAAATTTATTAGCATTTCCAACACTTGCTAAACCTCAAATTTCTCTCTTCCAAAGACATTTCTTTAGGTTTTCAGGAAGGATGCATGTTGTCATACACCATGCATTTACACAGGGTTGATGCTGCACAAGCACCATCAAGTCGACCAAACTGTCTTTCTTGTATAGCTCACAAGACTTTTTTACAGTTCATAGATCCATCTTATTTTAGTCCCCTACAAATAGTTAATATAAAAAAAAATATTACACTATGCTAGCCTTTCACAAACCATTTTGATCACAAGTCCACAACAAGCAGTAAATTTATTTGCACAGACCCTACTGCAGAATCAGACCATAAAACAAGAGTGCAATGTCTAGTGGATAGTGCCTTAAACATCAAAAGGCATCATTCCAACTGCTCATCTGCATTTTTAATCATAAACCACGTAAAAAGACCACTTATTATTCACTTTAAAATACAGCTCTGCAATCTACCATGTTGTGATGGATACAGAATCTGGCCATGAACAAACCCAAATAACACCTCCCACCCAAAAAATAGAACCTGATCAAAAAAAATAAAAAAACCTCAACATTCACTCAAGCCTGAAAATTTTACCTGTGACTAAAAACCTCAGTCAAAACACTGAAAGGAATATAACTTATGCTGTTAAGAATTTATGCACAACTTGACTGAATGTAAACTGGCCCATCTGGAAAATATCCATACACTTCTCTATGTATCTATATAGACAATCATACACTCAAAACCTTGGTTAAAAACAAAAGTGGCCATAAGCTATAAATTTAAATCATTATAGCAATGCATTAAATTACAAAAGAACAACATAAGATATAACTACATTGGGAAAAGCTTCCTTAGGACTTCTCAATTCAGCATGACATGTATTCGTTTTACAAATGTAGTCATTTGTCCATAGATGATCCATGAGATGATTTTGCTGAAGCCCATGAATATTCTACAATGTGATAGCAGCTACTGACCTTTGATATTTATGGACTGCTTTATGGTTAATTTAAAGCAATTTCAAATACTACTGCACCATTACATTATAAAGAACATGACCCATGTTTCAAACAATCTCATTTGAAAGCATTGTTTGGACATGGAAGATCATCTACAACTTCATGCCTGTTAATTAATAGCTCTATTTGTACATGCTAAACAGATTTGTGCACTTAGGCTTTCATATCTTTTTATGTTCTGACATGAAAAAGCAAAGGAAGGATAAAGATTAAAAGATGATACAGAAATATCCTGAAAAAAATAACTTTGTAATAATCACAAGTTACAGCAGATAAAAATATGTTTGTAATAAGCTTATGCATCTGCTGCTGTAAACACTCGGTTTTGGAGGGATAATCCAGAAATACATGAGCATGAAATTCACAGGGCACAACTCCACCCATGCTCTGTTTGACCAACAGGAGTGTTCTGCTTCCCTAAGTTTCCAGTAACTGTATTACTTACTGAGCACAAAAGTATTATACTTTTATACTTGCTGATACTAGTTTTGATAGGCAGACTGAAAATAAAACAAACACTTACAGACACTTCTCATATTTGACACTGGTATCCACATAATTACTTGAAGAGGCAGGTAATAATACAGGCTCTCTCTCACATATCCTTCCCCAACTGCATGCTTCATATCGGCTCCACCTCCATTGAGATGCATCTCAAGAGTAAGACCATTCAAAGATTTTTCTCCACCCGATACTTTAAAAGCCTGGTGGTTTTTAAGTACTTTTCTTCCTCTAACATTGCTTAGCTTTCAATGCTCCTGATATTGTCCTGAAGCGCATGACTCTTCAATGCTTGGCCTTCAACCAGCAGCACAAGCCCTTTCCCTTCAAATGAGTGACCTCTACACTCCCTAGACAGAATTTATGGTGGCTATGGGCACCTGCTTGGGATGTCCCATATAACTCACTCAGCAGCAATCCCAGTCACCCCAAGTATCAGTATCTGATGCCACCCTATTTTCATGTCACAGTAAGGGACTGGGGAAAGGAGCATCGTTTAAAACACCTAAGCTTTGAAGCTCCCATAGCAACCAAACTAAAAACTACAGCGAACAGTTCTACTCTAAGTTACACGTGCATGAACAGTAACACTTTGGCACACATATTTCTTTGCCAAAAATATTTCATGTTACGCTAAAAAGTGTTAGAACATTTCTATGATAAAATGCTGATTTAAAAATTCTAAATTAAGCAAGCATGAAACAATATAGGTTAGAAATTTCAGTGTCTGCATTCCTTCCCCCTATCCTTCTAATGCCTAAACTGATACAGCTAAAATTTTCTAAGAAAACAACTTTTCCTGTGCTGAAGAGGCATCAGACCTCTGAGGTCTTCCTCTTCACCAAGGGTTCAGCCACCACTCGCCTCCCTGCACCATGAGTGGACAGCACCCAAGCCACCACATGAAGAAACTCAGCAGGTTCTAGCTTTGCAGGACAGAGGAAAAGCCAGTCACTGGCTGGAGCTTCAAAGGTGGCCCCTGCAGGGCACTGAGAGTAGGAAAGCATCTCTCCCACCTGAGGAAGAACGTGCATGTTGTTCCTAACACAAAACACCAGATATTAGTGCAGAAAAGTGCTAAGTTCTCATAGGTACTCCCACCAGAAGCAATCAGTCTTTTGACATATACAGGGCTGTCCTACCTATACACTTTCACAATCAAGCCTTTCTAGTTTCAAATTGGGCAATTACTTCATTAGAAAATTAGGTAATTAGCACATGCTTTTGACCTTAATCTCTTTTTAACTTCACTCTACATGTGTTAAATGCAAGCATTGTCCCACACCGAGCATAAAGGTTAATTAACACTTGTGGGCTACCAGCACACTACCCTAAGTGCTGCAGCAAAGTCAATGCTTAAATTCGTGCATTTCTTTGAAAAGCAAGACGAAAAACCTTACCATAAAAATAACAGAAAAACACAGAGAAAACGAAAGCAACTCAAAATATCAAGAAACTGCTTTTTAGGCAAAAATCAGCTTTTCAGAGTTCTGACTTGCGTAAGACTATGAGCAAGTAATTAAAGGCTGCATCTTAATATCTATATGATTCAGAAGATGAAATACAGTCTTGAAGGAAAACTCCAATTTTGACTTTTATGTTCAGTCTGATTTCCTGCTCAGAACACTATTCTTTAACCTACAAAAAGATGGCAGCATTAATTGTCACTGATCTGCTCAACGCAGTGAATGATAATAACCATATTCAGGCTCAGACAAAGGTACTGCTAAACAAAACGTCAAAAAGTCCAGCAAAAGCACAGAGTTCATTGAGAAGCATGGGATCATCTGAAACACTGATTTTCCTGGAGTATTCAGTAAATTCATTTACAGAGAGGTACCACCAGTCTGCCACCAGGCAGGCAAGGAAGGCGGTGTGAAGGCTTGTAAATGGAAAGAGTGCTGGAGGGGAGGAAGGAAGGAGGAGAGAAAGGGAAAAAAAAAAGAGCACTCACAGTAATCTCAGATTCTCCACCTCTCTCTGCGCCCCCCCTTCCCCTTCCCCCCGGGGCCACTTATTTTTCAATTGCTCTTTTCATAGCGATGGTGCTAATTCCTGCTCAGAGAAGTGTCCATGTTTGTTTTTTTTTTCAGAATTTAGTTCATACAGGTAACATCTGCTTTTCCAAGCTCTATTTCCAAAGCATATTTCCAAAACACATTTTTTACAGTAATATGCAAATAAAATCCAAGTTTACAAAACATTCAATCTTTAGATGGCAACAACACAGGAAAAGTCCAACATTGCCCACCACTGCAGTACATCTTCTATGCTGCAAAACATTTGAGTTCAGTAGTAGCAACATACTTTTAAATCTGAAATTTATGGAAACCTTCCAACATCTTAAATATTTATTGCTTATTTGGGCAACAAACCTATCTGAGTTTTTGTCTGTGGTATGCTTTTAACAAGTACATTTTTGCCCTGGAGGAAAGATGTTTCTGCTCTTTAAGACTGCTACAGTCTCATCAATTCCAGAGTATACTTTCAGCAACAAAAGAGAAAAGAACTGAAATCATTAAGTGAGATAACATCAGGCAAAGCAACATACCCTCTTCTTTTATGGATACATTTTACTTTGTATTATGCAATGTTTAGTTGCAAAATTTTACTGATTTCAAATACTAACACACAAATGAATAATCTCTAATTTCTGTTATCTAGCAATAGAGGTAGACATTAACCCTGAAAATAAAAGTGTTGGAATATTGCTGAAATTTTTTTATACATGGTTTATATTGTGCTGCTCATTTCCTTCCCCCAGGACTCAAATACCTAATTTGTAATATTAAAAATACCACTGTACAAACTAAGTTTATTTGATCCCATTCTATGCTATTCTAAGCCAATCTATCATAAATGCCACTATGCAAAACTCCACCAAGAAAAATAGAATCCTGACCTATAGTACTAATTTCCTTTCACAAAGAAATATGGATCGATCTCTCCCTAAACACTCATATGGCCTGCAGGGGAAGCCTTCCCTTTCAGCTCTCCTGGAAAAAGTGGGATCTGGTGGGGTTTTGTGCAAAAACATGCTTAAATCAGAGCTGGGGGGAGGCACCAGGGCTAGTGTATTTGGCGGCTCTTATCCACCCAGTCACAGGACACAATGATTTCAGATAAGGTAAAACCTGTTTCGAAATAGACTTAACAGCTTAACAGCCTTATCTTAGTTTTCTGGTATTTCAGGTATAGGAATTCCTTCCACTTACGCACAGTCCTACGTGGCCACTGTTTTATTTCAATACCAGAGCCCATACAGTAAAATGCCAACTTTCAGCTTCCTCTCTGACAAGATAAAGTGACCTTGAAAAGTTTTTGTCCTTCTTTGCATTTTCTTATCCAAAAGCTAAGGACAACAATACACTCTCTCCCTCATAAAAAAATCTCTATTAAGAGACAAGCCTTCTGGTGGGAGTATTCATTCCTGTGTTTTCTCTTGTGAACATCCACCACAGCTGTGGTGCTGCCACAGTGAGACCAGGACGGCCAGTTGTGTTTGCATGCCCATCATGCTCTGTCTGTCCCAGTGGGCAGCATCTCCTGCAAAAGGCACTCCTTATCCCAGCTCTGTGATAAAAATGCTATCCTTGCTGCTGCAGGAGATACCATCTTGCAGTGGCTTGATCTCTCCTGTGTCTTGTAGACAAGAACGGACATAAGGTTTCAATTTTGATATTTTTAAAAGTCCATTGTTTCTTGGGAATTTGAGACTAAAGCTCTCTGATCACAAGCTTGATCCAACTCAACACTTCCAAAAGTAGCAATCAAAATCCCTCTTTTCTTTACCTCCACCAAAACGTCTCCCTAAATTCTGCAACTGCTTGCAGGTGGAACCAAATCCACAGCAGTTTTGTCTGGTGGTTTGGGTTTTTTTTTCATAGAAAAGAACTAAATCATCCCCGTAAATACTAGTCATACTGTAGACACAGCTAAGCTCACTGCTTAGTTTCAAGGATAAAGCACAAGCTCCATGACTCCCACACAGCCAACCTGTAAGGTGGTATCTGTAACTACTCATCTCACATTAGTCACAATCTCCATTTCAGTTACTACAGAGGAGCAACTATTGAGAAATAATGGGAATATTTGCACGTTGTGTGTCATAGAAAACACAGGCCAGAGAGCAAGCAAGAGTATCTGTGCTGGTGTAAGACAACAGACACCCTCAAAAAGGGGAACCCCGCAAAAATACAATTAAGCAACTGACTAGTTCTTTACTTAAGCTCCTTTTGTTTTATTATGTTCGCAATTGAACAGCTTTGGTGAAGTAACAGCTGTAAACAAGCTGTGGGTGGAAAGCATTGCTCACACCTTGCCTGCTGCTGTACCTGCTGCTGCCTGACAGCAGACTGACTGTCCAGCTATTCTTCCTGCTGTCCTGTAACATGTTGCTTCTGAATAGCTGTAGAAATGTTTAATATTAATATTCAATATTTTACAAAGAAAGGCAGTCTTTTAAACATTCAGACTATAGGTCTATCATGAAGCATTGTCACACTTTCCTTAGCAAGACACTATCAACAACAATTTTGCACAAATGATAAATCATACAAAACCATCATGAATGCACGCACAGAATTTGCTTACATGGGAAAAACACCTTTTTGCGGGGAAACTTTTTCCTTTTTTCACAAAGGATCCTGCAGGAAACCACACTTTCGTGTGGAAAGTTTACCAAATTTTGTAAATTCCAAAGGGACCATATGTCTATCAAAGTTGCTTAAATACACCCCATTTTGTACCATATACAGATTACTTATCTGATCTTTCTACAGTCTCCAAAGTATAAAAAACTCTCAGGTTTTTCTTCCCACTCTTTGCTACAAAGCAACAGTTTTTAGGTAAAGAAAATAGCCCTACAAATAGTAAAGGAGACATGATTGATCATGGTTATGTCTGGTATTAGAACTACTATGAGTAATACAAATGCTTGAGAAAAAGAACTGAATCTGGCTGGGACTAAGTAACAGCAGTGTTGCAAACTATGAATAAGTTGCATTTTTTCCCATTTACTTCCTTCTTCCACAAAACTAAGGCATTAATTAAAAACTGTTATCAATCCAAGCCTCCTCAGAAAGATAAATCTTTATACAGTAAAGTATACATGTTCCAAAAAAGCAGGAATGTTTTGCTGAAAAAGTACGTGAGCACTAATGCAACCAGACACCCTCTATGCTGCCACTCAACTCACCACTGCCACACCAGCCATCACTCCCTGCAAAGCTCTTCTCTGGCCATCAGAGAGGTACCACTTTGAGCTTTTTGTAAGAGATCAGGAACAGCAAAGCTAGGTAAAGCCTGCCTGCAACCCACAGAAATAAAGTTGGTATTTTTTTACTAATACACTTCAAACTCAAAGTGAAAAATATACTGGAAAAAGTTATGAATTGTAGGTTTTCAGTGTTTGCAATTCAGTTCTATTCTCTTTTTTAAATCCTGGAGATTTCTATTTGTTTGATAACTGTGCAGGGAACAATCTAAAGCCAAAAACATAATAGTTACTCTGAAAGCAGCTATTATCTTAAATCACTGAATTATCCAGTTTATTCCTCTAGTGCTTATGTTTTAGAATTGTTTAATTCCACATACACTTACTAAGCATTAGCTATGCTAATTCAGCTATTTATACATATAAAAGAACCGTTTGGGAGCATACTATTTCTGCATAATACTGCCAGTCAAAATAACAGGATCCTTCACACATGAAAGAGTCCTCCCACCACAACAGAATACAACAATAAGAACAAAACTATTTTATACATTTTCAGCATTTCCTAACCTTCCTGATCAACTTACTTTAAAATTTTAATTTTATTTTTAATATTAGGGGAAAGAATCAAAACTGAGCTAGTGTGAGCATGTTTTTTGGGCCTAGGGTATGGCTATATAAAGTACGAGGGAGTGAGCCCAAGAGAGAGTCAACAGCATCACAGCTTCCATGTAGTAACTACTCATGCACACACTCTTACTCAAGACTAAATGCCAGGTTGTTTAACCTACTAATCCACATTTAGTAACCTACTGTGTCAACATGCTCTTAGTTTCCGCCTTCACCCAGCCCTCTGCAACTCATGTGCAAGCCCACACTCTAACTAGGTGTGGCCATTCTTTGCGACTTGCAAAGTTGCATAGCAGAAACTTCTCATACTAGAGCGCAACACGACATGTAGCCCCCACATGTCTGAGGTGTACCCCCAATACCTTATTGCTCAAAACATCATGCTACTTATTCACCAAATAGGCAAAATCATGCAAAAACCTGAAGGACCAACTCAATCAGCTTCTTGTGGAAGGGAATGTTTCCTTTGATGCATTTCATAGATACCAGAAATCTGTCTGTGGGTATTCTCATGGTTTTAAACACTTCTGAAGAGCTTCATAGGCAAACCCCAACAAATTTATGCGTTTTTAGAACCATACAAAGGACAAAAAAGGTGATGAGAGAGAGGAGCAAAAGAAGAAGACATGTCACCCAAATTCTACCTGGTGTTATGATGCATAAGGGTATCTTCTGAACACACAATAAAAAACTATGATTAATGATTGTCACATCTGATTATTCCTTCTCTGTCCCTGCTCACGGGGCAGGATCTGAATGCCCAGTGGGTTTTCTGTTTTTCTCTTTGCCAGTTCTGCTCTCCAAGTTGCTCTGGCTTACTGCAGAAGAAGAAGGTTGCAGAACCCTTTTAGTTGAGCATGCAAGAAGGAAGTTTCCAACACAACACTTTCCTCGTGAATTTACTTATCTGTGTGAAGCAGGGGTGTGATATAGGGTTCATAAAGATACTTTCTTAATTGGGGCATTACTCAAAATTTGAGAGCAAAGACTCGGTGCTGAGAAAGTCTGTGCAGTCTGAACCTTTCGATCTGACCTTTAATAACAAGTTTGCTGTGTCAACTCCACCTTTGACATTTTGCCAATTTCGATACTTCAGCTGAACTATCTTCGACTTGCAATTACTTTCTGCAACTGCAAAGAAAACACCAATCATTACCCTGCACAAGTCACTATTGTTTTCTCAACCCCTTTTGATGACTAATATATATTCCTGGAACTGTTAGGAGCGAGATAGAGACCTGAATTGGCAAAGGATAAGAAACATTTCCAAAAAATGTAACTGCAGTTATAAAAGATAACTAAGAAGTTAAAGAAATGAGATGTCCATTGAGTCAAGATAGGTATCAACCTTCTAAATAAGGATGAAAACCCCACAGACCTTTACAGTATATGCAGATTTATGCTGTATTCACACAGCACTGCTGTTGCAGTGCAATACTGCAGATATTTAGTCAGATACTACCAAGTAATAACAGTTATTTACCAAAGTATGTCCCACATACACTGAAGACTTAACAAGATGTATACATGCAAATATTTACAGCAAGTCTACAATCAGCAACCTGCAGAGCCAAACACTGTGTTTGACCTCACAGAGAGATCCCCATGGCTCTGCATAATGCCACTGCACCAGCCTGTACTGGGCACAGCTGGGTCAGAACAGGCATGCCCCTTCTCCACATTCCTTGGAAAGTTCCTTGGATGAGGAAACAGCACTTTAACAATAAGTTTGATGCAATGAAGCCTGGAAAGAGCCCATCTAGCTTACAGCTCACTTCATTAAGCATGGGCTCAGCTAACTCACAAAGCAAGTAAATACTGCTTAGTCCAACTGTGCTTATAACCCTTCAATAAAAGTTTCTTTTAATTCCACCGAATTAATAGAAGGTGGTAAGTAAAACTACACTAACATGGTAAGGAAGTAGAATTTAAAAACAAGTATCACTATCCTGCAAATTCTAGCAGATAAAAGACTGCAATGGTACTTTGAAGAACTACAATGAGATGGGACTTCAACTCCAGCCTATCAGAAAAAATACTGTTTAAGGAGATGTAACCCCCTGAAATAGGCTGATACATGGTTTATTTAACTGGTGCCCATCCAGTACCTATCCATTTTACGTAAAATATTAAGTTGGAAGTAGGACTTCTCTGTCCCATTTGTCTATTTTTGCCAACATAACAGGTACTACAAAGAAAAAAGTCCTTGTAATATCCAAATACTTAAAGCAAAGTTCCTCATGTCAGATACTAATTCAAATTAAGTACTTTCGGATGAGCATCTGGGCAGGGAAGCAAGACAGCAGGAACAGCAGGATGTGCTGGGCCCCATCACTCCCTGCCAGGGAGGCAGGTGGCAAAGCCACTGCCAGCTGAGGTGCCCCCCAGAGAATGGTGACAGCCCCTGGGTGAGAGGCACCAGGGCTAAGAAGGACTCAGCGTCACCCCTTGAGAAACTCTGCAGAGTCACCACCACAACCCCACCTTAATCATCACCATCTCCAGCAACTGATGAACCCCCGTTGTGAGGAAAAACAGAAGCAAACTCTACTAGTCTAAACACTAAAAATAAATGTATCCAAATCAAGAGTCTGAAAGCAACCAAGTTTACAAATACGGGGATACTGGAGTTTGTTTTTGTTTTTTTCCTGTTTATAAATACCATTTTCAATGCCAAGTGTCACTGGAGGCAAACATTTAATCAAGAAGCATGACAACGGAAAGTTTTTTCACAGGTAAATATTTCAAATTGAAAATTTCTAATCCGATCTGTATCATCTAAGATAAATTCCAGCCCACATCTAATTTGATAGCTATGCTCCTCCCGAAGAGACATGCCCCTGGCCTTGGCTTCAGTTATAAAAGGCTTATTAGAAAAAGTGGGAAAAAGGAAGTCATGCCTGCTGACACAAGAGAAGCTTTTTTAAAAAGCTGATTAAGCTGCCTATCAGCACTGGTACTCCATATGTTAAAAGGGAGTGCTAGGTCTTTACTGCTTAATTAGGAACTAATTTTGAGTTTTGGCAAAAAATGAGCAATTAGAGGTAGGTACAATGACACCTGTACACAAAAAAAAAAATAACGTTAAGGTAGACAAGTTCCTATAGAAAAGCAGATCACTACAGGATACGTACTTAAAAAAAAAACTAAGTTAGCCCAAAAAACCTCATCTGAAATACCATACTGTTAGCACAAAGCCTTAAGCTCTTTTAAATACAACAAGAATAAGCATGTATGACCCAACAAAAAAAAAAAATAAAAAAATCCTTTTACAGCTTAATCTCAGGCTTTTTCATACTTGTTACCACTGCAAAGTTGCTAAAAGCCTTCGAGGCAAGGAGCTTTCAAGGATGAAGTTACAAATTTCATATGGACAAAGCACCTTGTAATTCTCCATCATACCAGTTTCTTATCATTTTAAGTTAACATGCAAGCCAACACATAATTCTTGGAAAACTTTATATAAAGGTATTTTAGGTCGAACTGTATAAGTAGGATTCAAGTTTTAAACCAATCAAGCACATTACCCTGCTAACAATACTTAAACCCACGTTTTCTGTTAATTCCAAATGTTGTCTTTAGCTCTTATTCAGCAAAATCATCAGTCTTTCATCAAGAGCTTAGTCAAAATGACTAAGATGCAAGAAAAAATTAGAACAAAGTAGAACATATGCATTGAAAAACAATGTATTTCTTGCACCTTATTTTGCTGGATTTCTATACAAATATCAAAGGTAAGTCCATCCTGTCACGCTCACTTTAGAACTTCAAGATACGCCTCAAGATGAAGTTCAACATACTGCTAACTTTTTTTACCAATTTACTTTACTCTCACTAAAAGCCACTGAAGTCAATAGAAATGCTGGTAACATAAACCTCTACCTATCAGTAACAAAGCTTTAAGTTACAGCTGTAAAAATTGCTGTTCTTTAGAATTTTGCTCTGAAAACAAATAGCTCAACATTAACCTTCCTTTTTTACTGTAGAAATCCTTCAAAAAAAAAGAGAAAAAAAATCATACAAAGCACTTGTAATGTTAAAGTTTCCAATTTATCCTCCCCTCTTCCTTGTGGGTTTACAACATCTTGAATTCTAAACCAAATACTTTGAATTCTGAAGCAGATAAAGTACAGTGCATTGCTCACTTTAAGAAAGTGCAGAGCAAGGTCATTCCTTTCTTCCACTAAACACCCATTGAAATCTATCCATTAAATACTTCCCCTTATTTTTTTTTTAAACAAACTTTCCTGTTGACCATCACATTTTAGGCCAAACCTGTGAGGTTTTACACGTGAGATGCTGCATTCGTACCAAAGCAGCATGGCATGAATCAGCAAACAAAGAAGCGCTGCTGGGTGACGTCCGTCTCATTCGCAAAAACACACTTCTCCACCATACACAAGAGGAACACGTCTTATCCCTGATATGATTTGTCGGTGAGGACCATTTAGCCGGCCGGTCTTTTTAAGACCATATACTTTTGGTTGCTGCAATCAGAACGCTGCAAGTAATTACCCGATTCGCACCCGGAGAGGCCGGTTTGACAGCAGCTGTTTGAAGAAATGGAACAGGCATCGAAAAACTTAATTTTTACTATGACACTAGTAAAAATAAAGGGGGCGGGGAGGGGGGGAACCCTTAGTTGTGAAGGGCAAGCGCGGGTTCCGCAGGCTGCGAGAGCCCCGCACGGCGCGGCCGCGGCTCTGTCTGTCTGTCCGTCTGTCCGTCCGTCTGTCCGCGCCGAGCGAGCCTTTGCTGCCGCCTGCCTGAGGCCCGCGCAGCCCACGCGTCCCTGCGGGGCTCGCCGTGACTGCCCGCCGGCAGAGAGAGCCTCCCCGGCCCCAGCGCTCCGAGGCAAAGGCTGGGCTGCGCGGGGTGCCCGGCACGGCATGGGCCACGCCGGGAGCCCCCTGTCCCCCGAGCATCACCGCCACCGTGTCCCTGCCGCTCCCTCCGCTATCCACACACGCCAGTTTCACTGCGCTGCCCTTCTCTAGAATTCCCTCGGGGTTCGGACCGCGCCGCTCAATCCCGCGGGCAGGCGGGCAGGAGGGCACACCTTGCGGGCTCCCCGGAGCCCAGCTCACCCCGCACAGGGCAGCGCCCCGCGGGCACGGGCGGCATCCCGCGCTGCGGCAGGGACGGGACCCGCGGGGCGGGCGCGGTACTCGGTACTTTACCCGTGCACAGGGCGGCGAGCGCAGAGGGGTCGCAGGCTGCGGCCAGGCAGGGCAAGGCTGCCTCCATCCCTCCCTGCCTCCCTCGCCGGTGCGGCGAGCCCCGCAGCCCGGCGGGGGCGGGACGGGGCCCCGCGGAGGGGCCGACACGCGGTGCCTGCGGCTCCGCCCGGGAGCCCCGCACCCCGCCCGGGAGCCCCGCACCCCCGGCGCCTCCTCCGCAGGACAGAGCAGAGCCCAGCGCTGCTCTCCCACGGGGGAAGGGGCGGCTGCCTCCACACGAGGCGGGGTCCCGCAGAAGGCACAGCAATCGCAGCCCCCGCCGCGCTCACGGCCAGTGACAGAACCGCGACAGGCACTACGAACACCAGCAGCGATCGGGCTGCCCTCGGTCTGAGCATAAAGAGCCACCGCGAGCAACTAATGAAAATGGGGGGGGGGTGT